>CAKXYN010000276.1:0-612500 GCA_935064755.1 Tragelaphus eurycerus
AATTTGGAAAGCTCATCAGTGGCCACAGGACTAGAAAAGTCAGTTTTCATTCCAATCCCAAAGAAAGGCAATACCAAAGAATGCTCAAACGACCGCATAATTGCATTCATCTCACACGCTAGTAAAGTAATGCTCAAAATTCTCAAGGCTGGACTTCAGCAATACATGAACCATGAACTTCCAGATATCCAAGCTGGTTTTAGAAAAGGCAGAGGAAACAGAGATCAAATTGCCAACATCTGCTCACTTCACTTCAGTTCAGTCACTTAGTCATGTCAAACGCTTTGCAACCCCAAGAATTGCAGCATGCCAGGCCTCCCTGTCCATCACCAACTCCCAGAGTTCACTCAAACTCATGTCCATCAAGTCGGTGATGCCATCCAGCCATCTCAATCTGCTGGATCATCAAAAAAGCAAGAGTTTCAGAAAAATATGTATTTCTGTTTCATTGACTATGCCAAAGACTTTGTGTGAATCACAATAAATTGTGGAAAATTCTGAAAGATATGGGACTACCAGACCACCTGACACGCCTCTTGAGAAACCTATATGCAGGGCAGGAAGGAACAGTTAGAACTGGACATGCAAAAAAAGACTGGTTCCAAATAGGAAAAGGAGTACAGCGAGGCTGTATATTGTCACCCTGCTTATTTAACTTCTATGCAGAGTACATCATGAGAAACACTGAGCGGGAAGGAGCACAAGCTGGAATTAAGATTGCTGGGAGAAATATCAATAACCTCAGGTATGCAGATGACACCACCCTTATGGCAGAAATTGAGGAGGAACTAAAAAGCCTCTTGATGAAAGTGAAAGTGGACAGTGAAAAAGTTGGCTTAAAGCTCAACATTCAGAAAACTATGATCATGGCATCTGGTCCCATCACTTCATGGCAAATAGATGAGGAAACAGTGGAAACAATGTCAGACTTTATTTTTGGGTGCTCCAAAATCACTGCAGATTGTGATTGCAGCCATGAAATTAAAAGACGCTTACTCCTTGGAAGGAAAGTTATGATCAACCTAGACAGCATATTCAAAAGCAGAGACATTACTTTGCCAACAAAGGTTCGTCTAGTCAAGGCTATGGTTTTTCCTGTGGTCATGTATGGATGTGAGAGTTGGACTGTGAACAAAGCTGAGCGCTGAAGAATTGATGCTTTTGCACTCTGGTGTTGGAGAAGACTCTTGAGAGTCCCTTGAACTGCAAGGAGAGTCAACCAGTGCATTCGAAAGGAGATCAGTCCTGGGTGTTCTTTGGAAGGAATGATGCGAAGGCTGAAACTCCAGTACTTTGGCCACCTTCTGAGAAAAGTTGACTCATTGGAAAAGACTCTGATGCTGCGAGGAATTCGCGGCAGGAGGAGAAGGGGACGACAGAAGATGAGATGGCTGGATGGCATCACCGACTCAATGGACGTGAGTTTGTGTGAACTCTGGGAGTTGGTAATGGACATGGAGGCCTGGTGTGTGACAATTCATGGGGTTGCAAAGAGTCGGACATGACTGAGTAACTGAATTGAATGATAAACATGTTCATACATTTGAAGAATATATATTGAGTGTCAACCATCTTCAAAACACATCTTGGTTAGTCGTTAAGCTGGATCTGACACTTTTCAGACCCCCAGACTGTATGTATCCTGCCAAGCTCCTCTGTCCATGTGATTTGCCAGGCAAGAATACTATAATGGGTTGCCATTTCCTTCCCCAGGTGATCTTCTCAACCCAGGGGTTGAAACGCCTCTCCATTGCCAGATAGATTCTCAATCATTGAGCCATCTGACAAGTCTCCCCAAACAAATACAGTTAATATATATATGGTGCTGAAAGCTGGAAGTTTTCACAATCCAGTGATGGCAAAAGATGATGTGCAAATATAATATAATATGTCAAGTATTAAGAGTTGCTATGAAGAAAACAAAACTAGATACAAAAGAGAGTAGTAGGACATATGGAGAAGGCAATGGCACCCCTCTTCAGTACTCTTGCCTGGAAAATCCCATGGACGGAGGAGCCTGGAAGGCTTCAGTCCATGGGGTCCCTGAGAGTCGGACACGACTGAATGACTTCACTTTCACTTTTCACTTCCGTGCATTGGAGAAGGAAATGGCAACCTACTCCAGTGTTCTTGCCTGGAGAATCCCAGGGATGGGGGAGTCTGGTGGGCTGCCATCTATGGGGTCACAGAGTCGGACACGACTGAAGTGACTTAGCAGCAGCAGCAGTAGGAGGTAATTTCATGTATTGAGTCTTCAGGTAAGGCCAACAATCAAGGTCATAATTGAACAGATAGCTCAAGAAAGGGAGAGAAAAATCTAGTATATCAAGAGAAATAGATGCCTGAGGGAATGGTCAATACAAAGGTCTAAGAAAAATGGTTGTTCCTTTCTCCTTATGAATTTAGTTGCAAAAACATCCTGTGAATTAAAAAATCTCCTGTCCTTAGTAACTTATGCTGACTGAGGTCTGGGTTCTGTGCTAAGGCACCTTAATAGATGAGTCCAAGTGCCTCCGTTTTGAAAAGAACTGTTCTCAAGGCACAAGGACACACTCTCTCTCTCTCTCTCTCACACACACACACAATCACACCACATCCTCCTGGCCTATGTTCCTACTATGGATTTCTTACCCAGAACCACCCTGCTCACACCATATACCATTTTGACTCGAGCTGATCATGTCAGATCATCTTTCTCCTACAGAATGTATAAATGGTACCTAGAAATTCCAGTTCATAGCTTGCCCAGAGGCCAATAAACTTGGGGTTCATTTTTATGATCACTTTCAGCTTTATATTTAAAGAAATATAAAAAGTATGTGCGTGTGTGAAAGAGAGGCAGGGTAGAGAGAGAAGAGAGGGAAATGAAATAGACATTAGAGGGTAAAAAATTTAATAAGCTCTAAATGGCACCCCAATCCAATACTCTTGCCTGGAAAATCCCATGGAGCCTTGAGAGCTATAGTCCATGGGATCGCTAAAAATCAGACATGACTGAGCAACTTCACTTTCACTTTTCACTTTCATGCACTGGAGAAGGAAATGACAACCCACTCTTGTGTTCTTGCCTGGATAATCCCAGGGATGGAGCAGCCTGGTGGGCTGCCGTATATGGGGTCGCACAGAGTGACTTAGCAATGGTCCAGTACGTTGGCCAACTCATGTGAAGAGTTGACTCATTGGAAAAGACTGATGCTGGGAGGGATTAGAGGTAAAAGGAGAAGGGGATGACAGAGGATGAGATGGCTAGATGGCATCACCGACTCGATGGGCATGAGTTTGAGTGAACTCTGGGAGTTGCTGATGGACAGGGAGGTGTGGCAAGCTGCAGTTCATGGGGTCACAAAGAGTTGGGCACGACTGAGCGACTGAACTAAACTGAACTGAATGGTCCCTGAGACTATGTGATGAATTAAAGCTTACTTTGTTTCACAACATTCTAATTCCAGTTATCTATACTTGACACCCAGGAAAAATGATTTTCAAAAAGAAAAATACATGTTTTTCTTGACAGAAACAGTTATACTTTTATAATGAAAGAAACCTGAAATATTTGACTATCCTAAAAGAAAAATGGGCAAAGTAAATAAACCAACAAAAATGAATATCCAAAGAAAAACAACAAAAGCTAAACACGTTTTATGTAAAGCAATAGAAGACATTTTCCCAAAATCTTTTCCATTTCTTTGACCAATTTTTTATTGTTCTATTGGGAATGAGGGAAGCTCTTTCCCAGTTCCCTTATGAGGCATCATGTATTTGTTATTCTTGGAGTTTAAGCACTATCATATATTTAAAATACATCTGATGAGCATAACCCAATGCTATTTTGGTCTTTGTTCAACATGCAAAAGGCTTTTCAAACTATACTCTGTAGATTCTACAGACACCATGTCAATCTATCCTTTTGTCCTGAATATTTTTTTTCATAGGATTCATGCCTGAAGATGTTATATTATAATAGATGTTCATTGTACTATTACTTCACCATGACAATGCAAAACAGATACTTCAACTTCTATGGTCACTATTGTACTTTCAGAAAGATATGTGAATATATGTGCACTTATATAGAAACAGGGGCTTTCCAGGTGGCTCTAGTGGTAAAGAACCTGCCTGCCAATACAGGAGGCATAAGAGAAACAGGTTCAATTCCTGGATCAGGAAGATCCCCTGGAGGAGGGAATGCAAGCCATTCTAATATTCTTGCCTGGAGAATCCTATGGATTCTAGGTGAATATCTAGAAAACTACACACTAAAATCCATACGTGTGCCGAACGGCCTTAAAGGAAGAAATCCAGCATAAGATGACATATTTAACTAAGTAAAATGAAAAAGAATCTTTATGGCAAAACAGTCCCCAAATGGTCAACTGAGAAACAATTCTTAAAAATCTTTTCAAAAACTTGTAGTGGTAGAATAAGAGGTTTATATTATGTGGGCATATAATAATGAAATCAACACATCAAAATGACAATTCAAGGTATTAATTTTTATCAATCTCAGTTAAGGCAAGAGCACTTTTTCACAACCATCCATCTGGGGAAATACTTACAGAGTTGTCACACAGTTTATAGTGGTGCTTTGAAACAGGGAGCACAGGTTCACTATCTGTATTTGCAGACAGAAATTTAAGCTGTTAAACTGTTGGGAAAACCATCCGAACAATGGCACAGATATTAAAAGTACAGAAGTTCTTTACCTGGAGGCTTCTCAGTTTCAACACTGTTGACATTCTCAGACAGGTTGTTATGGGTGGTGGGGTCTGTCCTGTGTCTTGCAGGATGCCTAGAGCATCCCTGACCTCCACCCACTGTTCCCAGAGTAACAAACAGATATTTCTACAAGCATTGTTCAGGGTTCCCAAGGAAACAGAGTTGCTCTTGCTTAGAAACACAGTTTAAACTTAACAATCTCAAATATTTTTGTAGGAATGATACAATAACAACTTAAAGATTAAGATTAGGAAAGACAGTTTGCAGTATGAGTAGCACAGCTCCTTATGAAATACTAAACAGCTATTGAAATAATGAACCTATATTGCATTTGATATTAGTTGAGTGGAAGAAAATCCCCGGGGTTTTCCAGTAAAGCAAAGGCAGGAAAAAAAATAAAAAATAAAAAAGACTGCACTGGATCAAGAGTATCTGTGATGTGCATAGGATTCTATTCATGCATTTGTAGAAAAGTGTATGAATAGGTGTTTGTACCTAATATAGAAAGAAAAGTTTAAAAGAAACCAAGCATATGTGGGACAATGTTACTGAGAATAAAGATAGGTTAAGTGGTAGTTGTTTTAAAATAACCGAATATAACAAGATTGAATTAATATCTATAAGACCTGAACAGTAATAATTTAATGATACCAGCATTGGCCACTAATTCAATGTTAAATTTCCAAAGAAACCCTATGGACCAGAGCCCACCAGGCTCCTCTTTCCATCGGATTCTCCAGGCATCAATACTGGAGTGGGTTGCCACGTCCTCATCCAGGGCATCTTCCAGACCCAGGGATCCAGCTATTTCTCTTATGTCTCCTGCATTGGCAGGTGGGTTCTTTACCACTAGTGTCACCTAGGAAGCCCATAATAAGTGATTAATTAGCAATAAAATATATGCAGGAAAACAATCACCGGCATGTTTTTAAAGCAAGTTTTGTCAATCAAAGAATATTACAGTGACAGGTCAATTCGTTCAATAAAAAATATAAAAAGCAATGGAGAGAACACCATATGACTGACCACATAAATTTCATAAATTACCAAACGTTCTCACAAATAAATCTACATATACATAAAATAAATAAATGGCAAGCATTTTGTGGAAAGAAAATAAAGCCTCCAATTCATTTTGAATAATGTGAGCAAAGTTACAAAGGGTTGTCACAGACAATTTATGATCAACAGGGTAAACGTGTAACGCAGAGATAAATATATATGTGTATATGTGTGTTTGTGTGTGCTCAGTTATTTCCAACTCTTTCTATATGAGAATGCATAAAAAACTTTTCAGCAAAGGTCTTTCCCGATTGCCCAGTGAATAAAGAATCTGCCTGCAATGCAGGAGACACAGGAAATGTGGATTTGATCCCTGGGTGGGAATGACCCCATGGAGGAGGAAATGGGAACCCATTCCAGTATTCTTGCCTGGAGAATCCCATGGACAGAAGAGACAGCAGGTTACAGTCCATGGGGTTACAAAGAGGCAGATAAGACTGAGTGACCGAACATTACAAAAAAGAGAAGGTTTCTGTCAAGAATCTTTTTTTAATTGATTTGTTTTTAATTGGAGGATGATTACTTTACAATATCGTATTGGATTCTGCCCTATACCAACATGAATCAGTCATTGCATACATATGTTTGCAGGGATATATTTTCATGAAGCTCTTCATTCAGATCTTACTCATTAATATGGAAACAGTCAAATACGAGCCATTTTATAAAGAATCCTTTATACAGAGTGAAGTAAGCCAGAAACAAAAACACAAATACAGTATACTAATGCATATATATGGAATTTAGAAAGATGGTAAAAATAACCCTATTTACGAGACAGTAAAAGAGACACTGATGTATAGACCAGACTTTTGGACTCTGGGACCGGGAGAGGGTGGGATGATTGGGGAGAATAACATTGAAATATGTATAATATTATATCTGAAATGTATTAATTGTTCAAACTAAATACTGTCATGTTACAATTTGTTCGTATTAGATGTTTGTAATGTTTCTGATAATCAATAAAAGAGATTCTTGATAAAAAAAAAAAAAGAATCCTTACTTCACGTACATCTGTCCACATCTAATAACTTATTTCTCTACTCTTGTTACTTTGTATTGTCATTAGGCTTATGTTCAAATTTTACTGAAACACTTTATGCCTCCCATTCTCTCTTCTACCTGGACTTCCATTTTTATCATTTAATTCGCAACACTGAGCCTTACCTTACTGAGGTCAATCTTTGCTTCTCTTTTGCAGGGCTGCTCAGTCGCTCAGTAGTGTCTGACTCTTTGCAAGCCGGTGGACTGTAGCCCACCAGCCTCCTCTGTCTATGGGATTCTCAAGGCAAGACTCCTGAAGTGGGTTGACATGCTCTCCTCCAGGGGATCTTCCTAAACCAGGGATCGAATTCGTGTGTCTTATGTCTCCTGCATTGCCAAGCATTTCTTTACCACTAGTGCCATCTGCGAAGCCCTTGCTCCTCTTTTAGTCCTAAGTAAACGCATTTTTTAATGAAGTAGGGTTTCCCGAGTGGTGCTAGTGAAAAAGGATCAACTGCCAATGCAGGAGATACAAGAGACTCAGGTTCAATCTCTGGGTTGGGAAGATCCCCTGAAGGGGGAAATGGCAACCCACTCCAGGATTCTTGCCTGAAAAATTCCATGAACAGAGGAGCCTAGCAGGCTACATTCCGTGGGGTTGCAAAGAGTCTAACATGACTGAGTGAATGAGCATGCACACACAATAATCAGGATAGCAAACTACCACACTAATCTCTGGTATCCAAGCTAGACTGATTTGAATCACAGGTGACCTCAGATAAATGTTCAAGGTTTGCATTGTATTTCTCTCCCACAGTGTCCTTGGGCTCTCAGACTCACCTAGATGGGAACTGAAAGAAAGATCTTTGTGTGGAAGTTAAAATGCCTCCTGGAGGGTTGATAATAGAGACTGAAGCACTGTCCACACAAGACAGCTGGAGGGAGTACAGGACTGATTTCCCAGCCAAACTCAGGTTTTCAAAGGAAACATGTCCTGTAGCATCCAAGACTTCTCAGGCTGAGGGGACCACAGCAGAGAGATTTTATAGCTCACTTGGCTTCTCATTAGGCATCTTTCTGCTGTAACACCCATATTCTGTACCTGATTTCCCTGGGGGACAGTGGTCTGGACAAAAAGGAAAATTTTCCAGTTCATTCTTTGTTCCTTAGAGATCAGTTTACAAGGCAGGTGAATTCTGTTTTTATTATTCCTTCTCCTTAATTCTCCTGTGTCCAGAGGTCTAAACCATCCCAGCAACTTATCCCAGTCTGAGCTAAAGTTTCCTCAAAGTCTAAGGTTAAGAATTCTCACTTAATTAAGTCCCTCAGATCTTTCAAGTTTTCACTAGTGATGAACACATAATTCCTGATAGTTCTAAACAATATTTTATGAGTGTGACAACTTTGTCCTTTCATAGAAAACCTTAGGCACTACACTCCTTGTCTCCCTGACATTATTGCCAACTCAGTTAGGATTTTCATGCTTATATCAGAAGTTAAGAGCTGTCCTTTAATACATCATTGTGTTTTTAATTATGAGACAAATATAGATATTTTGTGCACTATAATCTAATGGCAAATTATATGGTTTGCCTGCTTTAATTTTTATGGAAGTTCATGCTGTGATGTAGTCTTCTTATATATCATGACTTCATTCTGCATTATAGAAATGAGACACGAAGGGGTTTAATGCTCTGTTCCAAGGTATGACCAAGAAAGGGATGGATGTCTTGATTGTCAGAATGCTTTTAGTTCATAAATTCTATGGCATTGATTTGCAATCAGAGATGACTTTGTAGCAGGTGATATTTTTCAGGGTCTAAAGGAATCTTGCACATGCAATGCATGAGACAGTATCCGATACTGATAACTATAGTGGCTCAAATACCATCAGTGAAAAGGTATAAAATTTATTCTAGTCCAGCATTTTTCAAAATTGACTGTTCTTAAAAATTACCAAGAACTATAGCGGAAATGAAAACTATGATTCAGCAGGTCTGAATCAAGGTACCAGTGACTCTGCATTTCTAACAAGATCCTACATGATCTTAACACTGCATATCCTTGTCTAGGTAGCAAGAAAGTGTTTCTGTTATTAAATTATGCAAATTTAGATATTTTTATACACGTAGTGGCTCAGACAGTAAAGAATCTGCCTTCAATGTGTGACACCTGGGTTTGATCCCTCGGTTGGGAAGATACCCTGGAAGAGGGCATGGCAACCCACTCCAGTATAAACTTGCCTGGAGAATCACCATGGACAGAGGAGCCTGACAGACTACAGTCCATGGGGTGACAAAGAGTCTGACATGTCTGAGCAACTAAGCACAGCACAGCACAAACACCATAACCAAACTTAGCACATTATAGGGACTGTCCACTTTAATTTCTATACAAGTTCATTCTGTGATGTAGTCTTATGTACTTCCTTTTCCATTACACACATAAGACACAGGGGGTGTTTAATGTTCTGCTCAAAAGTATAAACCAAGAAAGTCTTGATTGGGATTCTTGATTATCAGAACATTATTACTTCACAAGTTCTATGGCAGTGATTCTCAATCAGAGGTGACTGCAGCTGGTCATATTTTTCAGTGTCTAAAGGGATTCTACACATGTAATGCATAGGACAGCATCCAATACACATAATTCAGTTCAGTTCAGTTCAGTTCAGTCACTCAGTCGTGTCCGACTCTTTGCAACCCTATGAATTGCAGCATGCCAGGCCTCCCTGTCCATCACCAACTCCTGGAGTTCACTCAAACTCACGTCCACCTAGTCCGTGATGCAATCCAGCCATCTCATCCACTGTCATCCCCTTCTCCTCCTGCCCCCAATCCCTCCTAGAATTAGAGTCTTTTCCAATGAGTCAACACTTTGCATGAGGTAGCCAAAGTACTGGAGTTTCAGCTTTAGCATCATTCCTTCCAAAGTATCCCAGGGCTGATCTTCTTATACTGCCTCAAATACAATCAGTGAAAAGGAATTAAACTTATTCTAGTCTAGCACTTTCCTAAGTTGACTACTGTAAAAAAGTACCAAGGATATGATTCAAATGCAGATTACGATTCAGCAGGTCTGATTCCAGGTACCAGGGACTCTATATTTCTGACAAAAGATGTACTTTTCTAAGAATTTGTCCATTTCTTCCATGTTGTCCATTTTATTGCCACATAGTTGCTGATAGTAGTCTCTTATGATCCTTTGTATTTCTGTGTTGTCTGTTGTGATCTCTCCATTTTCAATTCTAAGTTTATTTATTTGATTTTTCTCCCTTTGTTTCTTGATGAGTCTGGCTAATGGTTTGTCAATTTTATTTACCCTTTCAAAGAACCAGCTTTTGGCTTTGTTGATTTTTGCTATGGTCTCTTTTGTTTCTTTTGCATTTATTTCTGCCGGAATTTTTAAGATTTCTTTCCTTCTACTAACCTTGGGGTTCTTCATTTCTTCATTTTCTAATTGCTTTAGGTGTAGAGTTAGGTTATTTATTTGACTTTTTTCTTGTTTCTTGAGGTGTGCCTGTATTGCTATGAACTTTCCCCTTAGGACTGCTTTTACAGTGTCCCACAGGTTTTGGGTTGTTGTGTTTTCATTTTCATTCGTTTCTATGCCGATTTTGATTTCTTCTGTGATTTGTTGGTTATGCAGCAGCGTGTTGTTCAGCCTCCATATGTTGGAATTTTTAATAGTTTTTCACCTGTTATTGAGATCTAATCTTACTGCATTGTGGTCAGAAAAGATGCTTGGAAAGATTCCAACTTTTCTGAACTTACCAAGGCTAGATTTATGGCCCAGGATGTGATCTATCCTGGAGAAGGTTCCGTGTGTGCTTGAGAAAAAGGTGAAATTTATTGTTTTGGGATAAAATGTCCTACAGATATCAATTAGGTCTAACTGGTCTATTGTATCATTTAAAGTTTGTGTTTCCTTGTTAATTTTCTGTTTAGTTTATCTTCCATTGGTGTGAGTGGAGTATTAAAGTTTCCCACTATTATTGTGTTATTGTTGATTTCTCCTTTCATACTTGTTAGTATTTGTTTTACATATTGTGGTGCTTCTATGTTGGATGCATATATATTTATAATTGTTATATCTTCTTCTTGGATTGATCCTTTGATCATTATGTAGTGACCTTCTTTGTCTCTTTTCACAGCCTTTGTTTTAATGTCTATTTTATCTGATATGAGTATTGCTACTCCTGCTTTCTTTTGGTCCCTATTTGCATGGAAAAGCTTTTTCCAGCCCTTCACTTTCAGTCTGTATGTGTCCCCTGTTTTGAGGTGGGTCTCTTGTAGACAACATATGTAGGGGTCTTGTTTTTATATCCATTCGGCCAGTCTCTGTCTTTTGGTTGGGGCATTCAACCCATTTACATTTCAGGTAATTATAGATAAGTATGATCCCGTTGCCATTTACTTTATTATTTTGGGTTCAAATTTATATATCCTTTTTGTGTTTCCTGTCTAGAGAATGTCCTTTAGTATTTGTTGCAGAGCTGGTTTGGTGGTGCTGAATTCTCTCAGCTTTTGCTTGTCTGTAAAGCTTTTGATTTCTCCTTAATATTTGAATGAGATCCTTGCTGGGTACAATAATCTGGACTGAAGGTTATTTTCTTTCATCACTTTAAGTATGTCTTGCCATTCCCTTCTGGCTTGGAGAGTTTCTATTGAAAGATCAGCTGTTATCCTTGTGGGAACTCCCTTGTGTGTTATTTGTTGTTTTTCCCTTGCTGCTTTTAATATTTGTTCTTTGTGTTTTATCTTTGTTAATTTGATTAATATGTGTTAATTTGATTAATATTGGGGTGTTTTGCCTTGGGTTTATCCTGTTTGGGACTCTCTGGGTTTCTTGGACTTGAGTGATTATTTCCTTCCCCATTTTAGGGAAGTTTTCAACTATTATCTCCTCTAGTATTTTCTCATGGTCTTTCTTTTTGTCTTCTTCTTCTGGGACTCTTATGATTCGAATGTTGTTACGTTTAATATTGTCCTGGAGGGATCTGAGATTGTCCTCATTTAATTTGTTTTTCTTTTTTCTCCTCTGATTCATTTATTTCTACCATTCTATCTTATAATTCACTAATTCTATCTTCTGCCTCTGTTATTCTATTATTTGCTGCCTCCAGAGTATTTTGTAACTCATTTATTGCATTTTTCATTATATATTGACTCTTTTTTTTTTTTTTCTAGGCCCTTGTAAAACCTTTCTTGCATCTTCTCAATGCTTTTCTCCAGGCTATTTATCTGTGACTCCATTTTGATTTCTAGATTTTGGATTAATTTCACTATTATTATTTGGAATTCTTTATCAGGTAGATTCACTATTTCTTCCTCTTTTTTTTTTTTTTTGGTTTGGTGGGCATTTATCCTGTCTTTACCTGCTGGGTATTCTTCTGTCTCTTCATCTTGTTTAAATTGCTGAGTATGGGTTGTGCTTTCTGTATTCTGGCAGTTTGTGGAGTTCTCTTTATTGTGGCGTTTCCTCACTGTGTGTGGGCTTGTACCAGTGACTTGTCAAGGTTTCTTGGTTAGGGAAGCTTGAGTCGGTGTTCTGGTGGATGGAGCTGGATTGCTTCTCTCTGGAGTGCAATGAAGTGTACAGTAATGAGTTATGAGATGTCTATGATTTTGGGGTGACTTTGGGTAGCCTGTATATTGGATCTCAGGGCTGTGTTGCTGGAGAATTTGATTGGTATGTCTTGCCATGGAACTTGTTGGCCATTGTGTGGTGCTTGGTTTCAGTGTAGGTTTGGAGGCATTTGATGAGCTCCTGTCAATTAATGGTCCGTGGGATCAGGGTTTGGACTTAAACCTCCTGCTTCCAGTTATAGGTCTTATTTTTACAGTGGTCTCAAAACTTCTCCTTCTATACAGCACCACTGATAAAACATCTAGGTTTAAGATGAAAAGTTCCTCCACCATGAGGGTCACCCAATGAGGTTCACAGCCTTACATGGGGAAGAGAAGTGGGAGGAGGGAGTTAGAGGTGACCCGAATGAGATGTGGTGGAATCAATAGAGGAGAGAGCAGGCTAACCAGTAATCACTTCCTTATGTGCACACCACAGCTGGACCGCTCAGAGATGTTCACAGAATTATACAGAGAAAAGGAAGGAAGGAGACAGAGGTGGTCAGGAGGATAAAAGGAGGGAATGAAAAGGAGAGAGACGGATCCAGTCAGTAATCAGTTTCCTAAGTGTTTTTCTTTATTTGGAACCCACAGAAATTCACAGAGTTGGGTAGAGTAGAGAGGGGTTAGGGAGGAGACACATGCGAACTGGTGGAGAAAAAGGAGAGTCCGGAGGTGGAGAGAACAGTCAAGCCAGTAATCTCGCTCTCTAGTAAAAAGTGGGTAATGAAGATTAGGTTCTTAAAGGTACAATATTGGTAACAAATACCTAAAAGCAAAAATTACAAATGTAGAGTACAGTTTGATGTTTCAAAAATACAATGTTAAAGAAAAGAAGAAGGAAAAGAAAGAGAGAAAAAGAAAAAGAAACAAAAGAGTCATAAAAGTTAAAAAGAAATATAGGTACAAAATGATAACTAATATCAAAAAGCAAAAGTTAAAAATCTAAAGTAGATTTTGGAGTTTCAAAAATACAATGTTAAAGAAAAGAAGAAGAAAAAGAAAGACAGAAAAAAAAAAAAGAGAGAGAAAGAAAATAAAAACAAAACCAAAAACAAACATAGTCACAAAAATTATAAGGAAGATATAGTTACAAATTGATAACAAATACCAGAAAGCATAAATTAAAGATCTACATTAGAGTTTGGAACTTCAGGAATGCAATGTTAAAGAAAAGATGAAGAGATGGAAAGAGAGAGAGAAAAAAAAGTCACAAAAGTTATTTAAAAAGATTAGGTACAAAATTGATAACAATTACCAATTAGCTAAAATTAAAACTCTAGAGCAGAGTTTGGAGTTTCAAAAATAAAATGTTAAAGAAAAGAAAAAAAGAAAGAAAGAAATGGGTCACAAAAGTTATAAAAAAATATATACAAGATGTTTGGTCTTTTTTTTTAACGGTCTTTTATTTATTTATTTTTATTTATTTATTTTTACAAAGTAATAGTAGGTTATAAAAGTGAAAATTAAAGAAGTACTAGAGGATTAAAAATTTTTTTTTAATTAAAAAGAAAGAAAGAATGAATGATGGTAAAAATAGTAAAAATATATATAGGACTTTCTCTGATATTGTTGTGGGTAGATAGCATATTCAAAAGCAGAGACATTACTTTGCCAACAAAGGTTTGCCTAGTCAAGGCTATGGTCTTTCCTGTGGTCATGTATGGATGTGAGAGCTGGACTGTGAAGAAGGCTGAGCGCCGAAGAATTGATGCTTTTGAACTGTGATGTTGGAGAAGACTCTTGAGAGTCCCTTGGACTGCAAGGAGATCCAACCAGTCCATTCTGAAGGAGATTGGCCCTGGGATTTCTTTGGAAGGAATGATATTAAGGCTGAAACTCCAGTACTTTGGCCACCTCATGTAAAGAGTTGACTCATTGGAAAAGACTCTGATGCTGGGAGGGATTGGGGGCAGGAGGTGAAGGGGACGACAGAGGATGAGATGCCTGGATGGCATCACTGACTCGATGGATGTGAGTCTGAGTGACCTCCAGGAGTTGGTGATGGACAGGGAGGCCTGGAGTGCTGTGATTCATGGGGTCGCAAAATGTCGGACACGACTGAGCTACTGATCTGATCTGATCTGATTGTGGGTTCAGTTCATTTTTGGCTACTTCCTTTTTCCGGCTTAAATTTCTCAAGACCTATAGGCCCTTTCCTATGTAGTTGGTACTAACCATGGGGTTTTAGTTTATTGCCTGTCACTTTCATGGAGGTTCCCTCTGTTATAGCTTCTTCTGTTTGCTGGTCTCTTCAGTGTCTGATTTCCACCTTGATACAGAGGGGGTGGTGGTGGAGATCCTTTTTTTTTTTTTTATGTTCACTTGTTCAGTCACGCTGTGGGGAGGGAGGGATGCTGCAAATAAATAACACTGCCGTGTGCTAGCAGTGCCTCAGCCACACTGGGCCTGCCCCCACTCATGGCGTATGTAGCCTCCCTGCCCACTCTGCTCAGGCTCTAGGTTTCCTCGCCAGAACCATCTGAGGCCCACCCTGGGCTTCTTGCCCCTCCCAGGTGTAAGCCCCTCAAGTTCAGGCACTCGGGTAGTCCTCAGAGGCCCAGTCTCGGTTTCACCTGCGTTTTGTGCCCTTCACAGATTCCAGCAGCGCAGGTAATGAGGTGTTTAGCAAGCACAGCTTCTGCAACTTATCGCCTCTCTGCCTCTTGGTTTTCTAGGTGTACAACCAGCGCACCTTCTCAGGCAGATGTTGGCCAACCAGAGCCCAGAAAAATCTTAGTTAGCAAAGAAGTCTGCTTACAGTTTTGTAGATAATGTCTCTCTGGGGCTGTGATTACCTCCCTCTGGCTCCAGCTGCCTGTCACCGGAGAGGAATGGTCTGCAGCCGGCTATCTCTGTACAGTCCTTTGTTCCGTGCATGGGCCTGGCGGTGTCTTAGGTTAGGGTTGGCTTTTCGTGTGGTAGATATCCCACAGTCTGGTTTGCTAGACCAAATTATTTTGCTCAGATAGCCCTCGGGATATTCAGACCAGTCCTAACTCTAAGTGATGCAGCCTACGCCGTGCCGCCCTGCACAGCCCCCACTTGCTAATGGCAGATGCAGGCATTTGTGCTGCTTCTCCGCTGGGGAAGTTATCATAGGGCTCATAATCTGTGGGGTTTAATTGTTTATTTATTTTTCCTCCCTGTTATGTTGCCCTCCGTGCTTCCCAGGCTTGGCACAGACTCGGCAGTGAGAACGTTTCCTGGTGTTTGGAAACTTCTCTCTTTTTAAGACTCCCTTCCCTGGACAGAGGTCCATCCCTCCCTCTATTGTCTCTTTTTTGTCTTTTATATTTTTTCCTACCTCCTTTAGAAGGCAATGAGTTGCTTTTCTAGGTGTCTGATGTCCTCTGCCGGCATTCAGAAGTTGTTTTGTGGTATTTACTTGGTGTTTAATTGTTCTTTTGATGAATTTGTGGAGGAGAAAGTGTTCTCCCCGTCCTATTCCTCCGGCATCTTAGCTCCTCCTCCGAAATATGTACTTTAACATATGTAAAACAGATGACCAGTGCAAGATCAATTCATGAAGCAGATCACCCAAATCCAGTGCTCTGGGACAACACAGAGGGATATAGTGGGGAGGGAGGTGAGAGAGGGGTTCAGGAAGGGTGGGACACATGTATACCTATGGCCGATTCATGCTGATATATAGCACAAAACCATCAAAAATACCGTATGGTAATTATCCTCCACTTAAAGTAATCTTTTTAAAAAGACTTTTGAGTGACTTCAAATGATATATATCTGAGAAAAGACACTTTAGTAGGCAGAATAAAATACTCAAATTATACCACACCTCATTATCAAAACCTTTTGAATATCCTATCTAGGTGGCAAGGAAGACACTCGAGTGGGTAGCCTATCCCTTCTCCAGGGGATCTTGCCAACCCAGGAATTGAAACAGGATCTCCTGCATTTCAGGCAGATTCTTTACCAGCTGAGATACCAGAGAAGCCTGAGATTATAATAGCAAATGGTATAAAGTGGATAATGATTGATCGTGATATCAGATTAGCATAGATATTCAGCTTGGAATAATGTAATCACAGTGATTCTCTAAATGCAGAAGAGAAAGAAAGAAGAATTGGAGTCAGATAGTTTTAAATGCTCTGCACCTGGGTTTGAAGATGAAGGAAAGACCATGAACTGAGCAATGCTGGTGGCCACTAAAACTAAAACAGCAAAGGAAACGCATTGTCCTCTGGAGTGTTCAGAAGGATCTCAGTCCTGCAGATATCATAATTTTAGCTCAGTGAAACTTCCGACTTTTGAAGAGTTTTAAGATACATATATGTTTTAAGCCACTAGCATGGTAATTTGTTATAGAACTTTAAGACAGGTATTTTAAGCCACTAGTGTGGTAATTTGTTACAAGAGCATACATGTGTGCTAAGTCACTTCAGTGGTGTCTGACTCTTTGCGACCCCAGGTACTGTAACCCTCCAGGTTCCTCTGTCCATGGTGATTCTTGAGGCAAGAATACTGGAGTAAGTTGCCATGCCCTCCTCCAAAGAGTCTTCCCAAACCAGGGATGGAACCTGTGTCTCTTGCTGGGGCAATGGGAATCTAATACAGATATGTGTCCAATCAGATATTGTTCTTGGACCTGAGTTTAAACCTTTCAATTCAATCAGTGAGCTTCCCTTATCTAATGGTATTTTGTGGTGAAATCCTACCTTAAACAGAAGGAGACGATTGTGTCCTTTTTGAGGTATTCCAACTCATTAGCTGCTAGAGAGAATTTCTCATTGCCTAAACGTAAATATGGTTCTATCTGTGAGGTCTTTGAGGATTTAAGATGAGAAACGTAAAACATTATTAATATTATAGGCACACATTCTGCTTAAAATCTTTCTGCCAAATTTCTAAATTCTTTCTATTTTCTGTTACTTCAAACATCAGTTCTTTTCACTTCCATTCGTCTAACTTCCTCTCAAGTTTATTTTCAACATGGAATGGGATTACAAGTGAGACTGTAGGCATGTGCATACAAGTGTGAGTGTATTTATTTCAGAGAAAGGTGTATACAGATGCAGGCACATATATACATACATACACATCTAACCTTGAACTTAGGTTGGAAAAGCTAATGATGTTTCTAACAGAAACAACCTTTAGAAAAGAAAGGACTCAGCAAAGTGTTTCTATACATTTCATTCATTATTCACAGCATCCATGTGATGTTTTGATTTGTCACCTCAAGTTTTCTTCTGAAGTAAGTAAACCTGAGACTCAGGTCAATTATATTATTAACAACAACTTTTCAAAGAAATTAATTTTTTTTTGCATTTTTGAACTATTAAAATATGAACCAGGTAGTATGTACAGCCAATTTTTGAAATTCAGCAAATAGAATATTTTGAAAACTGGCAGTTTATTGTATATAATTACTCTTCAAAGCATGAGAGTTTAAAATTTCTGGTTTTACATGGTTCAGGGTAATAAGGAAAATACATATGGTTGAGTCACATATAAAACTGGGGGACATCTCTTTAAACAAGAAAGAAAGCAATGTGTTATATATGGATATAGGAATAGTGAA
The DNA here is from genome assembly GCA_935064755.1 of Tragelaphus eurycerus. Lineage (NCBI taxonomy): Eukaryota > Metazoa > Chordata > Mammalia > Artiodactyla > Bovidae > Tragelaphus > Tragelaphus eurycerus. Next base: position 17,938 of record CAKXYN010000276.1, read on the forward strand.
ATTAAAATAAAGAAATTAACATTTGATACCATTTGATACTGAAATATCATTTCAGTTTTTTTCTTGTAAACTAAAGACTAACCTATGTATACAAAAAGAACAAATTGGCATAAAATGGCTCAAAATAGAAGAGCACTATAACTGCACACACCATCATGGAGGAGACTTTAAAGCACAAAAATAGAGCCACAAACTGACAGTAGACACATGAAGAATAGGCTATCATAACTCAGATCAAATTCCCATAGTGTATTCCTATTGGACAGTAAAGACATTATGTTAAACCATTTGCTTTTAGGACAACTTGTTATGCAGCAACAAACTGATAAAATAATCCAAGTGAATACAACTGAGAGAAATTATAATAATGTATGGCTTCTCATTTTAGGCATTTGTTCTGATAATTGAATACCATTAATAATTCCTCACGAAGAGCTGACTCATTAGAAAAGACTCTGATGCTGGGAGGGATTGGAGGCAGGAGAAGAAGGGGACGACAGAGGATGAGATGGCTGGATGGCATCACCAACTCGATGGACATGAGTTTGAGTGAACTCTGGGAGTTGATGATGGACAGGGAGGCCTGGTGTGCTGCAATACATGGGGTCGCAAAGACTTGGACACGACTGAGTGACTGAACTGAAATGAAATGAATAATTACTCAGTTATTCAAGTCTATTTCATATAACTGTACTAAAAAGTGATTCTATTGAGGTTGTTTTTTAAAATAGAAATTTATTTATTTTAATTGGAGACTAATTACTTTACAATATTGTAGTGGTTTTGCCGTCTGTTTGTTCAAAAATCCGTGATTTTGAATCACAGGACCAGAAGGAATTTAAGCTCCCTAGTGAGCTGGACTTTGGAAATAACATATATATCCATGATATTGATACTGCTTATTCAACATCTTTTAGTGGTTATGATAAAATTTAGAATTGGGAAGATATTTCATTTAGAAAATGGAAGGAGTCGTATTTGTAGTTAACAATGTAAATTTTTAAGTAGAAGAAAGATAATTCAATAGAAAATATAATTACACCAAACAGTCCTTCATGCCAATGATAAATCCCTTTATATATAGACACTAATCTTACATACACAAGAAAAAATAATTTGCATAGTTAAAATCTGGTATAAATATGTGCTTCATTTTATTTAGGGTCATCTTAGAGTCTAGACATTACTACATCAAACTTTTTATTGAAATTGATGTTTCACCTAGACTACTGCTGGAGACATGCATTGATGATCAGTTTTTCTAGTGACTAGTGACCCTGATAATGATGGCTCAGCAGGTAAAGAATCGCTCTGCAATGCAGGAGATGCAGAAAATGTGGGTTGAATCCCTACGTCGAGAAGATCCTTTGGAGTAGAAAATGGTAACCCCCTCAAGTATTGTTGCCTGAAAAATCCCACAGACAGAGGAGACTGGTGGGCTACAGTCCATGGGATGACAAAGAGTCAGACTCTACTGGGCAACTGAGCATGCACTGGTAACCAATATTCCAACTGAGCTAAATCAGGAAGGAGATCCCATAGGGAATAAAATGGAATGCCTTTCTTTGAAACACACTGTATGTTAAAGTCTACATTCGGCAGAAGATAAATTACAGTAGTGATGTACAAAAGGAATAATGAACAAAAAGTGTTAAACTGAGATTTCATATTCTTATGAAATTCTGTCATTGGATTTAGTCACCAATGTAGTTTTTCTTTTTCAAAAAGGTAACAGAACTCATGATTATTCACTCAGTAAAATGAAATAATCTTTATCTGTATATATCATAGCAAAGCAATATCTCTGCTTTTTCCTTTGCCAACAAAGGTCTGTCTAGCCAAAACTATGCTTTTTCCAGTGGTCATGTATGGATATGAGAGTTGGACTATAAAGAAAGCCAAGTGCCAAAGAATTGATGCTTTTGAACTGTGGTGTTGGAGAAGACTCTCGAGAGTCCCTTGGACTGTAATGAGATCCAACCAGTCCATCCTAAAGGAAATCAATCCAGAATAATCATTGGAAGGACTGATGATGAAGCTGAAACTCTAATCTTTTGGCCACCTGATGTGAAGAACTAACTCCTTCAAAAAGACAATGATGCCAGGAAAGACTGAAGGAGGGAGGAGAAGGGAATGACAGAGGATGAGATGGGTGGATGGCATCACTGACTTGATGGACATGAATTTGGGTGTTGCAGAGACCAGTACTGGAGAAACCGAGCACCACACTCAGAAAGTTGGAGAACTCAGGTTTATTAAACCAGTGGGACCAGAGGAGTTCACACTCCAAGCTCTAAGCACCAAACAAAGGGTTACAGTATTTTTACACATGGACAGGCATCATTAAGTGGGTTTATGGGTTTGGAGGGGCTGGGTGATTGCAAACAACAGGACAAGGGTGAGTGAGATAAGCTCCAGTTCTTAGTATTGTTAGTCCCCACTTTCTGAGACTTCTGTGATCGAGATTTTGCAAGTAACAGGCTGAGTTATAGAGGCAGAAGGAGCAGGAGGTTATGTAAAATTTTAACTTTTCCTCTCTATTCCCCCTTCTTGATGCTCTATTACCCATTGTAGAAAGCATCATCTCATGTTTTGGTAGAACATTCAGAGCTCTCCATTGTTTAGGGGGCTATATTGATCTATTACCATTTGTAAAATTATGGATTTAAGTCAAGAGATTATGAACTGGGTAATAGCATTGAGGATACAAGGGCCAAACAAGAGTGTCACAAAGAACATGAAGAGAGGATTGGTTAAAGGGAGAAGCCACAATGCCCAACTCCAGATATTGTTCCAATTACCCCAGAAATTTGCTCGTTCTTTTCCCCTTTGCATGATTGATTCCCTTAGCTGTTGGGCCATGTCCCTGACCATTCCTGATTGGTTTACATAAGAGCAGCATTCTTCATTCTAGAAGAGGCAGAATCTTCCCTTTTTAGCTGTCAGTAGGTCTAGCTGTTTCCTATTCTGTAAAACCACCTCAGCCAAGGAGTCTAGTTGGTCCTGTAACAAAGAGCACAACAGTAATACTGATTAGAGATAGAGGCCAAGGTGGACCATGAAAATCAGTGATATTTTGATTGCTGTATCCTCAAGCTTCCACCATGCATTGACTAGTTAGCTTCCAGAGTGACTAGAGCAGGGCTCAGCAACCTTTGTGGGTGAAGGTGGTTGTCTTTGGAAGAGGACCTTGAGGGGGTTTGGGGGGCCCTGAACTGTTCTCCAGGTCTCCATATGACAGTAAGTAGCTGTCTTCTTGACTGGTGTGGTGGTTGCAAGGGATGACACCTATAACTTTAACATCAGTAGGGGTTGCCAGGACGACTGTATGAGAGCCTGTCCAAACTGGATGAAGGCTGAAGTGTTATTTCTTTTTTTTTCCTAATCTTTAAGCCATACCGCATCTCCTGGCTAATAGGGATGAACCCAATTGCCCAAAGGAATGAGTGTCCTTTCTAAGGTTTATTGGGGATATTGTGGAAGACTTTTCCCAAGTCCTGGAGGTGTTGGGAAATCTCCTGGTCAGCTAATTGTTGGTGGTCTCCCTTTAGCTTTTCTATCACTGGGGGTGGTCTCCCATATAAGATCTCAAAGGGAGAATAGTCTAAGGACCTCAGGATGCATTAATGGAGGGAGATGAGAGTCCACAGAATGATAAGGTAGCTTGTTTCAGCATTGTCTGGGTTTTCCCCGGGGATATTCTTGTTGTACTACTACTTGGAGAAAAAACTTAACAAGAAAATTAAAGATATATTACCCAAAGATTAATAGTAGTAGAAAAGCTGCTGTGGGGCTAGCCACGAGAACCAAGTCCAGACATTGGTTTGTGACATTAGTGTTTCTCTAGGTATGAGAAGATACAAGAATATGAACTCACAGAAATCTTTACCTGAAAACATCTGACTATCTGAAGGCCTATTTTCTGGGTTTTTCCCAGAGCATGGAGTACCTTATTTTTTGTCTCCACCCTGAATTCCTTTCAAAGGGATGTTAAAGGTCAGCATCTTGTAGTGGTCATGATTTAATCTTTGTAGAGGCAGGTGGCAAGGGCCAACTTCCAGTCAGCAGGGTCCCTTCATAGACACATATATGATCATTATTTGGGGGCATGTCACGGCCATTACATCCCACAGTGCTGGGAAGGCTCATTCCCAGGTCTACCAAAGATTCCATGGACAGGCCACTCAATGTGCTGTTACTAGACCAGGCCTTGCAAGCAGCAAAAGTCTCTGGACCATACCTGTCTTACTAGCCTCTTGGTCTAGTAAAATATTTCCTCATGATGCTTCTTCCCATATCTAGAGTTACATTATTATAATTATTGATCTATGTGGAACTGCATATCAGCATTTTGTCATAGGCTTAGTCACATATTTGGTAACATAAAAAATAATCTTCTGAAGCAAGGTACATAGAAAATAATATAGCCAGCAGTTATTAGTAAGGTCACAAGCAAGAACTTAAGTCAAGAACTTTCTCATAGCCCTGGCTCTTTGATTTTAATTTCCTGATTTAGGAGCAGACTAAAACTATTGCCATGTTTTAAGGACATCAACATAGCAAATGTCTTACCATCAGATCAGATCAGATCAGTCGCTCAGTCGTGTCCGACTCGTTGCGACCCCATGAACTGCAGCACGCCAGGCCTCCCTATCCATCACCAGCTCTCGGAGGTCACTCAGACTCACATTCATCGAGTCAGTGATGCCATCCAGCCATCTCATCCTCTGTCATCCCCTTCTCTTCTTGCCCTCAATCCCTCCCAGCATCAGAGTCTTCTCCAATTAGTCAACTCTTCACATGAGGTGGCCAAAATACTGGAGTTTCAGCTTTAGCACCATTCCTTCCAAAGAAATCCCAGGGCTGATCTCCTTCAGAATGGACTGGTTGGATCTCCTTGCAGTCCAAGGGACTCTCAAGAGTCTTCTCCAACACCACAGTTCAAAAGCATCAATTCTTCGGCACTCAGCCTTCTTCACAGTCCAGCTCTCACATCCATACATGACCACAGGAAAGACCATAGCCTTGACTAGGCGAACCTTTGTTGGCAAAGTAATGTCTCTGCTTTTGAATATGCTATCTAGGTTGGTCATAACTTTCCTTCCAAGGAGTAAGCGTCTTTTAATTTCATGGCTGCAGTCACCATCTGCAGTGATTTTGGAGCCCAGAAAAATAAAGTCTGACACTGTTTCCACTGTTTCTCCATCTATTTCCCATGTTATGTCTTACCATAAGGAGTTATTTTATGCAGACGCAGAATGAGCTATGTATACATGTACCATAATCTTAAATAATGTTTATTTACCTTGCTAAAATAACAAAAAAGATTTAAAAAATAAATATAAATCACTTAAAGGCAAAGAAATTCATAATTGGTTATCAAAAGCTGCATTCTAAGAAAACTTTTTTCTCTACAGATAGAAGAACAAATTTCAGTCTAGTATCAGCTTATTATTAATAACAAAATTTGTTTATTTCCTTACACTTAGAAAGTCTTTTCCACAAATCTTGAAGAACTAGCAGTATTCTTATAAAGGCATAAGAATAAAACCATAGAAGGCATGCTTGAAAACTGATTATATTGCAAGTGACAAAGAAACTGGTCACAATACTTCAATATGATAACTAGAATTATAATTGACCATATTTTATCAGGCATATCAAATCTATATGAATTTCACATAATTTTAGTATATCAATATTAGTCACATCAACAATACGGTATAACTTGAAAAGACTTGTCACCCCTTCAACAGTACTTCTCATGTAATTTAATATGTCCAATGAACCCAGGTAACTTAATAGCTCTTTGGGATGTCTCAGGGGCCCTCTGAAGCATCCCAAATTTAGCTAGAAGTCAAGTTATTCAGGCAGTTTTGTCAATAAATATCAAAAGGTTTTATAACAGTCAGGTATGATTATATAAGTCACTCTGAAATAATAGTTATTTATTTAGCTAAAGGTAAGAAAATATTTCAAAGGTAAATACAGAACAGATGGGGCCGGGAGAGGGTGGGATGACTGGGGAGAATAGCATTGAAATATGTATAATAATATATCTGAAATGTATTAATTGTTCAAACTAATCACTGTCATGTTACAATTTCTTCATATTAGATGTTTGTAATGTTTCTGATAATCAATAAAAGAGATTCTTGATACCTATAAAAAAAAAGAGGTAAAGAAATGTAAATCTATTATTAAAAGCAGTTCAACATCTCAAGAAAGTATATCCTCTTAACAAAGAAAAAGGCCGAATTCAAGTTTTGCACCAGCTTACTTTAAACTCATTTAGGTAAACTTCATTAAATTTATTTTAATCTTAGTCCTAACCATGCATAAAACTTTTTTTCAGGGTCCAATTCCCAAAAGATTTTTAATTGCTTTCTGTAACAGACACCTGTAAGTCAGACCTAATTTCTTTTAGCTTTATAAAATGTAATTTTACTTTTATAACTTTTTTTTAAAATGGGGGGGCGGTACTAAGATGGCAAAGGAATAGGATGGGGAGATCACTTTCTGCCCCACAAATTCATCAAAAGTTCATTTGAAAGCTGAAGAAATTCCACAAAGCAACATCTGAACACTGGTGGAGGACAACAGGGAAACAGAAAGGCAGCCCATTCTCTTCGAAAGGAGGTAGGACAAAATAGAAAAGATAAGAGAGAGAAAAGAGTTAGGAACGGAGACCCATACCAGGGAGGGAGTCATGAAGGAGAAGATTCCAAATACCAGGAAACCCTCTGACCAATGGGTCTGTGGGGAGTTTTGGAATCTCAGAGTGCAACATAACCATGAAGAAACACACACACACACACACACACACACACACACACACACACACACACACACTACACATCTAACTACAATTCCCAGAGAAGTAGCCCAGATGCTCACATCCACCAGCAGCGAGTGGGCGCTGAACAGGGAGGCATGGGCTGCATATTTAGGGTAAGAACCAGGTCTGAATGCCTTGAGGACAAACTGAGGGAGCTAACGTGAGATAGCAGCCCAAACTGTGGGATAGTCTGAGAGAAAAAAAGAGAGAGAAAGAGAGAGGAAAAAAAAAAAAACTTTCCCGGGAAAAGATCTAAGGCACAACTTGGTCTGCTCAAAGGACAAAGGACTGAGTGAATACCAGAGGAGAGCTAGCCAGCTGTGAACCAGCCCCTCTCCCTGCTTGTGGCAAAAAGGCAGGCCGATGAGAGCCAGAAACGGAAGGAGAGGGGCAATCTCAGAGCCAGAGATAGCATCCTCCATCAAACTGTGAGCAGGCTCCCAGTTGCTAACCAAGTCTTCCTAGGATCTTGGGCTGTTTACATCCACCAGGAGGGTCACAGTCAGAGATCAGCTCCCCAGAAGAGACACATGGCACACCTGAGACAGCGCTCTCTTGGTGCACCCGGGAAACTGAGCAGCTGAGATGGGGGAGGTGATAAAACACTCTGCCCACCTGGGGAGAGTACCTTCGCTAAGCACCTAATCACTTGAGCTGCTCGGACATGGGAAGGGCACAAAACGCAGGCCCAACCGAATCTGTGCCTTTGTAGAGTACCCGAGAACCTGAACCTGAGCAGCTAAGAGTTGGGAAGTGCATACAACCCAGGGCTCGCTTTAGACAGTTCCCCTGAAGAACAACCTGGAGCCCGAGCAGTGTAGACTGGCAAAGCACACACACTGTGAGCAGGGGGAAGCCCAGTGTGGCCCAGACACTGTGAGCACTCCCCACATACACCAATGATATATGTTTGCAGTGCTCCTCCCTCCACACAGCACAATTGAACAAGTGAGCCTAAACAAATGGCCACCTTCACCCCCTTGTGTCAAGGTGGAAATTAGGCACTGAAGAGACTTGCAAACAGAGGAAGCCAAAATAAACAAAGAAGAGGGTACTGCTTTGGAAGTGACAGGTGCAACAGATTAAAACTCTGTAGTTAGCATTAACTACATTGGAAGGGGCCTATAGATCTTGAGAAGACGTATAAACTGGAACAAAGAACTATCTGAAACTGAACTGACCCCACACTGCCCTCAACAGCTCCAGAGAAATTTGTAGATTTATTTTACTATTATAATTTTTATTTTTTAATTTTTTGGAGAATTTATCCATTATTTTATTATCATAGCACATAAGTACATGTAGAGACATATACCTTATGTATGCAGACATTCTATAGAGCAATAACTGTAGTGAATGTTTTATATGTTGTAAGATTTATTTAGTATCCTGCTTCATAGGTTCTTAAAGTATATTTTAAAGTGTCATTTTTTATTCTACTGATTGACTAGGTTGGCTAACATCTGACTTGGTTACTCATTCTCCAACTCTTAATTTTCTTTTTCAATTACATGCATTTTTACTTTTGAATATAGCAGTAGTTCATCAATATGAAATTCTAAGGTAATTTTATGAAAGTAAATTTTCTAAATACCTGTGGCATATGCACTTTAGTACCCACATTTGTTTGGCATTTTATCTATATTAAAACAGTTTTAAAATGTTCTATGCCCTTTGATGCATTCTCTTTTTAAAATTTTTTTTTACAATATTTTATTGGTTTTGCATACATCAACATGAATCCGCCACGGGTGTACACGTGTTCCCCAAACTGGACCTCCTCCCTCTTCCCTCCTCATACCATCCCTCTGGGTCATCCCAGTGCACCAGCCCCAAGAATCCTGTATCCTGCATCAAACCTGGAATGACATTCATTTCATATATGATATTACACATGTTTCAATGCCATTCTCCAAAATCATCCCACCCTCTATCTCTCCCACAGAGTCCAAAATACCGTTCTATACATCTGTGTCTCTTTTGCTGTCTCTCATACAGGGTTATCATTATCATCTTTTTAAATTCCATATATATGTGTGTTAGTATACTGTATTGGTGTTTTTCTTTCTGGCTTACTTACTGTCTATAATAGGCTCCAGTTTCATCCACCTCATTAGAATTGACTCAAATGTGTTCTTTTTAATGGCTGAGTAATACTCCATCGTGTATATGTACCACTGCTTTCTTATCTATTCCTCTGCGGGTGGACATCTAGGTTGCTTCCATGTCCTGGCTATAATAAACAGTGCTGCAATGAACATTGGGGTACACTTGTCTCTTTCAATTCTGGTTTCCTCGGTGTGTATGCCCAGCAGTGGGATTGCTGAGTCATAAGGCAGTTCTATTTCCAATTGTTTTAAGGAATCTCCAACAGTGTCAGACTTTATTTTTCTGTGCTCCAAAATCACTTCAGATGGTGACTGCAGCCATGAAATTAAAAGACGCTTATTCCTTGGAAGGAAAGTTATGACCAACCTAGATAGCATATTCAAAAGCACAGACATTAATTTGCCAACAAGTTTCGCCTAGTCAGCGCTATGGTTTTTCCTGTGGTCATGTATGGATGTGAGAGTTGGACTGTGAAGAAGGCTGAGAGCCAAAGAATTGATGCTTTTGAGCTGTGGTGTTGGAGAAGACTCTTGAGAGTCCCTTGGACTGCAAGTAGATCCAACCAGTCCATTCTGAAGGAGATTGGCCCTGGGATTTCTTTGGAAGGAATGATGTTAAGGCTGAAACTCCAGTACTTTGGCCACCTCATGCGAAGAGTTGACTCAATGGAAAAGACACTGATGCTGGGAGAGATTGAGGGCAAAAGGAGAAGGGGATGACAAAGGATGAGATGGCTGGATGGCATCACTGACTCGATGGATGTGAGTCTCAGTGACCTCCAGGAGTTGGTGATGGATTGGGAGGCCTGGCGTGCTGCGATTCATGGGGTCGGGAAGAGTCAGACACGACTGAGCGACTGATCTGATCTGATCTGATCTGACACTGTTCTCCATAGTAACTGTACTAGTTTGCATTCCCACCAACAGTGTAAGAGGGTTCTCTTTTCTTTAAACCCTCTCCAGCATTTATTGCTTGTAGACTTTTGGATCACAGCCATTCTGACTCGTGTGAAATGGTATGTCATTTTGGTTTTGATTTGAATTTCTCTGATAATGAGTGATGTTGAGCATCTTTTCATGTGTTTGTTAGCCATCTGTATGTCTTCTTTGGAGTAATATCTGTTTATTACTTTGGCCCATTTTTTGATTGGGTTGTTTATTTTTCTAGAATTGAGCTGCAGGAGTTACTTGTATATTTTTGAGGTTAATTATTTGTCAGTTGCTTCATTTGTTATTATTTTCTCCCATTCTGAAGGCTGTCTTTTCACCTTGCTTATAGTTTCCTTTGTTGTGCAGAAGCTTTTTAAGTTTAACTAGGTCCCATTTGTTTATTTTTGCTTTAATTTCCAATATTTTGGGAGGTGGGTCATAGAGGATCCAACTGTGATTTATGTCGGAGAGTTTTTTGCCTATGTTCTCCACTCGGAGTTTTATAGTTTCTGGTCTTACGTTTAGATCTTTAATCCATTTTGAGTTTATTTTTGCATATGGTGTTAGAAAGTGTTATAGTATCATTCTTTTACAAGTGGTTGACCATTTTCCCAGCATCACTTGTTAAAGAGATTGTCTTTTCACCATTGTATATTCTTGCCTTCTTTGTCAAAGATAAGGGGTCCATAGGTGCATGGATTTATCTCTGGGCTTCCTATTTTGTTCCATTGTTCTATATTTCTGTCTTTGTGCCAGTACCATACTGTCTTGATGACTGTGGCTTTGAGGTAGAGCCTGAAGTCAGGCAGCTTGATTCCTCCAGTTCCATTCTTCTTTCTCAAGATTGCTTTGGGTATTCGAGGTTTTTTGTATTTCCATAGAAATTTTCAAATTATTTGTTCTAGCTCTGTGAAAAATACCGTTGGTAGCTTGATAGGGATTGCATTGAATCTATTGATTGCTTTGGGTAGTATACTCATTTTCACTATATTGATTCTTTCAATCCATGAACAGGGTATATTTCTCCATCTGTTAGTGTCCTCTTTGATTTCTTTCACTAGTGTTTTATAGTTTGCTATATATAGGTCTTTAGTTTCTATTCTGAAGTATTTTACTCTTTTTGTTGCAATGGTGAATGGAAATGTTTCCTTAATTTCTCTTTGTATTTTTTCATTACTAGTGTACTGGGATGCAAGGGATTTCTGTGTGTTGATTTTATATCCTGCAAATTCACTGTATTCATTGATTAGCTCTAGTAATTTTCTGGTGGAGTCTTTATGGTTTTCTATGTAGAGGATCATGTCATCTGCAAACAATGAGAGTTTTACTTCTTTTCCAATTTGGATTCCTTTTATTTCTTTTTCTGCTCTGATTGCTGTGGCCAAAACTTCCAAAACTATGTTGAATAGTAATGGTGAAAGTGGGCACCCTTGTTTTGTTCCTGACTTTAGAGGAAATGCTTTCAGTTTTTCACCATTGAGGATAATGTTTGCTGTAGATTTGTCAAACACAGCTATTATTATTTTGAGGTATATTCCTTCTATCCCTGCTTTCTGGAGAGTTTTTATCATAAATGGATGTTGAATTTTGTCAGAGGTTTTCTCTGCATCTATTGAGATAATCATATCGCTTTTATTTTTCAATTTGTTAGTGTGGTGTATTACATGGATTGATTTGTGGATATTGAAGAATTCTTGCATCCCTGAGATAAAGCCCACTTGGTCATGGTATGTGATCTTTTTAACGTGTTGTTGCATTCTGATTGTTAGAATTTTGTTAAGGATTTTTGCATCTATGTTCATCAGTAATATCGACCTGTAGTTTTCTTCTTTTGTGGGATCTTTGTCAGGTTTTCGAAAAGGCAGAGGAACCAGAGGTAAAATTGGCAACATCCGCTGGATCATGGAAAAAGCAAGAGAGTTCCAGAAAAGCAACTATTTCTGCTTTATTGACTATGCCAAAGCCTTTGACTGTGTAGATCACAATAAACTGTGGAAAATTCTGAAGGAGATGGGAATACCAGACCACCTGATCTGCCTCTTGAGAAATTTGTATGCAGGTCAGGAAGCAACAGTTAGAACTGGTCATGGAACAACAGACTGTTTCCAAATAGGAAAAGGCATACGTCAAGGCTGTATATTGTCACTATGTTTGTTTAACTTATATGCAGAGTACATCATGAGAAATGCTGGACTGGAAGAAACACAAGTTGGAATCAAAATTGCTGGGAGAAATATCAATAACCTCAGATATGCAGATAATACCACCCTTATGGCCGAAAGTGAAGAGGGGCTAAAAAGCCTCTTGATGAAAGTGAAAGTGGAGAGTGAAAAGGTTGGCTTAAAGCTCAACATTCAGAAAACGAAGATTATGGTATCTGGTCCCATAAATACATGGGAAATAGATGGAGAAACAGTGGAAACAGTGTCAGACTTTCTTTTTCTGGGCTCCAAAATCACTGCAGGTGGTGACTGCAGCCATGAAATTAAAAGATGCTTACTCCTTGGAAGGAAAGTTATGACCAACCTAGATAGCATATTCAAAAGCAGAGACATTCCTTTGCCAACAAAGGTTCGCCTAGTCAAGGCTATGGTCTTTCCTGTGGTCATGTATGGATGTGAAAGCGGGACTGTGATGAAGGCTGAGTGCCGAAGAATTGATGCTTTTGAACTGTGGTGTTGGAGAAGACTCTTGAGAGTCCCTTGGACTGCAAGGAGATCCAACCAGTCCATTCTGAAGGAGATCAGCCCTGGAATTTCTTTGGAAGGAATGATGCTAAAGCTGAAATTCCAGTATTTTGGCCACCTCATGCGAAGAGTTGACTCATTGAAGAAGACTCTGATGCTGGGAGGGATTGAGGGCAGGAGGAGAAGGGGACGACAGAGGATGAGATGGCTGGATGGCATCACTGACTCGATGGATGTGAGTCTGAGTGACCTCCGGGAGTTGGTGATGGACAGGGAGGCCTGGCGTGCTGCAGTTCATGGGGGTGGCAAAGAGTTGGACACGACTGAGCGACTAATCTGATCTGATCTGATCTGTCAGGTTTTGGTATTAGGGTCATGGTGGCCTCATAGAATGAGTTTGGAAGTTTACCTTCCTCTGCAATTTTCTGGAAGAGCTTAAGTAGGATAGGTGTTAGCTCTTCTCTAAATTTTTGGTAGAATTCGGCTATGAAGCCGTTTGGAACTGGGCTTCTGTTTGCTGGAAGACTTCTGATTTTAGTTTCAATTTCTGTGCATGTGATGAGTCTGCTATTTTCTATTTCTTCCTGGTTCAGTTTTGGAAAGTTGTATTTTCTAAAGAAATTGTCCATTTCTTTCAAATTATCAATTTTATTGACATATAATTGTTGATAGTAATCTCTTATGATCCTTTATATTTCTGTGTTGTCTGTTGTGATCTCTCCATTTTCATTTCTAATTTTATTGATTTGATTTTTCTCCCTTTGTTTCTTGAGGAGTCTGGCTAATGGTTTGTCAATTTTATTTATTTTCTCAAAGAACCAGCTTTTGGCTTTGTTGACTTTTGCTATGGTCTCTTTTGTTTCTTTTGCATTTATTTCTGCCCTAATTTTTAGTGTTTCTTTCCTTCTACTAACCCTGCTGTTCTTCTTTTCTTCCTTTTTGTGTTGTTTTAGGTGTAGATTTAGGTTATTTATTTGACTGCTTTCTTATTTATTGAGGTATGCCTGTGCTGCTATGAACCTTCTCCTTAGCACTGCTTTTACAGTGTCCCACAGGTTTTGAGTTGTTTTGTTTTCATTTTCATTATTTCTATGCATATTTTAATTTCTTTTTTGATTTCTTCTGTGATTTGTTAGTTATACAGCAGCGTGTTTTTCAGCCTCCATATGTTGGAATTTTTAATAGTTTTTCTCCTATAATTGAATCTAATCTTACTACATGGTGATCAGAAAAGATCCCCAGAATAATTTCGAAATTTTTTTGAATTTACCAAGGCTAGATTTATGGCCCAGGCTGTGATATATCCTGGAGAAGGTTCCATGTGCGCTTGAGAAAAAGGTGAAATTCATTGTTTCATGGTGAAATATCCTACAGATATGAATTAGGTCTCAGTGTTCTATTTATCATTTAAAGTTTGTGTTTCTTTGTTAATTTTCTGTTTAGTTGATCTATCCATAGGTGTGAGTGGGGAATTAAGTCTCCCACTATTATTGTATTGTTGTTAATTTCCCATTTCATACTTGTTAGCATTTGTCTTACATATTGCAGTGCTTCTATTTTGGGTGCATATATATTTATAATTGTTATATTTTCTTCTTGGATTGACCATTTGATCATTATGTAGTGTCCTTCTTTGTCTCCTTTCACAGCCTTTTTTTTAATGTCTATTTTATCTAATATGAGTAGTGCTACTCCTGCTTTCTTTTGGTCTCTATTTGCATGGAATAACTTTTTCCAGCCCTTCATTTTCAGTCTGTGTCCTCTGTTCTGAGGTGGGTCTCTTGAAGACAACATATATAGGGGTCTTGTTTTTGTATCCATTCAGCCAGTCTTTGTGTTTTGGTTGGGGAATTCAACCCATTTATATTTAAGGTAATTATTGATAAGTATGATCCAGTTGCCATTTATTTATTGTTTTTGGTTTGAGTTTATACACTCTTTTTGTGTTTCCTGTCTAGAGATCCTTTATTATTTGTTGCAGAGCTGTTTGGTAATGCTGAATTCTCTCAGCTTTTGCTTGTCTGTAAAGCTTTTGATTTTTCCTTCATATTTGAATGAGATCCTTCCTGGGTACAGTAATCTGGGCTATATGTTATTTTCTTTCATCACTTTAAGTATGTCCTGCAATTCCCTCCTGGCCTGAAGAGTTTCAATGGAAAGATCAGCTGTTATCCTTATGGGAATCCCCTTGTGTGTTATTTGTTGTTTTTTCCTTGCTGCTTTTAATATTTGTTCTTTGTGTTTGATCTTTGTTACTTTGATTAATATGTGTCCTGAGGTGTTTCACCTTGCATTTATCCTGTTTGGGACTCTCTGGGTTTCTTTGACGTGAGTTATTATTTCCTTCCCTATTTAGGGAAGTTTTCAACAATTATCTCCTCAAGTATTTTCTCATGGTCTTTCTTTTTGTCTTCATCTTCTGGGACTCCTATGATTTGAATGCTGGGACGTTTAGCATTGTCCCAGAGATCTCTGAGATTGTCTTCATTTCTTTTAATTCATTTTTCTTTTTTCCTCTCTGATTCATTTATTTCTACCATTCTATCTTCTACCTCACTAACCCTATCTTCTGCCTCCATTATTCTACTATTTGTTCCCTTCAGAGTGCTTTTTATCTCATGTATTGCATTACTCATTTTACATTGACTATTTTTTTTAATATCTTCTAGGTCTTTGTTAAACCTTTCTTGCATCTTCTCAATCCTTGTCTCCAGGCTATTTATCTGCGATTCCATTTTGTTTTCAAGATTTTCGATCATTTTCACTATCATTATTCAGAATTTTTATCAAGTATATTCCTTATCTCTTCCTCTTGTGTTTCATTTGGTGGGCATTTATCCTGTTCCTTTACCTGCTAGGTATTCCTCTGTCTCTTTATCTTGTTTATATTGCTGTGTTTGGGGTGGCTTTTCTGTATTCTAGCAGTTTGTGGAGTTCTCTTTATTGTGGAATGTCCTTGCTATGAGTGGGGGTGTATGGGTCGCTTGTCAAGTTTTCCAGGTTAGGGAAGCTTGTGTTGGTGTTATGGTGGGTAAAGCTGGATTTCTTTTCTCAGTAGTGCAGTGAAGTGTCTAGTAATGAGTTATGAGATGTCAATGGGTGTGGAGTGACTTTGGGCCGCCTGTATATTGAAGTTCCAGTCTGTGTTCCTGTGTTGCTGGAGAATTTGTGTGGTATGTCTTGCTCTGGAACTTGTTGGCCTTTCGATGGTGCTTGGTTTCATTGTAGGTGTGGAGGCATTTGGTGAGCTCCTGTCAATTAATATTCCCTGGAGTCAGGAGTTCTCTGGTGTTCTCAGGATTTGGACTTAAGCCTCCTGCTTCTGGTTTTCAGTCTTATTTTTACAGTAGCCTCAAGATTTCTTCATCTATACAGCGCCATTGATAAAATATCTAGGTTAAAGATGAAAAGTTTCTCCACAGTGAGGGACACCCAGAGAGGTTCACAGAATTACATGGAGAAGAAAAGAGGGAAGAGGGAATAGAGGTGACCCAAATGAGATGAGGCGGAATCCAAAGAGGGAGAGAGCAAGCTAGCCAGTAATCACTTCCTTATGTGTGCTCCACAGTCTGGACCACTTAGAGACGTTCACAGAGTTATATAGAGAAGAGAAGAGGGAGGAAGGAGACAGAGGTGGACAGGAGCATAAAGGGTGGAATAAAAGGAGAGAGACAGAGGCAGTCAGTAATCAGTTCCCTAAGTTTTCTCTACCTTCTGAAACACACAAAGAGACTCACCAAGTTGGGTAGAGAAGAGAAAGGGGAGGGAGGAGATAGAGGCAACGTGGCAGAGAAAAAGGAGAGTCCAAAGGGGGAGACAGCAGTCAAGCCAGTAATCTTGTTCCCAATTAATAATGAGTACTGAAGACTGGGTACTTAAAGGTACAAATTTGATATCAAATACAAAAAAGCATACAATATTGTAAAGTAATTAGCCTCCAATTAAAATAAATAAATTTATATTAAAAAATCTGTAAGGGTACTGAAGTGGGTTGTCATTTCCTTCTCCAGGGAATCTTCCCAACCCAGGGATTGAACCCAGGTATCTTGCATTGTGCACATATGCTTTACCTTCTGAGCCACCAGGGAAGTCCTATTTAAAAAAAAAAAAAATCTAGAGTAGTGGTTGGATTTTCAAAAATTCAATATTAATAAAAAGTCACAAAAATATTAAAAAATATATATATATATATATGAAGTTTGCTTTAAAAAATAAGATGTCTCTCTTTTTTTGCAAAGTAATAGTAGGTTATAAAAATGAAAATTAAAGGAATAATAGAGGACTTAAATTTTTTAAAAAAATTAAAAAAATAAAGAATGATAGTAAAAATATATCTAGGGTATTCTCTGGTGTTGTTGTGGGCAGTGTGGAGTCAGTTCATTTTCGGATAGTTCCTTGGTCCAACTTATATTTCTCAAGATCTATAGGCCCCTTCCTATGTGCTGCTGCTGCTGCTAAGTTGCTTCAGTCGTGTCCGACTCTGTGCGACCCCATAGATGGCAGCCCACCAGGTTCCCCCATCCCTGGGATTCTCCAGGCAAGAACACTGGAGTGAGTTGCCATTTCCTTCTCCAATGCACGAAAGTGAAAAGTGAAAGTGAATTTGCTCAGTTGTGTCCAACTCTTAGTGAACCCATGGACTGCAGCGCACCAGGCTCCTGCATCCATGGGATTTTCCAGGCAAGAGTACTGGAATGGGGTGCCATTGCTTTCTTCCCTTCCTAGGTAGTCGGTACTAACTACAGGGTTTTGATCTTTTGCACCTGTCACTTACAAGCCTGTTCCCTCTGTTTTAGCTTCTTCTGTTTGCTGGTCTCTTCAGTGTCTAATTTTCACCTTGACACAAGGGGGCGGTTGTGGACACTTTTTTAGGCTCACTTATTTAATTGCACTGTGGGTAGGGAGGGACGTTTCAAACAAATAACAATGGTGTGTGCTTGAAGTGTCTCAGTCACACTGGGCCTGCCCCCGCTCACAATGCATGTGCCCTCCCAGCTCACAGGGCTCAGGCTCTAGGTTGCTCCTCCAGAAACAGTCCAAGGGCGGCCCTGGGTTTCATATTCCTCCCATGTCTAAGCCGCTCAGGTTCAGGCACTAGGATAGTCCTCAGAGGCACAGACTCATTTGGGCCTGCGTTTGTGCCCTTCCCAGGTCTGAGTAGCAAAGGTGATTATGTGTTTGCTGAGCGTGGTCACTGCGACTTATAACTTCCCCTGTCCCTGCCACTCGGTTTTCTGTTTGTACAAGTGGCACACCTTCTCAGGCGGATGTTGACAGTCCAGAATCCCAAGAAGTCTCAGTTAGCAAAGAAGCCTCCTTGCAGTTTGGTAGATAATGCCTCCCTGGAGCCACAGTTGCCCCCTTCCGGCTTTGGCTGCCTGTCACCAGAAGGGGATGGTCTGCAGCCAGCTAGATCTGTTCAGTCCTTTGTTCTGTGAGTGGGCCTGATGGTGTCTTAGGTTAGGGCTTTTCACATGGTAGCTATCCCACAGTCTGTTTTGCTATCCCAACTTAGTTTGCTCAGATTGCCCTCGGGGCATTGAGGCCCTGTCCTTACTCTAAGCAATGCAGCCCTTACCGCCCTGCACAGCCCCCGCTTGCTAGTGGCGGGTGCAGGCGTCTGCGCTGCTTCTCCACTGAGGGAGTTACCATCGGACACGTAATCTGTGGAGTTTAATTATTTATTTATTGTTCCTCCCAGTTATGTTGCCCTCTGTGGTTCCAAGTCTCACCAGACTCGGCAGTGAGAGTGTTTCCTGGTGTTTGGAAACGTTTCTCTTTTTAAGACACCCTTCCTGGGTCAAAGCTCTGTCCCTACCTCTTTTGTCTCTCTTTTTGCATTTTATAGTTTTTCCTACCTCATTTTGAAGATCAGATTAGATCAGATCAGTTGCTCAGTCGTGTCCGACTCCTTGCTACCCCATGAACTGCAGGACGCTAGGCCTCCCTATCCATCATCAGCTCTCGGAGGTCACTCAGACTCACATCCATCGAGTCAGTGATGCCATCCAGCCATCTCATCCTCTGTCGTCCCCTTCTCCTCCTGCCCTCAATCCCTCCCAGCATCAGAGTCTTCTCCAATGAGTCAACTCTTCGCATGAGGTGGCCAAAATACTGGAGTTTCAGCTTTAGCATCATTCCTTCCAAAGAAATCCCAGGGCTGATCTCCTTCAGAATGGACTGGCTGGATCTCCTTGCAGTCCAAGGGACTCTCAAGAGTGTTCTCCAACACCACAGTTCAAAAGCATCAATTCTTCGGCACTCAGCCTTCTTCACAGTCCAGCTCTCACATCCATACATGACCATAGGAAAGACCATAGCCTTGACTAGGCGAACCTTTGTTGGCAAAGTGGTGTCTCTGCTTTTGAATATGCTATCTAGGTTGGTCATAACTTTCCTTCATAGTGGGCTGTTTTTCTGAGTGTCTGATGTCCTCTGCGGGCATTCAGAAGTTATTTTGTGGAGTTTACTTAGCGTTAAAATCTTCTTTTGATGAATTTGTGGGGAGAAAGTGGTCTCCCGGTCCTATTCCTCTGCCATCTTAGAAGCGCCTCAATTTTTTAAATTAAAAAAAAAATTAATTTCTTTATTACTCTTTTAATTGTCATTTTAATACCTACTATTACCTTGGATAAAAAATACCCTATTTTTAAAACAAATTTCATATATATATATATATAATTAATAATTTCTGCGATTTTTAAAAATATTGTGTTTTTGGGAATCTATCTACTCTAGATTTTAAATCTCTGCTTTTTGGTATTTGTTATAAATTTTGTACATTTAAGAATCCAATCTTCAGTACCCATTTTTACATAGGCGTGTGATTACTTGCTTGATTGTGCTCTCCCATTTTGACTTTCCTTTTTCTCCGCCAGGTCACCTTTATCTCCTCCCTCCCCCTTCTCTTTTCTACTTAACTCTGTGTATCTCTTTGGGTGTCCATGGCTGTGGAAAACACTTAGGGAACTGATTACTGGCTAGATTGGTCTTGCCCTTTTTGATTCCCACTCTTCTCCTCCTGGTTACCTCCATCCCCCTCCTCCCTCTTCTCTTCTCCATGTAACTATTTGAAACTCTCTGTATATCCCTTACTGTGGAGAATCTTTTAACCATTAACCTAGATGTTTTATTAATGGTGCTGTATAAATGGAGAAGTTTTGAGGCTTCTGTAAGAATAAGACTGAAAACCAGAGGCAGGAGGCTTAAATGCAAAACTTGAGAATCAGAAAACCCCTGACTTCAGGGACATTAATTGACAGGCGCTCATCCAAAAGCCTTCATACCTACACTGAAACCAAGCTCCATCCAAGAGCTAACAAGTTTAAAAGCAAGACATATCAAGCTAATTATCCAACAATGCAGGAACATAAAATACAAACAAAAAAAAAGTCACACCAAACCCACTGACACCTCAAAACTGACTACTGAACACTTTTTTGCACTCCAGAGTGAAGAGATAGAGTTCCACCCACCAGAACACTGATCCAAGATTCCCTAACCAGAAAACCTTGACAAGCCACTTGTCCAACCCCACCCACAGGGAGGAACCTCCACAATAAAGAGGAACCACAGAATTCCAGCATACAGAAAGGCCACCCCAAACACAGCAATATAAAACAATATGAAAAGGGAGAGCAATATTCAACAGGTAAAATAATATGATAAATGTCCACCAAACCTAACACAAGAGGAGGAAATAGGAAGTCTACCAGAAAAATAATTCAAAATAATGATAGTAAATATGTTCCAAAATCTTGAAAACAAATGGAGTTACCTATAAATAATCTAGATACAGGGACTGAGAAGATGCAAGAAAAGTTTAACAAGGAGTGACAAGAAATAAAAAGGAGTCAATCAATAATGAATAATGGAATATTCTGGAATATTGGAATAATGGAATAACTGAGATCAAAAGCACTCTGGAGGGAACCAACAGTAGAATAACTTAGGCAAAAGAAAGAATAAGTGAGATTGAAGATAGAATGGTGGAAATAAATGAAGCAGAGAGGAAAAAAGAATTAAAAGAAATAAGGACAACCTCAGAGACCTCTGGAACAATGTTAAATGCCCCAACATTCGAATCATAGGAGTCCCATAAGAAGAAGACAAAAAGAAAGGCCATGAGAAAATACTTGAGGAGATAATTGTTGAAAACTTGCCTAAAATGGGGAAGAAAATAGCCACCCAAGTCCAAGAAACCCAGAAAGTCCCGAACAGGAAAAAACCAACATAAAACACCCAGGTCAGATCAGATCAGTTGCTCAGTCGTGTCCAACTCTTTGCGACCCCATGAACCGCAGCACGCCAGGCCTCCCTGTCCATCACCAGCTCCCAGAGGTCACCCAGACTCACATCCATCGAGTCAGTGATGCCATCCAGCCATCTCATCCTCTGTCGTCCCCTTCTCCTCCTGCCCTCAATCCCTCCCAGCATCAGAGTCTTCTCCAATGAGTCAACTCTTCGCATGAGGTGGCCAAAATACTGGAGTTTCAGCTTTAGCATCATTCCTTCCAAAGAAATCCCAGGGCTGATCTCCTTCAGAATGGACTGGTTGGATCTCCTTGCAGTCCAAGGGACTCTCAAGAGTGTTCTCCAACACCACAGTTCAAAAGCATCAATTCTTCGGCGCTCAGCCTTCTTCACAGTCCAGCTCTCACATCTATACATGACCACAGGAAAGACCATAGCCTTGATTAGGCGAAACTTTGTTGGCAAAGTGATGTCTCTGCTTTTGAATATGCTATCTAGGTTGGTCATAACTTTCCTTCCAAGGAGTAAGCGTCTTTTAATTTCATGGCTGCAGTCACCATCTGCAGTGATTTTGGAGCCCAGAAAAAGAAAGTCTGACATTGTTTCCACTGTTTCTCCATCTATTTCCCATGTAGTGATGGGACCAGATGCCATGATCTTCGTTTTCTGAATGTTTAGCTTTAAACTAACCTTTTCACTCTCCACTTTCACTTTCATCAAGAGGCTTTTTAGTTCCTCTTCACTTTCTGCCATAAGGGTGGTGTCATCTGCATATCTGAGGTTATTGATATTTCTCCCAGCAATCTTTATTCCAACTTGTGTTTCTTCCAGTCCAGCATTTCTCATGATGTACTCTGCATATAAGTTAAATAAACATGGTGACAATATACAGCCTTGACGTACTCCTTTTCCTATTTGGAACCAGTCTGTTGTTCCATGACCAGTTGTAACTGTTGCTTCCTGACCTGCATACAGATTTATCAAGAGGCAGATCAGGTGGTCTGGTATTCCCATCTCTTTCAGAATTTTCCATAGTTTATTGTGATCTACACAGTCAAAGGCTTTGGCATAGTCAATAAAACAGAAATAGATGTTTTTATGGAACTCTCTTGCTTTTTCCATGATCCAGCGGATGTTGGCAATTTGATCTCTGGTTCCTCTGCCTTTTCTAAAACCAGCTTGAACATCACGAAGTTCACAGTTCACATATTACTGAAGCCTGGCTTGGAGAATATTGAGCATTACTTTACTAGCGTGTGAGATGAGTGCAATTGTGCGGTAGTTTGAGCATCCTTTGGCATTGCCTTTCTTTGGGATTGGGATGAAAACTGACATTTTTCCAATCTTGTGGCCACTGCTGAGTTTTCCAAATTTGCTGGCATATTGAGTGCAGCACTTTCACAGCATCATCTTTCAGGACTTGGAATAGCTCCACTGGAATTCCATCACCTCCACTAGCTTTGTTTGTAGTAATGCTCTCTAAGGCCCAGTTGACTTCCCATTCCAAGATGTCTGGCTCTAGGTCAGTGATCACACCATCATGATTATCTGGGTCGTCAAGCTCTTTTTTGTACAGTTCTTCTGTGTATTCTTGCCACCTCTTCTTAATATCTTCTGCTTCTGTTAGGTCCATACCATTTCTGTCCTTTATCATGCCCATCTTTGCATGAAATGTTCCTTTGGTATCTCTGATTTTCTTGAAGAGATCCCTAGTCTTTCCCATTCTGTTGTTTTCCTCTATTTCTTTGCATTGACAACTGAAGAAGGCTTAATCAAATGAATGAAGATCAAACACAAAGAACAAATATTAAAAGCAGCAAGGGAAAAACAAATAACACATAAGGGGATTCCCTTAAGGATAACAGCTGATTTTTCAATAGAAACTCTTCAGGCCAGATGGGAATGGCAGGACATGCTTAAAGTGATGAAAGAGAAAAAAACTACAACCCAGATTACTGTACCTAGCAAGTATCTCATTCAAATATGAAGGAGAAATCAAAAGTTTTGCAGACAAGCCAAAGCTCAGAGAATTCAACACCAGCAAACCAGCTCTTCAAAAAATGCTAAAGGATATTCTCTAGGCATGAAACACAAAAAGGATGTATAAACTCAAGCCCAAAACAAAAAAGTAAATGGCAATGGGACCATACTTATCAATAATTACCTTAAATATAAATGGGTTGAATGTCCCAACAAAAAGACAAAGGCTGGCTGAACGGATATAAAAACAAGATCCCTATATATGTTGTCTACAAGAGACCCACCTCAAAACAAGGGACACATACAGACTGAAAGTGAAGGACTGGATAAAGATATTTCACACAAATGGAGACCAAAAGAAAGCAGGAGTGGCAATACTCATATCAGATAAAATAGACTTTGAAATAAAGCCTGTGAAAAGAGACAAAGAAGTGCACTACATAATGATCAAAGGATGAATCCAAGAAAAAGATACAGTAATAATAATAATAATATATATGCACCAAACATAGGACCACCTCAATATGTAAGGCACATGCTAACAATAGGAAAGGGGAAATTAATAGTAATCCAATAATACTGGGAGACTTCAATACCCCACTCAAACCTATGGGTAGATCATCTAAATAGAAAGACAGTAAGGAAACACAAACTTTAAAGGATAAAATGGACCAGTTAGACCTAATTATATCTATAGGACTGCTGCTGCTGCTGCTGCTGCGTCGCTTCAGTCATGTCTGACTCTGTGCAACCCCATAGACGGCAGCGCACGAGTCTACCCCATCCCTGGGGTTCTCCAGGCAAGAACACTGGAGTGGGTTGCCATTTCCTTCCCCAATGCATGAAAGTGGAAAGTGAAAATGAAGTCGCTCAGTCCTGTCTGACTCTTAGTGACCCCATGGACTACAGCCCACCAGGCCCTCCGTCCATGGGATTTTCCAGGTAAAAGTACTGGAGTGGGGTGCCATTGCCTTCACCTCAAAACAATGAATGCCATCTTTTTCTTAGGTCCACACAGAACCTTCACATCCTGGACCATAAATCTAAACTTGGTAAATTCAAAAAAATTGAAATAATTTCAAGCATCTTTTCTGATCACAGTGCAGCAACATTTGTTGTCACCTACGGGGGTGGGGGGGGGATGTATTAAAAATACAAACATATGTAAGCTAAAGAACACCGTTCTGAATAACCAACAAGAGAGAAATAAAAAATAATTCATATAAACAAATGAAAATGAAAACAAAACAAGCCCAAACCTATGACATTCAGTAAAAGTAGTGCTAAGGGGAAGGTTAATAGCAATACAAGCTTACCTCAAGAAACAAGAGGAAAATCAAATAAATAACCTAACTCTATACCTAAAGCAACTTGAAAAAGAAGAAGTGAAGAACTCCAGGGTTAGTAGAAGGAAATAAATCATAAAAATTAGAGCAGAAATAAATGAAAAACAAACAAGGACACCATAGAAAAAATCAACAAAGCTAAAAGCTGGTTCTTTGAGATGATAAAGAAAATAGATAAACCATTAGCCAGACTCATCAAGAAAACAAGAGGAAAGAATCAAATCAACAAAATTAGAAATCAAAATGGATAAATCACAACAGACAATACAGAAATACAAAGGATCATGAGACTACTATCAGCAATTACATGCTAATAAAATGGACAATGTGGAAGAAATGGACAAATTCCTAGAAAAATATAACTTTCCAAAACTGAACCAGGAAGAAATAGAAAATCTTAAGCGACCTAGCACAAATTGAAACTTTAATCAGAAATCTTCCAACAAACAGAAGCCCTGGACCAGATAGCTTTACAGCTGAATTCTACCAAAAAATTTAGAGATGACCTAACACCTCTCCTACTCAAACTCTTCCAGAAAATTGCAGAAGGTAAACTTCCAAACTCATTCAAGGAAGCCACCATCACCCTAATACCAAAACCAGACAAAGATGCCACAAAAAAAGAAAACTACAGGCCAAAATCACTGATGAATATAGATGCAAAAATTCTTAACAAAATCCTAGCAAATAGAATCCAAAAGCACATTAAAAACATCATACATGACCAAGTAGGCTTTATCATAGGAATGCAAGGGTTCTTTAATATCTATGAATCAATCAATGTAATATACCACACTAACATATTGAACGATAAAACCATATGATTATCTCAATAGATGCAGAGAAAGGCTTTGACAACATTCAACATCCATTTATGATAAAAACTCTCCAGAAAGCACGAATAGAAGGAATATACCTCAACATAATAAAAGCTATATATGATATACCCACAGCAAACATTATCCTCAATGGTGAAAAATTGAAAGCATTGCCCCTAAAGTCAGGAACAAGACAAGCGTGCCCAGTCTCAACACTACTATTGAACATAGATTTGGAAGTTTTGGCGACAGCAATCAGAGCAGAAAAAGAAATAAAAGGAATCCACAATGGGAAAGAAGTAAAACTAACTGCTTGCATATGACATGATCCTTTACATAGAAAATCCTAAAGACTCCACCAGAAAATTACCAGTGCTAATCAATGAATATAGTAAAGTTGTAGAATATAAAATTAAAACACAGAAATCCCTTTCTTCGTGCCCAATAACAATGAGAAAACAGAAAGGGAAATTAAGGAAACAATAGCATTCACCATTGCAATGGACATAATAAAATACTTAGGAATGAATCTACCTAAACAAACAAAAGAACTACATATTGGTTCAGTTCAGTTCAGTCGCTCAGTCATGTCCGACTCTTTGAGACCCGATGAATCACAGCACGTCAGGCCACCCTCTCCATCACCAACTCCCGGAGTTCACTCAGACTCATGTCCATTGAGTCAGTGATGACATCTAGCCATCTCATCCTCTGTCGTCGTCTTCTTCGCCTGCCCCCAATCCCTCCCAGCATCAGACTCTTTTCCAATGAGTCAACACTTCGCATGAGGTGGCCAAAGTACTGGAGTTTCAGCTTTAGCATCATTCCTTCCAAAGAAACCCCAGGGCTGATCTCCTTCATAATGGACTTGTTGGATGTCCTTGCAGTCCAAGGGACTCTCAAGAGTCTTCTCCAACACCACAGTTCAAAAGCATCAATTCCTCGGCGCTCAGCCTTCTTCACAGACGAACTCTCACATCCATACATGACCACAGGAAAAACCATAGCCTTGACTAGGCGAACATTTGTTGGCAAAGTAATGTCTGTGCTTTTGAATATGCTATCTAGGTTGGTCATAACTTTCCTTCCAAGGAATAAGCGTCTTTTAATGTCATGGCTGCAGTCACCATCGGCAGTGATTTTGGAGCCCCCCAAAAATAATGTCTCACACTGTTTCTACTGTTTCCCTATCTATTTCCCATGAAGTGATGGGGCCAGATGCCATGATCTTCATTTTCTGAATGTTGAGCTTTAAGTCAACTTTTTCACTCTCCACTGTCACTTTCATCAAGAGGCTTTTTAGTTCCTCTTCACTTTCCGCCATAAGGGTGGTGTCATCTGCATATCTGAGGTTATTGATACTTCTCCTGGCAATCTTGATTCCAGCTTGTGTTTCTTCCAGTCCAGTGTTTCTCATGATGTACTCTGCATATAAGTTAAATAAGCAAGGTGACAATATACAGCCTTGGTGTACTCCTTTTCCTATTTGGAACCAGTCTGTTGTTCCATGTCCAGTTCTAACTGTTGCTTCCTGACCTGCATACAAATTTCTCAAGAGGCAGATCAGGTGGTCTGGTATTCCCATTTTTTTTTCCAGAATTTTCCACAGTTTATTGTGATCCACACAGTCAAAGGCTTTGGCATAGTCAATAAAGCAGAAATAGATGTTAGAAAACTATAAAACACTGATGAAAGGAATCAAAGAGGACACAAATCGATGAAGAAATATACCATGTTCATGGATTGGAAGAATCAGTATAGTGAAAATGAGTATACTACCCAAAGTAATCTATAGATTCAATGCAATCCCTATCTATGTAATACCTACCAATGATATTTTTCACAAAACTCGAACAAATAATTTCACAATTTGTATGGAAATACAAAAAACCTCAAATAGCCAAATCAATCTTGAGAAAGAAGGATGAAACTGGAAGAATCAACCTGCCTGACTTCAGGCTCTACTACAAAGCTACAGTCATCAAAACAGTATTGTGTTGACAGAAGGACAGAAATATAGATAAATGGAACAAAATAGAAAGCCCATAGATAAATCCACACACATGGACACCTTATCTTTGACAAAGCAGGAAAGAATATACAATGGAGAAAATACAAAACTGATGCTTGGAAAATTGGTCAACCAGTCATAAAAGAATGAAAGTAGAACACTTTCTAATACCATTCACAAAAATAAACTCAAAATGGATTAAAGATCTAAACATAAGACCAAAACCTATAAAACTCCTAGAGGAGAATATAGGCAAAACACTCTCCGACATAAATTACAGCAAGATCCCCTGTAACCCACCTCCCAGAGTAATGGAAATAAAAGCAACAATTAACCAATGGGACCTAATTAAACTTAAAAGTTTTTCACAATGAAGAAGACTATAAGATAAACTTCAGAATGGGAAAAATAATAGCAAACAAAACAACTGACAAATAATTGATCTCAAAAATATACAAGCAACACCTGCAGCTCAATTTCTGAAAAATACACGACCCCATCAAAACATGGGCCAATGAACTAAACAGACATTTCTCCAAAGAAGACATACAGCTGGCTAAGAAACACATCAAAAGATGCTAAACATCACTCATTATCAGAGAAATGCAAATCAAAACCACAATAAGGTACCATTCTGACTGGTACAATAAGGTACCAGTCAGAATGGCAGCTTACCAAAAGTCTACAAACATTAATTACTGGAGAAGGAGTAGAGAAAAGGGAACATTCTTACCCTGTTGGTGGGAATGCAAACTAGTACAGCCACTATGGAGAACAGTGTGGACATTCCTTAAAAAACTAGAAATAGAACTGACATATGACCCAGCAATCCCACTGCTGGGCATACACACCAAGGAAACCAGAATTGAAAGAAACACGTGTACCCCAATGTTCATCGCAGCACTGTTTATAATAGCCAGAATGTGGAGGCAACCTAGATGTCCATCCGCAGATGAGTGGATAAGAAAGTTGTGGCACATATACACAGTGGAATATTACTCATCCATTAAAAAGAATACATTTGAATCAGTTCTAATGAGGTGGATGAAACTGGAGCCTATTATACAGAGTGAAGTAAGTCAGAAAGAACACCACCAATACAGTATACTAACGCATATATATGGAATTTAGAAAGATTGTAATGATGACCCTATATGTGAGATAACAAAAGAGACACAGATACATAGAACAGTCTTTGGACTCTGTGGGAGAATCGAGGGTGGGATGATTTGAGAGAACAGCATTGAAACATGTATATTATCATATGTGAAACAGATTGCAAGTCCAGGCTCAATGCATGAGACTGAATACTCAAGGCTGGTGTCCTGGGATGTCCCTGAGGGATGGATGGGATTCAGGATGGGGAACACATGCACACCCATGGCTGATTCATGTCAATATGTCAAAAACCACTACAATTTTGTAAAGTAAATTGCCTTCAAATAAAAAGAAAAAATAATTTAAAAAAGAAATATTGAAATTTCTATATCATTTTGTGGGTTTATGTGGTAGAAATGAAGGGTGCGGTAGAGGTAGACTGTAAGGAAGGGGAAAATAATATGACTAATTTTCACACAGATAGGCTTCCCTCATATCATTGAAGCAATTCAATTCATATTTGGTCACCAAAAATTAATATTTTATTTATGGTCCTGATCTGCATCAGAGAATTCACTGTGCCTTCTCTAATAAGCAAACCTGTCACTTTTAAATTTTCCCCCATGATGGCATGTATTGAGTTTTAATGAGAAATTCCTGTACTTGATAATTGAATTCTGACAATGTTCCCTATACAAGCTATGTAGAGACTGTAAGATGCTGAAAATTAAAGCTCCTAAAATCCAGATTGGAGAAAGAACATAAGCAAGTTAAAATCTTGTATATCATAATAACGGATCTTCCCTGGTGGCTCAGATGATAAAGAATCTGCCATCAGTGCAGGAGGCCTATGTTCAGTCCCTGGGTTGGGAAGATGTCCTGGAGAAGGAAATGGCAACCCACTCCAGTATTCTTGCGCGGAGAATCCCATGGACAGAGGAGCCTGGTGGGCTACAGTCCATGGGGTCACAAAGAGTCAGACACAACTGAGCAACTAAGCATGCACACACACACACATTTGATGATTACAGGGATTATAAAGAAAAAGGGAGGAGGTGGAAGGAAGAGAGAGAAGGATGTGTGTGTGTGTGTGATAAGTTTTATGCATGTTCAGGCAAGGCCTGCCAAAAATGTGATTCTTGAATAGAGAGCCAGTGACTGGGTGTTTGTGGGGAAGTGTGTGTTCATCAAGGGAACAGCCAGTGCACAGGCTTGTGCAGCACAAAGGTGCTTGTTTAAGATGTTCACATTCAGACAAAGGAAGCCAGTCTGATGAGGGAAATCAGCAAGATGGAGAGGGAGGAGAGATGATGTCAGAGGATGCTGAGGAACGAAGAGGCTTCCCTGAATCTAGTGAAACCTCAAGTGACAAGGAGTCCCTCGGCCACATATGTATCTCCAGCACTTTATGAAATTCAATATAAAAACCCCACAGCCATATGAAAGAAAATTGAAAGAAAATACAAAACCAACTTCTAATAGAAAAAATGTACAATAGTTATACTTTAATTTAGTCCAATTAATTAATTAAATTTATGAAAAAACACTTTCTCCTTGGAGGGAAAGCTATGTCACACCTAGAGAACATATTAAAAAACAGAGACATCGCTTTGTGATAAAGGTCTGCCCAGTTAAAACTATGATTTTTCCAGTAGTCATGAACGTATGTGAGAGTTATTCCCTAAAGAAGATTGAGTGCTGAAAAATTAATGTTTTCAAATTATGGTGCAAGAAAAGACTCTTGAGAGTCCCTTGGAATGTAAGGAGATCAAACTATTAATCCCTAAAGGAAATCAACTCTGAACATTCACTGAAAGGACTGATGCTGAAGCTGAAGCTCCAATACTTTGGCCACCTTTTGAGAAGAGGTGACTCACTGGAAAAGACCCTGATGCTGGGAAACACTGAAGGCAAAAGGAGAAGGGGGTGGCAGAGGATGAGACGATTAGATAGCATCACCAACTCAATGGGCCTGGATTTGAGCAAATTCTGGGAGACAGTGATAGACAGTGAAACCTGGATGCTGCAGTCCATGGGGGTCACAAAGTCACATATATGACTTAGCCACTGAACCACACATTTTAATTATATAAGCATGGATCACTCATTCAATTTTAGATTACCAAAGACTTGGAAATAAAAGGATACCCCAGAGAGTCTTTTAAAACTTGGGGAAGAAGCAGTATCTAAGCTACAATTTCCACTTATATAGAAATATATGGTTTCAAATATGCATATGGAAGATAGAAGTGATCTTTATTCAAGTGTAAAGAGGAAAGCCCTCCAAATGGTAGGTGAACATGATGTAACTTTTAGAAATATGGTGCAAATTTAAGAAATAAAAATGCAATGTCTAATCACCAAGAACAAAAGCAAATAATAAAGAATATGAAAGCAGTTTGAAATATGCATAAAGTGTGATTTATTACCATCAAGTCTTCCCTGGTAGCTCAGATGGTAAAGAATATGCCTGCAATGCAGGAGACTGGGGCTCTATCCCTGGGGCAGAAAGATCCCCTGGAGAAGAGAATGGCAACCCACTCCAGTATTGTTGCCTGGAGAATCCCATGGACAGAGGAGCCTGGTGGCCTCCAGTCCATGGGGTCACAGAGTCGGACATGACTGAGCGACTGACACAACAACAACAACACAATGCATAAGAGCACTCATTTTCATTTTTGGTGAAAGCAGTGAAGAATGTGTAAGTGACTGCTCTACACTTTCAATTAAAAAAACATTAAAAAGCAATTAAAACAACAAAATACGTCTGACATAGATTTTACCACACGAAATTTATAAACTCAGACATTCTGCACAAAATTTGTATAAATACATAAAATAACTAAATGGCAGAGAGCAAATGATGAAAAAATATCTAGTCTTGAAAGAATACAATAAAAAGCAAGAATCCTGCTAACTTCATGATGCAAAAGCAAAAGAATGGAACAGACAATTTTCAAGTATTTGACTTACTAATATATTCAGCCTCACTGGTAATGAAATAATTGTAAAGTAAGCTCAATAGCATATCCATTTTTTTACATAATAAATACTGTTTTATTTGAATATTAGGAGGGAGGAGATAGTGTGAAATGTCAGTCTCATGAACTGCTTTTGTAAGGAAATGTTTGCCAGTATTTCTTGGTCTGGATCCCTCTTATCATAATCACATAGGCACCATCTTAAAAAAATAAGTAAATAAATAAAAATGTCCTTACATGCCTGTACAACCCTCCACAGCTAATACTCTGTTTGGCTACTTCAGGTAATAGCAAAGATCCTTGCACTTTGTTTCTACTTTTACTGGAAGCATTTTACACCTCCAATTCACTCTCCTAATTGAGTCATTATAAAGTAAGTCACTTCAGTCGTGTCCAACTCTGTGCGACCCCATAGACGGCAGCCCAACAGGCTACCCTGTCCCTGGGATTCTCCAGGCAAGAACACTGGAGTGGGTTGCCATTTCTTATCCATCATTAAATGGCCAACACTGACTCTTGCACTTCTCAGTAGCTCAGCCATGTTTTACTTTGCTGATCCCATAGACTGTAGACCACCAGGCTCCTCTTTCCATGGGATTCTCCAGGCAAGAGTGCTGGAGTGGGTTGTCATTTCCTTCTCCAGGGGATCTTTCTGAGCCAGGGATACAAAGGGATACAATGCAGGTCTCCTGCATTGAAGGTGGGTTCTTTACCACTCTTCCAGAGGGAATTAAATATTTACATTTCTTTTTTGCATTATAAATTGAAACATTAATTAATTAATCAAAGTAAACCAACAACCCCAGTGAGCTTGGCTCTGGGTTAGTCTGGACAGAGTCACAGGTGAACTCAGTAAACATTCTTGCCTGCCATTCCATCTAACCTTCTTCTGCAGTATTTGCTGAACTCTTGAACTCATCAGGCGGGGGAGAGTCTTTGAGAAGTAAGTTGCAACATAGATGTCCCAGCTCCTCTTGGATGGCTGATGATGGAGACAGAGGCTCTGTTTCCAGACAAGACAATGGGATGGAGTCAAGTATTGGTCCCCTAGTCAGAGTTATGAGTCCACAAGAAACAGCTATGTCCTGTCCATCCAAGGTTGACCAGGCTGAAGGATGCAGCACAGGAGATATTTACAGCTCCCCATGTCTGCTCATTAGGTAAATTTTCTTCCTGTTAGTACCATATTTAATAATTAATATCCTTGTGGCACACTGGTCTGGACAGATAGGAAAACTTTATTTTCATTTTCTGTCTCTTAGAGACAGTGTTTGAAGTCAGATGGATTTAGTTTTTATTACTTGTCTCCATGATCTTTCCTATCTTCTTGGGGGAATAAAACATAAGTACCTATCCTAACCCTGAGTCCACATTTTCTCCAGAGTCTAAGATTGACTATTCTGCCTTGACTAGTCCCTAATCAAAGCATTTACTCCTGATGGGTCACAGCCCCTGATATCTCTAGAAAATTACTATTCTCGTCTTCAAACAGTGGGATAAATTTGTTCCTTTAATGTAAAACATTGGGCAGTACTCTGCTTGAATTCATTTTAGTTTTTCCAAAAAAAAAATAAAAAAAAAATAGGAATTTTCCACTTAAAGCAAAAATTAGGAGATCTCAGTTCTTCTTTAGAAAATGCTTTTAATTATAATTATAATTTAAAATTTTAAAATCCTTCTCTATGTGGTAAGTGTAAAGTGTTAGTCATTAGGTTGTGTCCAATTCTTGCAACCACATGAACTGTAACCCATCAGGCTCCTCTGTCCGTGGAATTATCCAGGCAAGAATATTCGAGTGGGTTGCCATGTCCACCTCCAAGGGATCTTCCCAACCTAGGGATTGAATCTGTGTGACTTATACCTCCTTCATTAGTAGATGTGTTCTTTACAACTAGTGCCACCAAGATGCAGGTTCAAATGCAGCTTCTGATCAGCAGATCTTGCCTAGTGGGCAAGAGGCTTCTGGGTGGTGTTGATGGTGCAGGTACTGTATCAAGGCTGTGGTTATATTTCACAGTCTTCTACACAGATTTATATTTTCTCTATCCCAATCATCTTTGTATGAAATTTTGAAGAGAAGAGTATGCATTCATTCCAAAGGCTATGAAGATCTGTGTCCAAATTGTGTCCCTTTCATGGATTACAGCCTTGCCCTGGTGAAGGAGCTTGTGTAACTCAATGAAGCTATGTGCCATGCCATGCAGGGTCACCCAAGACAGATAGGTCATAGTAAAGTGTCGTGACAAAATGTGGTCCACTGGAGGAGGGAATGGTAACCCACTCCAGTATTCTTGAAGCAAGAAAACCATGAACATTATGAAAAGGTAAAAAGGGCCCTTGAATCACACCAAATAATGTACTTCTGGAAAAGTTGGTGTAGTAAGTAGAATAAAGACATCCAAAAGATGTCCAAGTTCATAATCCTATAATCTTTGAGTATGTTATTTTACATAACAGGGGTGTTTAATAAAGTTTACAATAAGCGCATTTAAGATTAACCATGGTTATTAAATTATTCAATGATCTGTAAACATGGATGAGAGAGGCAGAAGAATTGAATTCACAGAGATAACTGGGAACCTTAAGCTGCTGACTTTGATGATGTAGCCATTAGCCAAGGAAGGCAGGTGTTCTCTAGAAACTGGAATAGGACAGGTAAAAGATTCTTCCCTGGAGCGTCCAGGTGGAATCTGTTGCAGAAAGGGGGACCCCTTCCAGGGCCTGAGGGTGGGCCCTTGTCTAACACCAAGAAATGAATTGTCTGAAGAGACATCCGTGCTGACAAAGCAAAAGCCTTTATTCCTTTGATATGCACCTCAGCTATCTGGGATTCCCTGGTGGCTCAGATGGTAAAGAATCTACCTGCGATGTAGGAGACTTGGGTTCAATCCCTGGATGGGGAACATCCTCTAGAGAATGGGATGGCAACCCACCCCTTGCCTGGAGAATTCCATGAACAGAAGAGCCTGGTGGGCTACAGTCCATGGGCTAACAAAGAATCAGACACGACTGAGTGACTTTCACTTTCATTCTGTCTTTTTCACATCCTGAACTTCCTTGGGGCTCACCATAGGGAGTGGCAGCAGTCTGATGGCTGCAAGATAGCAGATATTCTTTCCTTCCTGAGTTCCCTCAGGGCTCACCAGCTCACCTTCTGTGGTGGCTGAAATTGCTGCTGATTGACATCTGTCATTTACTGATATGACAGGAAATATTCCATTCTTCAGTTCTTCCTCTTGGTCCGGAATTCAACTAATATTTGGAAGATATTTCATGACCAATTTTTGTCCTCAAATTTGGCTATCTACTTTTCTTTAATTTACAAAACAAAACACAACATTTTTGACATTCAAAGTACCTGCCTCTTCTTGCAAAACTTCTGCATAACCTGGCTCTTCCCTGCAACCTCCTTGGAGCAATTTGCTCAGGGTTACATGAGATGCTGCTTCCAGTCAACAATATAATGAACTGATATATTTATGTATTCCAAAAATATTACCAAAATAAAGTTAGTTAACATCCCCCCAAAAAAGTAACATATTTTTTTCTTATGGTGGAACATTGGAGAATTAGCAACTTTCTCTTAGCAACTTTCAAAGATTCACCATGCTCTCTTAGCTCCTCAAAACATCTTCATTTTATAACTGGGATTTTGTACCATTTGATCAGCATCTCTCCAAAGGCCTCAGCTCCTAACAACTACTATTATACTCTATATTTGCCTAATTTTGGCTTTTCAGAAGAATTCCACATATACATGACATATGGAGTCAAAAATGGCAACCCATTCCAGTATTCTTATCTGGAATATTCCATGGACAGAGAAGCCTGGCAGACTACAGTTTGTGGGATCACAAAGAATCAGACACAACTGAGACTGAGTATGCATGCACACATGACATAATAACATATTTGTATCAAGGGATATATCTAATAATATAATAATTGAAATTCCAGATTGTTCAAATCCTACCTTGCTAATAAACTTGAGAGAATGGAAAAATCATAAAACTTAAAAACTCTGGAAAATAAGAGAGATCACAAATTAAAAAAATTATGACATAAGTTATATGGAGGAGTTAAAAGAAATGGAAATTCTAGGAAATAAATAAAAGGAGCATGTCCTACGTCTTCAATCTAATGAAAGAATCTGTAAAAAGATCTAAAATTTTGGCTCTGGGATTTGAACACGTTGATCAGGTGCCTTCAATCAGGATTAAAGATGACTGTGTAGTAGACGTGGTGGCAGAGCCAGAAAGTAGTCATAGCACATCACAGCCAGGGGGAAGTCATCCAACCCTGCAACAGTATGAAAAAGTAAACGTGGGTGAGGCAGCATTCATAGGGTATAACTTTGCTCTGTGTCTGGATGGTCCACAGCATCTTTGGGATGGTGGTGGAGGTGAAGCATATGTCTACAAAGGACAGGTTGGAGAGGAAGAAGTACATGGGGGTGTGGAGGTGGGAGTCTGAGCTGACAGCCAGGATGATGAGCAGGCTTCCAAATATCGTGATACGGTGCATGCAGAGGAAAAGCCCAAATATGAGGGTCTTCAGGTCTCATTACTCTGAGAATCCCAGAAGAAGAAATTCTGAAACTCCTGCGATGTCCTTAGTGTCACATGATAGAAATGACTACAAGTAAAGGGAAAAAAATGGGGAAAAAAAGGGGGAAAACATGACCAGTTTTCATGCAGATGGATATTATTTACATTGTCAAAATGCTACCTTATATATTTTCTACTAGGAAATTAATGTCAATATTTTGTTTATGCAATGAATACAGTGTTTTGGTAATCAAAATCTCCTAAAATCCAGTTATGGAGAATTAAAGAGCAAATAAAATATATATAGCATGTCATTTGGTGACAAGTACTATGAATAAAATAAAAGCAAGTATAAATGAAAACTGTGAACTTCCTGATGTTCAAGCTGGTTTTAGTAGAGGCAGAGGAACCAGAGATCAAACTGCCAACATCCGCTGGATCATGGAAAAAGCAAGAGAGTTCCAGAAAAACATCTATTTCTGTTTTATTGACTATGCCAAAGCCTTTGACTGTGTAGGTCACAATAAACTATGGAAAATTCTGAAAGAGATGGGAATACCAGACCACCTGATCTGCCTCTTGAGAAATCTGTATGCAGGTCAGGAAGCAACAGTTAGAACTGGTCACAGAACAACAGATTGGTTCCAAATAGGAAAAGGAGTACATCAAGGCTGTATATTGTCACCATATTAGTTTAACTTCTATGCAGAGTACATCATGAGAAATGCTGGACTGGAAGAAACACAAGCTGGAATCAAGATTGCTGGGAGAAATATCAATAACCTCAGATATGCGGATGATACCACCCTTATGGCAGAAAGTGAAGAGGAACTAAAAAGTTTCTTGATGAAAGTGAAAGTGGAGAGTGAAAAGGTTGGCTTAAATCTCAACATTCAGAAAACGAAGATCATGGCATCTGGTCCCATCACTACATGGGAAATAGATGGAGAAACAGTGGAAACAGTGTCAGACTTTCTCTTTCTGGGCTCCAAAATCACTGCAGATGGTGACTGCAGCCATGAAATTAAAAGACGCTTACTCCTTGGAAGGAAAGTTATGACCAATCTAGATAGCATATTCAAAAGCAGAGACATCACTTTGCCAACAAAGGTTCGCCTAGTCAAGGCTATGGTCTTTCCTGTGGTCATGTATGGATGTGAAAGCTGGACTGTGAAGAAGGCTGAGCGCCGAAGAATTGATGCTTTTGAACTGTGGTGTTGGAGAGGACTCTTGAGAGTCCCTTGGACTGGATGGCATCACTGACTCATTGGACGTGAATCTGGGTGAACTCTGGGAGTTGGTGATGGACAGGGAATCCTGGTGTGCTGCGATTCATGGGGTGGCAAAGAGTCGGACACGACTGAGTCACTGATCTGATGCCTGCTCATTAGCATGATTCCCTTTTGTAACTACCACCCCTAAAAACTGATTTCCCTGAGGCACACTGGGCTGGTCAGATAGGAAAAGTTTCCTGCTCATACTATGTGTTTAGGATACAGAATATATAATTTTACAATTTCTGCACATCAAAGTGTCTTCACCTGATCTTTTGAATTAAAGTGTATGCATTCCTTCCAGAAGAGTTATCAATTTTCTTTTTTTTTTTTTTTTTATACAAGGTCTCATGAATCAAAACAAATAATATACATCTGAAAAAGTTTGAATTGATATTTTCAAAGAAAATGGCTATTTTTGGTATTAGGGTGATGGTGGCCTTATAGAATGAGTTTGGAAGTTGACCTTCCTCTGCAATTTTCTGAAACAGTTTGAGTAGGATAGATATTAGCTCTTCTCTATATTTTTGTTAGAATTCAGCAGTGAAGCCGTCTGGACCTGGGCTTTTGTTTGCTGGAAGATTTCTGATTACCGTTTCAATTTCCGTGCTTGTGATGGGTCTGTTAAGATTTTCTATTTCTTCCTGATCCAGTTTTGGGAAGTTGTACTTTTCTAAGAATTTGTCCATTTCTTTCACGTTGTCCATTTTATTGCCATATAATCGCTGATAGTAGTCTCTTATGATCCTTTGTACTTCTGTGTTGTCTGTTGTAATCTCTCCATTTTCATTTCTAATTTTATTGATTTGATTTTTCTCCCTTTGTTTCTTGATGAGTCTGGCTAATGGTTTGTCAATTTTATTTACCCTTTCAAAGAACCAGCTTTTGGCTTTGTTGATTTTTGCTATGGTCTCTTTTGTTTCTTTTGCATTTATTTCTGCCCTAATTTTTAAGATTTCTTTCCTTCTACTAACCTTGGTGTTCTTCATTTCTTCCATTTCTAGTTGCTTTAAGTGTAGAGTTAGGTTATTTATTTGACTTTTTTCTTGTTTCTTGAGGTGTGCCTGTATTGCTATGAACTTTCCCCTTAAGACTGCTTTTACAGTGTCCCACAGATTTTGGTTTGTTGTGTTTTCATTTTCATTCGTTTCTATGCAGATTTTGATTTCTTTTTTTGATTTCTTCTGTGATTTGTTGGTTATTCAGCAGCGTGTTGTTCAGTCTCCATATGTGGGAATTTTTAATAGTTTTTCTCCGTTATTGAGATCTAATCTTACTGCATTGTGGTCAGAAAAGATGCTTGGAATATTTTCAACTTTTCTGAACTTACCAAGGCTAGATTTATGGCCCAGGATGTGATCTATCCTGGAGAAGGTTCCGTGTGTGCTTGAGAAGAAGGTTAAATTCATTGTTTTGGGGTGAAATGTCCTATAGATATCAATTAGGTCTAACTGGTCTACTGTATCGTTTAAAATTTGTATTTCCTTGTTAATTTTCTTTATGGTTGATCTATCCATTGTTGTGAGTGGGGTGATAAAGTCTCCCACTATTATTGTGTTATTGTTGATTTCTCCTTTCATATTTGTTAGTGTTTGTTTTACATATTGTGGAGCTCCTATGTTGGGTGCATATATATTTATAATTGTTATATCTTCTTCTTGGATTGATTCTTTTATCATTATGTAGTGACCTTCTTTGTCTCTTTTCACAGCCTTTGTTTTAAAGTCTATTTTATCTGATATGAGTATTGCTACTCCTGCTTTCTTTTGGTCCCCATTTGCATGGAAAATCTTTTTCCGGCCCTTTACTTTCAGTCTGTATGTGTCCCCCGTTTTGAGGTGGGTCTCTTGTAGACAACATACTTAGGGGTCTTGTTTTTGTATCCATTTAGCCAGTCTCTGTCTTTTGGTTGGGGCATTCAACCCATTTACATTTAAGGTCACCCTAATACCAAAACCTGACAAAGATGCCACAAATAAAGAAAACTACAGGCCAATAACACTGATGAACATAGATGCAAAAATCCCTAACAAAATTCTAGCAATCAGAATCCAACAACACATTAAAAAGAACATACACCATGATCAAGTGGGCTTTATCCCAGGAATGCAAGGATTCTTCAATATCTGCAAATCAATCAATGTAATACACCACATTAAAAAATTGAAAAATAAAAACCATACGATTATATAAATGGATGCAGAGAAAGCTTTTGATAAAGTTCAATATCCATTTATAATAAAAACTCTCCAGAAAGCAGGAATAGAAGAAACATACTTCAACATAATATAAGCTATACATGACAAACCCACAGCAAACATTATCCTCAATGGTGAAAAATTCAAAGCATTTCCTCCAAAGTCAGGAACAAGACAAGGATGCCCACTTTCACCATTACTATTCAACATAGGTTTGGAAGTTTTGGCCACAGCAATCAGAGCAGAAAAAGAAATAAAAGGAATCCAAATTGGAAAAGAAGAAGTAAAACCCTCACTGTTTGCAGATGACATGATCCTCTACATAGAAAACCCTAAAGACTCCACCAGAAAATTACTAGAACTAATCAATGAATATAGTAAAATTGCAGGATATAAAATCAACACACAGAATTCCCTTGCATTCCTGTACACTAATAATGAGAAATTAGAAAGAGAAATTAAGGAAACAATTCCATTCACCATTGCAATGAAAAGAATAAAATACTTAGGAATATATCTTCCTAAAGAAACTAAAGACCTATATATAGAAAACTATAAAACACTGGTGTAAGAAATCAAAGAGGACACTAATAGATGGAGAAATATACCATGTTCATGGATTGGTAGAATCAATATAGTGAAAATGAGTATACTACCCAAAGCAATTTATAGATTCAATGCAATCCCCATCAAGCTACCAATGATATTCTTCACAGAGTTAGAACAAATAATTTCTCAATTTGTATGGAAATACAAAAAACCTTGAATAGCCAAAGCTATCTTGAGAAAGAAGACTGGAACTTGAAGAATCAACCTGCCTGACTTCAGGCTCTACTACAAAGCCATAGTCATCAAGACAGTATGGCACTGGCACAAAGACAGAAATATAGACCAATGGAACAAAATAGAAAGCCCAGAGATAAATCCATGCACATATGGACACCTTATCTTTGACAAAGGAGGCAAGAATATACAATGGATTAAAGACAATCTCTTTAACAAGTGGTGCTGAGAAAACTGGTTAAACACTTGTGAAAGAATGAAACTAGAGCACTTTCTAACACCATACACAAAAATATACTCAAAATGGATTAAAGATCTAAATGTAAGACCAGAAACTATAAAACTTCTAGAGGAAAACATAGGCAAAACACTCTCTGACATACCTCACAGCAGGATCCTCTATTACCCACCACCCAGAATATTGGAAATAAAATCAAAAATAAATAAATGGGACCTAATTAAACTTAAAAGCTTCTGCACAACAAAGGAAACTATAAGCCAGGTGAAAAGACAGCCTTCCGAATGGGAGAAAATAATACCAAATGAAGCAACAGACAAACAACTAATCTCAAAAATATACAAGCAACTCCTACAGCTAAATTCCAGAAAAATAAATGACCCAATCAAAAAATGGGCCAAAGAACTAAATAGACATTTCTCCAAAGAAGACATACAGATGGCTAACAAACACATGAAAAGATGCTCAACATCACTCATTATCAGAGAAATGCAAATCAAAACCACTATGAGGTTTCATTTCACGCCAGTCAGAATGGCTGCAATCCAAAAATCCACAAGCAATAAATACTGGAGAGAGTGTGGAAAAAAGGAACCCACTTACTCTGTTGGGGGGAATTCAAACTAGTACAGCCACTCTGGAGAAGAATATGGAGATCCCCTCAAAAACCTGGGAATGGAACTGCCTTATGATCCAGCAATCCCACTGCTGGGCATACACACTGAGAAAACCAGAATTGAAAGAGACACGTGTACCCCAATGTTCAGAGCAGCACTGTTTACAATAGCCAGGACTTGGAAGCAACCTAGATATCTATCCGCAGATGAATGGATAAGAAAGCAGTGGTACATGTACACAATGGAGTATTACTCAGCCATTAAAAAGAATACATTTGAATCAGTTCTAATGAGGTGGATAGAACTGGAGCCTATTATACAGAGTGAAGTAAGCCAGAAAGTAAAACACAAATACAGTATACTAACGCATATATATGGAATTTAGAAAGATGGTAACAATAACCCTCTTTACAAGACAGCAAAAGAGACACTGATATATAAAACAGTCTTATGGACTCTGGGAGAGGGAGAGGGTGGGATGATTTGTGAGAATAGCATTAAAATATGTATACTATCATATTCGAAACGAGTCGCTAGTCCAGGTACGATGCCTGATAACAGATGCCTGGGGCTGGTGCACTGGGACGACCCAGAGGGATGGTATGGGGAGGGAGGAGGGAGGAGGGTTTAGGATGGGGAACACATGTATACTTTTGGCGGATTCATTTTGATATATGGCAAAAGCCATACAATATTGTAAAGTTAAACAAAAAAAAATTTTAAAAAATAAAATAAAAGCTAGTATTCCCTGGTTGAAAATAAAAAGGAAAAAAAATGGCTATTTTTAAATATTTATGTATGGTGTTATTAAGTGTTCTAATTTCATTCTTTCACAAGTGGTTGACCAGTTTTCCCAGCACCGCTTCTTAAAGAGATTGTCTTTTCTCCATTTTATATTCTTGTCTCCCTTCTCAAAGATAAGGTGTCCATAGGTGTGTGGGTTTATCTGTGGGCTTTCTATTTTGTTCCATTGATCTATATTTCTGTCTTTGTGCCAGTACCATACTGTCTTGGTGAATGTGGCTTTGTAGTAATGCCTGAAGTCAGCAAGTTTGATTCCTACGGTTCCATCCTTCTTTCTAAATAAAGATTGCTTTTTCTATTTGAGGTTTTTTTCTATTTCCATACAAATTGTGAAATTATTTGTTGTAGCTCTGTGAAAAATACTGTTGGTAGCTTGATAGGGATTGCATTGAATCTATAGATTGCTTTGGGTAGTATACTCATTTTCACTATATTGATTCTTCCAATCCATGAACATGGTATATTTCTCCATCTATTACTGTCCTTTTTCATTTCTTTCACCAATGTTTTATAGTTTTCTATATATAGGTCTTTAGTTTCTAATATATATATATATATATATATATATATATATATATATATATATATATATATTTTAATTTTAAAATCAAGACAAATTAAAAGGTATTTATTAAATTAAAAGGTTTTTTTTTTTTTTAGTTGTTAAGTCATTTCTGACTCTTTGCAACCCCATGGACTCTAGACTGCCACGTTCTCTGTTTATGGGATTTCTCAGGGAAGCATACTGGAGTGGATTACTTCTATATTGTAAATTAATTGTCCATTTATACCCATAATCTTGATAGGAATGTAAATTGGTGTAGCTATCATGTAAAAGTGTAGGGATACTGATCAAAAAATTAAGCATAAAGTTACCTTATGATCCAGCTATTCCAATTTGAGTATTTATCCTAAAAATACAAAAGCACAAATTTGAAAATACATATGCAACTCTAAGCCCATCACAACATTATTTTTAATAGCCAAATATGGGAACAATATAAGTGTCCATCAATGAATGAATTGATAAAAAAGAAGGCATATATGTATATAAAATGTAATGCTACACAGTTAAACAGAAATGATGAAATCCTGAAAGAGGAAACTAAGATGGCCGAGTGTGAGGATGTGGAGCCCACCTTGCTCACAAACACATCAAAAATAATCTACACATGACATATACACACAACTGAGTTTAAAATAAATAACTAATAAGGACATACTGTATAGCACAGGGAACTCTATTCAATATTCTGTAATGGCTTACATGGGAAAAGAAGCTAAAAAAGCAGATATACCTACATGTATTACAGATTCACTTCTCTGTACCCCTGAAACTAACCCAGCAAAGTAAATCAATTATAGCACAGTAAAAAATTTTTAAAAGTAGTTGCAGAAATAAAAACATGTGCTAAAGTTCAACATCCATTCATGATATAACAATCCTGATCAAAGTGGGTATAGAAGGAACATATCTCAAAAATAATAATGGCATTTATGACATAATCACAATCAATGTCATATTCTACAGTGACAAGTTGAAAGCACTTGCTATAAATTTAGGAACAAGACAAAGATGTCTACTCTCTCTACTTCCAATATTCACTCCTAATACTTCAAAAGACTTACAATATTTCCCACAGAAATAGAATTAATATTCCTAAAATTCAGGGCTTCCTTGATGGCTCAGATGGTAAACAATGAGCCTGCAATGGTGATTGCAGGCTGGTATTTCAGGTTCTTCAACCCTTGGGTCAGGAAGATCCTCTGGAGAAGGGAATGGCTTCTCACTCCAGTATTCATGTCTAGGGAATCCCATGAATAGAGGAGCCCTGGCAGGCTACAGAACATGGGGTCACAAAGAGATGGACACAACTGAGGGACTAACACACATACATGCCTAAAATTCATATGGAACCACAAAAGAGCCTGAATAGCCAAAACAATTGTGAAACAAAATCAACCAACCAACCTAACAACGCTCCCCCCACCAACCACCATGACAACAAAGCTGGGCTTATCATTTTCCTAAACTTCAGACTACACTGCAAAGCTACAGTCATCAAGATGTCATGGTACAGACATAAACAATCAATGGAACAGAATAGAGAGCTAAGAAATAAACCACGCACTTATGGCCGATTAACCCAGTACAAAGAAGGTAAGTATAATAATAATAATAATAATAAAAGAATTTTTCAACAAGTGGTACTAGTAAAATTGGACAGCTATGTATAGAGAATTAAATTAAAGATTTTCTCACACCATATGCAAAAATAAACACAAATGGATTAAAGACTTAAATGTGACCGGAAATCATAAAAATCATAGAAGATAACTTGGTAGAACAGTCTTTGAGCTAAATAATAGCAATATTGTTTGGATCAGTCTCCTAAAGCAAAGGAAATGAAAGCAAAAATAAACAAAAGTAACCTAATTAGAGTTGAAAGCTTTTGCAAAGCACAGAAAGCCACTGAGAGCTTATTGATACAAAAATCAAAATAAGGAAATGTGAAGGCAATTGTAAAAATCTGCTACTTCTTCCTTTAGGTATTTGCATCAATATTTGAGACAGCATTCATGCTTATTCTATTTTTCAAGTAACTTCAAAAAACTATATTAAAATGTGATCCTATCAGCAGATGAATGGATAAGAAAGCAGTGGTAATATACACAATGGATTATTACTCAGCCTTTAAAAAGAATACATTTGAATCAGTTCTAATGAGGTGGATGGAACTGGAGCCTATTATACAGATTGAAGTAAGCCAGAAAGAAAAACACCAATAGAGTATACTAATGTATATATATGGAATTTAGAAAGATGGTAACAATAACCCTGTATGTGAGACAGCAAAAGAGACACAGATCTATGGAACAATTTTTTGGACTCTGTGGGAGAGGGAGAGGGTGGGATGATTTGGGAGAATGGCATTGAATCATGTATAATATCAAATATGAAAAAAATCGCCAGTCCAAGCTTGATGCATGATACTGGTTGCTTGGGGCTGGTGCACTGGGATGACCCAGAGGGATGGTATGGGGAGGAAGGAGGGGGGCGGTTTGGATGGAAACACATGTATACCTGTTGTGGATTCATGTTGATGTATGGCAAAACCAATACAATATTGTAAAGTAATTAACATCCAAAATAAATAAATTTATATTTTAAAAAAAGAAATGTGATCCTAATAAGGTAATTTTCCAGGAAACCAGGGAAAATTGTAATAAAATAAGTACTTGTGAAGAAAAATAGGTAAGCCTGAATTACAGACTGGGCAAGAATTCAACCTCTCTTGTCAGTTGCCCTTTGATCATAATAGTGGAAGAGCTCTCTGATTATAATGAGGATTTAAACGGATGATATTCAAATGTACATGCATTGATTATTTTATTATTATGGCTAACTTTAGAAAAAAGTGAGATACTTAATTTAGAGCCATGGAAATATATGTGAGTGGGAAGTACTG
Source organism: Tragelaphus eurycerus (assembly GCA_935064755.1). NCBI lineage: Eukaryota > Metazoa > Chordata > Mammalia > Artiodactyla > Bovidae > Tragelaphus > Tragelaphus eurycerus. Next base: position 62,919 of record CAKXYN010000276.1, read on the forward strand.
TAAATTTTCAAAGGAAACAAGAATATAATACAGCACGTCTCCTAGATATAAATGAGTTCCTTTTTTAGAGTGTATTCTTCAGTCCAATTTGTTCATAAGTCCAACAAATTTGACCTAGGTACCCAACTGGCACAATCAGTTACATAGTACTATAATCAATTTCCCTGGAGAAATGGCAACCCATTCCAGTATTCTTGCCTGGGAAATTCCATGGGGAGAAGAACCTGGTAGGCTACAGTCCACTGGGTCACAAATAGTTGAACGTGTCTGAGCGACTAAACCACAGCCATCACTGTAATAAGTTTATACTACTTTCCACACAAATAACACATTAAAAATAAGTATAAAACATAAAGAAAACTTTCTTAATTTTACTGTATAGTGCCTTGAAAAGTATAGTGGTGGAGTACAGCAGCTGGCATATAGGGGTTGGCATTGAGTGAACAAAATTATTGAATGGAGGAGGGAGAGGAGATGGGAGAGGGCAGAGATGAAGGATCATTAACAGTAGGAGATAGAAGCTGAAATTTCACTCATGCCTGATGTTGATGGAACAGGTTCTGGTTCCTTGCTGGACTCATTTGATCTACCCTCTTGAAAAAACTTCCCAGTAGCTCCTGGGATACTATAGTAACTTAGTTGGTAATTAATACACCTGCAATGCAAGAGACCCTGGTTCAATTCCTGGGTCAGGAAGTTCCCCAGGAGACAGGATAGGCTACCTGTTCTATTATTCTCTGCCTTCCCTGGTGGCTCAGATGATTAAAAAAAAAAGAAAAAGAAATAAAAAAATCCACTTGCAATGCAGGAGACCTGGGTTAGATCTCTCGATTGGAAAGATCCCCTACAAGACGGCATGGTGACCCGTTCCAGTATTCTTGCCTGGAAATTTCCATGGACAGAGGAGCCTGGTGGCTACTTTGTGACTATGCAGTCACAAAGAGTTGGACAAGACTGAGTTACTAAGCACTTGAAAAAAAAAAATCTACTGATGTTTTGATGTAGCTTTTTCTCCTATCAGAAATGACACGGCAGCACTGGATTGCATTCTGAACAGCTGCTGCTACCTTCGTGTACCATTCTGCAGTCAGGTCCTATGCCTCAAAAACACAATTGTTGTTGTTCAGATGCTCAGTCATGTCCACTTCTGTGAGACCCCATGGATTGTAGCACACCAGGCTTTCCCATCCATCACCATCTCCCAGTTTTCTCAGAATCATGTCTATTGAGTCAGTGATGCCATCCAACCATCTTATCCTCTGTCACCCCTTCTCCTGCCCTCAATCTTTCCCATCATCAGGATCTTTACAATGAGTTGACTCTTCTAATCAAGTGCCCTCTCAAATAAAGAAATTCCCTGGATATTTCCTGTGTTCTGGATCTCTCCTGTTCTTCAGTTACAACTTCTTCCTCTTGTTTCTCTCATTAGTTTTGTTGGTTCTCCAATTCCTTCTTTTCACCTTGCTCCACTGTCCCAGTTATTTTTGTTTCCATCATTATTACTTAGTGCTTTTTTACCTGTACCAGCAATATCACCACTGCTTTTATGCTTGCTTCCAGACATCCTGGGATTGAAATAAATATAGAATACTACTGTACCCTGTATAATACTAAACACACACATACACAAACACACACAATATGTCACCTAAAAGATCTTCTGACCAAAAAGTCCATGTGTGTGTATATATATACACACACACATTTATACATGGCTGTCTGGGGAGGCCTTACAAATAACTGTGAAAAGAAGAGAAGTGAAAAGCAAAGGAGAAAAGGAAAGATATAAGTATCTGAATTCAGAGTTCCAAAGAATAGCAAGAAGAAATAAGAAAGCCTTCTTCAGCGTTCAATGCAAAGAAATAGAGGAAAACAATAGAATGGGAAAGACTAGAGATCTCTTCAAGAAAATTAGAGATACCAAGGGAACATTTCTTGCAAAGATGGGCACAATAAAGGACAGAAGCAGAAGATATTAAGGAGAGGTGGCAAGAATACATGGAAGAACTGTACAAAAAAGACCTTCACAACCAAGATAATCATGTTGGTGTGATCACTAACCTAGAGCCAGACATCCTGGAATGTGAAGTCAAGTGGGCCTTAGAAAGCATGACTATGAACAAAGCTAGTGGAGGTGATGGAATTCCAGTTGAGCTATCTCAAAGCCTGAAAAATGATGCTGTGAAAGTGCTGCACTCAGTATACTGGCAAATTTGGAAAACTCAGCAGTGGCCACAGGATTGTAAAAAAGTCTGTTTTCATTCCAATCCCAAAGAAAGGCAATGCCAAAGAATGCTCAAACTACTGCACAATTGCATTCATCTCACATGCTAGTAAAGTCATGCTCAAAATTCTGCAAGCCAGGATCCAGCAATATGTGAGCTGTGAACTTCCAGATGTTCAAGCTGGTTTTAGAAAAGGCAGAGCAACCAGAGATCAAATTGCCAACATCTGCTGGATCATTGAAAAAGAAAGAGAGTTCCAGAAAAACATCTCTTTCTGCTTATTGATTATGCCAAAGCCTTTGACAGTGTGGATCACAATAAACTGTGGAAAATTCTGAAAGAGATGGGAATACCAGACCACCTGATCTGCATTTTGAGAAACCTATATGCAGGTCAGAAAGCAACAGTTAGAACTGGACATGGAAACACAGACTGGCTCCAAATAGGAAAAGGAGTATGTCAAGGCTGCATATTGTCACCCTGCTTATTTATCTTCTATGCAGAGTACATCATGATAAACTCTTGGTTGGAAGAAGCACAAGCTGGAATCAAGATTGTCAGGATAAATATCAATAACCTCAAATATGCAGATGACACCACTCTTATGGCAGAAAGTGAAGAGGAACTAAAAAGCCTCTTGATGAACGTGAAAGAGGAGAGTCAAAAAGTTGGCTTAAAAGCTCAACATTCAGAAAACTAAGATCACGACATCTGGTCCCATCACTTCATGGCAGATAATGGGAAAACAGTGGAAACAGTGTCAGACTTTATTTTGGGGGGCTGCAAAATCACTGCAGATGGTGATTGCAGCCATGAAATTAAAAGATGCTTACTCCTTGGAAGGAAAGTTATGACCAACCTAGATAGCATACTCAAAAGCAGAGACAATACTTTGCTAACAAAGGTCTGTTTAGTTAAGGCTATGGTTTTTCCAGTAGTCATATATGGATGTGAGAGTTGGACTGTGAAGACAGCTGAGCACCGAAGAATTGATGCTTTGAACTGTGGTGTTGGAGAAGACTCTTGAGAGTCCTTTGGACTGTAAGGAGACCCAAGCAGTCCATTCTGAAGATCAGTCTTGGGTGTTCTTTGGAAGAATGATGCTAAAGCTGAAACTCCAGTACTTTGGCCACTTCATGTGAAGACTTAACTCATTGGAAAAGACTCTGATGCTGGGAGGGATTAGGAGCAGAAGGAGAAGTTTAAGACAGAGAATGAGAAGGCTGGATGACATCTCTGAATCGATGGGCATGAGTTTGTGTGAACTCTGGGATTTGCTGACATGGAGGCCTGACGTGTTGCAATTCATGGAGTTGCAAAGAGTTGGACATGACTGAGCAACTGAACTGAACTGAACTGAATGCATAAGACTAAGGAATACAACTTAATAAGGAGAGTTCCTAAAATTGCATAAAGATGCTTAATCCAAAGATGAAAAGAAAAATGGAAATCCCAGGAAACAAATAGGAGGAAAATTTATTCCACAATTTTCAAATTATCACAATTTCTGATTCTGAGGCTTTGAGTTATCCAATCCAAGGGACTAGGGTATTTGGTCTTTTAAACTTGGAATACAGTAGAATCCTTTCAGAGAATCTTTTATATATTTGTTCCTCAGACTGTAGATGAAGGGGTTCAGCAAGGGTGTGACCACAGTGTACATCACTGAGGCAATTGTACTTGAATGTGAGGTGTGGGTAGCAGCAGAGCTAAGGTAAACTCCTGAGGCTATTAAAAAAAATAGGGAGACAACCAAGAGGTGGGACACACAGGTAGAAAATGCTTTATATTTCCCTTGAGCTGATGTGATTTTACATATGCAGGAAACTATTTTAGAATAAGAGTAAAGGATACCAGCAAAAGGACCACCACCCATCAAGACAGCTGCAAAATACATCACTATCTTATTAAGAAAGTTGTCAGAACTAGCATGTTTTACCACCTGACTGAGTTCACAGAAAAAGTGAGGGATTTGCATTTCTGGGCAGAAGGACAATCGCAGCACCATTAAGCTGTGTAGCAAGGAATAAAGGCAATCAGCACCCAGGATATCAGAACCAGCAATCCACAGAGCCAGAGGCTCATGATGACCATGTAATGCAGGGGGTGGCAGATGGCCACATACCAATCATAGGCCATCAGTGTCAGGAGAATGTCATCTAATTCTGCAAAGAGAATGTGAAAATACATCTGGGTGATACAGCCTTCATAGGTGATAACTTGGCTCTGTGTCTGGATGTTCCACAACATCTTTGGGATGGTGGTGGAGGTGAAACAGATGTCTACAAAGGACAGGTTGGAGAGGAAGAAGTGCATGGCGGTGTGGAGGTGGGAGTCCAAGCTGACAGCCAAGATGATGAGCAGGTTTCCAAACACAGTGATCAGGTACATGGAGAGAAAAAACCCAAATATGAGGGACTTCATTTCTGCTTCCTTTGAAAGTCCCAGAAGAAGAAATCGTGAAATTTGTGTATTGTTACTTGGTTCCATGGGGTGGAGGTGACTACCAGGAAGAAGGAAGATAATGACAATTTTCACTCATACTAATTCACATAACTGAAATACTGCAATTTCTATTTACCCCTCAAGATGTTGATGTTAATATTTTATTTGCAGATAAGTTCTCTTTTAGAATATGTGTGTATGTTGAGCCCCTTCAGTTGTGTCCGACTCTGTGCGACCCCAAGGACCATAGCACACCAGCCTCCACTGACTATGGGATTTCTCAAGAAAGAATTCTGGTGTGGGTTGCCTTGCCGTCCTCCAGCGGTTATTTCCAACACCGGGATTGATCTTGCATCTCATGAATGGGTACTGCATTGCAGGCAGATTCTAAGCCACTGAGTCACTGCATAAGCCCCTTGAAGCTATACTTCATTTCATTTCTGACTAGGAATTTTTGTCCCATTCTCATCACATTTGCTAAGAGATCATATATTCTAGAGTTTTAATGTGAAATTCCTTAATTCTTTTGAGAAATACATATTTAGTGTTAACCATGTTCCAAGAATATGGAGACAAGAAGCAGAAAATGATGAAAAGCAAAACTCTGGCAATCCAAGGATGGTGATTGAAGTTATGCTAATAAATTATGATAGAATATATCAGAATGTGATAGATGCTATGACAAAATAAAGCCAGGTATGAAAGAAAATGGTAGGAGGTGTTATTTGTCCTGAGTGTTTAGGAAAGTCTAGCAAACTAGGTGATGTTTGAACAGATTCCTAATGAAAGAGAGACAAGGAGCTAGTGTGATATCAGAATTGTGTGCCTGGAAGAGGGACCTGCCACCTCTAAGGACCTCAGGAAGATGCTTGTTCCACATGTTCAATAGCAAACACGGAAGCCCATGGGGCAGAGGGATAAGCAGCAGAGGGAATGATTAGAGATGCTGTCAGGGATGCTGAGGAGCAAGGTGGCCTTCCTGCTACAGCTGAACCTTCAGTCCACAGAGAATCCCTCCTTCCATGTGATTCCTTATACATTATCAATTTAGCTATAAAACCATCCTATGGATTATATGCAATTTGCTTCTTGGTTCAATCTGTTGCTCTGATCTGTGTCTATAAGTAATTTAGCATATGGGTCCAGGTGCCTCTGCTGTTAAGAACTGTTCTCCCTTTCAAGACAAAAGACACACACACACACACACACACACACACACACACACACACACACACACACACTATGTTCTATGTTGTGGCACGATCATACATTCGTCACCCAGTTTCACCCTTTTTAGGCTGTGAGTGGTTACAGCTCAGCTGGTCAGTAAAATAATTATTCTCCAAAAGAATATATAATTTTTTACTGTGGAATTACAGTCTATAAACTTCTCATGGAACAATAAATGTGGGGTTGATTTTTGGTAAAGTCAATTTCTGCTTGGTATTTAGTGAAGAATAAAATGTATGAGAGTGAAGGAAACAGAGAAATGAAATGGATATATAGACATTGCTGCTGCTGCTGCTCTGTCACTTCAGTTGTGTCCGACTCTGCGATCCCATAGATGGCAGCCCACCAGGCTCCCCCGTCCCTGGGATTCTCCAGACAAGAACACTGGAGTGGGTTGCCATTTCCTTCTCCAATGCATGAAAGTGAAAAGTGAAAGTGAAGTCACTCACTCGTGTCCGACTCCTAGCAACCCCATGGACTGCAGCCTACCAGGCTTCACATCCATGGTATCTTCCAGGCAAGAGTACTGGAATGGGTTGCAGACATTAAGGGAAAATAATATCACCTTGATCTATCAACATTCCAACTCCAGTGACATATCCTTGATGTCTGGAAACATCATAAAGAAAAATATCTTTTGTCCAAGAACATAAAAAAATAATATATGTATGACATGGAACATCTTACAGTTTGAATATCCCAAGAAGAAAATAAAAAATTGGAATATAAGCAACCAATTCAATATCAGATATAGATGAAATACAACAGAAGTTGGATATGTTTTATATGAAGCATATAAAGCAGGAAATTTCTTTTTCTTAAGGAATTCCCCCATTTGTTTCCTCTTGTTCATAAATAAGATCCTTATACTTATTTTTTACTTTTACTGGAAGCACTTTATGCCTCCTATTCCTTCTAAAGTGATGACCCCAGAGGCATGGTATGGGAAGGGAGGTGGGAGGGGTGTTCAGGATGGGGAACACGTGTACACCCATGGTGGATTCTTGTTGATGTATGGCAAAACCAATACAATATTGTAAAGTAATTATCCTCCAATTAATATATATATATATTTAAAAATAAATAAATAAATAAAAATTGGGGGAAAAAAAGGGGGCGGGGTGTTTCTTGGTGGCTCAGAAAGTAAAGAATCTGCTTGTCAATGCAGGACACATAGGTTTAATCCCTGAGTCGAGAAGATCCCCTGGAGAAGGAAATGGCAACACACTCCATCAATCTTGCCTGGGAAATTCCATGGACAGAGGAGCCGGGTGGGTTACAGTCCATGGTGACACAAGAGTTGGAGCATATTAGTGACTAAACCACTAACATCATTCCTTCTTAGATTCGACTATTACTATTTAATTGTCAAGATTGACACTTGTATTTTCAAGTGCAATGTTCACTCTATTTTTAGACCATAAAGAAGTACATTAATATTAGGAAAACCAGAAAACAACCACAATGACCTCTAGCCTGTGGGCTATGCAAGGTTGGTCTTCATGTGACCTCAGGTCCTCATTCTTGGGTTCCATCGTCACTGACACTCTCCCACAGGGTCTATGGTGTTCTCAGAGTCACCTGCCTACAGATTGAGAGAGAAGGCTTTCCTTGTAGAAGTCAAAATTCCTCCCTAAATAATTACTGATGCAGACCGAAATTTTGTCCACAAATAAGAAAATAGGAAGTGATAAAATCAAGCACTGGTTGCCAGACAGATGCACAACTTCAAAAGCAGGAACCAGGTCCTCCCCAACTAAAATGGCAGAGGCTGAGGGACTGCAGCAGAGGAGATATTTACAGCTTCCTGTGTCAGCTCATTAGGAGTGTTTCCTCTGCTTACTCCAATCTATAAATACATGATTTCTCACAACGACACTTTTCTGGACAGAATGGATCTTTTTCCCCTGCTAATTCTCTGTTCTTAAGACACTGCTTTATAAGTTCAGTGAATTTATTTTTTATTGCTTCTTCCTCTTAACTCTCTTGCTTCTAAATCCCTAAGGTTCTCAGCATGTCATCACATCCCTGAGTACAAAAATAATAGCAAATGAAGCAACTGAGGGAGAATTAATCTAAAAAATACAGAAGCAACACCTGCAGCTCAATTCCAGAAAAATAAAAGACCCAATCAAAAAACGGGCCAATGAACTAAACAGACATTTCTCAAAAGAAGGCATACAGATGGCTAACAAACACATGAAAAGATGTTCAACGTCACTCATTATCAGAGAAATGCAAATCAAAACCACAATGAAGTACCATTTCATGCCAGTCAGAATGGCTGTGATCCAAAAGTCTACAAGCAATAAATGCTCGAGAAGGTGTGGAGAAAAGGGAACCCTTTTACACTGTTGGTGGGAATGCAAACTAGTGTAGCCACTATAGAGAACAGTGTGGAGATTCCTTAAAAAATTGGAAATAGAACTTCCTTATGACCCAGCAATCCCACTGCTGGGCATACACACCGAGGAAACCAGAATTGAAAGAGACACATGTACCCCAATGTTCATTGCAGCACTGTTTATAATAGCCAGGACATGGAAAAAACCTAGATGTCCATCAATAGATGAATGGATAAGAAAGCTGTGGTACATATACACAACGGAGTATTACTCAGCCATTAAAAAATACATTTGAATCAGTTCTAATGAGGTGGGTGGAACTGGAGCCCGTTATACAGTGTGAAATAAGCCAGAAAGAAAAACACCAATACAGTATAATAACACATATATGTGGAATTTAGAAAGATGGTAATGATAACCCTGTATGTGAGACAGCAAGAGACACAGATGTATAGAACAGTCTTTTGGACTCTGTGGGAGAGGGTTAAGGTAGGATGATTTGGGAGAATGGGATTGACACATGTATAATACTATGTGTGAAATTAATCCCCAGTCCAGGTTCGGTGCATGATACAGGATGCTTGGGGCTGGTGCACTGGGATGACCCAGATGGATGGTATGGGGAGGGAGGTTGGAGAGGGGTTCAGGATGGGGAACATGTGTACACTCGTGGCAGTTTCATGTTGATGTATGGCAAAAGCAAAACAATGTTGTAAAGTAATTAGCCTCCAATTAAAATAAATATATTTAAATTAAAAAGTTTTCTTTAAACTGTAACATTCAAGATTTGTCTTGACTAGGTCCCTTGGGTCTTTATGGCTTTGATTTGGGACAGGAACAGAACCATTGAAATCGCCAAACATTACTATTATCCTCTTCAAAAAGGGGGATGACTTTGCTACTTTAGAATATAACATTGGTCAATATATTCCTTGGATGCATGATAGTTTCTCCAAGTCAATTATAAATTTCCCAGTTATATCAGAAGTTAAGAGCTATCTTTTAATTTTTCACTACTAAATGTTTGTATTGATAAGAGAGATATTTATATGTTGATATGTACCATGAACTATCTTAGCGTATTATATGTGTTTGTGTGTGTGTACTGTGCCCAGTCACATCTGAGTCTTTGTGACCCCATGGACTGTAGCCTGCCAGGCTTCCTCTGTCCGTAGGATTTGCCAATTAAGAATATTGGAGTGGTGGTGGGGGGGGGGAGCTAAGATGGCTGAGGAATAGGATTTAAACGCTGAGTAAATTCCACAAAACAACTTCTGAATGCCGGTAGAGGACATCATGCACCCAGAAAAGCAACCCATTGTCTTCGAAAGGAGGTAGGAAAAATATAAAAGACAAAAAAAAGAGACAAAAGAGGGAGGGACGGAGCTCTGTCCTAGGAAAGGAGTCTTAAAAAGAGAGAAATTTCCAAACACCAGGAAACATTCTCACTGCCGAGTCTGTGCCAAGTCTTGGAAGCACAGAGGGCAACATAACAGGGAAGAAAAATAAATAAACAATTAAAACCCACAGATTAGGAGCCCTATGGTAACTCCGCCAGTGAAGAAGCAGTGCAGATGCCTGCATCCGCCATTAGCAAGCAGTGGCTGGGCAGGGAGGCGTGGTGTGGGCTGCATAGCTTAGAGTAAGGATCTGGCCTGAATACCCTGAGCGCTACCTGATCAAAATAATTTGGGCTAGCAAACCAGGCTGTGGGATATCTACCACATGAAAAGCCAGCCCTAACCTAAGACACCACCAGGCCCGCGCACGGAACAAAGGACTGTGCAGAGATAGCCGGCTGCAGACAGTCCCCCTCCAGTGACAGGCAGCCAGAGCCGGAAGAGGGCAATTACAGCCCCAGAGAGACATTATCTACAAAACTGTAAGCAGGATTCTTTGCTAACTAAAACTTCTTGGGGTTCTGGATGGTCAACATCCACCTAAGAAAGTGTGCCAGTTGTACATCCAGATAACCAAGCGGCAGGGAGGTGATAAGTCACAGCAACCACATCCGCCAAACAACTCATCACCAGCACTGCTCGGACCTGGGAAGGGCACAAAACGCAGCGCCAACCGACTCTGTGCCTCTGAGGGATACCTGAGGGCCAGAAACTGAGTGGCTTAGACCTGTGAGGTGCAAGCAGCCCAGGACCGGCCGCGGATGGTTCCTGGCAGAGCAACCTAGAGCCTGAGCAGTGTGGGCAGGGAGGCTACAACCACTGTGAGCGGGGGCAGGCCCAGTGTGGCTGAGGCACTGGGAGCACACACCAGTATTATTTATTTGCAGCGTCCCTAAAACTCAGCAGTGGCCACAAGATTGGAAAAGGTCAGTTTTCATCCCAATCCCAAAGAAAGGCAATGCCAAAGAATGCTCAAACTGCCGCACAATTTCACTCATCTCACACTCTAGTAAAGTAATGCTCAAAATTCTCCAAGCCAGGCTTCAGCAATATGTGAACCGTGAACTTCCTGATATTCAAGCTGGTTTTAGAAAAGGCAGAGGAACCAGAGATCAAATTGCCAACATCCGCTGGATCACGGAAAAAGCAAGAGTTCCAGAAAAACATCTATTTCTGCTTTATTGACTATGTCAAAGCCTTTGACTGTGTGAATCACAATAAACTGTGGAAAATTCTGAAAGAGATCGGAATGCCAGACCACCTGATCTTCCTCTTGAGACATTTGTATGCAGGTCAGGAAGCAACAGTTAGATCTGGACATGCAACAACAGACTGGTTCCAAATAGGAAAAGGAGTACGTCAAGGCTGTATATTGTCACCCTGCTTATTTAATTTATATGCAGAGAACATCATGAGAAACGCTGTACTGGAAGAAACACAAGTTGGAAACAAGATTTCTGGGAGAAATATCAATAACCTGAGATATGCAGATGACACCACCCTTATGGCAGAAAGTGAAGAGGAACAAAAAAGCCTCTTGATGAATGTGACAGTGGAGAGTGAAAAGGTTGGCTTAAATCTCAACATTCAGAAAACGAAGATCATGACATACGGTCCCATCACTACATGGGAAATAGATGGGGAAACAGTGTCAGACTTTATTTTTCTGGGCTCCAAAATCACTGCAGATGACGACTGCAGCCATGAAATTAAAAGACGCTTACTCCTTGGAAGAAAAGTTATGGCCAACCTAGATGGCATATTCAAAAGCAGAGACATTACTTTGCCAACAAAGGTTTGCCTAGTCAAGGCTATGGTCTTTCCTGTGGTCATGTATGGATGTGAGAGCTGGACTGTGAAGAAGGCTGAGTGCTGAAGAATTGATGCTGTTGAACTGTGGTGTTGGAGAAGACTCTTGAAAGTCCCTTGGACTCCAAGGAGATCCAACCAGTCCATTCTGAAGGAGATCAGCCCTGGAATTTCTTTGGAAGGAATGATGCTCAAGCTGAAACTCCAGTATTTAGGCCACCTCATGCGAAGCGTTGACTCATTGGAGAAGACTCTGATGCTGGGAGGGATTGGGGGCAGGAGGAGAAGGGGACGACAGAGGATGAGATGGCTGGATGGCATTACTGACTCTATGGATGTGAGTCTGAGTTACCTCCAGGAGTTGGTGATGGACAGGGAGGCCTGGTGTGCTGTAATTCATGGGGTCGCAAAGAGTCAGACACGACTGAGCAACTGATCTGATCTGATGTCCCACCCCACACACGACTGAACCAGTGAGATTTAAAAAAAAAAAAAAAAAAAAGTGTCCACCACCGCCCCCTTTGTATCAGGGCGGAAATCAGACACTGAAGAGACCAGCAAACTCAAGAAGCTATAACAGAGGGAACCACGTTGGAAGCGACAGGCAATAAACTAAAACCCCATGGTTAATACCAACTACATAGGAAGGGGCCTATATATCTTGAGAAATATAAGCCGGAACAAGGAACTAGCCGAAAATGAACTGAACCCACTATACCCACAACAATATCAAAGTCCTATATATATTTTTACGATCATTCTTTCTTTCTTTTTAAAAATTTTTTTAAAAAAATTTAAGTCCTCTATTACTCCTTTAATGTTCACTTTTATAATCTACTATTACTTTGCAAAAAAAAAAAAAAGACCTTTTTTTTTTTTAAAAAAAAAAAAGCAAACTTCATATATACATTTTTAATAAGTTTGTGACCATGCTTTTTTTCTTTTTCTTTTTCTTTTTCTCTTTCTTTTTTTTTTCCTTAATTTTCTTTAACATTGTATTTTTGAAATTCCAAACTCTGCTCTAGATTTTTAATTTTAGCTTTCTGGTATTTGTTATCAATTTTTTACCTATTTTTTTTTTATAACTTTTGTGACTTTTTTTCTCTCTCTTTCTCTTCATCTTTTCTTTAACATTGTATTCCTGAAATTCCAAACACTACTCTAGATCTTTAATTTATGCTTTCTGGTATTTGTTATAAATTTGTACCTCTATCTTCTTTATAATTTTTGTAAATTCGTTTGGTTTTGTTTTTTTCTCATTCTTTTTCTTCTTCTTTTCTTTAACATTTTTATTTTTGAAATTCCAAACTCTGCTCTAGATTTTTAATTTTAGCTTTTTTGTATTTGTTATCAATTTTGAAACCTATATCTTCTTTCTAATTTTTGTGATTTTGTTTGATTTTGGATTTGTTTTGTTTTTCTTTCTCTTCCTCCTTCTTCTTTTCTTTGATGTCATATTGTTGAAATTCCAAACTCTACTTTAGATTTTTAACTTTTGTTTTTTGGTATTTGTTATCAATATTGTACCTATATTTTCTTTATAATTTTTGTAACTTTTTTTTTCTTTTTCTCTTTTTCTTTGCCTTCTTCTTTTCTTTAACATTGTATTTTGAAATTCCAAACTCAAAACTAGATTTTTAATTTATGCTTTTAGGTATTTGTTACCAATTTTGTGCCTTTAAAAACCCAATCTTCAGTACCCATTTTTAACTAGGGAGCCAGATTACTGGCTTGAATGCTCTCTCCCTCTCCGGACACTCCTTTTTCTTCAACAGGTCGCCTGCATCTCCTCACTAACCTCTCTCTACTTTACCCAGCTCTATGAATTTCTGTGTGTTCCAGATGGTGTAAAACACTTAGGGAACTGATTACTGGCTGGATCTGTCTCTCTCCTTTTCATTCCCTCCTTTTATCCTCCTGACCACCTCTGTCTCCTTCCTCCCTCTTCTCTTCTCTGTATAACTCCATGAACATCTCTGAGCGGTCCAGTTGTGGAGTACACATAAGGAAGCGATTACTGGTTAGCCTGCTCTCTCCTCTATTGATTCCACCTCATCTCATTCAGGTCACCTCTAACTCCCTCCTCCATCTTCTCTTCTCCATGTAACTCTGTGAACCTCTCTGGGTGACCCTCACAGTGGAGAATCTTTTCATCTTTAACCTAGATGTTTTATCAATTGTGTTGTATAGAAGGAGAAGTTTTGAGACTACTGTTAAAATAAGACCGATAACTGGAAGCAGGAGGCTTAAGTCCAAATCCTGACTCCAGGGAACATAAATTGACAGAAGCTCATCAAATACATCCATACCTACACTGAAACCAAGCACCACACAAGGGCCCATAAGTTCCAGAGAAAGACATACCAAGCAAATTCTCAAGCAACACAGGAACACAGCCCTGAGCTCCAATATACAGGCTGCTCAAAGTCACCCCAAAACGATGGACATATTGTAACTCATTACTGGACACTTCATTGCACTCCAGAGAGAACAAATCCAGCTCCACCCACCAGAACACCGATACAAGCTTCCCTAAATAAGAAACATTGACAAGCCACCTGTACAGACCCACACACAGTGAGGAAATCTCACAATAAAGAGAACTCCACAAACTGCTAGAATACATCAAGGACACCCCATACTCAGCAAATTAAACAAGATGAAGAGACAGAGGAATATCCAGCAGGTAAAGAAACAGGATAAATGCCCACCAAACCAAACAAGAGGAAGAGATAGGGAATCTAATTGATAAAATATTCCGAATAATGATACTGAAATTAATCAAAAATATTGGAATCAAAGTGAAATCACAGATAAATATTCTGGAGACAAAGATTGAGAAGATGCAAGAAAGGTTTAACAGGGACCCACAAGAAATAAAAAAGAGTCAATATATAAAGAATAATGTAATAAGTGAGATCAAAAAAACCCTCTGGAGGCAAGAAATAGTAGAATAACAGAGGTAGATAATAGGATTAGGGAATTAGAAAATAGAATGGTAGAAATGAGTGAATCAGAGGAGAAAAAAGAAAAACCAATTAAAAGAAATGAGGACAACTTCTGAGACCTCCAGGAAAATATTAAAAGATACAACATTCAAATCATAGGAGTCCCAGAAGAAGAAGACAAAAACAAAGACCATCAGAAAATGCTTGAGGAGATAATAGCTGAAAACTTCCCTAAAATGGGGAAGGAAATAATCACTCAAGTCCAAGAAACCCAGAGAGTCCCAAATAGGATAAACCCAAGGTGAAACACCCCAAGACACATATTAATCAAATTAACAAAGATCAAACACAAAGAACAAATATTAAAAGCAGTAAGGGAAAAACAACAAATAATATACAAGGGAATTCCCATAAGTATAACAGCTGATCTTTCAATAGAAACTCTCCAAGCCAGGAGGGAATGGCAAGACATACTTAAAGTAATGAAAGAAAATAACCTACAGCCCAGATTATTGTACCCAGCAAGGATCTCATTCAAATATGAAGGAGAAATCAAAAGCTTTACGGACAAGCACAAGCTGAGAGAATTCAGCACCAACAAACCAGCCCTCCAACAAATACTAAAGGACATTCTCTAGACAGGAAACACAAAAAGTCTGTAAAAATTCGAACCCAAAACATTAAAATAAATGGCAACGGGATCATACTTATCAACAATTACCTTAAATGTAAATGGGTTGAATGCCCCAACCAAAAGACAGAGACTGGTTGAATGGATACAAAAACAAGACCCCAACATATGTTGTCTACAAGAGACCCACCTCAAAACAGGGGACACATATAGACTGAAAGTGAAGGACTGGAAAAAGTTTTTCCATGCCAATAGGGACCAAAAGGAAGCAGGAATAGCAATAGTTATATCAGATAAAATAGACATTAAAACAAAGGCTGTGAGAAGAGACAAAAAAGGTCAATATATATAATGATCAACGGGTCAATCCAAAAGGATATAAATCAGTCGCTCAGTCGTGACTGACTCTTCACGACCCCATGAATTAGAGCATGCCAGGCCTCCCTGTCCATCAACAACTCCCGGAGGTCACTCAGACTCACATCCATCAAGTCAGTGACGCCATCCAGCCATCTCATCCTCTGTCGTCCCCTTCTCCTCCTGCCCCCAATCCCTCCCAGCATCAGAGTCTTCTCCAATGAGTCAACGCTTCGCATGAGGTGGCCCAAATACTGGAGTTTCAGCTTGAGCATCATTCCTTCCAAAGAAATCCCAGGGCTGATCTCCTTCAGAATGGACTGGTTGGATCTCCTTGCAGTCCAAGGGACTCTCAAGAGTCTTCTAAAAAACCACAGTTCAAAAGCATCAATTCTTCGGTGCTTAGCCTTCTTCACAGTCCAGTTCTCACATCCATACATGACCACAGGAAAGACCATAGCCTTGACTAGATGAACCTTTGTTGGCAAAGTAATGTCTCTGCTTTTGAATGTGCTATCTAGGTTGGTCATAACTTTCCTTCCAAGGATTAAGCATCTTTTAATTTCATGGCTGCAGTCGTCATCTGCAGTGATTTTGGAGCCCAGAAAAATAAAGTCTGACACTGTTTCCACTGTTTTCCCATCTATTTCCCACGTAGTGATGGGACCAGATGCCATGATCTTCGTTTTCTGAATGTTGAGATTTAAGCCAACCTTTTCACTCTCCACTTTCACTTTCATCAAGAGGCTTTTTAGTTCCTCTTCAATTTCTGCCATAAGGCTGGTGTCATCTTCATATCTGAGGTTACTGATATTTCTCCCAGCAATCTTCATTCCAACTTGTTTTTCTTCCAGTCAAGCATTTCTCATGATGTACTCTGCATATAAGTTAAATAAGCAGGGTGACAATATACAGCCTTGAAGTACGCCTTTTCCTATTTGGAACCAGCCTGTTGTTCCATGTCCAATTCTAACTGTTGCTTCCTGACCTGCATACAAATTTCTCAAGAGGCTGATCAGGTGGTCTGGTTTCAGAATTGGTCACCTGTTTCAGAATTTTCCATAGTTTATTGTGATCTACACGATCAAAGGCTTTAGCATAGTCAATAAAGCAGAAATAGATGTTTTTCTGGAACTCTTTTGCTTTTTCCATGATCCAGCGGATGTTGGCAATTTGATCTCTGGTTCCTCTGCCTTTTCTAAAACCAGCTTGAACATCAGGAAGTTCACGGTTCACATATTGCTGAAGCCTGACTTGGAGAATTTTGAGCATTATTTTACTAGCGTGTGAGATGAGTGCAATTGTGTGGTAGTTTGAGCATTCTTTGGCATTGCCTTTCTTTGGGATAGGGATGAAAACTGACCTTTTCCAGTCCTGTGGCCACTGCTGAGTTTTCCAAATTTGCTGGCATATTGAGTGCAGCACTTTCACAGCATCATCTTTCAGGATTTGGAATAGCTCCCCTGGAATTCCATCACCTCCACTAGCTTTGTTTGTAGTGATGCTTTCTAAAGCCCACGTGACTTCACATTCCAGGATGTCTGGCTCTAGGTCAGTGATCACACCATCATGGTTATCTGGGTTGTGAAGATCTTTTTTGTACAGTTCTTCTGTGTATTCTTGCCACCTCTTCTTAGTATCTTCTGCTTCTATATGCACCCAACATAGGAGCAACGCAATATGTAAGACAAATACTAACAAGTATGAAAGCAGAAATTAACAATAACACAATAATAGTGGGACACTTTAATACCCCACTCACACCTATGGATAGATCAACTAAAGAGAAAATTAACAAGGAAACACAAACTTTAAATGATACAATAGACCAGTTAGACCTAATTGATATCTATAGGACATTTCATCTCAAAACAATGAATTTTACCTTTTTCTGAAGCGCACACGGGACCTTCTTCAAGATAGATCACATCCTGGACCATAAATCTAGCCTTAGTAAATTCAGAAAAATTGAAATCATTCCAAGCATCTTTTCTGACCACAATGCAGTATGATTAGCTCTCAATTACTGGAAAAAAACTATTAAAAATTCCAACATATGGAGCCCAATCAACACGCTGCTGCATAACCAAGAAATCGCAGAAGAAATAAAAAAGTAAATAAAAATTTGAATAGAAACAAAGGAAAATGAAAACAGAACAACACAAACCTGTGGGACACTGTAAAAGCAGTCCTAAGGGGAAAGCTCATAACAATACAGGCATACCTCAAGAAACAAGAAAAAAATCCAATAAATAATCTAAATCTATACCTAAATCAACTAGAAAAGGAAGAAATGAAGAACCCCAGGGTTGGTAGAAGGAAACAAATCTTAAATATTCAAGGCAGAAATAAATGCAAAACAAACAAAAGAGACCAGAGCAAAAATCAACAAAGCCAAAGGCTGGTTCTTTGAAAGGATAAATAAAATCTACAAACCATTAGCCAGACTCATCAAGAAACAAAGGGAGAAAAATTAAATCAATAAAATTAGAAATGAAAATGGGGAGATCACAACAGACAACACAGAAATACAAAGGATCATAAGAGACTACTATCAGCAATTATATGTAAAAAAAAAATGGACAACGTGGAAGAAATGGACAAATTTTTAGAAAAATACAGGTTTCCAAAACTGGACCAGGAAGAAATAGAATGTCTTAAGAGACCTATCACAAGCACAGAAATTGAAACTGTAATCAGAAATCTTTCAGGAAACAAAGGCCCAGGTCCAGACAGCTTCACAGCTGAATTCTAACAAAAATTTGGAGAAGAGCTAACACCTATCCTACTCAAACTGTTCCAGAAAATTGCAGAGGAAGGTCAACTTCCAAACTCATTCTATGAGACCACAATCACCCTAATATCAAAACCTGACAAAGATGCCACAGAAACAAAACAAAACAAACAAACAAAAAAACTACAGGCCAATATCACTGATGAACACAGATGCAAAAATCCTTAACAAAATTCTAGAAATCAGAATCCAACAACACTTTAAAAAGATCATACACCATGACCAAGTGGGCTTTATCCCAGTGATGCAAGGATTCTTCAATATCCGCAAATCAATCCATGTAGTACACCGCATTAACAAATTGAAAAATAAAAACCATATGATTATCTCAATAGATGCAGAGAAAGGCTTTGACAAAATTCAACATCCATTTATGATAAAAACTCTCCAGAAAGCAGGAATAGAAGGAACATACCTCAACATAATAAAAGCTATATATGACAAACCCACAGCAAACATTATCCTCAATGGTGAAAAATTGAAAGCATTTCCCCTAAAATCAGGAACAAGACAAGGTGCCCACTTTCACTATTACTATTCAACATAGTTTTGGAAGTTTGGCCACAGCAATCAGAGCAGAAAAAGAAATAAAAGGTGTCCAAATTGGAAAAGAAGAAGTAAAACTCTCACTGTTTGCAGATGACATGATCCTCTACATAGAAAACCCTGAAGACTCCACCAGAAAATTACTAGAACTAATCAATGAATATAATAAATTTGCAGGATATAAAATCAACACACAGAAATCCCTTGCATTCCTGTACACTAATAAGGAGAAAATAGAAAGAGAAATTAAGGAAACAAGTCCATTCAACATTGCAATGAAAAGAATAAATTACTTAGGGATATATCTACCTGAAGAAACTAAAGACCTATATATAGAAAACTCTAAAACACTGGTTAGAGAAATCAAAGAGGACACTAATAGATGGAGAAATATACCATGTTCATGGATTGGAAGAATCAATATAGTGAAAATGAGTATACTACCCAAAGCAATTTATAGATTCAGTGCAATCCCTATCAAGCTACCAACAGTATTATTCACAGAGTTAGAACAAATAATTTCATAATTTGTATGGAAATACAAAAGACCTTGAATAGCCAAAGGTATCTTGAGAAAGAAGAATGGAATTGGAGGAATCATCCTGCCTGACTTCAGGCTCTACTACAAAGCCACATTCACCAAGACAGTATGGTACTGGCACAAGGACAGAAATATAGATCAATGGAACAAAATAGAAAGCCCAGAGATAAATCCACGCACATATGGACACCTTATCTTTGACAAAGGAGGCAAGAAAAGACAATGGACTAAAGACAATCTCTTTAACAAGTGGTGCTGGGAAAACTGGTCAACCATTTGTAAAAGAATGAAAGTAGAGCACTTTATAACACCATACATAAAAATAAACTCAAAATGATTAAAGATCTAAATGTAAGACCAGAAACTATAAAACTAGAGGAGAACATAGGCAAAACACTATCCGACATACATCACAGCAGGATCCTCTATGACCCACCTCCTAGAATATTAGAAATAAAATAAAAAATAAACAAATGGGACCTATTTAAACTTAAAAGCTTCTGTACAACAAAGGAAACTATAAGCGAGATGAAAAGACAGCCTTCAGAATGGGAGAAAATAACAGCAAATGAAGCAACAAACAACTAATCTCAAAAATATACAAGCAATTCCTACAGCTCAATTCCAGAAAAATAAATGACCCAATCAAAAAATGGGCCAAAGAACTAAATAGACATTTCTCCAAAGAAGACATACAGATGGCTAACAAACACATGAAAAGATGTTCAACGTCACTTATTATCAGAGAAATGCAAATCAAAATCACAATGAGGTACCATTTCACGCCAGTCAGAATGGCTGCAATCCAAAAGTCTACAAGCAATAAATGTTGGAGAGTGTGTGGAGAAAAGGGAACCCTTTTTCACTGTTGGTGGGGATTCAAACTAGTGTAGCCACTATGGAGAACAGTGTAGAGATTCCTTAAAAAATTGAAAGTAGAACTGCCTTATGACCCAGCAATCCCATTGCTGGGCATACACACCGAGGAAACTGGAATTGAAAGAGACACGTGCACCCCAATGTTCATCGCAGCACTGTTTATTATAGCCAGGACATGGAAGTAACCTAGATGTCCATCAATAGATGAATGGATAAGAAAGCTGTGGTATATATACACAATGGAGTATTATTCAGCCATTAAAAAGAATACATTTGAATCATTTCTAATGAGGTGGGTGAAACTGGAACCTATTATACAGAGTGAAGTAAGCCAGAAAGTAAAACACCAATACAGTATACTAACGCATATATATGGAATTTAGAAAGATGATAACAATAAACCTGTATACGAGACAGAAAAAGAGACACTGATGTATAAAACAGTCTTTTAGACTCGGAGAGGGAGAGGGTGGGATGATTTGGGAGGTTGGCATTGAAATATGCATAATATCATATATGGAATGAGTCGCCAGTCCTGGTTCGATGCACGATACTGGATGCTTGGGGCTGGTGCACTGGGACGACCCAGAGGGACAGTATGGAGAGGGAGGAGGGGGGAGGAGGGTTCGGGACGCGGAACACTTGTATACCTGTGGCAGATTCACTTTGATATATGGCAAAACCAATACAATATTGTAAAGTTAAAAAAATAATAAAGTGTTGGCAAAGAAAAAAAAAAGAAAAGAATATTGGAGTGGGTTGCTGTTCCATTCGCTTAGGATCTTCCCAATGCAGAGTCAAATCCATGTGTTCTGCAGTGCAGGCAGATCCACTAGGTAAATCAAGCAGTAAAGAATCTGTCTGCATACAGGTGATACAATATATATATATATATATATATATATATATATATATATATATATATATATATATATATATACACATATACATACATACATATATATATACATACATACATACATACATACACACACACACACACACACACACACACACACACACACACACAGAGTGTTTGTGTTAGTGGAGGGGGATGCCACAACCTGAGATGAGTGGATGCTTGGGAATCTGGCTGTGAATCACAGCAGAGGCTCAGGCATGAAACAATGTCTAAGCAGGGCCACGACCTCTATTACTGGCGCTTACATGGGCTTCACATCAGAAGCAACCCCAATAACTGTCTACAGCTGTGTGCCACAGGCCATATCCCTATCCATACCAGAAGTCCATGCAAGTCCCTACTCCCTGGATTTGCACCCCATACCATACTAAGAACAGCAGCCCTACTGTAGTGACAAAAGAGCTTCAGACCTAAAGATGCTTCTCAGCAGGGGAGGGCCAGCTGTTGGCAGCACTTAGAGAGACAGTACATCAGAGGCAGTCTGCATCTCAAGCTCTGCCCAGGCCAACAGGTCCATGGCCCACCCCACCACTTGTAGAGTGCCTTACACTAGAACTTCTCACTCCAACACTGCTCCGCTCTGGGTCAACCAGCTGGTGTGGGAGCTGGGAAGCACACTCTTAGGGGAAACAAAGTCAGCTCAGACTTGACCCTCAAAGCTTCTGATCTAGCAACTTGGGAGCTGCCTCCCTCTCATTAGGCCAGTATTGGCCACAAATCAAAGATGAAGCCATATCTCATACCTGATTCAAGTCCTAAAAACATGCCTAAAAACAGCTAATGAAAGAGAAAGGAACAGTTTACCAGATTTGGAATCAATGTATTAATAAAGATGATATAAAACTCCATTTTTTCAAGGTAAAATAATTCAAGGAATCTTCCAAAAGAAGTTTTATTTCCAGTATTCACCCTGTGCATTTTGTTAATAAGTGGAAGACATAAAATATTTAATTCTCTGAAAAAAGAAGGACTGATGAAACAGTGGTCATTTTAACAGGGAACTATAAATAAAATCTAGTTAGAACTGAACACTACAATAAAGGAAATGACCAACAACTAGAAATAATTAATAGTATACCAGGTAATACAGAAGAATGCATAGGTTAACTGAAATATAGAATAATGGAAATGACTCAGTCAGAAAAGAAAAAAAAAATTAAAAATGAGAATATTTTGAGGGTTGTTTGACTACATTAAGAACATCAACACTGGCATAACTGGAGTGTCTAGGAAGGAAAAGACAGAAGGAGAGATAGTCAAAAGGTATTTGAGAAAATTATGGCTGAAAACCTTCTCAAAGATGAATAAAAAACCAGAATCAGATCCCAGAAGATAAACGTGTCCCCCCAAAATGACAGCAACAATAACCACACCAAGATCCATCCATGAAAACTGCAATATTAAAGATATGCGTTTATAAAGGAAGCAAAAGAAAAGAAGTATTATATAAAAAGGGGTGTATAAGTCTATCAAATGTTTTCCTTTTTTGTTTTTTTTGTAGAAACATTACATGTCAGATGGGAAAAATCTGATATATTTAAAGTGATGAGTGGAAAAAAAAAAACTGCAAACTTGCAAGAATACACAGACTGCCAACTGATAAGTCATTTCAGTTGTGTCCGACTCTGTGTGACCCCACAGGAGGAAGCCCACCAGGCTCCCCCGTCCCTGGGATTCTCCAGGCAAGAACACTGGAGTGGGTTGCCATTTTCTTCTCCAATGCATGAAAGTGAAAAGTGAAAGTAAAGTCACTCAGTTGTGTCTGACTCTTAGCGACACCATGGACTACAGCCTACCAGGCTCCTCCATCCATGGGATTTTCCAGGTAAGAGTACTGGAGTGGGGTGTCATTACCTTCTCTGAGAATACACAGAAGAACTGTACAAAAAAGATCTTCAACACCCAAATAATCATGATGGTGTGATCACTGACCAAGAGCCAGATATTCTGGAATGTGAAGTGAAGTGGGCCTTAGAAAGAATCACTATGAACAAAGCTAGTGGAGGTGATGGAATTCCAGTTGAGCTATTCCAAATTCTGAAAGATGATGCTGTGAAAGTGCTGCACTGAATATGTCAGCAAATTTGGAAAACTCAGAAGTAGCCACAGAATTGGAAAAGGTCAGTTTTCATTCCAATCCCAAAGAAAGACAATGCCAAAGAATGCTCAAACTCCCGCACAATTGCACTCATCCCACATGCTAGTAAAGTAAAGCTCAAAATTCTCCAAGCCAGGCTTCAGCAAGATGCTAACCGTGAACTTCCTGATGTTCAAGCTGGTTTTGGAAAAGGAGGAGGAACCAGAGATCAAATTGCCAACATCCGCTGGATCATGGAAAAAACAAGAGAGTTCCAGAAAAACATCTCTTTCTGCTTTATTGACTATGTCAAAGCCTTTGACTGTGTGAATCACAATAAACTGTGGAAAATTCTGAAAGAGATGGGAATACCAGACCACCTGATCTGCCTCTTGAGAAATTTGTATGCAGGTCAGGAAGCAACAGTTAGAACTGGACATGGAACAACATACTGGTTCCAAATAGGAAAAGGAATACGTCAAGGCTGTATATTGTCACCCTGTTTATTTAACTTATATGCAGAGTACACCATGAGAAATGCTGGACTGGAAGAAGTACAAGCTGGAATAAAGATTGCTGAGAAAAATATCAATAACTACAGATATGCAGATGACACCACCCTTATGGCAGAAATTGAAGAGGAACTAAAAAGCCTCTTGGTGAAAGTGGAGAGTGAGAAAGTTGGCTTAAAGCTCAACATTCAGAAAATGAAGATCATGGCATCCGGTCCCATCACTACATGAGAAATAGATGGGGAAACAGTGGAAACAGTGTCAGACTTTATTTTTCTGGGCTCCAAAATCACTGCAGATGGTGACTGCAGCCATGAAATTAAAAGATGCTTGCTCCTTGGAAGGAAAGTTATGACCAACCTAGATAGCATATTCAAAAGCAGAGACACATACTTTACCAAAAAGGTTCATCTAGACAAGGCTATGATTTTTCCAGTGGTCATGTATGGGTGTGAGAATTGGACTGTGAAGAAGGCTGAGCGCTGAAGAATTGATGTTTTTGAACTGTTGTGTTGGAAAGGATTTTTAGAGTCCCTTGGACTGCAAGGAGATCCAAGCAGTCCATTCTGAAGGAGATCAGCCCTAGGATTTCTTTGGAGAGAATGATGCTAAAGCTGAAACTCTAGTACTTTGGCCACCTCATTCGAAGTGTTGACTCATTGGAGAAGACTCTGATGCTGGGAGAGTTTAGGGGCAAGAGGAGAAGGGGACGACAGAGGATGAGATGGCCGGATGGCATCACTGACTAGATGGATGTGAGTCTGAGTGAACTCCGGGAGTTAGTGATGGACAGGGAGGCCTGGCATGCTGAGATTAATGGGGTCACAAAGAGTCAGACACAACTCAGCGACTGATCTGATCTGACCCAACAAGACTATCATTTAGAATCAAAAGAGAGATAAGGAGCTTTTCAGACAAGCAAAAACTGTAACAATTTATCAATTCTAAGCTTACTCGAAAAGGAATGATGTAGAATCTTCTCTAAGAAGGAAATAAAAAAGCATAACAAGTGGAAAGAAACTATACAAAAAGCAAAATCCCACTAGTAAAGGCAAACATGTAGAAAGTCTGAGAATCAAAACACTTGAAGTAGAATGAACATTTAATAAACAAAAATAATTTCTAAAGTCAAGAATAGCTACAATAAGAATTAAAGGATAAATAGTGAGGTGTTAAATATGACAACAAACACAAATGTAGCTCAGGAAATGAAAATGTAGTGAATGCTTGAATGTGCCAGAACTTAAAAGACAGCCTGTTTTAAAAAGAAAATATAGGATGGGAAACACATGTATACTTGTGGTGGATTCATTTTGATGTAAGGCAAAAGCAATACAATATTGTAAAATTAAGCAAAATAAAATTTAAAAATAAAATAAAAAACTAAAAATAAATACACAAAAAATGTAATTATCTTGCTTTGATAGCATTGCAGATACAAAGCCTTTTTTTTTTTAATTTGAACATTAGGCTGTCTTTGAAAAAATATATCTACTAAATAAAATAAATTTTGCTTTAAAAAAAAATACAACTGTAAGTCATCATATAAAAACCCACTGTTTAACATACATTAAAAAAAAAAAAAACTGCACTAGATACATAAAATAGAGAGAAAAAAACCCAAGCATTTTTACTTTGCTGTATAGTCACTCAGTTGTGTCTGACTGGTTGCTACCCCACGGAGTGCAGCACACCAGGCTTCCCTGTCCTTCAACATCTCCAGGAGCTTGCTCAAAGCATGCTGCTAAGTTGCTTCAGTCATGTCCAACTCTGTGCGACCCCATAGACGGAGGCTCCCCCGTCCATGGGATTCTCCAGGCAAGAATACTGGAGTGGGTTGCCATTTCCTTCTCCAATGCATGAAAGTGAAAAGTGAAAGTGAAGTCGCTCAGTTGTGTCCGACTCTTAGCGACCACATGGACTGCAGCCCACCAGGCTCCTCCATCCATGGGATTTTCCAGGCAAGAGGCCTGGAGTGGGGTACCATTGCAGCATACCACTAAATAAAACATCAAACTTGAAGAAACACGCAGAAGGAAAAAATAAGAAATACAAGCAAGAAACAAAGAACACACTGGCAATAAGCAATACCTATGGATAATCTCTATTAGTGTCAGAAACTAAATGTTCTAATAAAAAAGCATGATTCTTAACAAACTTTTCATAAATATATGGTACCCCACCAAAGAAATGAAATATCAAATCATTTTTTCTTCAAAGGTATATAAATTGAGGAGTAGGAAAAAATTAAAATTTCCTGTGTATAACACTTAGAATAAAGCTTGATAAAGAAAGTGCCAAAATTGTATAAATATGCTGAGTCCAAAGAAGGAAAGAAAAATGGAAATTCCAGAAACTATATATAAGGAGCATATTTTATTCCACAATGATCAAAGAATCACAATTTCTGGTTCTGTGGTTTTGAGTTATGCAATCCGGGGGACTAGTGTATTTGGTCTTTTAAATTTGGCATAAAGAAGTATCCCTTCAGAGCCCTTTTTATATCTTTGTTCCTCAGACTGTCATTCAGCAGGAGTTTGACCATGGTGTACATCACTGAGGCAATTGTATTTGAATGTGAGCTGTGGGTAGCAGCAGAGCTAAGGTAAACTCCTAAGGCTGTAAAATAAAATAAGGAGACAACCAAGAGATGGGACACACAGGTAAAAAATGCTTTATATTTCCGTTGAGCTGATGTGATTTTACATATGCAGGAAACTACCTTAGAGTATGAGTAAAGGATACCAGAAAAAGGACCAACACCCATAAGGACAACTGCAAAATACATCACTATATTATTAAGAAAGTTGTCAGAACTAGCAAGTTGTACCACCTGACTGAGTTCACAGAAAAAGTGGGGGATTTGCACAACTGTACAGAAGGACAATCGCCGCACCATTAAGTTGTGTAGCAAGGAATGCAAGGCAATCAACATACAGGATATCAGAACCAGCAATCCACAGAGCTGGAGGCTCATGATGACCATGTAGTGCAGGGGATGGCAGATGACCACATACTGATCATAGGCCATTACACTCAGGAGAATGTCATCTAATCCTGCAAACAGTATACAAAAATATATCTGGGTAATGCAGCCTTCATAGACGATGTCTTTGCTCTGTGTCTGGATGTTCCAGAGCATCTTTTGGATGGTGGTGGAAATGAAACAGATATCTACAAAGGACAGGTTGGAGAGGAAGTCATGGGTGTGTGGGTGTGGGAGTTTGAGCTGACAGTCAAGATGATGATTAGGTTACCAAGCACAGTGACCAGGTACATGGAGAGGAAAAGCCCCAATATGAGAGGTTGTAATTGGCTTCCTTTGAAATTCCCAAAAGAAGAAATCCTGAAATCTATGTATTATTACTTGGTTCTATGGGGTGTTGTCGACTACCAGGAAAAAGGAAATAATGACAATTTTCTCACTCCTACTGGTATAATTCACATAGCTGAAATACTGCAATTTCTATTTAGCCCTCAAGAAGTTGGTGTAATATTTTATTTTCAGATAAGTTCTCTTTGAGCATATGTGTGTATGTTTAGCAGCTTTGGTCTTGTCCAACTTTGTGTGACCCCAAGGACCATATGGCTCAGACGGTAAAGTGTCTGTCTGCAATACAGGAGACCCAGGTTAGATCCCTGGATTGGGAAAATGTCCTGGAGAAGGAAATGGCAGCCCATTCTAGTATTCTTGCCTGGAAGATCCCATGGATGGCAGAGGCTAGTAGGCTACTGTACATGGGGTCGCAAAGAGTTGGACATGACTGAGCGAAGTGAAGAAGGACCATAGTATGCCAGCCTCCACTGTCCATGAGATTTCCAAAGAAGGAATTCTGGAGTGGGTTGCCTTGCTCTTCTCCAGGGGTTCTTCTCAAACCTGGGATTGAACCCATGTCTCTTAAATCACTGCTGCATTGAAGGCAGATTTTAAACCGCTGAGTCAAGAAGCCCCTTTGAGGGTATATTTCATTTCATTTCTGACTAGGAATTTTTGTCCCATTCTCATCACATTTGCTAAAAGGTCATATATTCTAGAGTTTTAATATGATATTTCTTCATTCATTTGAGAAATATTTAGTGCTAATCATGATCCAAGCACATGGAAGACAGAAATATAAAGTGCTGTAAAGTAAATCTCTCTCAATCCAAGAACAGGGAATGAGGATATTTAAATAAAATATCATAAACTATGTAAGAAAGTGACATATGCAAAGAAGAAAATAAAACCAGATATAAAGGAGAGTGGTAGGAGGTGTTATTTTGTCCTGAGAGTTTAGGAAAGTCCAGCAAACTAGGTGATGTTTGAACAGATTCCTAATGAAAGAGAGACGAGGAGCTAATGTGATGTCAGAACTGTGTGCCTGGAAGAGGGAGCTGCCACTGCTAAGAACCTGAGGAAGCTTCTTGTTCCACATGTTCAAGTGCAAACAAGGAAGCCAGCGGGGCAGAGATATAAGCAGGAGAGGGAGTGATTAGAGATGGTGTCAGGGATGCCGAGGAACAAGGTGGCTTCCCTTCTACCGTTGAACCTTCAATCCACAGAGAATCCCTCCTTCCATGTGTTTCCTTGCACATTATCAATTTAGCTATAAAACCATACTGTGAATTATATCAGATTCCATTCTTAGTTCTATCTGGTGACTGAATTCTTACCTGTGTATATATGTCATTTAGCATATGAGTCCAGATGCCTCTGCTTTAAGAACTGTTCTCCCTTTCAAGGCACAAGCACACACACACACACACACACACACACACACACACATACACACACAAACACACACACACATAGACATACCCACACAATGCTCTTTTCAGTTCTCACACTACCGTGTTTGGTCAGACAGATTCACACTCTTTACACTGTGAGTGGTTAAAGCTAGTCAGGTCAAATTATTATTCTCCAAAAGGATATATAATTTTTACATGAAATTCCAGTTTATAAACTTCTCATGGAACAATAATGTGGGGTTCATTTTTGGTATAGCCAATTTCTGCTTGGTATTTAAAGAATAATTAAAAGGATGAGAGTGAAAGAAACAGAAATGAAATGGACCTATGGACATTAAGGGAAAATAATATCCAATATACTAAAATGACCCCTGAGACAATGAAATAATGAGATATCTTTGCTCCATCAACATTCCAACTCCAGTGACATCTCCTTGATATCTGGAAACATAATAAAGAAAAATATCTTTTGTCCAAGGATATAAAAAAATAATATGACATGGAACATCTTACAGTTTGCATATCCTAATAGGAAAATAAGCAATTGGAATATAAACTACTAATTCAATATCAGATCAAATTCAATATCAGAAATAGTCAAAATACAACAGAAATTGGATATGTTGTATGTGAAGCATATGAAGCAGTAGAAGTCTTATTTTCCTGTAGGATTTTCCCTATTTGTTTCCTCCTGTTCATTAAAAAAATCCCTATACTTACTTTCTACTTTTATTGGCAGCATTTTATGCCTCATATTCCATCTAACAGGATTTCCCTGGTAGCCAGAAAGTAAATAATCTGCCTGTAAATGCAGGAGACATAGGTTTGATCACTGGGTAGAGAAGATCCCCTGAAGAAGGAAATGGCAACCCACTCCAGCATTTTTGCCCAGGAAATTCTATGGACAGAAAAGCTAGGTGGGCTACAGTCCATAGGGCCACAAGAGTTGGAAAAACTTAGAGACTAAACCACCATCATCATTCCTTCTGAGCTTCCACTGTTACCATTTAATTGTCAAAATTGACACTTGCATTTTCTTTCTTTTTTTAATTAAATTTCTTTATTTTAATTAGAGGTTAATTACTTTACAATATGGCATTTTCGAGTGAAATGTTCCATTTATTTTTAGACCATAGATAAGTACATTAACATTAGGAAAACCGGAAAAAAACAAAACAAAACACAGTGATCTGTCCTCCTGACCTCAGGTCCACATTCTGGGCTTCCAACCTCTCTGATGCTCTCCTGCAGCATCTGTGGAACTATCAGAATTGCCTGCCTGAAGACTGAGAGAGAAAGCTTTCCTTGTAGAAGTCAAAACTCCTCCCTAAATGATTACTGAGGCAGACGGAAATTTTGTCCCCAAATATGAAAACAGAAGTGACTAAATTAAGCAATGGTTGCCAGACAGATGAACAACTTCAAAAGCAAGAACCAGGTCCTCCCTGACCAACATGACAGAGGCTGAGCAACTGCAGCAGAGGAGATATTTACAGCTTCCTGTGTCAGCTCATTAAGCGTGTTTCCTCCAGTTACTCCAATCTATACCTACATGATTTCCTATGGGGACACTTTTCTGGACAGAATGGATTTTTTTTTTTCTCCTGCTTATTCTCTGTTCCTAAGACACTGCATTATAAGTTATGTGAATTCAGTTTTTATTATTCATTCCTCTTAATTCTCTTGATTCCAAAGCCCTAAGGTTCCCAGCATGTCATCATGTCCATGAGCACAAGATTTTCTTTAAATTGTAACATGCAGGATTTGTCTTGACTAGGTCCATTGGGTCTTTAATGCTTTGACTTGGGGCAGGGACAGAACCACTGAAATCTCTAAACATTACTATTCTCCTCTTCAAAACAGGGGATGACTTTGATACTTTAGAATAAAACCGCAGTTAGTATATTCCTTGGATGCATGATAGTTTCTCCAAGTCAATTAGAAATTTCCTGTTATATCAGAAGTTAGGAGCTATCCTTTAATCCCACATTATTAATGTTTGTACTTATATAAAGAGAGATATTTATATGTTGATATGCACCATAAACTATCTTAGCGTATTTTATGTGTGTACATGTGGGTGTGCTGTGTTCAGTCACATCTGAGTCTTTGTGACCTCCATGGAATTTTCCAGGCAAGAATACTGGAGTGGGATGCCATTTCCTACTGATCTCTAAACAAAGAGGAAACAATATCGCATACCTGACTCAAGCCCAAGCCCTCCATACCTACTGGAAAAATGATTGCAATCAGTATACCCCCAAAGAAAGGCATGAATTGTGATAACATCAGATCTAGCTCTTCCAGTAAAGCCACTGGACACACATCAACTGTACATGACTGTTCCAACAGAAAGACATCACGCTAAGACAGTGAGAGTTAACTGTGGAAAATAATTTCAGAAAACAGACAAAAGTAAGTAAAATTGAAATACAGAGGAATTTGTCACAACTTAAATAACAAGATAATCACGCTTAATAAACAGCTAATGAAATAAAAACAGTTTACCAGATTTGAAATCAATGCATTATTAAAGATACGAAATTTCATTTCCTCAAGCTAAAATCATTAAAGAAATCTTCCAAAAGAAGTTTTATTTCCAGAATTAAGCCTGTGCAGTTTGTTAATAAGTGGAAGACCATAAAATATTTAATTTTGTATAAAAATGACTGTTGAATCAGTTATAATTTTTATCAGATCATATCAGATAGAATCAGTCACTCAGTCAAGTCCAACTCTTTGCAACCCCATGAATTGCAGCATGCCAGGCCTCCCTGTCCATCACCAACTCCCAGAGTTCACTCAGACTCACGTCCACCGAATCAGTGATGCCATCCAGCCATCTCATCCTCTGTCATCACCTTCTCCTCTTGCCCCCAATCCCTCCCAGCATCAGAGTCTTCTCCAATGAGTCCACACTTCATATGAGGTGGCCAAAGTACTGGAGTTTTGTGGGGGGCCGACCCTGACACAGGGAGCCTTTGCCCGGAGGCATGGCTCTGGGAGCTGCCTTATCTTAAGGGTCTGTGGGAACACAGGCATAGCTCTCTGTCCCGCCACCCCTGATTGCTTCTGAGACCTGGAAGATATCTCCTTCCCAGATGTGAGTCCTTGGGCCTGGCAGGTGATGTTTTAGTGATTAACGAAACCCTTTGCAGTGCCCAAGATGTTGGGCACCTCCTACTACTCCCATGTTTGCTTTTAACTAGTCTTGGGAAAATAGGCTATAAGTCCTTGAAAAATATCACAAGATGGTGATGTAATCCACAAAAAATTTTCTGTGTCCCTCTTTCCCTGTTCTGAAGTATAAAGATACCGTGCTCAATAAAGACTTTGTCAGTTGCATGAAAACCTGTCTCGTGGTTGACTGCCTGGCCCTCTCGACCCCATCTTTTCTATTGTCTTCAATTTTCTTAGCCTCGTTGCCCTTCTTCAGGACCGTTCGACTTTGCCGGCTGGTCCCGGCAGAGTTTCAGCTTTAGCATCATTCCTTCCAAAGAAATCCCAGGGCTGATCTCTTTCAGAATGGACTGGTTGGATCTCCTTGCAGTCCAAGGGACTCTCAAGGGTCTTCTCCAACACCACAGTTGAAAAGCATCAAATCTTGGGAGCTCAGCCTTCTTCACAGTCCAGCTCTCACATCCATACATGACCACAGGAAAAACCATAGCCTTGACTAGACGAACATTTGTTGGCAAAGTAATGACTCTTCTTTTGAATATGCTATCTAGGTTGGTCATAACTTTCCTTCCAAGGAGTCAGCGTCTTTTAATTTCATGGCTGCAGTCACCATCTGCAGTGATTTGAGAGTCCAGGCAATTAAAGTCCGACACTACTTCCACTGTTTCCCCATCTATTTCCCATGAAGTGGTGGGACCGGATGCCATGATCTTCGTTTTCTGAATGTTGAGCTTTAAGCCAACTTTTTCACTCTTCTCTTTCACTTTCATCAAGAGGCTTTTTAGTTCCTCTTCACTTTCTGCCATAAGGGTGGTGTCATCTGCATAACTGAGGTTATTGATATTTCTCCCGGCAATCTTGAATCCAGCTTGTGCTTGTTTCAGTCCAGCATTTCTCATGATGTACTCTGCATAGAAGTTAAATAAGCAGGGTGACAATATACAACCTTGACGTACTCCTTTTCCTATTTGGAACCAGTCTGTTGTTCCATGTCCAGTTCTAACTGTTGCTTCCTGACCTGCATACAGATTTCTTAAGAGGCAGATCAAGTGGTCTGGTATTCCCATCTTTCAGAATTTTCCACAGTTTATTGTGATCCACACCGTCAAAGGCTTTGGCATAGTCAATAAAGCAGAAATAGATGTTTTTCTGGCACTCTCCTGCTTTTTCCATGATCCAGCGGATGTTGGCAATTTGATCTCTGGTTCCTCCTCCTTTTCTAAAACCAGCTTGAACATCAGGAAGTTCACGGATCATGTATTGCTGAAGCCTGGCTTGGAGAATTTTGAGCATTACTTTACTAGCGTGTGAGATGAATGCAATTGTGTGGTAGTTTGAGCATTCTTTGGCAATGCCTTTCTTTGGGATTGGAATGAAAACTGACCTTTTCTAGTCCTGTGGCCACTGCTGAGTTTTCCAAATTAGCTGGCATATTGAATGCAGCACTTTCACAGCATCATCTTTCAGCATTTGAAATAGCTCAACTGGAATTCCATCACTTCCACTAGCTTTGTTCGTAGTGATGCTTTCTAAGGCCCACTTGACTTCACATTCCAGAATATCTGGCTCTAGGTCAGTGATCACACCATCATGATTATCTGGGTCGTGAAGATTATTTTGTACAGTTTTTCTGGGTATTCTTGCCATCTCTTCTTAATATCTTAAACTTCTTTTAGGTACATAAAATTTCTGTCCTTTATCGAGCCCATCTTTGCATGAAATATTCCTTTGGTAACTCTGATTTTCTTTTTCTTTTTTTGTAAACTTTATTTTATTTTTTTGATTAAATTTTATTTTGTTTAAGTTTACAATATTGTATTACTTTTGCCATACATCAAGATGGATCCACTACAAGTATACATGTGTTTCCCATCCTGAACCCTCCTCCCTCCTCCCTCCCCATACCATCCTCCTCGGTCGTCCCAGTGCACCAGTCCCAGGCATCGTACCTGGACTGCCGACTCATTTCAGTTATGATATTATACATATTTCAATGCTATTCTCCCAAATCATCCCACCCTCTCCCGTTCCCAGAGTCCAAAAGTCTATTCTATACATCAGTGTCTCTTTTGCTATCTCGTAAACAGGGTTATTGTTACCATCTTTCTAAATTCCATATATATGCGTTAGTATACTGCATTTGTATTTTTCTTTCTGGCTTACTTCACTCTGTATAATAGGCTCCAGTTACATCCACCTGATTAGAACTGATTCAAAGGCATTCTTTTTAATGGCTGAGTAATACTCCATTGTGTATATGTACCACAGCTTTTCTTATCCATTCATCCGCGGATGAACATCTAGGTTGCTTCCAAGTCCTGGCTTTTCTTAAAGAGATGTCTAGTATTTCCCATTCTATAGTTTTCCTCTATTTCTTTGCATTGATCGCTGAAGAAGGCTCTCTTATCTCTTCTTGCTATTCTTTGGAATTCTGCATTCAGATGTTTATATCTTTCGTTTTCTCCTTTGCTTTTCGCTTCTCTTCTTTTCACAGCTTTTTGTAAGGCCTCCCCAGACAGCCATTTTGCTTTTTTCCATTTCTTTTCCATTGGAAAGTTCTTGACCCCTGTCTCTGTACAATGTCACAAACCTCATTCCATAGTTCATCAGGCACTCTATCTATCAGATCCAGGCCCTTAAATCTATTTCTCACTTCCACTGTATAATCATAAGGGATTTGATTTAGGTCATACCTGAATGGTCTAGTAGTTTTCCTTACTTTCTTCAATTTCAGTCTGAATTTGGCAATAAGGAGCTCATGGTCTGAGCCACAGTCAGCTCCTGGTCTTGTTTTTGCTGACTGTATAGAGCTTCTCCATCTTTGGCTGCAAAGAATATAATCAATCTGATTTCAGTGTTGACCCTCTGGTGATGTCCATGTATAGATTCTTCTCTTTTGTTGTTGGAAGAGTGTGTTTGTTATTACTAGTGAATTTTCTTGGCAAAACTCTATTAATCTTTGCCCTGCTTCAACGAAAAGGACATCTTTTTGGGGTGTTAGTTGTAAAAGGTCTTATAGGTCTTCATAGAAAGGTTCAACTTCAGCTTCTTCAGCGTTCCTGGTTGGGGCATAGATTTGGATTACTGTGATATTGAATGGTTTTCCTTGGAAATGAACAGAGATCATTCTGTCTTTTTTGAGATTGCATCCAAGTACTGCATTTCGGACTCTTTTGTTGACCATGATGGTCACTCCATATCTTCTGAGGGATTCCTGCCCACAGTAGTAGATATAATGGTCCTCTGAGTTAAATTCACCCATTCCAGTCCATTTTAGTTTGCTGATTCCTAGAATGTCGACATTCACTCTTGCCATCTCTTGTTTGACCACTGCCAATTTGCCTTGATTCATGAACCTGACATTCCAAGTTCCTATGCAATATTGCATAGGAATGGGTGAATTTAACTCAGGAATGGGTGAATTTAACTCAAAGGACCATTATATCTACTACTGTGGACAGGAATCCCTCAGAAGAAATGGAGTGGCCATCAAGGTCAACAAAAGAGTCTGAAATGCAGTACTTGGATGCAATCTCTAAAACGACAGAATGATCTCTGTTCGTTTCCAAGGCAAACCATTCAATGTCACAGTAATCCAGGTCTATGCCCCAACCAGTAACGCTGAAGAAGCTGAAGTTGAACAGTTCTATGAAGACCTACAAGACCTTTTAGAACTAACACTCAAAAAAGATGTCCTTTTCATTATAGGGGACTGGAATGAAAAAGTAGGAAGTCAAGAAACACCTGGAGTAACAGGCAAATTTGGCCTTGGAATACGGAATGAAGCAGGGCAAAGACTAACAGAGTTTTGCCAAGAAAATGCACTGGTCATAGCAAATACCCTCTTCCAACAACACAAGAGAAGACTCTATACATGGACATCACCAGATGGTCAACACCGAAATCAGATCGATTATATTCTTTGCAGCCAAAGATGGAGAAGCTCTATAAAAGCAGCAAAAACAAGACCAGGAGCTGACTGTGGCTCAGACCATGAACTCCTTATTGCCAAATTCAGACTTAAATTGAAGAAAGTAGGGAAAACCACTAGACCATTCAAGTATGATCTAAATAAAATCCCTTTTGATTATACAGTGGAAGTGAGAAACAGATTTATGGGCCTAGATCTGATAGATAGAGTGCCTGATGAATTATGGAATGAGGTTCGTGACATTGTACAGGAGACAGGGATCAAGACCATCCCCATGGAAAAGAAATGCAAAAAGCAAAATGGCTGTCTGGTGAGGCCTTGCAAATAGCTGCGAAAAGAAGAGAAGTGAAAAGCAAAGGAGAAAAGGAAAGATATAAACATCTGAATGCAGAGTTCCAAAGAATAGCAAGAAGAGATAAGAAAGCCTTCTTCAGAGATCAATGCAAAGAAATAGAGGAAAACAACAGAATGGGAAAGTCTAAGGATCTATTCAAGAAAATGAGAGATACCAAAGGAACATTTCATGCAAAAATGGGCTCGATAAAGGACAGAAATGGTATGGACCTAACGGAAGCAGAAAATATTAAGAAGAGGTGGTAAGATTACACAGAAGAACTGTACAAAAAGAGCTTCACAACTCAGATAATCATGATGGTGTGATCACTGACCTAGAGCCAGACATCATGGAATGTGAAGTCAAGTGGGCCTTAGAAAACATCACTATTAACAAAGCTAGTGGAGGTGATGGAATTCCAGTTGAGCTATTCCAAATCCTGAAAGATGATGCTGTGAAAGTGCTTCACTCAATATGCCAGCAAATTTGGAAAACTCAACAGTGGCCACAAGATTGGAAAAGGTCCGTTTTCATCCCAATCCCAAAGAAAGGCAATGCCAAAGAGTGCTCAAACTACCGCACAATTGCACTCAGGATCCATCTCGATGTATAGTAAAAGTAATACAATATTGTAAAGTTAAGAAAAATTAAAAAAAAATAATAATAATAATAAAAAAACAAAGAGACTGACTAGGGATTAATCTGCAAAATAAATAAACAGCTCATGCAGTTCAATATTAAAAAAAAAAAAAAAATCCCAAAAAATAAAGTAAACCTCAAAATTCTCCAAGCCAGGCTTCAGCAATATGTGAACCGTGAACTTCCTGATGTTCAAGCTGGTTTTAGAAAAGGTAGAGGAACCAGAGATCAAATTGGCAACATGTGCTGGATCATGGAAAAAGCAAGAGAGTTCCAAAAACATCTATTTCTGCTTTATTGACTATGCCAAAGCCTTTGACTGTGTAGATCACAATAAACTGTGGAAAATTCTGAGAGAGATGCAAATACCAGACCACCTGATCTTCCTCTTTTTTTTTTTTTTTTTGATCAAGAATCTCTTTTATTGATTATCAGAAACATTACAAACATCTAGTATGAACAAATTGTAACATGATAGTGTTTAGTTTGAACAATTAATACATTTCAGATATAATATTATACATATTTCAATGCTATTCTCCCCAATCATCTCACCCTCTCCCGGTCCCAGAGTCCAAAAGTCTGGTCTATACATCAGTGTCTCTTTTGTTGTCTCGTAAGTAGGGTTATTTTTTACCATCTTTCTAAATTCCATATATATGCGTTAGTATACTGTATTTGTGTTTTTGTTTCTGGCTTACTTCACTCTGTATAATAGGCTCCAGTCCCATCCACCTCCTTAGAACTGATTCAAATGTATTCTTTTTAATGGCTGAGTAATACTCCATTGTGTATATGTACCACAGCTTGCTTATCCATTCATCTGTGGATGGACATCTAGGTTGCTTCCACGTTCTGGCTATTGCAAACAGTGCTGCTATGAACATTGGGGTACAGGTGTCTCTTTCAATTCTGGTTTTCTCAGTGTATATGCCCAGCAGTGGGATTGCTGGATCGTAAGGCAGTTCTATTCGCAGTTTTTTGAGGAATCTCCATACTGTTCTCCAAAGTGGCTGTACTAGTTTGCATTCCCACCAACAGTGCAAGAGGGTTCCCTTCTCTCCGCACCCTCTCCAGCATTTATTGCTTGTAGACTTTTGGATAGCAGCCATTCTGATTGGCGTGAAATGGTATCTCATAGTGGTTTTGATTTGCATTTCTCTGATAATGAGTGATGTTGAGCATCTTTTCATGTGTTTGTTAGCCATCTGTATGTCTTCTTTGGAGAAATGTCTATTGAGTTCTTTGGCCCATTTTTTGATTGGGTCATTTATTTTTCTGGAATTGAGCTGTAGAAGTTGCTTGTATATTTTTGAGATTAGTTGTTTGTCAGTTGCTTCATTTGCTATTATTTTCTCCCATTCTGAAGGCTGTCTTTTCACCTTGCTTATAGTTTCCTTTGTTGTGCAGAAGCTTTTTAAGTTTGATTAGGTCCCATTTGTTCATTTTTGATTTTATTTCCGATATTCTGGGAGGTGGGTCATAGAGGATCCTGCTGTGATGTATGTCAGAGAGTGTTTTGCCTATGTTTTCCTCTAGGAGTTTTATGGTTTCTGGTCTTACATTTAGCTCTTTAATCCATTTTGAGTTTATTTTTGTGTATGGTGTTAGAAAGTGTTCTAGTTTCATTCTTTTACAAGTGTTTGACCAGTTTTCCCAGCACCACTTGTTAAAGAGATTGTCTTTAATCCATTGTATATTCTTGCCTCCTTTGTCAAAGATAAGGTGACCATATGTGCGTGGATTTATCTCTGGGCTTTCTATTTTGTTCCATTGATCTATATTTCTGTCCTTGTGCCAGTACCATACTGTCTTGATGACTGTGGCTTTGTAGTAGAGCCTGAAGTCAGGCAGGTTAATTCCTCCAGTTCCGTTCTTCTTTCTCAAGATAGCTTTGGCTATTCGAGGTTTTTTGTATTTCCATACAAATTGAGAAATTATTTGTTCTAGCTCTGTGAAGAATACCGTTGGTAGCTTGATGGGGATTGCATTGAATCTATAAATTGCTTTGGGTAGTATATTCATTTTCACTATATTGATTCTACCAATCCATGAACATGGTATATTTCTCCATCTATTAGTGTCCTCTTTGATTTCTTTCACCAGTGTTTTATAGTTTTCTATATATAGGTCTTTAGATTCTTTAGGAAGATATATTCCTAAGTATTTTATTGTTTTCATTGCAATGGTGAATGGAATTGTTTCCTTAATTTCTCTTTCTATTTTCTCGTTATTAGTGTACAGGAATGCAAGGGATTTCTGTTTGTTAATTTTATATCCTGCAACTTTACCATATTCATTGATCAGTTCTAGTAATTTTCTGGTGGAATCTTTAGGGTTTTCTACGTAGAGGATCATGTCATCTGCAAATAGTGAGAGTTTTACTTCTTCTTTTCCAATTTGGATTCCTTTTATTTCTTTTTCTGCTCTGATTGCTGTGGCCAAAACTTCCAAAACTATGTTGAATAGTAATGGTGAAAGTGGGCATCCTTGTCTTGTTCCTGACTTTAGAGGAAATGCTTTCAATTTTTCACCATTGAGGATAACGTTTGCTGTGGGCTTGTCATATATAGCTTTTATTATGTTGAGGTATGTTCCTTCTATTCCTGCTTTCTGGAGAGTTTTTATCATAAATGGATGTTGAACTTTGTCAAAGGCTTTCTCTGCATCTATTGAGATAATCATATGGTTTTTATTCTTCAGTTTGTTAATGTGGTGTATTACGTTGATTGATTTGCGGATATTGAAGAATCCTTGCATTCCTGGGATAAAGCCCACTTGGTCATGATGTATGATCTTTTTAATGTGTTGTTGGATTCTGATTGCTAGAATTTTGTTAAGGATTTTTGCATCTATGTTCATCAGTGATATTGGCCTGTAGTTTTCTTTTTTTGTGGGATCTTTGTCAGGTTTTGGTATTAGGATGATGGTGGCCTCATAGAATGAGTTTGGAAGTTTGCCTTCTTCTGCAATTTTCTGGAACAGTTTGAGTAGGATAGGTGTTAGCTCTTCTCTAAATTTTTGGTAGAATTCAGCTGTGAAGCCGTCTGGACCTGGGCTTTTGTTTGCTGGAAGATTTCTGATTACAGTTTCAATTTCCGTGCTTGTGATGGGTCTGTTAAGATTTTCTATTTCTTCCTGATCCAGTTTTGGGAAGTTGTACTTTTCTAAGAATTTGTCCATTTCTTCCACATTGTCCATTTTATTGCCATATAATTGCTGATAGTAGTCTCTTATGATCCTTTGTATTTCTGTGCTGTCTGTTGTGATCTCTCCATTTTCATTTCTAATTTTATTGATTTGATTTTTCTCCCTTTGTTTCTTGATGAATCTGGCTAGTGGTTTGTCAATTTTATTTACCCTTTCAAAGAACCAGCTTTTGTCTTTGTTGATCTTCCTCTTGAGAAATCTGTATGCAGGTCAGGAAGCAACAGTTAGAACTGGACATGGAACAACAGACTGGTTCCAAATAGGAAAAGGAGTACGTCAAGGCTGTATATTGTCACCATGTTTATTTAACTTCTATGCAGAGTACATCATGAGAAATGCTGGACTGGAAGAAACACAAGCTGGAATCAAGATTGCCGGGAGAAATATCAATAACCTCAGATATGCAGATGATACCACCCTTATGGCAGAAAGTGAAGAGGAACTCAAAAGCCTCTTGATGAAAGTGAAAGAGGAGGGTGAAAAGGTTGGCTTAAAGCTCAACATTCAGAAAACGAAGATCATGGCATCTGGTCCCATCACTACATGGGAAATAGATGGAGAAACAGTGGAAACAGTGTGAGACTTTATTTTTTTGGGCTCCCAAATCACTGCAGATGGTGACTGCAGCCATGAAATTAAAAGACACTTACTCCTTGGAAGGAAAGTTATGACCAACCTAGATAGCATATTCAAAAGCAGTGACATCACTTTGCCAACAAAGGTTCGCCTAGTCAAGGCTATGGTCTTTCCTGTGGTCATGTATGGATGTGAGAGCTGGACTGTGAAGAAGGCTGAGCGCCGAAGAATTGATGCTTTTGAACTGTGGTGTTGGAGAAGACTCTTGAGTGTCCCTTGGACTGCAAGGAGATCCAACCGGTCCATTCTGAAGGAGATCGGCCCTGGGATTTCTTTGTAAGGAATGATGCTAAAGCTGAAACTACAGTATTTTTGCCACCTCATGCGAAGTGTTGACTCATTGGAGAAGACTCTAATGCTGGGATGGATTGGAGGCAGGAGCAGAAGGAGACGACAGAGGATCAGATGGCTGGATGGCATCACTGACTCGATGAATATGAGTCTGGGTGACCTCCGAGAGCTGGTGATGGATAGGGAGGCCTGGCGTGCTGCAGTTCATGTGGTCGCAAAGAGTCGGGCATGACTGAGAGACTAATGTGATCTAATGCAATATTGCTTTTTACAGCATCAGACCTTGCTTCTATCACCAGTCACATCCACAGCTGGGTGTTCTTTTTGCTTTAGCTCCATCCCTTCATTCTTTCTGGAGTTATTTCTCCACTGATCTCCAGTAGCATATTGGGCACCTACTGACCTGGGGAGTTCCTCTTTCAGTATC
Source organism: Tragelaphus eurycerus (assembly GCA_935064755.1). NCBI lineage: Eukaryota > Metazoa > Chordata > Mammalia > Artiodactyla > Bovidae > Tragelaphus > Tragelaphus eurycerus. The sequence continues at coordinate 103,959 of CAKXYN010000276.1, forward strand.
CTATCATTTTGCCTTTTTATATTGTTCATGGGGTTCTCAAGGCAAGAATACTGAAGTGGTTTGCCATTCCATTCTCCAGTGGAACACATTCTATCAGACCTCTCCACCATGACCCGCCCATCTTGGGTTGCCCTACGGGCATGGCTTAGTTTCATTGTGTTAGACAAGGCTGTGGTCCTAGTGTGATTAGATTGACTAGTTTTCTGTGAGTGTGGTTTCAGTGTGTTTGCCCTCTGATGCCCTCTTGCAACACCTACCGTCTTACTTGGGTTTCTTTTACCTTGGACATGGGGTATCTCTTCACGTCTGCTCCATCAAAGCACACCCATTACTCCTTACCTTGGATGAGGCGTATCTTCTCACCCCTGCCCTTTCTGACCTTCAACATGGGATGGCTCCTGTAGGCCCTCCTTTGCCTGTGCAGCCACAGCTCCTTAGACGTGGGGTTGTTCTTCCTGGCCACCACCCTGGGCCTCGGGTGTGGGGGGCATGGGTAGCTCCTCCCGGCCGCTGCCCCTGACCTCGGACGCAGGGTAACTTCTCTCGTCACCACCCCTGACCTTGGACACAGGGTAATTTCTCTTGTCATCACCCCTGACCTAGGATGCTGGGTATTTCCTCTTGGCCACCCCCTCTGACCTCGTACGCGGGGTAGCTTCTCTGGGCCTTTCCTGTGCCGTTGCAGTCTTGTACTCTTGGCCGCTGCCCCTGACCTCATACGTGGGGTAACTCCTCTTGGCCACCGCCCTTCGGGCATGGGATCCTCCCGGCTTCTGTTTTATAGGGAACTATAAAATAAAAGCTAGCTTGAACAGAACATTACATTAAATGAAATGAACAACTAGAAATAAATAATAGTTATCCAAGTGATACTGAAGATTGCATAAGCTAACTGAAATATAGAATCATGGAAACAATTCAGTCAGAAAAGAAAAAAAAAATTAAAATGAGAATACTTTGAGAGATGTTTGACTACATTAAGAACACCAACACTAGCACAATTGCAGTGTCCAGGAAGGAAAAGACAGATAAAAAGGTGGTCAAAATGTATGTGATACACTTATGTCTGAAAAGTTCCCAAACCTGTGTAAAAAAGCAAATTCAGGTACCAGAAGCAAAAAGAGTCCCTCCAAAATGACAGAAATAAAACCTGCACCAAGATACAGCAATTAAAACCACAAAGTTAAATATATGGTTTTCTAAAGACAACAAAATAAAACAGTGTCATGTAAGATGGAAGCACATAAGTCTATCAGCTGATTTCTTTTCTTTCTTTCTTTTTTTTTTTTTTGCAAAAACTTTGTACAATAAAATGGGGAAGCATTATATATATTTTTTTCTTCTTTTTTTGAATATAAATTTATTTTAATTGGAGGCTAATTACTTTACAATATTGTATTGATTTTGCCATACATCAACATGAATCCCACACAGGTGAACACGTGTTCCCTATCCTGAACCCCCTCCCACTTCCCTCCCCATACCATCCTTCTAGGTCATCCCAGTGCACCAGCCCCGAGCATCCTGTATCCTGCATTGAACCTGGACTGGCAATTCGTTTCACATATGATATTATACGTGTTTCAATGCCATTCTCCCAAACCATCCCACCCTCGGCCTCACCCACAGAGTCCAAAACACTGTTCTATACATCTGTGTCTCTTTTGCTGTTGAGAGGGAAAACGTGCAAACTAGGGCATTCTACTCAGAAAGATTAACATTCAGAGTTGAAGGAGAGAGAAGGAATTTTTCAGCCAATCAAAGACTAATAGAATTTATCAGTCCTAAACATACTCTACATGGAAAATTATAGGACCTTCTCAAAGAAGGAAAGAAAAAAAGCATAACAAGTGGGAAGAAGCTATAAGATAGAGAAAATCATGCTGCTGCTGCTGCTGCTAAGTCGCTTCAGTCATGTCTGACTCTGTGTGACCCCATAGACGGAAGCCTACCAGGCTCCCCCGTCCCTGGGATTCTCCAGGCAAGAACACTGGAGTGGGTAGACAATCATGCTAGTAAAGGCAATTGTGTAGAAGGGCTGAGGATCAAATCACTTAAGCTAGTATGAAAACTTAATAGACAAAATAATTATAAAATCAAGTGTAGCTACAATAAGAATTAAAGGAATAAATAAATAAAGAAAGTGAAGTCGCACAATTGTGTCATACTCTTTGTGACCCCGTAGACTGTAACCTACCAGGCTAGGCTTTTCCATCCATGAGATTCTCCAGGCAAGAATACTGGAGTGTATTGCCATTTCCTTCTCCAGGGAATCTTCCCAACCCAGGGATTGAACCCGGGTCTCCCGCATTGAAGGCAGTCACTTTAACCTCTGAGCCACCAGGGAAACCAAGGAATAAATAGGGAGGTATCAAATGTGACTTCAAAGGCACAAAATGTGGGGCAGGGAGTGAAAATGTAGTGCTATTAATATGTGTATGAACTTAAAAGACAACTTGTTTTTAAAAGTAGGCATCATTGTATGTCATTATATGAAGACCATTTGTTTATCATACATCAAAAATCTATACAAGGTAAAATCTAGAGAGAAAGGAACACAAGCATATCACTAAATAAATCATCAGATCATAAGAAACACAAAAAAGAAAAAGAATGACACTACAGAAAACAAATTAACAAATTGGAAATTAGTAATACCTGCCAAAAAACCTCTTTAACTGCCAGTAAATTAAACGATCTCCTGAAGAGCCGGCTTAGAACTAAAAATTAAAACAGCTAAGATAATAGCATCTGGCCCCATTAATGCATGGCAAATAGAAGGGGCAAAGGTGGAAGCAGTGATAAATTTCCTCTTCTTGGACTCCAAAATCACTGTGAATGGTGACTGCAGCATGGAATCAGAAGATGACTACTTCTTGGCAGGAAACAGATGGCAAACCTAGACAGTGTGTTGAAAAGCAGAAACATTATTATTATGCCAACAAAGGTCCTTATAGTCAATGATATGGTCTTCCCAGTGGTCACATATGGTTGTGAAAGCTGGACCATAAAGAAGGCAGAATGTGGAATAATTGATGCCTTTGAACTATGCTGCTTGAGAAGACTCCTGAAGTCCCGTGGACAGCAAGGAGATCAAATCAGTCAGTCTTAAGCAAGATTAACCCTGAATATTCATTGAACTGCCTCATGCTGAAGCTGAAGTTCCAGTATTTTGGTCACCTGATGCAAAGAGATGACTCATTGGAAAAGTCCTGTTGCTTGGAAAGATCAAGGACAGAAGGAAAAGAGGACATGAGAGGAAGAGATGGCTGGACGGCATCACCAATGCAATGAACATGAACTTCGGCAAGCTCTGGGAATGGGTGAGGGACAGGCAGGCCTGCCATGCTGCAATCAGTGGGGTCACAGAGAGGTGGGCAAAACTGGGTAACTGAACAACAACAGACTAAATGTTCTCATTAAAAGATATTAATCCTAATAAATTATTCATAATTCTATTATATTCCACCAAAGAAATGGAATTTCCAAATATTTTTGATTCCAAGGTTGGAAAATGGTGGGTAGGAAAAAATAAAAACTGTCTATATATAGATAGGGAATAAAGCTTAAAAAGAGAGATTCCTAAAATTCTATAAAGATACTGAATTCAAAAAAGGAAAGAAAAATGGAAATCCCAGGAAATAAGTGCAAGGAGCAAATTTTATTTCACAATGAACAAAGAAAAATTTCTGGTTTTGATACTTTGAGTTATGTAATCCAGAGAACTAGTATAATTGGTCTTTTATACTTGGCATCAAATACAATCTCTTTAGACCATCTTTTATATCTCGGTTTCTCAGACTGTAGATGAAAGGATTCAGCATGGGTGTGACCACAGTGTACATCACCGAGGCAATTGTACTTGAATGTGGGGTGTGGGAAGCAGCAGAGCTAAGGTAAACTCCTAAGGCTGTAAAATAAAATAGGAAGACAACTGCGAGGTGGGACACACAGGTGGAAAATGCTTTATACTTCCCCTGAGCTGATGTGATTTTACATATGCAAGAAACTATTTTAGAATATGAGTAAAGGATACCAGCAAAAGGACCAGCACCGATCAGGACAGCTGAAAAGTACATCACTATGTTATTAAGAAAGTTGTCAGAATTAGCATGTTTTACCACCTGACTGAGTTCACAGAAAAAGTGGGGGATTTGCACAACTGCACAGAAGGACAATCGCAACACCATTAAGCTGTGTACCAAGGAATACAAGGCAATCTGCACCCAGGATATCAGAACCAGTAGTCCACAGAGCCAAGGGCTCATGATGACCATGTAGTGCAGGGAGTGGCAGATGGCCATAAAGCGATCATAGGCCATCACTGTCAGGAGAATGTGATCTAATCCTGCAAACAGCATGTAAAAATACATCTGGGTGATGCAGCCTCCATAGGTGACACCTTTGTCTCTGGATGTTCCATAGCATCTTTGGGATGATGGTGGAGGTGAAACAGATGTCTACAAAGGACAAGTTGGAGAGGAAGTCGTACATGGGGGTGTGGAGGTGGGAATCTGAGCTGACTGTCAGGATGATGAGCAGGTTTCCAAACACAGTGATTAGGTACATGGAGAGGAAGAGCCCAAATAGGAAAGGCTGCAGTTCTTGTTCTTCTGAAAGTCCCAGAAGAAGAAATTCTGAAATTCGTGTATTATTCTCTGATTCCATGGGATGGAGGTGACTACCAGGATAAAGGAAAACAGCATGACTAGTTTGCATGCAAACTGGCATAATTCACATAGCTGAAATACTGCAATTTCTATTTAGCCCTCAAGTAATTTATCTTAATACCTTATTCATAGAAAATTATCTTTCAAAGTATACTCCATTTCATCCCTGACAAAGATTTTTTGTCCCATTCTCATCACATTGGCAAAGAGCTCATATATTCTAGAGTTCTAAAGAGGTATTTCTTCATTTATTTGAGTTATACATATTTAGTGCTGATCCAGTAGAAACTGATGCAAAATAAACTTCTCCCAATCCAAGGATGGTGAATGAGGGTATTCAAATAAAAAATGATAAAATATGTCAGAATGTCGCAGATGCTCTGAAGAAAACAAAACCAGGTATTAAGGAGAGAGTGGTAGGAGGTGTCATTTTGTCTTGAGTGTTCGGGGAAGAGCTTCAAACTAGGTGATGTTTGAAGATTACTGAAGAGAGAGAGAGAGAAGCCTTTGTGATATCAGAAGAAGTGTGTGCCTGGCAGAGGGAGCTGCCACTGCTAAGAACCTGACAAAGATGCCTGTTCCACATGTGAAAGTGCAAACGAGGAAGCCAGTGGGGTGAAGGAATAAGTAGGAGGGGGAGTGATTAGAGATGGTGTCAGGATGCTGAGGAGCAAGGTGGCCTCCCTGCTACAGCTGAACCTTCAGCACATAGAGAATCCCTCCTTCCATGTGGTTCCTTGCACTTTATGAATTTAGTTTGAAACCATCTTGTGAATTATGTAAGTTTCCCTAATTAGTTCCATCTATTGACCAACTTCTGACCTCTGTATTATAAGTCATTTTAACATATGAGTACAGATGCCTCTGCTTTAAGAACTGGTCTCTCTTCACAAGGCACAGGCAACACACACACACACACACACACACACACACACGATGTTTCTGGCTTGTGTTACTATCATAAACTGGTCACCCAGATTCAGCCTCATTAGCCAATTAATGGTTAACACATCGAGTTTGTCAGATCAAATTATTATTCTCCAAAAGAATGTATCACTTTTACTCAAAAGTTCCAAGATTCTTTTAAATTTATGTGTTTTTTAATTGAAGGATAATAGCTTTACAGAATTTTGTTGTTTTTTGTCAAACCTCAACATGAATCAACCATATGCATACATATATCCTCTCCCTTATGAATCTCCCTCTTATCTCCCTACACATCCCACCCCAAATTCCAGTTTAAAAGTTTCCTATAGAAGAATAAATTTGGGGATCAACTTTGGCAAGGCCAATTTCTTCTCAGTATTTATAAAATAATGAAAAGCATGAGAGAGAAATAAAAAAGAGAAATGAAATGGACATAAGCAAATTAAGAGGGAAAATATGCAATAAACTCAAATGACCCCTGAGACAAGGCATCAAAGAAAAGTTTCCTTGCTTCATCAATATTCCATTCCAGTGGCATCTCCTTGATTCCCAAAAATAATAATAAAGAAAAATATATTTTTCCAAGGACATAAACAGGGATATATTCATGACATGATATATCTTACAGTTTAAATTTCCCCAAATAATAAGCAAATGGAACATAAACTACTAATTCAAAATCAAAAATAAATGAAATACAACAAAAATTGGATATATTTCATATGAAGAAGCAGAATACTTCTTTTTCTTGAGGAGTTTTCCTATTTGCTTACTTCAGTTCATAAATAAGATTATTAGACATATTGTCTATTTTTACTGGAAGCCTTTTATGCTTCCCATTCCTTTTAATGGGGCTTCTTTGGTGGCTCATTAGTAAAAAAAAAATCTGCCTGCAATCCAAGAGGCCAAATTTCAATCTCTTGGTCAGGAAGATTCTCTGGAGAAGGAAATTGCAACCCACTCCAGTATTCTGGCCTGGGAAATTCCATGGACAGAGTATACAGGTGGGCATGGGTTCGCAAAAGGATCAGATACAACTTAGCAACTAAACCACCACCACCATTCCTTCTAACTGAACTTTTTTTATCATTTGTCAAAACCGACAAGTGAAGAGTTCACTTTATCTTTAGACCTAAATAGATACACTAATATCAGGAAAGCCAGAAAATAACCACAGTGTCCTCTGGCCTCTGGACTATGCTAGATTGGTCCTCAGGTGACCTCAGGTACATGCTCCTGGCTTCCATCCTCTCTGACCCTCTTCTGAAATGTGTGAATTGCAGAGCTCTCATCTGCCTGCAGATTGAGAGAGAAGGCTTTCCCTGTAGAAGTCCAAGTTCCTTTCTAAATGATTAATGATGCAGACCTAATTTTTGTACCAAAACAAGACAACAGGAAGGGATAAAAATCAAGCATTGGCTCTCAGACAGATTCAGGAATCTAAATTAAGTACTAGGTCTTCATCAACCAAAGTGGCATAGGCTAAGGGGCTGCAGCAGAGGAGATATTTGCATCTTGTTGTGTCAGCTCACAGGGCTTCTCTGGAGGCTCAGTGATAGAGAATCCACCTGCAATGCAAGAGTTGCAGGAGATGGGGGCTTGATCCCTGGGTCAGGAAAATCCCCTGGAGGACTGCATGGCAACCCACTCCAGTGTTCTTGCCTGGAGAACCCCATGAACAGAGTTGCCTAGAGGGCTACAGTCCTTGGGGTCTCAAACAGTTGGACAGGACTGAAGGGACTTAGCAAGGATGCACACATGTCAGCTAAATGGGCATATTTTCCTTTTGTTACTCCAGCCTCCAAGTACATGATTCCCCTTGGGCACACTGGCCTGGACACAATGCAATTATTTTTCTGTTTATTCTCTGTTACTAGGTGATTGCATTATAAGTTGCATGATTCAGTTTTTATCATTCCTTCTCCTTTAATTCTCCTGCTTTGAAAGCACTAAGGCTCCAGAACCTCATCTCACCCCTGAGATCTAATTCTTTTTTAAACTATAACACTAAGGATTTGTCTTCACGAGGTCCCTCGGGTTTCCAAAAGTTTGATTTGTGGTAGAGGAAAACAACAACAACAACAAAAACTACTGAATTTTTTAAAAAAAATATAAATGTATTTATTTTAATTGGAGGTTAATTACTTTACAATATTATTGTATTTGTTTTGCCATACATCAGCATGGATCCACCACAGGTATACATGTGTTCCCCATCCTGAAACCCCCTTCCATCCTATCTCCCTGTACCATCCCTCTGGGAGCCTATTATACAGAGTGAAGTAAGCCAGAAAGAAAATACCAATACAGTATACTAACGCATATATATGGAATTTAGAAAAGATGGTAACGATAACCCTGTATGCCAGACAGCAAAAGAGACACAGATGTATAGAACAGTCTTTTGGGCTCTGTGGAAGAGGGAGGGTGGGATGATTTGGGAGAATGACATTGAAACTTGTATAATATCATATATGAAATGAGTTGCCAGTCCAGGTTCGATGCATGATACTGGATGCCTGGGGCTGGTGCGTTACTGAAATCTTTAAAAATACTATTTCCTTCTTCAGAATTGTGGATAACATTGCTCCCTCAGTATAAAATTGTGGGTATTATTCTGCCTGGATTCATGCTAGTTTTTCCAAGCCAATTACAAGTTTCTCAGATATATAAGAAGTCAACAGCTTACCTTTAGCCGCTCATTATAAAATGTTTATAACTATAAGATAAATATTTATATGTTGATATGATAAGTGAAAATCGTGTCTGACTCTTTGCCCCACACGGACTATACAGTCCATGAAATTCTGTGGGCAAGAGTCCTGGATTGGGTAGCCGTTCCCTTCCCCAGGGAATCTTCCCAACCCAGGGATCAAACACAGGTCTCCCACATTGCAGGCAGATTATTTACTGGATAAGCCACAAGGGAAGCCCAGGAATACTGGAATGGGTAGCCTATCCCTTATCCAGTGGATCTTCCAGACACAGGAATTGAACCAGGGTTTCCTGTGTTGCAGGCAGAATCTTTACTGAGTTATCAGAGAAGCCTGATATGATATTTATATGACCATAAACCAGGCTTCCCAGGTAGCTCAGGGGTAAAGAATATGCCTGCCAAAGCAGGAAACGTGAGAGATGCAGGTTTGATCCCTGGGTCGGGAAGATTCCCTTGGAGGAGGAAGTAGCAACCCACTCCAGTATTCTTCTCTGGAGTATTCCATGGACAGAAGAGCCTGGCAGGTTACAGTTCATGATGTCGAAGCAGTTGGACACAACTGAGTAACTAACACAAGACCATTAAACTATCTTAGGCAATGGCACCCCATTCCAGTACTCTTGCCTGGAAAATCCCATGGATGGAGGAGCCTGGAAGGCTGCAGTCCATGGGGTCGCTGAAGGTCGGACCTCAGTGGCTTCACTTTCACTTTTCAGTTTCATGCATTGGAGAAGGAAATGGCGACCCACTCCAGTGTTCTTGCCTGGAGAATCCCAGGGACGGGGGAGCCCGGTGGACTGCTGTCTATGGGCTCACACAGAGCCGGACATGACTAAGTGACTCAGCAGCAGCAGCAGCAGCATGGTATAGTGATTGTCAAATTTAATTTCTTTAAATAGTGAGTTTTTGGAGGTAGCACTTTTATGAATTCTATTCTCTGTTGTCAGATTGTAACTCAGAAGGATTTAATGTTCTACTTAAAAGTACAAACCAAGTAAGGGCTGGAGTATGGATTGAGGTCTCTTAGTTCTGGAACTCTCTCCCAGTGATTCTCAACCAGACATGATTTTGACACTGGAGATACTTGGCAATATCTGAAGGGATGCTACTAATCTCCTATAAACCACAGAACAGCACCCAATACAAATAATTTTCCTGCCCAAGGCAGCATAAGAATGTGAGAAATCCTATTCCATACAAGAATATCTATAAATTCACTGTTCATACAAATCACCAAGGTCTGTGGTTCAAATGCTTATTCAGATTCCTCAGGTCTTTAGTGGTCCAGGGACTGTGTTTCTGATCATTTGAGCCAGAATATCAGATCCCAGTTCAAATTCTTTACACCCTGAAAAGAAAGGAACTTCTTTAACACTACCACTGGTGGTACTTTGATACTTGCCACTCCTAATAATCTTTTCAGAGCTCTGTGTATGTCTACGTACCTTAGACTATAGATGAAGGGGCTCAGGATAGGTGTGATCACAGTGTACATCACTGAGGTGATGGCACTTGACACTAAGCAGAAGGGCATGAGTAACCACAGGACTCAGGTACACTCAAAGCCCATCCAATAAAACAAGGATATAAGTGAGAGGTGAGATGCTCAGGTGGAAAACACTTTGTACTTCCCCCAAGCTGATGGTATTTCAGATAGAGAGGAAACTATTTTAGAGTAAAGGATCCCAGGTAAGACATTTGTTGTTCAGGCACTCAATTGTATCTGACTCTTTGTGACCCCAAGGAACGCAGCATGCCAGGCTTCCCTGTCCCTCACCATATCCTGGAGCTTGCTCAAATTCACGTCCATCGAGTCAGTGATGACATCAAACCGTCTCATCCTCTGTTGTCCTCTTCTCCTCCTGTCTTCAATCTTTCCCAGCATCAGGGTCTTTTTTAACAAGTCAGCTCTTCACATCAGGTAGCCAAAATTTTGGAGCTTGAGCTTGAGCATCAGTACTTCCAGTGAATATTCAGGATTGGTATCCTTTAGGATTGACTCTTTTGATCTCCTTGAAGTCCAAGGGACTCTCAAGAGGCTTCTCCAACACCACAGTTCAGAAGTAACTCTCATATCCGTACATGACTACTGGAAAAACCATAGCATTGACTAGATGGAATTTTTTGGGGAAAGTCCCTGCTTTTCAATACATTGTCAAGGTTTGTCAGAGCTTTTCTTCCAAAAAGCAAGTGTCTTTTAATTTCGTGACTGCAGTCACCATGTGCAGTGATTTTGGAGCCTAAGAAAATAGTCTCTCACTGTTTCTTATTTCCCCATCTCTTTCCCTTGAAGTGATGGGACCAGATGCCATGATCTTAGTTTTTTGAATGTTGAGTTTTAAGAATACTTTTTCACTCTCCTCTTTCACTTTCATGAAGAGGCTCTTTAGTTCTCACTTTCTGCCAGAAGGGTGGTGTCATGTGCATATCTGAGGTTATTGATATTTCTCTTGACAATCTTGATTCCAGCTTGTGCTTCATCCAACCCAGCATTTCTCATTATGTACTTGGCCTATAAGTTAAATAAGCAGAGTGACAATATACAGCTTCGACATACTCTTTCCCCAATTTGGAACCAGTCCATTACCAACCTGGAATATAACAGTTTCAAATTACCTCATCATGTCATTAAGAAAGGTGTCACAAATAACTAGTTGGACCTCCTATTTGCTTTTACAGGAAAAGTACAGAATTCCAAGAAGGTACAGAAGGACAGTTGCAACACTGTTAATCTTTGTAACAAAGAATGTAGGCCATTCATGAACCAAACACCAGAACCATTAATTCAGAAATTGTGTGGGGCAGGGGACTGTTCATGGAGACAGGGTAGTGCAGAGTTTGACATAGGTCTTTGTAGTCGTACAATGCTGCTCAAATCTACAAAGAATAGGTAAAAGTGTATTCATAGGTTATGCCTTTGTCTTCTTTGGGCCTGGTGGTGAATGTGAAACATATCTGAAAGGAACAGATTGGAAAAGAAGAATTACATGGATGTATGGAGGTGGGAGTCAGAGATGGTGACCAGAATAATAAGCAAGTTTCTAACCACAGTGATCTGGAAAATGGAGAGAAAAAGTGCAAATATTAGGTGCTGCAGTTCTGGTTTCTCTGATAATTGCAGAAGAAGAAAATTTGATATTCGTATATCATTTCCTGGTCTCATGTGGCCCTCATCAACTTATTGATTATATCTCTTTGATAATAGCCATTCTTACTGTGGAAGGTGTACTTCATTGCAATTTTGGTCTCTGTTTCTTTGAAGATTAATGATGTTAAGCTTCTTTTCATGTGTCTGTTGGCCATTTGTATATCTTCTTTGGGAGAAAATGTCTATTGAGGGTCCCCTGCTCATTTTTAGTTTTTTTTTTTTTTTTTTTGAGTTGACTTAGTCTGATATATAGTTTAAGTTTTCTGTTTCTGCATATCAACTTGATTGTTTGAGTACTTTTCCCTTCTCATTTTAAGTAGAAGAGAACACTTCAGCTTTGCTTATAAGACAGTTTTGGGTGCTTAACTCCCTCAGTTTTTCTTTATCTGGGAGACCCTTTATTTCTTCCTCATATTGGAAGGATACCTTTGCTTGATGGAGGATTCTTGGCTAGCAGTTTTTATATCATAATGATTTGAGAATGATATTCCATTCTCTCTTGGACTGTGAAGTCTCTGCTAAGAAATTTGTTGATAACCTAATGTGGGTATCCTTGCACGGTGCTCAGTTTTGTTTTGTTTTGTTTTGTTTTTTTGATATCTTTAATATTCTTTCTTTATAATAGTTTTTTTGGAAATGCAATTGATTTACAATGTCATATTAGTTCCAGGTGTACAGCAAAATTATATATATATATATATATATATATATATATATATATATATATATTCTTTTTCCAGTATAGATTATTACAAGATATTGAGTTTTCCCCCTGTATTTAATTCCCTAGGTCCTTGTTGATTGCCTATTTTATATAGATATTAGTATATAAAAACGGCATTAGTTCACTGACTTAAAAAAATTATATATTTATTTGTTTTGTTTCTGACTGCACCAAGTCTTCCTTGCTTTGCGGGGGCTTTCTCTCGTTGTGGAGGTTGGGGGCGCTACTCTTCACTACCGTGACCTCTCTTGGTGCAGAGCACAGGCTTTACAGTACAGGCTCAGTAGTTGTGGTGCCCTGGCTTAGTGACTTTGTGATGTGTGGAATCTTTCCACTCCAGGCATCAAACCCAGTGCCTATTCCCGCCTTGGCAGGCAGATTCTTGCTTACTGTACCACTAGGGAAGTCTTTTCTTCCATTGACTTTTGACAGTTTTAGTACATGTGTTGGAGAAAGTCCTTTGCATTGAAACATTTATGTGTCCTATTATAATACCTTTGTGGATGTGTGCATTTGGTTTCTTTCCCAGACTTGGAAAATTGTCAGCTATTATTTCTATACATAATCTCTCTGATCCTTTCTCCCTCTCTTCTGCTTTTGAGACACCCAGTATCCTTCTTACCTCTTCTAGTAGAGTCAGAATTTTCTCAGAGGATATCTTCATTAAAAAAAAGAAAATCTTAGTTCTGTCCTCACATCTACCTGAATAATTCTACCTTTAAACTCACTATCTGTCTACTCCATATGGTCTCCACTTCCAGTGCTTTGCAATTCATCCTTCATCTCATTTACTGAGTTCTTCAGCACCAGCATTTCTGTTTACTTATGTTTAAGAGCTTTCATCATTTTGAAAACTGTGCCTTATGTTCATTATTTTTACTCCTCAGCTAACTCAAGTGTCTTTGTGAGTTTTCTTGTAGCTTGTTGAGCTTCTTCATGACACTGAATTCTCCACTTGGTTGATCATAATGGGAAAACTGTCATTTTCTTTTTGTGATTCCATGTTACTGTGGTTTTTCATGATGCTCAGTGGGTTGCTCCTCTGTCTGTGCATTTGAAGGAGCAAACAGTGTTCTTATGTGCGTAAAGCCTTGTATACTTTGATTCTAACAATTCAACAGATTGCTAACAGAGGTCCTTCTTCATTTTTCAATTCAGTGACTTTGTGGCACAGATTTTTAGTTTCTTTCACATAAGCTGCTCCTGGCTATATTTGAGAAACTACATATTTTGCATTTCATGGCCTCTTCCAGAGGCATTGTAATTGTCCTGGCCATCAGTGTTTTTGCCTCCAGCATCACTGGTGACCTGGTGTTGTCAGCATCCCTGATGTAGATGTCATCTTTGCTGGGGGTTCCCAGAGTGGTAGGTGCTCTTACTACATGCTGGGTGATCTTGCGTGAGCACCCCTCACCCACCACTGATGCCTGGTTCCCTGGGGCTGCAGGTGCTGCTGCATCCAGGAGGCCAAGGCTACACGCATCACCTCAAGTGGGACTCTCAGGTGCTCTGGTGCTCTGCTCAGCTGCCTCAGCTGTGGGCTGGGATCAGATCACTGCCTCTGCTGTTCCCCTGGCTCCACCTCCTCTGTGTGAAAAATTCCCTCACCTTCAGGTGCACAACTGTGTGTATCTATGGTGTCCCAGCGTGTTGGGTAGAAAAAAAAAAAAAAAAAACTTTATGAATGATGTTATCTACAAGTTGTAGGCTGAGGGGATAAACAAAGGGAGTGTCTTCTGCCACCATAATACTGACGTCAATGATGATAAATTTTCCCCCACAAGCTATAAGGTAAAAATTGTGGCTTCCCAGGGGGCTCAGTGTTTAAGAATCCACCTGCCAGTGCAGGAGATGTGGGTTCGATCCCAGGATCAAGAAAATCCCCAGAAGGGGAGATGGCAACCCACTCCAATATTCTTGCCTGGAGAATCCCATGGACAGAGGAGCCTGGTGAGCTACAGTCCATGGGGTCACAAAGATTAGACATCACTGAGGACACATGCATAAGCTTAAGATTAAAATACACAAATAAATGGAGTAGACTATCCTATATTAGTGAAGAAATTGCTACATGGCTCCATACAACCTCATGAATGAGCTTTAGAGTTCCAACACAGAATTACTGAGAAACATAGACTCATGAGAAATCCAGTAGAGATCAGAACAACTCCTTAATATTAAAAAATGGTATAGACTCCAATAATCTCATTCTATGCATTTATTCTGATCTTTAAAGATAACATTCACTACTCTGTTTTTTATTGTATTACAGATAATTATATTAAAAAGTTTATTCCACTGCAGTTTCCTCCAAGGTAAGCAGGATATTGGCAAACAGGTTTGCAAAAATTGTGAACTGAACCACATGACTGGACAGGCAGTCAAGCTATCTAGTGAATCATCTTTGATCATGAGGCATATACACATACTATACATATAGAAAGATTTGACCCTTGAATAATGCAAAGTTTGGAAGCAATGACACCTTGTGCAATTGAAAATCTGCCTGTAACATTGCAATCAGCCCTCCTTATCCATAGGTCCACACCCTCTGATTCAGTCAACCCTTTTATAAAATTATATAAATTGCCTTGGATTTCACTTGTACATTGTTATACATGAGTAATATATCTCACGACATTTTTTTTCCATAAAGCAAGGCAAAAATTACTCAGGATGACATTTGTCATTTAAGTAAGTTTTATTCCTCATGTCACTCCATAAAAAATAGAAATGCCCAAATATTTCACATTCAAAGTTTGGAAATTTTTGAAGTAGAAAAAAAGCACAACTTAAAAAAACCCTAAATGATAGAATGAAAAGAAAGTATAATAAAGTGAGTAACTGAGATTGTATAGAAAAGTTGAATTTTTATAAAAATGGATATCCAAGGAAATAAATAGAAGGGCCAAATTTTATTCCACACTGAGGAAAGTGTCACAATTACTGATTCTCAGGATTTGAGCAATGCAGTCAAGAGCATTTCATCTGCCAAAGGACAACTGGCCTTTTTATACCTACTATTCCACAGACTCTCTTCAGAACCCTCTTTATGTCTTTGTTCCTCAGACTATAGATGAATGGGTTCAGCATGGGTGTGACCACAGTGTACATCACGGAGGCTGTTGCAGTTGAATGTGAGCTGTGTGTAGCAGCAGAGCTAAGGTACATTCCCAGGCTTGTAGAATAAAATCATAAGACAACTGAGAGATGAGATGCACAAGTAGAAAATGCTTTAAACTTTCCCTGAGTTGATGAGATTCTTCATATGGAAGAGACTATCTTAGAGTAACAGTAAAGGATACCAGCCAATGGCCCGCCAGCTAGTAGCATTGATGCCAAATACATCACCATGTTATTAAGAAAGGTATCAGAACAGGCAAGTTGGACTATCTGATTGAGGTCACTAAAAAAAAAAAAAAAAAAAAAAACTGGGGAATTTTCACCTCTCTGCAGAAGGTTAGTTGCCAAACCATTAAACTATGTAACAAGGAATTCATAGCACTCATCATCCAGGACACCAATACCAGCAGACCACAGAGCTGAGGGTTCATGATGACTGTGTAGTGAAGGGGCTGGCAGATGGCCACAAAGCGGTCGTAGGCCATCACTGTCAGGAGGAAGTCATCTAATCCTGCAGAGAATATGTAAAAATATGCCTGAATGATATAGCCTTCATAGGTTATGACTTAGCTCTGGTTCTTGATATTCTGCAGCATCTTTGGGATGGTGGTGGAGGTGAAACAGATGTCTACAAAAGGACCAGTTGGAGAGGAAGAAGTACATGGGGGTGTGAAGGTGGGGGTCAGAGATGGTGACCAGGATAATTAGCAGGTTTCCAAACACAGCAATCAGGTACATGGAGAGGAAAAGTCCAAAAATGAGGGG
Source organism: Tragelaphus eurycerus (assembly GCA_935064755.1). Classification (NCBI taxonomy): domain Eukaryota; kingdom Metazoa; phylum Chordata; class Mammalia; order Artiodactyla; family Bovidae; genus Tragelaphus; species Tragelaphus eurycerus. The sequence goes on from CAKXYN010000276.1 coordinate 120,032, forward strand.
CTGCAATTTTGGATCCTCTGAGACTCCCAGAAGAAAAAATTCAGAAACCTGTGTATTGTTACCTGGTTCCATGTGGTGGCGGTGACTACCAGGAAAAATGAAAGTAACAGGAGTAATTTTCATAGAAATTGGCATAACTCACATAATGCAATTTCTATTTTGCTCTCAATAAATTAACTTTAATATCTTGTGTTTAGAAAAGTTCTATTTCATCTCAACTGGGGAATTTTTGACCCATTCTCAACATATTCCTGAAGAAATATTGCATTCTACAGTTGTAATGAAAAATATTTTCATACATTTGAAGAACATGTAATGAGTGTCAACCATGTTCAAAACACATATTGTTTAGTTGCTAAGCTGGATCTGGCACTTTTGAGACCCACACCCTCCCCAGACTGTATGTATATGGTGCTGAAAAACGGAAGTTTTCTCAATCCAGTGATGGTGAAAGATGATGTGCAAATAAAATATAATATGGCAAGTAATAACAGTTGCTGTGAAGAAAATAAAACTAGATATAAAATAGAGTCATAGGAGGTAGGGAGAAGGCAATAGCACCCCACTCCAGTACTCTTGCCTGGAAAATCCCATGGACGGAAGACCTGGAAGGCTGCAGTCCATGCGATCACTGATGGTTGGACACAACTGAGCGACTTCACTTTCACTTTTCCCTTTCATGCATTGGAGAAGGAAGTGGCAACCCACTCCAATGTTCTTGCCTGGAGAATTCCAGGGGCGGGAGAGCCTGGTGGGCTGCTGTCTATGGGATCACACAGAGTCAGACACGACTGAAGTGACATACCAGCAGCAGCAGTAGGAGGTATTTTCAGGTACTGAGTGTTCAGGTAAGGCCAGCAATCAAGGTGATAATTGAACAGATAACTCAAGAAATGGAGAGAAGGATCTAGTATGATATCAAGAGAAATACGTGCCTGGTGAAGCAATGGCCACTACAAAGGACCTAAGGAAAATGCTTGTTCCTTGCACTTTATTAATTTAGTTGCAAAAGCACCCTGTGAACTAAAACATTGCCCATCCTTAGTACCTTCTGCTGACTGAGGTCTGGGCTCTGTGATAAGGCACTTTAATGGATGAGTCCAAGCGCCTCTGCTTTAAGAACTGCTCTCAAGGCACAAGCACAGAGTCATGGACACACACACACACACACACACACACACACACGCACATACATGCTCACACCACTTCCTCCTGGGCTATTCCTACTACTCAGTTTCTCACCCAGAACTACCCTGCTCATACCACATACCATTATAACTCAAGCTGATCATGTCAGATCATCTTTGTCCTACACAATGCATAAATGGTACCCAGAAATCCCAGTTCACAGACTTCCCATGGACCAATAAATTTGGGGTTCATTTTTATGATCACTTTTAGCTTTGTATTTAAAGAAATATAAAAAATATGTGTGTGTGTGAAAGAGAGGTGGAGAGAGAGAGAGAGAAGAGAGAGAAATGAAATAAACAACAGAGGGTAAAAGATATACCCACCCTTATGGCAGAAAGTGAGGAGGAACTAAAAAGCCTCTTGATGAAAGTGAAAGTGGAGAGTGAAAAAGTTGGCTTAAAGCTCAACATTCAGAAAACGAAGATCATGGCATCTGGTCCCATCACTTCATGGGAAATAGATGGGGAAACCGTGGAAACAGTATCAGACTTTATTTTTCTGGGCTCCAAAATCACTTCAGATAGTGACTGCAGCCATGAAATTAAAAAAAGCTTACTCCTTGGAAGGAAAGTTATGACCAACCTAGATAGCATATTCAAAAGCAGAGACATTCCTTTGCCAACAAAGGTTCGTCTAGTCAAGGCTATGGTTTTTCCTGTGGTCATGTATGGATGTGAGAGTGGGACTGTAAAGAAGGCTGAGCGCTGAAGAATTGATGCTTTTCAACTGTGGTGTTGGAGAAAACTCTTGAGAGTCCTTTGGACTGCAAGGAGGTTCAACCAGTCCATTCTGAAGGAGATCAGCCCTGGGGTATCTTTGGAAGGAATGATGCTGAAGCTGAAACTCCAGTACTTTGGCCACCTCATGCGAAGAGTTGACTCATTGGAAAAAACTTTAATGCTGGGAGGGATTGGGGGCAAGAGGAGAAGGGGACGACAGAGGATGAGATGGCTAGATGGCATCACGGACCCGATGGACATGAGTCTGGGTGAACTCCAGGAGTTGGTGATGGACAGGGAGGCCTGGCATGCTGAGATTCCTGGGATCGCAAAGAGTCGGACACGACTGAGTGACTGATCTGATCTGAGTAGTTCCTAAGACTTCGTGATAAATTTGTTTGGCAACATTCCAATTCCAGTTATCTCTACTTGACACCCAGGAAAAATAATTTTTGAAAAGAAAAATACACGTTTACCTTGACAGAATAGTTATAATTTTATAATGAATGAAACCTGAAATATTTGACTACCCCAAAAGAAAAATGGCCAAAGTAATAAAGTGAAGTGAAGTGAAGTGAAGTAGTTCAGACGTGTCTGACTCTTGGCAACCCCACGGACTGTAGCCCACCAGGTTCCTCCATCCATGGAATTTTCCAGGCAAGAGTACTGGAGTGGGTTGCCATTTCCTTCTCCAGGGGATCTGCTTGACCCAGGGATTGAACCCAGGTCTCCCTCATTGCAGGCAGACGCTTTACCGTTTGCTGCTACTGCTAAGTCACTTCAGTCCTGTCCGACTCTGTGTGGACTCCTTCTACTGTCTGAGCCACCAACAAAAAGGAGTATCCAAAGGAAAACAACTAAAGCTAAGCATGTTTTATATAAAGCAATAGAAGACATTTTCCCCAAATCTTTTCCATTTCTTTCACCAATATTTTTTACTGTTCTATAGGGAATGAGGCAAGCTCTTTCCCAGTTTTCTTATGGGGCGTCATTTTTAAGCACTATCATATTTTTACTTAGCACTATCATATTTTTAAAATAAATCTGATGAGCATACCCCAATGCAATTATGGCCTTTGTTCAACATGCACAAGACTTTTTAAACTATAGTCTGTAAAGTCTATAGCCACCATGTCAATCCTTCCTTTTGTCCTGAATAAATTTTTCATAGGATTCATGCCTGAAGATGTTATATTATATTATAATAGATGTTCATTGTACTATTACTTCACCATGACAATGCAAAATCCTAATCATCAGAGACTTCAACTGCTATGGTCACTATTTTTTTCCCCATAATATCCTTTTATTATCACAATCTGTACAAAACTGTAATTGTTTTTCTCTTTTCATTCCTATTATTGTTGACCTATAGCTTTTCTTTTTTAAAATAAATTTATTTATTTTAATTGGAGGCTAATTACTATTGTACTTTCAGAAAGATATGTGACTATATGTGTACTTATATAGAATCAGGGCCTTTCCAGGGGGAGCTAGTGGTAAAGAACCTGCCTGCCAATGCAGGAGGCGTAAGAAAGGCAGGTTTAATTCCTGGGTCAGGAAGATCCCCTGGAGGAGGGAATGCAATCCACTCCAGTCTTCTTGCCTGGAGATCCCATGGACAGAGGAGCCTAGTGGGCTACAGTCGCAAAGAGTCAGATACAACTGAAGCCACTTAGCATGCATGCAGGCAAACAGAATTGTAGTTAAATATATGTGAAATTACAAAATAAAGGAAATTGCAGGAAAAATAATTGAATAAATTAGTCACAAAACAATTGTATTTTTTAAAAATTGAATGGAGTTTCACACACTAACTCAAACAATATTAAAATAGTAATGATTATTGATATCCAATGGGATAATTAAATTGGGAAATGTGTAAACATGAATATATTATATAATGTTCCTGAAAATTATGATATGTATTAGATTCTCAGTTATTATATATTGAATGAATCAGGATTTACTTCTCAATTATAGATTTCATTAAATACATATAAGATTGTAGTTCAATTTGGGAAGATTAGATTATCAAATAAATCAGAGGCATCATAGATCCAATATAAAAACCAATCCTTTTTGGTGAATACCTAGAGAACTACACATTAAAATCCACAAGTGTGCCAAACTGCCTTAAAGCAAGAAATCCAGCATAAGATAGACGTATTTAACTAAGTAAAATGAAAAAGCCTTTTTATGGCAAAACAGTCCCCAAAAGGGTCAACTGAGAAATGACAATTCTTAAAAATCATTTAAAAAGCTGATAGTGGTAGAATAAGAGGTTTACATTATATGGGCATATAATAATAAAATCGACACATCAAAATGACAATTCAAGGTATTATTTTTTATCAAGCTCAGTAGCCGTTTGGACTCTGTGGGAGATGGAGAGGGAGGGATGATTTGGGAGAATGGCATTGAAACATGTATAATATTTATGAAACAAATCGCGAGTCCAGGTTCAATGCATGATACTGGATGCTTGGGGCTGGTGCACTGGAATGACCCAGAGGGATGGTACGGGGAGGGTAGAGGGAGGGGTTTCAGGATGGGGAACACATGTATACCTGTGGTGGATTCATATTGATGTATGGCAAAACTAATACAATATTGTAAAGTAATTAACTTCCAAAAAAAATAAATTTATATTTGAAAAAAAAGAAAAGAACACTTTTTCACAACCATACATTTGGAAAATACTTACAAAGTTGTAACAGTTTACAGTGGTACTTTGAAACAGGGAGAAAAGGTGCATTATCTGTGTTTGCAGACAGAAATTTAAAATGGTATTCTGTTGGGTAAACCATCCAAACAATGGCAAAGATATTAAAAGTACAGAAGTTGTTTAACTGGAGGATTCTCAGTCTCAGGACTGTTGACATTCTCAGACAGGTTGTTCTCTGTAGTAGGTTCTGTCCTGTGTCTTGCAGGATGACTAGAGCATTCCTGACCTCCACCCACTGTTCCCAGAGTAACAGACAGATATTTCTACAAGCATTGTTCAGTGTTCCGATAGAAACAGAGTTGTTCTTGCTTAGAAAAACAGTTTAAATGTAACAGTCTCAAATATTTTTGTACGAATGATATAATAGCAACTTGAAGAGAAAGACTAGGAAAGACAGTCTGCAGTGTGAGTAGCACAGCCCCTTATGAAATACTAAACAGCTATTGAAATAATGAACGTATATTGCATTGAATACTAGTTGATTGGAAGAAAATCCCTGGTGCATTATTGACCAGTAAAGGAAAAGGTAGGGGAAAAAAAGACTGCACTGAATCAAGAGTATCTGTGATGTGCATAGGATGCTATTCATACATTTGTAGAAAAGTGTATGAATAGGTGTTTTTACCTAATATAGAAAGAAAAGTTTAAAAGAAACCAAGCATATGTGGGACAATTTTACTGAGAATAAAGCTAGGTTAAGTGGTAGTGGTTTTAAAATAACTGAATGTAATAAGATTGAACGAATATTTATAATGAAGTTTCATAAAGACCTGAACAGTAATAATTTAATGATACCACCATTGGCCACTAACTCAATGTTAAATTGCCAAAGAATTGGAAATAAAATATTTTAATACCAAGGAAGAAGCAGTATTCAAGTTCAATTTTGTTTCTTAACTAAAGATACATGGATTCAAATATGTTCATGAAAGACAAAGGTGACATTTAATCAAATGGTTAAAAAATGATTTCTACATGATGTTTAACGGTAATACAAGTTTTAGAAATACATTTAACCACAAAAGATTAAAAGGAACAATAAGGAAGAAGCTAGTAAAAGTTAGAAATATGTTTGATGGGTGGTTTGTGTGTGTGTGTGTGTGTGTGTGTGTGTGTGTGTGTGTGTGTGTGTGTGTGACGTTGCTACAGTCATGTCCAACTCTTTGCAACCCTATGGACCACAGCCCACCAGGCTCCTCTGTCCATGGGATTCTCCAGGCATGAATACTGGAGTGGGTTGCCATGCCCTCCTCCAGGGCATCTTCCAGACCCAGGGATCCAGCTATTTCTGTTATGTCTCCTGCATTGGCAGGTGGGTTCTTTACCACTAGTGTTACCTAGGAAGCCCATAATAAGTGATTAATTAGCACTAAAATATATGCAGGAAAACAATCACTGGCATGTTTTTAAAGCAAGTATTGTCAAGTGAAGAATATTACAATGACAGCTCAATTTGTTCAATAAAAAAATATAAAAAGCAAAAGAGAGAACACCACATGACTGACCACATAAATTTCATAAATTACCATTCTCACAAATATGTTTACATATACATAAAATAACTAAGTGGCAAGCATTTTGTGGAAAGAAAATAAAGCCTCCAATTCATTTTGAATAATGTGAAGAAAGACAGGAATAAAAACACTCCAACCCTTAGTGTTACAAAGGGTTCTCACAGACAATTTTTGATCAAGAGAGTAAATGTGTAACACAGAGATAAATATATATGTGTGTTTGTGCGTGCTCAGTCATTTCCAACTCTTTCTATATGAGAATGTATATAAAACTTTTCAGCAAAGATCTTTTACGATTGCCCAGTGAGTAAAGAATCTGCCTGCAATGCAGGAGACACAGGAAATGTGGATTTGATCCCTGGGTGGGAATGATCCCATGGAGGAGGAAATGGGAACATACTCCATTATTCTTGCCTAGAGAACCCCATGGACAGAGGAGATGGCAGGCTACAGTGCATGGGGTTACAAAGAGGCAGACAAGACTGAGTGACTGAACATTAAAAAAAAGAGAAGGTTTCTATCTGTCAAGAATCTTTTTTTAATTGATTTGTTTTTAATTGGAGGATGATTATTTTACAATATTGTATTGGTTTCTGCCCTACACCAACATGAATCAGCCATTGCATACATATGTTTGCAGGGATATATTTTCATGAAGCCCTTGGTTCAGATCTTACTCATTAATATGTAAACAGTCAAATATGACCCATCTTATAAAAAAATCCTTACCTCACTGTACATCTGTCCACATCTAATAACTTACTTCTCTACTCTTGTTACTTTATATTGTCATTAGGCTTATGTTCAAATTTTACCGGAAACACTTTATGCCTCCTATCCTCTCTTCTGCTTGGACTTCCATTTTTATCATTTAATTGGCAACACTAAGCCTTACCTTACTAAGGTCAATCTTTGCTTCTCTTTTGCAGGCCTGCTCATTTGCTCAGTGGTGTCCGACTGTTTGTGAGCCTGTGGACTATAGCCCACCAGGCTCCTCTGTCCATGGGATTCCCCAGGCAAGAATCCTGAAGTGGGTTGCCATGCCCTCCTCCAGGGGATCTTCCTAAACCAGAGATCGAATCCATATGTCTTATGTCTCCTGCATTGCCAAGCAGGTTTTTTACCACTAGTGCCATCTGTGAAGCCCTTGCTCCTCTTTTAATCCTAAGTAAGTGCATTTTATTTTTTAATGAATTAGGGTTTCCTGAGTGGTGCTTGTGATAGAGGATCAACTACCAATGCAGGAGATGCAAGAGACTCAGGTTCAATTTCTTGGTTGGGAAGATCCCCTGAAGGGGGAAATGACAACCCACTCCAGTATTCTTTTTTTTTTTTTTTTTTAGGACCTTGTTTTTCTGTATAAATTTTATTTATTTATTTATTTGCAGGGGAAAATGGACAAAGGAGAGGATCAATGAGGGAGGAAGGGAAATGGAAAGGAAAAAGGGGAGTGATGGTGGGGAAGAGTATATGTAATTTCTTAACTAATGGCTTTCTGTTTTTAATCACAAAGAACATTTAAAAATAATATTAAATTCATCTTATATTAGGAGGTTTGATCTGGAAATGAAAAGTTCAGGAAACTAAAAGTCAGTTTGGGTGTCCTCATCTTAGGCACATCTTGATATTTTGTATTGGTGGGTCTAACAATATATTATTTAGGATAGAATCACATTTGTCACTTCTTCCTCCCTAATACCCAAAGTGGTACCAGACCCATAAAATAGTCAATAAACATTTACAGAATGAACAAATAAGTCTTTTTTTAAAAAATTTTTTTAAACTCTCCTGAGTGAGTTGAATTTTTTGAGGCTCATAAGTGAATATGTTTTCCTCTTTACTTTGTCTATTACAGCCAGAATATATAAGTATGAGTGGGGTATTAAAGTCTCCCACTATTATTGTGTTGATGTATATTTCTTCTATCATACTAATTAGTGTTTTTCTTAGATATATCAATGATCCAATGTTGGGTGCATATATATTTATAATAGTTGTAATGTCTTTTTGGATTATTCCTTTAAATCGTTATGTGTAACCTTCAAATTTATACACTCTTTCAGTGATTCCTATCTAGAGAATGTCCTTTAATTTTTGTTGGAGAAATGGTTTAGTGGTGCTAAATTCTCTCAACTTTTGCTTATCTGTGAAGCTTTTGATTTCTCCTTCATATTTGAATGAGATCCTTGCTGGATACAATAATCTGGGCTGTAAGTTATTTTCTGTCATCACTTTAATTATGTCTTGCCATTCCCTCCTGGCTTGGAGAGTTTCTATTGAAAGATCAGCTGTTATCCTTATGGGAATTCCCTTGTGAGTTATTTGATGTTTTTCCCTTGTTGCTTTTAACATTTGTTCTTTTTTATATTTAATCTTTGTTAATTTGATTAATATGTGTCTTGGGTTGTTTTGCGTTGAGTTAATCCTGTTAGGGACTCTCTGGATTTCTTGAAGTTGAGTGGTTATTTCCTTCTCCATTTTGGGGAAGTTTTCAACTATTATCTCCTCAAGTATTTCCTCATGGTCTTTCTTTTTTTTTCTTCTTCTGGAACTCCTATGATTAGAATGTTTAAGCGTTTAATGTTATCCTGGAGGTCTCTGAGATTGTCCTCATTTCTTTTTTTTCGTTTTTCTTTTTTATCCACTGATTCATTTATTTCTAGGATTCTATCTTCTAATTCACTAATCCTATCTTCACTTTGCCAACAAAGGTTCGCCTAATCAAGGCTATGGTCTTTCCTGTGGTCATGTATGGATGTGAGAGCTGGACTGTGAAGAAGGCTGACCACCGAAGAATTGATGCTTTTGAACTGTGGTGTTGGAGAAGACTCTTGAGAGTCCCTTGGACTGCAAGGAGATCCAACCTGTCCATTCTGAAGGAGATCAGCCCTGGGATTTCTTTGGAAGGAATGATGCTAAAGCTGAAACTCCAGTATTTTGGCCACCTCATGCGAAGAGTTGATTCATTGGAGAAGACTCTGATGCTGGGAGGGATTGACGGCAAGAGGAGAAGGGGACGGCAGAGGATGAGATGGCTGGATGACATCACTGACTCGATGAATGTGAGTCTGGGTGACCTCCGAGAGCTGGTGATGGATAGGTAGGCCTGGCGTGCTGCAGTTCATGGGGTCGCAAAGAGTCGGACACGACTGAGCGACTGATCTGATCTGATCTGATCTTCTGCCTCTGTTATTCTACTGCTTGCTGCCTCCAGAGTGTTTTGAATCTCATTCATTGCATTATTCGTTATGTGTTGACACTTTTTTATTTCTTCTAGGTCCTTGTTAAACCTTTCTTGCATCTTCTCAATCCTTGTCTCCAGACTATTTAACTGTGATTCCATTTTGATTTCAAAATTTTGGATTAATTTCACTATCATTATTTGGAATTTTTATCAGGTAGATTCCCTATCTCTTCCTCTTTGGTTTGGTTTGGTGGGCATTTATCCTGTTCCTTTAGCTGCTGGGTATTCCTCTGTCTCCTCACCTTGTTGAAATTGCCAGGTTTAGAGTGTCCTTACTATATTCTGGTAGTTTGTTGAAATTCTCTTTATTGAGGCAGTTTACTGGTCTTTTCAATATCTGATCTCTGCCCTGTTACAGAGGGGGTGGAGATGAACACCCAACTCTAAGCCGGCCAGGTTCAGGCACTCGGATAGTCCTCAGAAGCACAGACTCAGTTGAGTCTGCGTTTTTCGCCCTTCCCAGATCCGAGTAGCTGCGACTTATCCCCTCCCTGCTGCTCAGTCCTCTGGGTATACAACCGGCGCACCTTCTCAGGTGGATGTTGACCGTCCAGAGCCCCAAGAAGCCTCAGTTAACACAGAAACCTGCTTACAGTTTTGCAGACAATGTCTCTCTAGGGCTGTGATTGCCCGCTTTGACTCTGGCTGCCTGTGTACGGAGTGGGACAGTCTGTAGCAGGCTGTCTCTGTGCATTCCCTTGCTCAGTACGTAGTCCTGTTGATGTCTTAGGTTAGGGATGGCTTTTGACATAGTAGATATCCAACAGTCTGGTTATTTCTCTCAGGTAGTGCTCGGGATAGGCAGACCAAATCCTTACTCAAAGCGATGCAGGCCTCACTGCTACTCCTAGCCCAGCCCCCACTTACTAATAGCAAATGCTGGTGTCCGCGCCGCTTCTCCGCAAAAGGAGTTACCGCAGGGCTTGTGATCTCTTTTCAAAGACAATGAACTGTCTTTCTAAGTGCCTGATGTCCTCTGCCGGCATTGAGAAGTAGTTTTGTAGAATGTATTCAGCATTCAAATGTTCTTTTAACGAGTTTGTGGAGGAGAAAGTATTCTCTCCGTCCTACTCGTCCACCATCTTAGCTCCTCAGTATTCTTGCCTGAAAAATTCCATAGACAGAGGAGCCTAGCAGCCAGAGTCCATGGGGTTGCAAAGAGTCTAACATGACTGGGTGAATGAGCATGCACACACAATAATCAGGATAGCAAACTATCACACTAATCTCTGGTATCTCAGCTAGGCTGGACAGAATCACAGATGGCCTGATAAATGTTCAAGGTTTGCATTGTATTTCTCTCTCACAGTGTCTTTGGGCTCTCAGATTCACCTAGATGGGAACTGAAAGAAAGGTCTTTGTGTGGAAGTTCAAATGCCTCCTGGAGGGTTGATAATAGAGACTGAAGCACTGTCCACACAAGACAGCTGGAGGGAGTAAAGGACTGATTTCCCAGCCAAACTCAGGTTTTCAAAGAAAACATGTCCTGCAGCATCCAAGATTTCTTAGGCTGAGGGCACCACAGCAGAGAGATTTTATAGGTCACCTGGCTTCTCATTAGGCATCTTTCTGCTGTAACACCCATACTCTGTACCTGATTTCCCTGGGAGACAGGGGTCTGGACAGAAAGGAAAATTTTCAGTTCATTCTTTGTTCCTAAGAGGCCAGTTTACAAGGCAGGTGAATTCTGTTTTTATTACTCCTCTCGTTAATTGCCCTGCGTCCAGAGGTCTAAATCATCCCAGCATCTTATCCCAGTCTGAGCTAAAGTTTCCTTGAAGTCTAAGGCTAAGAATTCTCACTTAATTTAGTCCCTCAGATCTTTCAATTTTTCACTAGTGGTGAACACATAACTCCTGATATTTCTAAAAAATACTTTAGGATTGTGACAACTTTGTCCTTTCATAGAAAACCTTGGGCACTACACTCCTTGGCTCCCCAACATTTTTGCCCATCCAATCAGGATTTGTATGCTCATATCAGAAGTTAAGAGCTGTCTTTCAGTACTTCATTATGAATGTTTTTAAATCTGAGGCAAATTTAGAAATTTTTATACACTATAACCTAACTTAGCACATTATGGGGACTGTCTGCTGTAATTTTTATAGAAATTCATGCTGTGACATAGTCTTCTTATATATTATGACTTCGTTCTCTATTATAGAAATAAGACAGAGGGGTTTAATGTTCTGCACAAAGGTATGACCAAGAAAAGGATGGAGTCTTGATTAGGTGTTTTGATTGTCAGAATGCATTTAGTTCATAAATTCTGTGGCAATGATTTGCAATCAGAGATGACTTTGCAGCTGGTTATATTTTTCAGGATCTAAAAAGATTCTATACATGTATTGCATAGGACAGTATCCAATACTTAAAATTGTACTGCCTCAGATACCATCAGTGAAAAGGTATAAAATTTATTCTAGTCCAGCATTTTTCTAAATTGACTGTTCTTAAAAATTACTAACAGCAGATGAATGGATAAGAAAGCTGTGGTACATATACACAATGGAGTATTACTCAGCCATTAAAAAGAATACATTTGAATCAGTTCTAATGAGGTGAATGAAACTGGACCCTATTATACAGAGTGAAGTAAGCCAGAAAGAAAAACACCAATACAGTATACTAACACATATATATGGAATTTATAAAGATGGTAACAATAACCCTGTATACAAAACAGCAAAAGAGACACTGATGTATAGAACAGTCTTTTGGACTCTGGGAGAGGGAGAGGGTGGGATGATTTGGGAGAATGGCGTTGAAATAAGTATAATATCATATATTAAACGAGTCACCAGTCCAGGTTTGATGCCTGATACCGGATGCCTGGGGCTGGTGCACTGGGACGACCCAGAGGGATGGTATGGGGAGGGAGGAGGGAGGAGGGTTCGGTATGGGGAACACATGTATACCTGTGGCAAATTCATTTTGATACATGGCAAAGCCAATACAATATTGTAAAGTTAAATAAAATAAAAATAAAATAAAAAAAATTACCAAGAACTATAGATCAAGTGAAAACTGTGATTCAGTGGGTCTGATTCAAGGTACCAAAGATTTTGCTTTTCTAACAAGATCCTACATATTCTTAATGCTGGAGGTCTTTGGGTAGCAAGAACATGATTCTGTTACTAAATTCTGCAAATTTAGATATTTTTGTACACCTAGTGGTTCAGACTGTAAAGAATCTGCCTGAATGTGTAATACCTGGGCTCTATCCCTGGATTGAGAAGATCCCATGGAGGAGGGCTTGGCAACACACTCCAGTATTCTTGCCTGGAGAATCACCATGGACAGAGGAGCCTGACAGACTACAGTCCATGGGGTCACAAAGAGTCAGACATGACTGAGCAACTAAGCACAGCACAGCACAGCACATACACTATAAACTAGCTTAGCACATTATAGGGACTATCCACTTTAATTTTTATATAAGTTCATTCTGTGATGTAGTCTTCTTATGTTCTTAATTCTCCAATATAGACATGAGCCACAGAGGGGTTTAATGTTCTGCTCAAAAGTATAAACTAAGAAAGTTTATATTTTAATTGGGACTCTCGATTATAAAAACACTTTTAGTTCACAAGTTCTGTGCAGTGATTCTCAATCAGAGATGACTTTGCAGCTGGTCATGTTTTTTTCATTTTCAGTGTCTAAAGTGATCCTACAAATGTAATTCATAGGACAGTATCCAATACAATAATTATACTGCCTCAAATACCATCAGTGAAAGGAATAAAACTTATTCTAGTATAGCATTCTCCAGATCAGGAAACAACAGTTAGAACTGGAAATCGAATAATAGACTGGCTCCAAATAGGAAAAGGAGTACATCATGGCTGTATATTGTAACCCTGCATATTTAACTTCTATGCAGAGTACATCATGAGAAACGCTAAGCTGGAAGAAGCACACGCTGGAATCAAGATTGCTGGGAGAAATAACAATAACCTCAGATATGCAGATGACACTACCCTTATGGCAGAAAGTGAAGAGGAACTAAAAAGCCTCTTGATGAAAGTGAAAGTGGAGAGTGAAAAAGTTGGCTTAAAGCTCAACATTCAGAAAACGAAGATCATGGCATCTGGTCCCATCACTTCATGGCAAATAGATGGGGAAACAGAGTAAAGTGTCAGACTTTATATTTGGGGGCTCCGAAATCAATGCAGATGATGACTGCAGCCATTAAATTAAAAGATGCTTACTCCTTGGAAGGAAAGTTATGTCCAACCTAAATAGCATACTGAAAAGCAGAGACATTTCTTTGCCAACAAAGGTCCATCTAATCAAGGCTATGGTTTTTCCAGTGGTCACGTATGGATGTGAGAGTTGGACTGTGAAGAAAGCTGAGCACCAAAGAACTGTGGTCAGATCAGATGAGATCAGTCGCTCAGTCGTGTCCGATTCTTTGTGACCCCATGAACTGCAGCACGCCAGGCCTCCCTGTGCATCACCAGCTCTTGGAGGTCACTCAGAATCACATCCATCGAGTCAGTGATGCCATCCAGCCATCTCATCCTCTGTCGTCCCCTTCTCCTCCTGCCCCCAATCTCCCCCAGCATCAGAGTCTTCTCCAATGAGTCAACTCTTCTCATGAGGTGGCCAAAATACTGGAGTTTCCGCTTTAGCATCATTCCTTCCAAAGAAATCCCAGGGCTGATCTCCTTCAGAATGGACAGGTTGGATCTCCTTGCAGTCCAAGGGACTCTCAAGAGTCTTCTCCAACACCACAGTTCAAAAGCAACTATTCTTCGGTGCTCAGCCTTCTTCACAGTCCAGCTCTCACATCCATACATGACCACAGGAAAGACCATAGCCTTGACTAGATGAACCTTTGTTGGCAAAGTGATGTCTCTGCTTTTGAATATGCTATCTAGGTTGGTCATAACTTTATTTCCAAGGAGTAAGCGTCTTTTAATTTCATGGCTACAGTCACCATCTGCAGTGATTTTGGAGCCCAGAAAAACAAAGTCTGACACTGTTTCCACTGTTTCTCCATCTATTTCCCATGCAGTGATGGGACCAGATGCCATGATCTTCATTTTCTGAATGTTGAGCTTTAAGCCAACCTTTTCACTCTCCACTTTCACTTTCACTTTCATCAAGAGGCTTTTTAGTTCCTCTTCACTTCCTGCCATAGGGTGGTATCATCTGCATATCTGAGGTTATTGATATTTCTCCCGGCAATCTTGATTTCAGCTTGTGTTTGTTCCAGTCCAGCATTTCTCATGATGTACTCTGCATATAAGTTAAATAAACATGGTGACAATATACAGCATTGACGTACTCCTTTTCCTATTTGGAACCAGTATGTTGTTCCATGTCCATTTCTAACTTATGCTTCCTGACCTACATACAGATTTCTCAAGAGGCAGATCAGGTGGTCTGGTATTCCCATCTCTCTCAGAATTTTCCACAGTTTATTGTGATTCACACAGTCAAAGGCTTTGGCATAGTCAATAAAGCAGACATAGATTTTTTCTGGAACTCTCTTGCTTTTTCCATGATCCAGCGGATGTTGGCAATTTGATCTCTGGTTCCTCTGCCTTTTCTAAAACCAGCTTGACATCAGGAAGTTCACAGTTCACATATTGCTGAAGCCTGACTTGGAGAATTTTGAGCATTACTTTACTAGCGTGTGAGATGAGTGCAATTGTGTGGTAGTTTGAGCATTCTTTGGCATTGCCTTTCTTTGGGATTGGGATGAAAACTGACCTTTTCCAATCTTGTGGCCACTGCTGAGTTTTCCAAATTTGCTGGCATATTGAGTGCAGCACTTTCACAGCATCATCTTTCAGGATTTGGAACAGCTCCACTGGAATTCCATCACCTCCACTAGCTTTGTTTGTAGTGATGCTTTCTAAGGCCCACTTGACTTCACATTCCAGGGTGTCTGACTCTAGGTCAGTGATCACACCATCATGATTATCTGAGTCATGAAGCTCTTTTTTGTACAGTTCTTCTGTGTATTCTTGCCACCTCTTCTTAATATCTTCGAACCTGGAATGTCAGGTCCATGAATCAAGGCAAATTGGAAGTGGTCAAACAAGAGATGGCAAGAGTGAATGTTGACATTCTAGGAATTAGAGAACTAAAATGGACTGGAAAAGAGCTGTGGTACATATACACAATGAGTATTACACATCCATTAAAAAGAATACGTTTAAAGTAGTTCTAATGAGGTGGATGAAACTGGAGCCAATTATACAGAGTAAACTTAGCCAGAAACAAAAACACCAATACAGTATACTAACACATATTTATAGAATTTAGAAAGATGGTAATGATAACCCTGTATGTGAGACAGCATAAGAGACATAGATGTATAGAACAGTCTGGACTCTGTGGGAGGAGGGGGATGATTTGGGAGAATGGCATTGAAACAAGTATAATATCATATAGAAATTGAATCGCCAGTCCAGGTTCGATGCAGGATACAGGATACTTGAGGCTGGTGCATTGGGATGGCCCAGAGGGATAGTACAGGGAAGGAGGTGGGAGGGAGTTCAGGATTGGGAGCACGTGTACGCCTGTGGCAGATTCATGTTGATGTATGGCAAAACCAATACAATGTTATAAAGTAATTAGCCTCCAATTAAAATAAATAAATTTAAGTTAAAAAAAAGAATTGATGCTTTTGAACTGTGGTGTTAGAGAAGACTCTTGAGAGTGCCTTGGACTACAAGGAGATCCAAGCAGTCAATTCTGAAGGAGATTTCTTTGGAAGGAATGATGCTAAAGCTGAAATTCCAGTATTTTGGCCACCTCATGTGAAGTGTTGACTCATTGGAAAAGACTCTAATACTGAGAGGGGTTGGGGGCATGAGGAGAAGGGGATGATAGAGGATGAGATGGCTGGATGGCATCACTGACTTGATGTACATGAGTTTGAGTGAACTCTGGGAGTTGGTGATGGACAGGGAGGCCTGACGTGCTGTGATCCATGGGGTCGCAAAGAGTCAGACACGACTGAGTGACTGAAATAAACTGAAATTGACTATTCTTAAAAATTACCAAGGACTGTAGTTCAAGTGCAAATTTTGATTCAGGAGGTATGATTCAAGGTACCAGGGACTCTGTATTTCTGACAATGTCCTACATGTTCTTGATGCTGCAGGTCTTTGTCTGGGTAGCAAGAAAATGATTCTGTTAGATTCAGGCATAACTGTTTTAGGTCTTCATCAAGAGCCTTCCATGTATGTAATTCTGAAGGACACATTTCACTCACTTTTGCAAGCAGTGGTAAATACTGTTTGCTTTTTTTTTTAGTGGAAGAAGTCAAGTGTGGGATGATTTGAGAGACTAGCATTGAAATATGTATATCACCAGATGTAAAACAGATGGCCAGTGCAAGATCGATTCATAAAGCAGGGCACCCAAAGCCAGGGCTCTGGGACAACCCAGAAGGACAGAGCAGGGAGGGAGGTGAGAGGGGAGTTCAGGATGGGGAGGACATATGTATACCTATGGCCAGTTCATGCTGATATATGGCAAAAACCATCAAAAATATTGTATGGTAATTATCCTCCAATTAAAATAGTTTTTTAAAAAGAACTTTTTAGTGATATTGTTATATATATCTGAGAAAAAACACTTTAATAGGCAGAATAAGATACTCAAAAGATAACCACACCCCATTCTCAAGACCTTTTGAATATCCTATCTAGGTAGCAAGGGAGATACTCGAGTGGGGAACCTATCCCTTCTCCAGGGGATCTTCCCAACCCAGGAACTAAACTGGGGTCTCCTGCATTGCAGGCAGATTCTTTACCAGCTGAGCTACCAGAGAAACCCCAGATTATATTAGCAAATGGGATAAAGTGGATAATCATTGATCTTGATATCAGATTAGCATGAATATTCAGCTCGGAATAATGTAATCACAATGATCTTCTAAATGTGGACAAGAAAGGAAGAAAAACAGAGTCAGATAGATATTTTTAAATGCTCTGCACCTGGGTTTGAAGATGGAGGAAAGACCATGTACCAAGGAATGCCAGTGGCCACTAGAAGTAAAACAGCAAAGCAAATGCATTGTCCTATGCTGCATTCAGGAGGATCACGGTCCTTCAGACATCATAATTTTAGCTCAGTGAGACTTCAGACTTCTGAAAGAATTTTAAGATATATATGTGTTTTAAGCCACTAGCGTGGTAATTTGTTATAGAAAACGACAGGTTTATGGTTTAAGCCTCTAGTGTGGTAATTTGTTACAAGAGCATGCATGCATGCTAAGTCATTTCAGTGGTATCTGACTCTTTGTGACCCCATGGACTATAGCCCTCCAGGCTCCTCTGTTCATGGTGATTCTTGAGGCAAGAATACTGGAGTGAGTTGCCATGTCCTCCTCCAGGGGATATTCCAAAACCAGGGATGGAAGCTGTGTCTCTTGTGGGGCAATAGTAATCTAATACAGATGTTGTTCTTGGAGCTGAATTTAAACCTTTCAATTCAATCAGTGAGGTTCCCTTATCTAAAAGCATTTTGTCGTGAAATCCTACCTTAAACAGAAGGAGAGGCTTGAGTCCTTTTTGAGTTATTCAGACTCATTAGCTGCTAGAGAGAATTACTCATTGCTTAAACATAAATACGGTTCTAACTGTGAGGTCTTTGAGGATTCAAGATGAAAAATGTTAATCATTATTATTATGGGTACACATTCTGCTTAAAAGCTTTCTGTCAAAATTTCTAAATTCTATTTTCTGTTATTTCAATCATCTGTTCACTTACATCCCTCTAACTTCCTCTCAAGTTTTCTTTCAACTTGGGATGAAATACAAATGAGACTGTAGGCATGTGCATACAAGTGTGAGTGTATTTATTTCAGACAAAGGTGCATACAGATGCAGGCACATATATACATACATATACATCTAACCTTGAAGTTAGGTTGGAAAGCCAATGACTTTTCTAAAAGAAAGGGCTCAGCAAAGTGTTTCTATACATTTCATTCATTATTCATAGTATCCATGTGAAGTTTGAATTTGTCATTTCAACTTATCTTCTGAAGTAAGTAAACCTGAGACTCAGGTCAATTGCATTATTAATAATACCTTTTCAAAGAAATTAAAACATGTTTTTCATTTTGAAACTATTAAAAAAATGAACCAGATTGTATGTACTGCTAATTTTTGAAATTCAGCAAATAGTATACTTTTAAAAATGGCAGTATATTGTATGTAAATACTCTTTCAAGGAATTATAATTTAAAACTTCTGGTTTACATGGTTCAGGGCAACAAGGAAAGTCCATGTAGTTAAGTCAAACAGAAAATTGCGAGATATCTCTTTAAATGAGGAAGAAAGAAAAGTGTTATATATGGATATAAGAATAGTGGTACTAATATGAAGAAATCACCATTTGATACCATTTGACACTGAAATATGATTTCAGTGTTTTTCTTGTAAACTAAAGACTAACCTACGTATATAAAAAGAAGAAATTGACATAAAGTGGCTCAAAACAAAAGAGCACTACAACTGCACACACCTCATGGAGGGAACATTAAAACACAAAATAGAGCCAGACAGCTGACAGCAGACACATGAAGAAGAGACTATCAGAACTCAGATAAAATCCCCACAGTGCATTCCTGTTTGAGAGTAAAGACATTATGTTAAACCATTTGCTTTTAGGACAACTTGTTATGCAGCAACAAACTGATAAAATAATCCAAGTGAACAGCTGAGTGAAATTATAATAATGTAGGGCTTCTCATTGGAAAAGACTGTGATGCTGGGAGGGATTGGGGGCAGGAGGAGAAGGGGACAACAGAGGATGAGATGGCTGGATGGCATCACTGACTTGATGGGTGTGAGTCTGAGTGACCTCTGGGAGTTGGTGATGGACAGGGAGGCCTGGCATGCTGTGGTTCATGGGGTCGCAAAGAGTCGGACACGACTGAGCGACTGATCTGATCTGATGGAGGAGTTTGATGAGGTCCTATTGATTAATGTTCCCTGGAGTCAGGAGTTCTCTGATGTTCTCAGGATTTGGACTTAAGCCTCCTGCTTCTGGTTTTCGGTCTTATTTTTACAGTAATCTCAAGACTTCTTCTATACAACACAGTTGATAAAATATCTAGGTTAAAGATGAAAAGTTTCTCCACAGTGAGGGACACCCTGAGAGGTTCACAGAGCTACATGGAGAAGAAAAGAGGGAGGAGGGAGTTAGAGGTGATCCAAAGGAGATGAGGTGGAATCAAAAGAGGAGAGAGCAAGCTAGACAGTAATTACTTCCTTATGTGTGCTCCACAGTCTGGACCACTCACAGATATTCATAGAGTTATACAGAGAAGAGAAGAGGGAGGAAGGAGACAGAGGTGACTAGGAGGATAAAATGGGGGAATGAAAAGGAGAGAGACAGATCCAGCCAGTAATCAGTTCCCTAAGTGTTCCCCACCATCTGGAACAGACAGAGATTCAGAGAGTTGGGTAGAGAAGCGAAGGGGCAGGGAGGAGACAGAGGCGTCCTGGTGGAGATAAAGGAGAGTCCAAAGGGAAAGTGAACAGTCAAGCCAGTAATCTCACTCCCAAGTAAAACTTGGTACTGAAGATTGGGCTCTTAAAGATAAAAAATTAATAACAAATACCAAAAAGCAAAGATTAAAATTCTAGAGTAGAGGTTGGATTTTCAAAAATAAAATATTATAGAAAAGAAGAAGAAAAAAAGTCACAAAAATTATTTAAAAAATATATATGAAATTTGCTTTAAAAATAGTATTTTTTTGAAAAGTAATAGTAGGTTATAAAAATGAAAATTAAAGGAAAAATAGAGGACTTAAAAATTAAAAAAAAAGTTACCCTATTTACGAGACAGCAAAAGAGACACTGATGTATAGAACAGACTTTTGGACTCTGGGACCGGGAGAGGGTGGGATGATTGGGGAGAATATCATTGAAATATGTATAATAATATATCTGAAATGTATTAATTGTTCAAACTAATCACTGTCATGTTACAATTTGTTCATATTAGATGTCTGTAATGTTTCTGATAATCAATAAAAGAGATTCTTGATACCTAAAAAAAAAAAAACCTCTTTGCAACCCCCCCCAAAAAAAAAAAGAAAGAAAGAAGTAAAAAAGAAGTAAAGAAGTAAAAATATATTTTTACTAAAAATAGTAAAAATATATTTAGGACTTTCTCTAGTGTTGTTGTGGGCAGTATGGGGTCAGTTAATTTTCCAATAGTTCCTTCAGTCACTTCAGTTCAGTTCAGTTCAGTCACTCAGTCGTGCCTGACTCTTTGCGACCCCATGAATTGCAGAATGCCAGGACTCCCTGTCCATCACCAACTCCCGGGGTTCACTCAGACTCACATCCATTGAGTCAGTGATGCCATCCAGCCATCTCATCCTCTGTCATCCCTTTCTCCTCCTGCCCCCAATCCCTCCCAGCATCAGAGTCTTTTCCAATGAGTCAACTCTTCACATGAGGTGGCCAAAACACTGGAGTTTCAGCTTTAGCATCATTCCTTCCAAAGAAGTCCCAGGGCTGATCTCCTTCAACATGGACTTGTCGGATCTCCTTGCAGTCCAAGGGACTCTCAAGAGTCTTCTGCAGCACCACAGTTCAAAAGCATCAATTCTTTGGTGCTCAGCTTTCTTCACAGTCCAACTCTCACATCCATACATGACCACAGGAAAGACCATAGCACTGACTAGACGGAACTTTGTTGGCAAAGTAATGTCTCTGCTTTTGAATATGCTATCTAAATTGGTCATAACTTTCCTTCCAAGGAGTAAGCATCTTTTAATTTCATGGCTGCAGTCACCATCTGCATTGATTTTAGAGCCCAGAAAAATAAAGTCTGACACTGTTTCCACTGTTTCCCCATCTATTTCCCATGAAGTGATGGGACCAGATGCCATGATCTTTGTTTTCTGAATGTTGAGCTTTAAGCGAACTTTTTCACTCTCTTCTTTCACCTCCATCAAGAGGCTTTTTAGTTCCTCTTCACTTTCTGCCATAGGGGTGGTGTCATCTGCGTATCTGAGGTTACAGATATTTCTCCCAGTAATCTTAATTTCAGCTTGTGCTTCTTCCAACCCAGCGTTTCTCATGATGTTCTCTGCATAGAAGTTAACTAAGCAGGGTGACAATATACAGCCTTGATGTACTCCTTTTCCTATTTGGATCCAGTCTGTTGTTCCATGTCCAGTTCTAACTGTTGCTTCCTGACCTGCATAGAAATTTCTCATGAGGCAGATCAGGTGCTCTGGTATTCCCATCTCTTTCAGAATTTTTACAGTTCACTGTGATCCACATAGTCAAAGGCGTTGACATAGTCAATAAAACAGAAATAGATGTTTTTCTGGAACTCTCTTGCTTTTTCCATGATCCAGTGGATGTTGGCAATTTGATCTCTGGTTCATCTGCCTTTTCTAAAACCAGCTTGAACATCAGGATGTTCACAGTTCATGTATTGCTGAAGCCTGGCTTGGATAATTTTGAGCATTACTTTACTAGTGTGTGAGATAAGTGCAATTGTGTGGTAGTTTGAACATTCTTTGGCATTGCTTTTCTTTGGGATTGGAATGAAAACTGACCTTTTCCTGTCCTGTGGCCATTGGTGAGTTTTTCATATTTGCTGACATATTGCATGCAGCACTTTCATAGCATCATCTTTCAGGATTTGGAATAGCTTACCTGGAATTCCATCACCTCCGCTAGGATAGTCCCTTGGTCTGGTTTATATTTCTCAAGATCTGCTGGCCCGTTCCTATGTAGTCTGTACTAACTACCAGATTTTAATCTATTACACCTGTCACTTCCAAACCTGTTCCCTCGTTTTTAGCTTCCTCTCTTTGCTGGTCTCTTCAGTGCCTGATTTCCGTCCTGACACAAAGGGGCGTGTTGGTGAACACATTTTTTTTTGGAGGGGGGGGCTGACTTGTTCAGTTCCACTGTGGGGGGGGGGAGGGACACTGCAAACAAATAACACTGGCATGTGCTCTCAGTTTCACATCCACACTGGGCCTGCCCCCACTCATGGCTCATACATCCTCCCTGCCCACACAGCTCAGGCTCTAGGTTGCTCTGCCAGGAACTGTCTGAGGCTGGCCCTGGGCTGCATGCACCTCCCACGTCTAAGCTGCTCAGGTTCAGGCACTCAGGTAGTCCTCAGTGGCACAGACTCCATTGGGCCTGCGTTTTGTTCTCTCCCAGCTCTGAGCAGCTCGGGTGATGAGGTGTTTGGCGAACGCAGTCACTGTGACTTATTGCCTCTCCTGGCCCTACTGCTCAGTTTTCTGGGTGTACAACCAGCGCACCTTCTCAGGCAGATGATGACTGTCCAGAACCCCAAGAAGTCTTAGATAGCAAAGAAGCCTGATTGCAGTTAGGTAGATAATGTCTTTCTGGGGCTGTGATTGCCTCCTTCTGGCCCTGGCTACCTGTCACTGGAGGGGGATGGTCTACAGCTGGCTAGTTCTCTTCAGCTCTTTGTTCTGTGCACGGGCCTGGCAGTGTCTTAGGGCTTTTCGTGTGGTAGCTATCCCACAGTCTGGTTTGCTATCCTAAATTAATTTGCTCTGATTACCCTTGGAGCATTGAGGCCCAGTCCCTACTCTAAGCAGTGCAGCCCGTGCCTCCCTGCCCAGCCCCCTCTTGCTCGTGTAGGGTGCAGGCATCTGTGCTGCTTCTCCGCTGGTGGAGTTACTGTTGGGCTCGTAATCTGTGGGTTTTAATTATTTACTTATTTTTCCTCCCTATTATGTTGCCCTCTGTGCTTCCAAGACTTGCCACAGACTCGGCAGTGAGAGTGTTTCCTGGTGTTTGGAAACTTCTCTCTTTTTAAGGCTCCCTTCCCAGGATGGAGCTCCATCCCTACCTCTTTTGTTTCTTTTTTTGTCTTTTATATTTTTCCTATCTCCTTTTGAAGACAATAGGCTGCTCTTCTGGGTGCCTGATGTCCTCTGCTGGTATTCAGAAGTTGTTTTGTGGAATTTATTCAGTGTTTAAATGTTCTTTTGATGAATTTGTTGGGGAGAAAGTGATGTCCCAGTCCTATTTTTTGCCACCTTAGAACCGCCCCCTGGGACCCCTATAATTTAAACGTTGGTGCATTTGATATTATCCCAAAGGTTTCTGAGACTATCCTCACTTCTTTTCATTCTTTTTGTACTTTATTCTGCTCTTCAGAGGTTAGTGCCACCATTTTATCTTCCAGCTCACTGAGTCTCTTCTGCTTTAGATATTCTGCTATTTTTCCTTCTAGAGTATTTTTAATTTCAGTAATTGTGTTGTTTGCCTCTGTATGTTTATTCTTCATTCTTCTAGGTCTTTGTTAATGGATTCTTGAATTTTCTCCATTCTGTTTTCAAGGTTCTTTTTTAAGCTTTTATTTTTATCATCTTTCATCATTATTCTGAATTCTCTTCCAGGTAGTTCACATATTTCCTCTTCATTTATTTGGACTTCTATGTTACTAGTTTGTTTCTTCATTTGTGTAGAAATTGTCTGCAATTTCTTTATTTTTTTTTTTTAAACTTATTGTGTTTGAGGTGTCCTTTTCCCAGGCTTCAAGGTTGAATTCTTTCTTCCTTTTGGTTTCTGCCCTCCTAAGTTTGGTCCAGTGGTTTGTGTAAGCTTTGTATGGGGTCAGATTTGTGCTGAGTTTTTCTTTGTTTGTTTTTCCTCTGATTAGCATGGCTGAGTGAGGTGGTAATTCTATCTGCTGATATTTGGGTTTGTATTTTTGTTTTGTTTGTTGTTTAGATGAGTTGTCCTGCACAGGATGCTACTGGTGGTTGGGTGATACTGGGTCTTGTATTCAAGTGGTTTCCTTTGTGCGAGTTGTCACCATTTGATATTCCTTAGGGCTAATTCTCTGATACTCTAGGATCTTAGAGACAGTGCTCCCACCTCAAAGGCTCAGGGCTTGATCTCTGGTCAGGAACAAAGATTCCAGAACTGGTTTGTTATGGCATTAAGTGAGATTAAAATAAATGCCCAAAAATGAGAAACCAAAGATGAACCCCAGACAAATGGCAGTTACAAAACCAGGCAAAGAATATTTAAAATAATGGAATACACACATATACATATAAACCCATAAGAAAAATCAAAACAGTCCCACAAAAATTAAGTACAATAGCTTCATCAGGTGATCAAAGGAAATCTAAAATTATATTTATCAATTAAGATAAAAATTAAGTAAATCACAAGCTGGAGAACTAAACTAAATCAAGGTGCTAAGTTGGGACTAAAGCAATGAAGTAAAACTAACAAATATATTGAAATGAAAGGACAGGAGAAAAAAAGAGAGAATAGATATGCAAAGTTAAATAGAGGTAGATGAAGAAGATTTATATACATTCAAGATTAACTGCAAGGGGAAAAGAACAGTAGGAAAAACAAAAAAGGAATAATTGTAGAAAAACATAATAGGTCTAAAAAATTAAAATTAAGGAAAAAAAAGGAAGAAGAAAGAAAATTTTTTTAAAAATAAAGACTTTACAGAACTGTGAAAATCCAACTTAGAGGCAGAGGTAGATAACAACAATAAAAATATGACAGAGGCAAAGATTAGATTTCATAGTGCCAATAAAATTGGTATTTACAACAGAGAGGGATAAAATGAAAAAAAAAAAAAAAATACAAAATACTCTACAGAACAAGTGAAAACATAAGAATAATAAATGTTTTTCTTGAGTCACTGCTGTCAGTGTCCTTTCCTCTCTGGGAGTCAGAGTCCACCTCAGTTCCCCAGGATGCCCTCCAACACTGTGCTGGTTTCTGGAACTGTTGTTGGGGGCAGCACAGATTCGAATCTGGTTCTACTCCTGTGTGTTCTTGCCTCCAATGTCCACAGCTGTTCAGAACGAGTGCATTTTCTTTTGTGGGGACTCTCAAGGTCCTTTTATATATTCCATAGACACAGTGTCTGACTAGTTGTCATGTGGATTTAAGCTGCAGCTTGTACAGCAGGTGGGAAGTTTTGGAGTCTTGTTCCTTAGACACACTGACCTTGGGTTTCAATTATGGTTTTATTTCCACCTCTGGATGTGGGTCGTCCACTGGGATTTGCTCCTGAGGCTGCCCTGGATGACTTGGGTCTACCCCAGTGAGAGCCAGGAGTGGAGGTGGTGTAGATGCTTGTGTAGCAGGGGTTCTGGCAGCACCAGGTACTCAGAGGAGTTGGTGGCTAGGGAAGAAGGAAATACAGTGCTCTAGCAGGGTATGGCAACTGGTATTAGCTAATACACTCCAGTGTTCTTGCCTTGAGACCTCCCCAACAGAGAGGCCTCGCAGGCCACAGTTCACAGGGTCGCAAAGTGTCTGACATGATCAAAACCACCCTGCATGTGTAGACGCAAGAGTTTTTTTTGGCTGTGACAGATCTGCCCCAGTGAGGGTTGAGCATGAAGTTAGCACAGCTACTTGGCTTGCGGGGACCGTGGCAGCACCAAGTGTGTCCGCTGCAGGAATTAAGGCCCTATCATAGTCTTTTTGAGCCTCTTTTAGCTGGCGATCAGAAGGCCTCTTTGGCCAGTCTTTCTCCATAGTGTTAACTCTTTAAGCACTTAGAGAGCTCCCCTGGCTGGGGTCCTACTCTGTAGATCCGCACGCCAGGCACTTAAAAGGGCCACCTTGGGTGGGGTCCTACTCTGTAGTTCTGTGCATCAGTCACTTAAAAGAGCACCCTGGATGGAGTCCTACTCTGTAGTTCAGTGGGTCAGGCTTTTGATGAGCCAGCCTCTCTATTGTTCACCTCCAATGCTGACATGTGGGGAGAGAGAGAGGCTATGGTGATGGCTCCACTCCCTACGCTTGACTAGCAGTATCAACTTTCTTCCGTGTCTACCTGGCGTTCCTCCACAGGCATTTCCCACCACAATCTCCTCCCTCACATCCACTTGATTCATCTCTCTGCAGTCAATAGCAGCCCTCGCCCTGGGATTGCTCCACAATCCCTAAACTCCAGCTCCCAGCTGCTGTGCCTTCCAGGGGACCTGCAACTCTCTCTAGGATATGTATGGCTGTGGCAACAACTATCTGATTCTCACTCCATTTAGGCTGCAACAGATCAGCTGTTTCACTTGCAGCCTTAAATGTTTCTCTTCTGACTCAGACAATTACCCTGATTTGAGGATCAGACCCCTGCTTCAGTTCCCCAATTAGCCAAGGGCAGGTCCAGTCCCACTAACACTCCTATTCCCCCCCCCCCCCAGTTCCTTAATTCTACCTAGTTTTGTTTGGTTTTTATATATTCTTTTCCACAGGTCATGTACTCCTGTCTGCTCTCAAATGATGTTATGCATGCACTTCTGTGTCTGAAAGTGTATTCCTGATATATCTGTGGAGAGAGATGTATTCTACATCCACCTACTCCTCTGCCATCTTGTTCTTTCTAGAAGTTCTATTTATAACTATTTTTAGAAAACTTCATACTGTTTTATAATGGCTGTACCAATGTACAATCCCACCAACAGGGCACAAAGATTCCCTTTTCTCCACATCCTCAAAATACTTATTATTTCTTGTCTCTTTGAAGGTGGCCATTCTGATAGGTGTCAAGTGGTATCTGATTGTGGTTTTGATCTATATTTTCCTGGTAATTACTGATATTGACTTCCCAGGTTGCACTAGGTGTAAAGAATCTGCCTGCCAAGGCAGGAGATGTAAGAGACCTAGGTTTGATCTCTGGGTTGGGAAGATCAACTGGAGGAGGGCATGGCAACCCACTCCAGTATTTTTGCCTGGAGAATCCCATGGACAGAGGAGCCTGGTGGGCAACAGCCCATGGGGTCACAAAGAGTCAAATACGACTAAAACGACTTAGCACACATGCATTGATATTGAACACATTCTCATATGCCTGTTGGCCTCAGTGTGTGTTTTTGGAAAACTGCCAATTCAGGCTTTCTTGTCCATTTTTTTAAAAAATGTTAAGTTAAATGAGATCTTTCTATATTTTGGCTATCCATCCTTCTTCAGATATATCACTTACAATTATCTTCTCTCACCTAGTGGTTCAGCAGTAAAGAACCCACTTGCAATGCAGGAGACACAGGATATGCAGGTTCAATCCCTGTTTTGAGAAGATCTCCTGCAGGAGAAAACGGCAACCCACTGCAGTGTTCTTGACAGGAAATCCATGGACAGAGGAGCCTTGTGGGCTCCAATCCATAGGGTTGCAGAGTCAAACACAACTAATCAGAAACAGACACACACACAGTAGGACACCTCTTCATTTTCTTTAAAGTTTTCTTCACTGTGCAAATTTGTTTATTTTTTATTTCATTTGCCTTGCCAAGAAAATAGATCAAAAAATTTTGCTCAGAGAAGATTCAAAGAGCATACAGCCCATGTCTTCTAGGAGTTTTATACTTTCAGATCTTACATATGTCTTTAATCCATTTGGAGTTCATTTTTGTATGTGGTCTGACTTCTCAGTAGTCCAATTTCATTCTTTTGCATTTATCTGTCTAACATTCCAACACCATTTACTGACAATGCTGTCTTTTCCTTATTGTACATTTTGTCTCCTTTGCCATAGACTAGCTGTTCATATCAGCATCAGTTAATTTCTGGACCTTGTATTCTGTTTCATTGATCAATATGTCTATTTTGAGCCAGAATCATACTGTTTTGATTATGTGACTTTGTAGTGTAGTTTGAAATCAAATTGCCTGTTACCTCCAACTTTCTTCTTCCTTCTCAAGATTGCCTTAGGTATGTAGGGTGTTTTGTGTTTACACACAAATTTTAGAATTGTATGGTCTGGTTCCAGCATGACTGATTGTGTGGTTCCAGGGCTAATACCAGGCTGCTGGTGTGGAGATCTGGATCCTGGCACATGTAGTTGTACAGAGTTCCTAGGGAAACAGAACACACACAGTTCTGTTGGCTTTAAAACCCAGGGATTATTGGGGTTGGTGAAGCCTACTAGATAGAAGAACCAAATCCTGGGGTGGCTGGATCTGAGGCTGAAGCTGACTGGTCTGGTCCACTGGCAGATAGGTAAGACTATTGTGCTACAAAGCTAGAAGGAGGGCTCCAAATTGTGTTTGCCAGCAGCAGTGTCCTCATGTTAGAATGAGGTCACGAATATGACTGTTGATGGTGTCTATATCCTCAGGGGCAGTCCCAGGAGTTTCTTGACTATCTGAAAAGCTCATCAAGTTAAGCATGTGGGTCTGACCTGGTCTTTTCTCAAATTGTCACTGTGCTGTCTCACAGACCCATTGGAAAAGACTCTGATGCTGGAAAGGATTGGGGGCAGGAGAAGGGGACGACAGAGGATGAGATGGCTGGATGGTATCACCAACTCGATGACATGAGTTTGAGTGAACTCAGGGAGTTGGTGATGGACAGGGAGGCCTGGCGTGTTGCAATTCATGGGGTCGCAAAGAGCCGGACATGACTAAGTGACTGAACTGAACTGAACTGAACTGTGCTCTCACTCAGAGCAACTGAGATTTTTCATGCACCCTTTAAGAGGGAAATCTTTATTTGTTAGCCCTTTGACTCTCCAATATGCAAGCCCCACTGTACTCCAGCGCCAGATGGTTTGAAGACTTGTCTTCCCAATGTAGGACTCTTGGTCTGGAGAGCCTGTTGTGGGGCTCAGACCCAGCACTCTTGCGGATAACCTCTGAAGTTGTGATTATCTTCCTGTTTGAGTCACCTCCTTGGAAATGAATCTTGGGTATATATTGCATTCCTCCCTTCTTACTCATTGTGCTGTGTTTCCTTCTTTATATCTTTAGTCATGACAATCATTTTGGCTAGTCGTCTCACAGATAGTTCTCATCAATAGCTGCTCTGTGAATTATAGTTTTGGTTTTAACATGGGAGGAGATGAACTCAGGGTCATTCTTTTCTGCCATTTTAGCCACACCCCTCAAACCTCTTGATTTCAGTCCAGTGAGACCCATTGAAGGCTTCTGATCCTAGAATTGTAAGAGCATATATGTGTTTTCTTCCCATTTAAGTCATCACAGAGCATTGAGTAGAATTCCTTGCATGTACATATGCATATGGTTGATTCACTTCACTGTATAGGGTTAGGATTGGGGTTCATTGTATAGCAGAAATTAACTCAACATTGTGGGGTGACTCTGCCCCAATAAAAATTTAAAAAAATAAAGACATCTACCAAAAATAAGAAAAGATATACACATGTGTTTGCTTTCTATCAGTAGTATGGTATTTAAAATTAGCATTGGGAATTGAATATAAACATTTAACTAATGAAAGTTTGCTGAGGAAATTGATAATAAGTGTCTCATTTCATTCATTTACTTCCTCTGTAAAGGTATTTAATGTTGTGACTCCCATCTTAAGCAGAAGAAGAAATTAAAAATTAATTTGGTGATATTCAGTCTCTTTAATCAGTAGAATATTTCTCATGTACAAATGTAAATGTGATTTGAATTTCTCATTTTTGAGACATTAAGTAAAGAAAAGTCATTAATCATTTAAATTTGTTTATACCATTTACTTTAAATCTTTGTGTAAATTTCTACACTCTTCAATTTCATGTTAATTTTTAGATTCATTTTTAACATTTTAATCCTCTCCAAGTTTCCTTTATACAAAATTGAGATCAGGATTCTGTTTTTGTGTACCAATATGTGTGAGTATGTTTATTTGCAATAAAAATTTATATAAGCAAATTTACATATACATGCACACAACTTTCTTTTGAATATTTTCTTTGGGCTTGAGAAGATATGTCTGCACATTTAATTTATTTCATGTAATATTTGCCTGATGGTATGTTTACAATACTACACAACATTTAGAAATAAGAAAATTTAGGCTGAGAACTCTGAGAAGCAATGGCACCCCACTCCAGTATTCTTGCCTGGAAAATCCCATGGGCAGAGGACCCTGGTGGGCTGCAGTCCATGGATTCGCAAAGAGTCAGACATGACTGAGCAACTTCACTTTCACTTTTCATTTTTATGTACTGGAGAAGGAAATGGCAACCCACTCCAGTGTTCTTGCCTGGAGAATCCCAGGGATGGAGGAGCCTGGTGGGCTGCCGTCTATGGGGTCGCATAGAGTCGGACATGACTGAAGTGACTTAGCAGCAGCAGCAGCAAGCTCAGAAATGTTATGTTTTTAAGAATCACATAAAAAGACTTAAATTTATTGGGAACTTTATTGAATTATATACAAATGGAAACATGAAGTAGGTACTGTAAATTCGGTATGGCTCTTTTTATTTATTGAATTGTATGTTTTAATTATGTATGGTGTATATTGTGTTATACTTAAATTAAAGTCCAATACATTTTACAGAAGGGAAAATGTAACAATGAATGCACCAGAGTAGTATCTAGAAGACTAGTAGATGTCTCAGACTGGGCAGTGATAGGAGGTATCTCTTCTACATGGGAAGAAACAAATGGTATCCACATAGATACAGGAATGATATAGGTAAATTAAATTCACATTTGATACTTTCTCTTTTCTAAAATAAAGTATGAACCTAGGTATAAAAATATGAAAAACTGATTGTAGAAAGAAGTGCAATCCGACCACAAGTATTATTATAAAACCTTAGAAACAGATGTAAATTCTCCTAGCTCACTATTATACTCAAGAAGAGAGCAGTGGAGCTCCAAATATATATGTGTAATATATATCACATCATATATTATCATTTGGTAAGAAAGGAATTGCATTATATCATTTGCTCTTAGGAGAGCTGGTCATGCAGCAATCAGAACAGATCAAATCAGATCAGTCGCTCAGTCGTGTCCGACTCTTTGCGACCCCATGAACTGCAGCAAGCCAGGCCTCCCTGTCCATCACCAGCTCCCGGAGGTAACCCAGAATCATACCCATCTAGTCAGTGATGCCATCCAGTCATCTCATCCTCTGTCGTCCCCTTCTCCTCCTGCCCTCAATCCCTGCAAGCATCAGAGTCTTCTCCAATGAGTCAACTCTTCTCATGAGGTGGCCAAAACACTGGAGTTTCAGTTTTAGCATCATTCCTTCCAAAGAAATTCCAGGATTGATCTCCTTCACAATGGACTGGTTGGATCTTCTTGCAGTCCAAGGGACTCTCAAGAGTCTTCTCCAACACCACAGTTCAAAAGCATCAATTCTTCGGCGCTCAGCCTTCTTCACAGTCCAGCTCTCACATCCATACATGACCACAGGAAAGACCATAGCCTTGACTAGGCGAACCTTTGTTGGTAAAGTAATGTCTCTGCTTTTGAATATGCTATCTAGGTTGGTCATAACTTTCCTTCCAAGGAGTAAGCGTCTTTTAATTTCATGACTGCAGTCACCATCTGCAGTGATTTTGGAGCCCAGAAAAACAAAATCTGACACTGTTTCCACTGTTTCCCCATCTATTTCTCATGTAGTGATGGGACCAGATGCCATGATCTTCGTTTCCTGAATGTTGAGCTTTAAGCCAACCTTTTCACTCTCCACTTTCACTTTCATCAAGAGGCTTTTTAGCCCCTCTTCACTTTCTGCCATAAGAGTCGTGTCATCTGCATATCTGAGGTTATTGATATTTCTTCCAGCAATCTTGATTCCAACTTGTGTTTCTTCCAGTCCAGCATTTCTCATGATGTACTCTGCATATAAGTTAAATAAACATGGTGACAATATACAGCCTTGATGTACTCCTTTTCCTATTTGGAACCAGTCTGTTGTTCCATGACCAGTTCTAACTGTTGCTTCCTGACCTGCATACAGATTTCTCAAGAGGCAGATCAGGTGGTCTGGTATTCCCGTCTCTTTCAGAATTTTCCATAGATTATTGTGATCTATACAGTCAAAGGCTTTGGCATAGTCAATAAAGCAGAAATAGATGTTTTTCTGGAACTCTCTTGCTTTTCCTATGATCCAGCAAATGTTGGCAATTTGATCTCTGGTTCCTCTGCTTTTTCTAAAACCAGCTTGAACATCAGGAAGTTCGTGGTTCACATATTGCTGAAGCCTGGCTTGGAGAATTTTGAGCATTACTTTACTAGAGTGTGAGATGAGTGCAATTGTTCGGTAGTTTGAGCATTCTTTGGCATTGCCTTTCTTTGGGATTGGGATGAAAACTGACCTTTTCCAATCTTGTGGCCACTGCTGCGTTTTCCAAGTTTGCTGGCATATTGAGTGCAGCACCTTCACAGCATCATCTTTCAGGACTTGGAATAGCTCCACTGGAATTCCATCACCTCCACTAGCTTTGTTCGTAGTGATGCTTTCTAAGGCCCATTTGACTTCACATTCCAAGATGTCTGGCTCTAGGTCAGTGATCACATCATCATGATTATCTGGGTCTTGAAACTCTTTTTTGTACAGTTCTTCTGTGTATTCCTGCCACCTCTTCTTAATATCTTCTGCTTCTGTTAGGTCCACACCATCTCTGTCCTTTATCGTGCCCATCTTGGCATGAAATGTTCCTTTGGTATCTCTGATTTTCTTGAAGAGATCCCTAGTCTTTCCCATTCTGTTGTTTTCCTCTATTTCTTTGCATTGATCACTGAAGAAGGCTTTCTTATCTCTTCTTGCTATTCTTTGGAACTCTGCATTTAGATGTTTATATCTTTCCTTTTCTCCTTTGCTTTTCACTTCTCTTCTTTTTGCAGCTATTTGTAAGGCCTCCCCAGACAGCCATTTTGCTTTTTTGCATTTCTTTTCCATGGGGATGGTCTTGATCCCTGTCTCCTGTACAATGTCACGAACCTCATTCCATAGTTCATCAGGCACTCTATCTATCAGATCTAGGCCCTTAAATCTATTTCTCACTTCCACTGTATAATCATAAGGGATTTGATTTAGGTCATACCTGAATGGTCTAGTAGTTTTCCCTACTTTCTTCAATTTCCGTCTGAATTTGGCAATAAGAAGTTCATGGTCTGAGCCACAGTCAGCTCCTGGTCTTGTTTTTGCTGATTGTATAGAGCTTCTCCATCTTTGGCTGCAAAGAATATAATCGATCTGATTTCAGTGTTGACCATCTGGTGATGTCCATGTATAGAGTCTTCTCTTGTGTTGTTGGAAGAGGGTATTTGCTATGACTAGTGCATTTTCTTGGCAAAACTCTGTTAGTATTTGCCCTGCTTCATTCCGTGTTCCAAGACCAAATTTGCCTTTTACTCCAAGTGTTTCTTGACCTCCTACTTTTGCATTCCAGTCCCCTATATTGAAAAGGACATCTTTTTTGGGTGTTAGTTCTAAAAGGTCTTGTAGGTCTTCATAGAACCGTTCAGCTTCTTCAGCGTTACTGGTTGGGGCATAGACCTGGATTACTGTGACATTGAATGGTTTGCCTTGGAATCGAACAGAGATCATTCTGTCATTTTTGAGATTGCATCCAAGTACTGCATTTCGGACTCTTTTGTTGACCACGATGGCCACTCCATTTCTTCTGAGGGATTCCTGCCCACAGTAGTAGATATAATGGTCCTCTGAGTTAAATTCACCCATTCCAGTCCATTTTAGTTCACTAATTCCTAGAATGTCAACATTCACTCTTGCCATCTCTTGTTTGATCACTTCCAATTTGCCTTGGTTCATGGACCTGACATTCCAGGTTCCTATGCAGTATTGTTCTTTACAGCATCGTACTTTGCTTCTATCACTAGACATGTCCACAGCTGGGTATTCTTTTTGTTTTGGCTCCATCCCTTCATTCTTTCTGGAGTTATTTCTCCACTGATCTCCAGTAGCATATTGGGCCTCTACTGACCTGGGGAGTTTCTCTTTCAGTTTCCTATTATTTTGTCTTTTCATACTGTTCATGTGGTTCTCAAGGCAAGAATACTGAAGTGGTTTGCCATTCCCTTCTCCAGCGGACCACACCTTGTCATCTCTCTCTACCATGACCCACCCATCCCAGGTTGCCCCTCGGGCATGACTTAATTTCATTGAGTTAGACAAGGGTGTGGTCTTTGTGTGATTAGATTGACTAGTTTTCTGTGATAGCTAACAGATAAAATGAGCAAAGTGAACAGAAGTAAGAATGAAGACAGTAATCTGCTAATTATTCTTGGAATTTTTCTAATATTTGAGGACAGTACTCTTGATTATTCTGTTATTTCAGATGACTCTATTATAAAGTGCTTACGGTCACCAGAAGCAGTTGAAAGGACATGCATGTGTCTGTGGGAATACTGGTGCTCTTCAGTCATTTTAATTAATAGGAACCCATGCTCTCCTGAGTCACTTTTTGGAAACAAACATGAAAAGATTCCTGTGCATAATGGAAACATATAATTGTTGACATTGATAATGTTCATCTACCATCACTTTAGTGTTCATGAAAAATTGTAGGAGAGGGGACAAATTTCCTTTATAGCAATAGAAGAAGTCATACTATAGGCAGTGGCAACCCACTCTATGGATGAAGGAGCCTGATAGGCTGCAGTCCGTGGGGTCGCTAAGAGTCAGACATGACTGAGCGACTTCACTTTCACTTTTCCTTTTATGAATTGGAGAAGGAAATGGCAACCCACTCCAGTGTTCTTGCCTGGAGAATCCCCGGGATGGGGGAGCCTGGTGGGCTGCCGTCTATGGGGTCACAGAGAGTCGGACACGACTGAAGTGACTTAATAGTAGTAGTAAACGTTTTGAAGTTGTAAAATGATGATACATCAATAAAACTATAAAAAGTGATAACTCTAAAAAAAAATGCCAATCAAATTTCCACCCATATATAAAAGCCTTATTATATGGACAACAGTTCTCTGTATTATGGGCTTCCCAAGTGGCTCAGTGATGAAGAATGTACCTGCCAAGCAGGAGACATAGATTGGGACGATCCCCTGGAGAAGGAAATGGCAACCCACTTCAGCATTCTTGCCTGGGAAATCTCACAGAGAGAGGAGCTTGACAGGCTACAGTCCGTGGGGTCACAAAAGAGTTGGACACAACTAACACCCAAAAAACTAACTAAGACCCAAACACAACTAACCAACATCCAAAACGTCCATATTCCAATGAATAAATGTACAGTATGAAAAATAAATATTTTGCAAAATAGCTCAGCATATGATTTAAAAATCTTCTTCATCTTTTTTAAGGTAATTTATGACTGGTTCCAAATAGGAAAAAGAGTACGTCAATGCTGCACATTGTCACCATGTTTATTTAACTTATATGCAGAGTACATCATGAGAAATGCTGGACTGGAAGAAACACAAGTTGGAATCAAGATTGCTGGGAGAAATATCAATAAGCTCAGATATGCAGATGACACCACTCTTGTGGCAGAAAGTGAAGAGGGGCTAAAAAGCCTCTTGATGACAGTGAAAGTGGAGAGTGAAAAGGTTGGCTTAAAGCTCAACATTCAGAAAACGAAGATCATGACATCTGGTCCCATCACTACATGGGAAATAGATGGAGAAACAGTGGAAACAGTGTCAGACTTTCTTTTTCTGGGCTCCAAAATCACTGCAGATGGTGACTGCAGCCATGAAATTAAAAGACGCTTACTCCTTGGAAGGAAAGTTATGACCAACCTAGATAGCATATTCAAAAGCAGAGACATTACTTTACCAACAAAGGTTCACCTAGTCAAGGCTATGATCTTTCCTGTGGTCATGTATGGATGTGAGAGCTGGACTGTGAAGAAGGCTGAGCGCCGAAGAATTGATGCTTTTGAACTGTGGTGTTGGAGAAGACTCTTGAGAGTCCCTTGGACTGCAAGGAGATCCAACCAGTCCATTCTGAAGGAGACCAGCCCTGGGATTTCTTTGGAAGGAATGATGCTAAAGCTGAAACTCCAGTATCTTGGCCACCTCATGCGAAGAGTTGACTCATTGGAGAAGACTCTGATGCTGGGTGGGATTGAGGGCAGGAGAAGAAGGGGACGACAGAGGATGAGATGGCTGGATGGCATCACTGATTTGATGGATGCGAGTCTGAGTGACCTCCGGGAGCTGGTGATGCACAGGGAGGCCTGGCATGCTGCGGTTCATGGGGTCGCAAAGAGTCAGACACGACTGAGCGACTGATCTGATCTGATGAATCTAAGGTCATATTAGGTTAGTATTTTTATTAAAGTTTATCTTATAATAAATACTCCTCTTGAAGAAATGTATTTGATAATAATTTTGCCAGTGACTAAAGTTAGCATTTTGGACACTGAATTAAGAAAAAGAAAAAAAAAATAAGAAAAGAGTATCAGAATTCTAATGAGAAGAATAATACCAAGTGGCTAGCTTTAACACATTACTCTGTTAAAATTGACATTGTACGTAGGAGCAGTTAAGGTAGAGCTATAGAAAGAAATGTTAGATAAAAAGGCAAAGAGTGGTCTCAGATTTTCCTCTATTATTGTTATATAAATTGTTCTCATCATCAGTTGTACCTTTTTCCATTGGAGTACTATAATGTATGACAGTTCCAGTAGTAAAAGAAAATAAAAGTATTTAATATGATGTATATAATATTAAATATTCTAAATGTTGTTTCATTAGATAAATGGGGATTTCCAAACATTTCTGAGCCATGGTTGAAAATAAATATGGGAAAACATGCAAACAACAACGAGCAAACTGTTGGATATCAGAGAGCAGAAAGGTTCATAAAGTCAGTTATTTAAACTTTATAAAGAAGTTGAGGTCAAGGAAAAAGATTAGGAAATAAATAGAGAAAAATATTACTTTAACAATCCGATTAAATAATCAAAATTTCTGACTCTGAGGCTTTGTCTTCTGCTATCATGTGCATTTCCTCCATATTCTGACAATTGATCATTTTGTAGTTTGCTTCACAAAGAATGCTTTCAGAGCCCTCTTTATATCTTTATTTCTCAGACTGTAGATGAAGGGGTTCAGCATGGGTGTGACCACAGTGTACATCACTGAGGCAGTTGCACTTGATTGTGAGCTGTGGGTACCAGCAGAGCTAAGGTACACCCCTAGCATTGTACAATAAAATAAAGAAACAACTGAGAGGTGAGACGCACAGGTAGAGAATGCTTTATACTTCCCCTGAAGTGATGAGATTCCACGTATGCAAGAAACTATCTTAGAGTAAGAGTAAAGGACACCAATGAAAGGACCACCACCCATCAGGACAGCTGCAAAATACATCACCATGTTATTAAGAAAGGTGTCAGAACAGGCAAGTTGGATCATTTGATTGAGTTCACAAAAAAAGTGGGGGATTTTCAAGTTTGTGCAGAAGGATAGTCGCAATACCATTAAGCTTTGTAACAAGGAATTCAGGAGACATATGATCCAGGACATTAGAACCAGAAGTGCACAGAGCCGGGGGTTCATGATGACTGTGTAGTGCAGGGGGTGGCAGATGGCCACGAAGCGGTCATAGGCCATCACGGTCAGGAGAAAAATGTCCAACACTGCAGAGAGTGTGAAAAAATAAATCTGTGTGATGCAGCCTTCATAGGTTATAGCTTTATTCTGGGTTTGAATGTTCCACAGCATTTTTGGGATGGTGGTAGAGGTGAAACAGATGTCTACAAAGGACAGGTTGGAGAGGAAGAAGTACATAGGGGTGTGTAGGTTGGGGTCTGAATTGACGGCTAAGATAATGAACAGGTTTCCAAACACAGTGATCAGGTACATGGATAAGAAAAGCCCAAATATGAGAGGCTGCACTTCTGGTTCCTCTGAAAATCCCAGAAGAAGAAATCCTGAAATCCATGTATCATTGCCTGGTTGCATATGATGGAAGTAACTTCTAGGAAAGAAGGAAACAACATGACTAATACAAATATGCGCTGGTGTGTGTGCTAAGTTGCTTCAGTTCTGTCTGACTCTTTGTAACACTATGGACTATAGCTTGCCATGCTTCTCTGTCCATGAAATTCTTCAGGAAAGGATACTCAAATGGGTTCCATGCCCTTCTCCAGGGAATCTTCCCAACCCATGGTTCAAACCTGTGATTCCTGCAATTCCTGCATTTCAGGCAGATTCTTTACTGCTCAGTCACCAGGGAAGCCCCAATATTCAAACAAACTTGCATTATTCACATATTCTAAATTATATAATGTATACTTTGCAGTCAATAAATTAATTTTTGTATTTGTTGTATGGATCTGATTTTCTTTAATGAATCCCCCTCTACCATTTCTGATATGAAATTGCTTTCCCAATCAGCTTTTTCCCTAGGAGGGCAGGATGAATTTTACAGTTTTAATAAGAAACCCATCTATTTCAGGAATATAAATTGTAGTATGACTATATTTTCCCAATGCCTAGGCTATGAATATAAGATGTTGAAAAGCAAAACTCCCTACAATTCACTGATCAAAAATATATATACGCAAACATAAGATTATCTATCACTTCTGATGGGGACAAGCGGTATGATGAGAAAGAAAGCAAGCATAAAGGAAAGAGTGGAACATTCTATTTTTCATGTGCTTTGGATAAGACTGGCAAGCATGGTGACATGTGAATCATAACCTCTAGTAAGAATGGGAGGGAAATGCAAAGGTATGTGTGTAAGTGTGTACCCAGCAGACAGAATGGCAAGGACTCAAATAAATAACATCAGAACTGAAAGAGGAGATGTTACAAGTGATGCTGAAATGGAGGAGAACCTTATGGTCTTCACCTTCACCTTGCGTTCCACATGTCTTCTGTGAGTAGGAAAACTTCAGCTAGAGAAGAACTTAGAGCAGTGAGAAAATGCAGAAACAAAGGAAACCAGTCCAACAGGCTAAATAATAGTAGTTTAATCATTAAGCACAATCAGTCAAGGACCTTTAGTTCATTCTCAAGATTTACAGATAATATTCTGCATTGTATCCTGTGAGTTGTCTTATAGATACCAAAACCCTCATCAGGTGAAAGAAGTTAACTACATGAGGACCAGACTGTAGCCATGACATAGAAGCTGCCACAATTCCAAGAACTGGCCTCAAGACATGGGAACAGACTGACCCTAGAAATGAAGATTAACTGTACTTAAAATAATCAAGATGACACTGGTCAGACCCCTGCATACATTCAAGTTAACTGTCAGAGATAGCTGTGCTTTTTCTACATGTAGTCCCCTCCCTCTGACTATAAAAGCTCTTGCCAACTGATTCTCAGTGAGGGGTAATCTGCCTTTGGACAGAAGTCTGCATTCCTCCCTGCACCACAGTTGCCGGCATCTGAAACAAAGCAAAATTTCCTTTCCACCAACCTGACTTCTTAATCAGGATTTAATTAGTGAGCAGCCAGACCATCCCCACTTTCAGTAACAGTACCCAAGAAATATAAAGGATCACAAAATACTACTATAAATATTTATATGCCAACAAATTGGATAACTTAGAAAGAATAAAAAATGTATAGAGACATACAATCTACAAAGACTAAATCATAATGGAGTCAAACAATTACACTGCTGCTGCTAAGTCGCGTCAGTTGTGTCTGACTCTGTGCGACCTCATAGATGGCAGCCCACCAGGCTCCTCTGTTTCTGGGATTCTTCAGGCAAGAACACTGGAGTGGGTTGCCATTTCCTTCTCCAATGCATGAAAGTGAAAAGTGAAAGTGAAGTCGCTCAGTCGTGTCCAACCCTTAGCAACCTCATGGACTGTAGCCTACCAGGCTCCTCTGTCCACGGGACTTCCCAGGCAAGAGTACTGGAATGGGGTGCCATTGCCTTCTCCAAACAATTACATTAAATGACATTTAATTAAAATGTATGACCTCTGAAATAAAAAAATATAGAATAAAATATTTAACCACACCAACATGGGTCTCTCATTAAAGTGTGAAATTGCAAAGATGTGGGAATGAAAAATATAAAAATATACATTTTGAAAAGCTGAAGAAGCAGTATCAAATGTTATACTTTTCATCTATATAAACACAAATGAATTTCAATGAGTAAAAGACAATAGTTGAATGCAAAAGAATGTCTCTCACATGAGAGGGTAGTATGATTGCTATTTAACAAAACATATCTAACCACAAAAAGATAAAAAGTAGCAACAAGGAAAGGCAAATGTTTAACAATTAATATAAAATGATGTTATTACTAGTAAGGATGCAAAAAAATCTATCATTTAATGTGGTCAACTGATAGAAGAGATCATACAAAATTAGGTCTCAAATCACTGCAGATGGTGACTGCAGCCATGAAATTAAAAGACGCTTACTCCTTGGAAGGAAAGTTATGACCAACCTAGATAGCATATTCAAAAGCAGAGACATTCCTTTACCAACAAAGGTTCGCCTAGTCAAGGCTATGGTCTTTCCTGTGGTCATGTATGCATGTCAGAGCTGGACTGTGAAGAAGGCTGAGCACCGAAGAATTGATGCTTTTGAACTGTGGTGTTGGAGAAGACTCTTGAGAGTCCCTTGGACTGCAAGGAGATCCAACCAGTCCATTCTGAAGGAGATCAGCCCTGGAATTTATTTGGAAGGAATGATGATAAAGCTGAAGCTCCAGTATTTTGGCCACCTCATGCGTAGAGTTGACTCATTGGAGAACACTCTGATGCTGGGACGGATTGAGGGCAGGAGGAGAAGGGGATGACAGAGGATGAGATGGCTGGATGGCATCACTGACTCGATGGATGCGAGTCTGAGTGACCTCCAGGAGTTGGTGATGGACAGGGAGGCCTGGCGTGCTGCAGTTCATGGGGTCGCAAAGAGTCGGACACGACTGAGTGACTGATCTGATCTGATCTGATCTGTATATGGCTCGATTATATTTAAGTTTAGTAGGAAGTGATTGGGTTGTTAAATAAAAACTGGCATAAATGGCTCTCTGTCTGGAAGAATGTAAAATTGGCCCACTCTCAAACATCATGCAAAAACACACAAGTATTACATACAACCTCCAAAATTCCACTGAGAAACTATGATGTGAAAATATTTCGGAACATTGAAAACTATAGAGAAATAGGTAAATACTATATGGGCATTTAATGATAATAATAAAACCAAATGGTGATAGATATATGTAAAACTTACTGCAACTGAGCAATATTTCAAGAAAACATGAAACGTCTTTCGCTATCAGCCTGGGAAAAAGACTAGGATTAAGAACTCTTATGATGGTTGAGGTTGGAACTTTTAAACTTGTAGCAAAGGCAGCACTCTAATTTTGCTAGCATAAACATAAAGTATTATAAGATTAAAAAATAACCCAAAGATAGCTATAAATATTACAAGTACAGAGATTCTTTGGGCTTCCCAGGTGGTGCTGAACTGTAAAGAATCCACTGGCCAAAGCAGAAGACACCAGAGATGTGACTTTGATCCCTGGGTCAATCCCCTGGAGAACGAAATGACAACATGGACAGAGGAGCTTGGTGGGCTACAATCCATGAAGTCGCAAAAGTGTCAGACACAACTGAACACACATACACTTCCTGACTGATATGCTTTACCCCAGGGATACTCAATCTAAGGGCTATTAATTTTCTGGACCAGATAATTCTCTTTTATGCTCTGTCTTGCAGATTGAAAGATGTTTACAGCATCCATGGTCTCCATCCACCCTCCTCCAGGTTGACAGCCAGAAATGTCCCAGAACATTGTTCAATGTGTCCCCAGGGGGAAATCACCCTGATAGGAACCAGTGTGAATTTAACAATCTCAACATCTTTTTCTAGCATTGACATAATAGCAATTTCATGATAAAGAATGTGAAATATGGTCAAAGGTGTAAATAGAATTGCTGCACTGTAAATATTATGTAACTGCTGTAATAGATACATTAATTAATTTATCAAGCAAATAAATAGATACAGTAATCTATTGCCTCTGGCTTGAGTTGAATTGGTGTCCATTCTCTCTGACCTTCTTATGCATAGTCAGCTGGCTTGTTCAACTCACCTGGATGGGAACTCTGAGAGGATGGTCTCCAACAGGGGCATCTGAATTCTCTCTTGGATGGTTGGTGATGGAGACAAAACAGCAGGAATGAGTGAAGCTACAGCTCCCAACCAGAATTAGGACTCCAAACAAAGGGGAAAAAGGGCCCTTCCAGCCCAAGTTTACACATGCTGAGAGAGTGCAAATGTGGATATATTTGTAACTCCCTATATCTGCTCATTAGGCATGTTTCTCTCTGTTTAACCTCATAATTCCCCTGTGGAAAACTGTTAAGGAAGGAAGGAAATTTTCCTTAATGATTCTCAATTCACAAGAGAGCAGGGTAGAAGTCAAGTGAATCCAATTCTGTTCTGTTTTTCATTCCTTCTCCATGAAGTAGCCTCCCTTTCAGATCTCTAAATCTCCTAGCACATTATCTCAACTTTGAGTTAGAGTTTTCTCCAAATTTAAGACTGAGGAACCTGTCTGCATCAGGTCTCTTGCATCTTCAAATCACTGACCTGTGGTGGAGGCACAGGCCCTGAATCCTATGAATATTTCTATTCTCCTTTCAACAAAGAGTGTGTGTGGGGAGGAAGTGAGATCTTTTGGTAATAAAGCTTGGGCACTATGTGCATTGTCTTCATTACACATGAGGGATTTTATACTTATATCTGTAGTTCAGAGATGTCATTTTGGTTCATTATAAAACATTTGTTAATGATAAGAGATATATTTAATTATTTTTTTTAATAAAACCTGAGCTTAGTATCGACTATGGATTGTTTGATTGAGTATTTATAATTGTGTCATCTATGAAGAAGTACATTTAAATAACTTCATTCTCTCTTGCAGAAATGGGGCTTGAAGGTCT
Organism: Tragelaphus eurycerus; assembly: GCA_935064755.1. NCBI lineage: Eukaryota > Metazoa > Chordata > Mammalia > Artiodactyla > Bovidae > Tragelaphus > Tragelaphus eurycerus. Next base: position 163,015 of record CAKXYN010000276.1, read on the forward strand.
TTAGTGAACTGGACAATGTTATTATCTGAGTATGTGATGGGTCTTGATTGTAAATCTGTCAGGATACTTCTAGTTTTCAATCTAGATCAGTGGTTCTCAACTAGAAATGTTTTTCCCTTGAATGTTAGACAATGTCTGAAATGATGCTGCTAAACATCTAAAATTCATAGGAAAGAACCCCCGGAATAACATCTGTCACATTACAGTTGACCACCTTCACCCATTTTGTTCACCAACTCCAGTTCACTCATCCTCTCATAACCAACAAGATTTTCTCTGTATCTACGAGTTTTGTGTTTGCTTGTTTGTTTAAATTCCATATATAAGTGCAATCATATAAGTGAAACCATACAGTATTTGGCTTTCTCTGCCTGACTTATTTCATATGGCATAATACACACGAGGTCCATCCATGTTGTCTCAAATGGCAATGACTCCTTTTTCATAGCCTAGTAGTATTTCCTTGTGTGATTGCATGTAGTATTCCACTGTGTGTATCTCACATATTCTTTATCCATTAATATATTGATAGATAAGTAGTTTCCATATTTAGTCTATGGTAAATAAAGTTGCATTGAACATGGGGATGTATACATCTTTTCAAATACATTTTTATTTTCTTCTGATAAAATCCTCAAAGTGGACTATGTGGGTCTACTTACTTTTTTTTTTTTTTTTTTGAGTGATATCCATAGTTTTTATAGTGGCTGCACTTATGTATCATGAATTCCCCAAAACAGAGTATGAGGGTCTCCTTTGTTCCACATCCTCATCAGTAATTGTGATTTCTTGTCTTTTTGATAGTAGCTATTCTAACCCAGCATGGCTCAGCTGGTAAAGAATCTGTCTGCAATGCTGGGGAGCTGGGTTTGATTCCTGGGTTGGGAAGATCCCCTAGAGAAGGGAAAGGCTACTCAGTCTAGTAGAAGTAGTGGTAGATTCTAACACATCTAAGTGATATCTCATTGTGATTTTGATCTGTATTCCTCTAATAAATAGTGAGGCTGCTGGCGGACATGCTAAAGCACGGCCGAGAGGAGCCACTCCACGTCCGAGGTCAGGGGCAGTGGCCAAGAGTACCAGACTGCGACTGCACAGGAAAGGCCAAGAGGAGTTACCTCGACTGAGGTCAGGGGAGGTGACGAGAGAAGTTACCCCACATTTGAGGTCAGGGGCAGTGGCTAGAAGGAGATACCCCACTCCCCAAGCCTGAGGCCAGGGGTGGCGCGTGGGAGGAGCTACTCCACGACCACACGCCCGAGGCCAAGGTGGCAGCCGGGAGGAGCAATCCCACGTCCGAGGCCAGGATCGGTGGCTGGGAGGACCAACACAATGTCCAAGGAGCCATGGCTGCGAGGGTGCAGGAGGGAGGAGCTATCCCATGTTGAAGGTCAGGAAGGGCTGCGGTGAGGAGAGACCCCTCGTCCAAGGAAAGGTGCTATGGCTGTGCTTTGCGGGAGCAGCCGGGAAGAGATACCCCATGCCCAGGGTAAGAGAAACCCAAGTAAGACGGTAGGTGTTGCAAGAGGGCATCAGAGGGGCAGACACACTGAAACCATACTCACAGAAAACTAGTCAATCTAATCACACTAGGACAACAGCCTTGTCTAACTCAATAAAACTAAGCCATGCCCGTGGGGCAACCCAGGATGGGCGGGTCATGGTGGAGAGATCTAACGGGATGTGGTCTGCTGGAGAAGGGAATGGCAAACCACTTCAGTATTCTTGCCTTGAGAACCCCATGAACAATATGAAAAGGCAAAATGATAGGATACTTAAAGAGAAATTCCTCAGGTCAGTAGGGGCCCAAAATGCTACTGGAGATCAGTGGAGAAATAACTCCAGAAAGAATGAAGGGATGGAGCCAAAGCAAAAAGAATACCCAGCTGTGGATATGTCTGGTGATAGAAGCAAGGTCTGATGCTGTAGAGAGCAATATTGCAAAGGAACCTGGAATGTCAGGTCCATGAATCAAGGCAAATTGGAAGTGGTCAAACAAGAGATGGCCAGAGTGAATGTTGACATTCTAGGAATTAGTGAACTAAAATGGACTGGAATGGGTGAATTTAACTCAGAGGACCATTATATCTACTACTGTGGGCAGGAATCCCTCAGAAGAAATGGAGTAGCCATCATGGTCAACAAAAGAGTCCAAATTCTTGGATGCAATTTCAAAAATGACAGAATGATCTCTGTTCATTTCCAAGGCAAACCATTCAATGTCACACTAATCCAAGTCTATGCCCAAACCACTAATGCTGAAGAAGCTGAAGTTGAACAGTTCTATGAAGACCTACAAGACCTTTTAGAACTAACACCCAAAAAAGATGTCCTTTTCATTATAGGGTACTGGGATGCAAATGAGGAAGTCAAGAAACACCTGGAGTAACAGGCAAATTTGGCCTTGGAATATGGAATGAAGCAGGGCAAAGACTAATAGTGTTTTGCCAAGAAAATGCACTAGTCATAATAAACACCCTGTTCCAACAACACAAGAGAAGACTCTATACATATACATCACCAGATGGTCGACACCGAAATCAGATCGATTATATTCTTTGTAGCCAAAGATGGAGAGGCTCTGTACAGTCAGCAAGAACAAGACCAGCAGCTGACTGTGGCTCAGACCATGAACACCTTATTGCCAAATTCAGACTTAAATTTAAGAAAGTAGGGAAAACCACTAGACCATTCAGGTATGACCTAAATCAAATCCCTTATGATTATACAGTGGAAGTGAGAAATAGATTTAAGGGCCTAGATCTGGTAAATAGAGTGCCTGATGAACTATGGAATGAGGTTCATGACATTGTACAGCAGACAGGGATCAAGAACATTCCCATGGAAAAGAAATGCAAGAAAGCAAAATGGCTGTCTGGGGAGGCCTTACAATTAGCTATGAAAAGGAGAGAAGCGAAAATCAAAGGAGAAAAGGAAAGATATAAACATCTGAATGCAGAGTTCCAAAGAATAGCAAGAAGAGATAAGAAAGCCTTCTTCAGCAATCAATGCAAAGAAATAGAGGAAAACAACAGAGTCGGAAAGACTAGGGATCTCTTCAAGAAAATCAGAGATACCAAAGGAACATTTCATGCAAAGATGGGCTCGATAAAGGAAAGAAATGGTATGGGCCTAACAGAAGCAGAAGATATTAAGAAGAGGTGGCAAGAATACACAGAACAACTCTACAAAAGTCCCAAATAATCACCACCATGGTGTGATCACTGATCTGGAGCCAGACATCCTGGAATGTGAAGTCAGGTGGGCCTTAGAAAGCATCCCTATGAACAAAGCTAGTGGAGGTGATGAAATTTCAGTTGAGCTATTCTAAATCCTGAAAGATGATGTTGTGAGGGTGCTGCACTCAATATGCCAGTAAATTTGGAAAACTCAGCAGTGGCCACAGGACTGGAAAAGGTCAGTTTTCATTCCAATCCCAAAGAAAAGCATTGCCAAAGAATGCTCAAACTACCACACAATTGCACTTATCTCACACGGTAGTAAAGTAATGTTCAAAATTCTCCAAGCCAAGCTTCAGCAGTACGTGCACCATGAACTTCCTGATGTTCAAGCTGGTTTTAGAAAAGGCAGAGGAACGAGTGATCAAATTGACAACATCCGCTGGATCATGGAAAAAGCAAGAGAGTTCCAGAAAAACATCTATTTCTGCTTTGTTGACTATGCCAAAGCCTTTGACTGTGTGGATCACAATAAACAGTGGAAAACTCTGAAAGAGATGGGAATACCAGACCACCTGATCTGCCTCTTGAGAAATTTGTATGCAAGTCAGGAAGCAACAGTTAGAACTGGCCATGAAATAACAGACTGGTTCCAAATAGGAAAAGGCGTATATCAACGCCGTACATTGTCACCCTGTTTATTTAACTTATGTGCAGAGTACATCATGAGAAACGCTGGACTGGAAGACACACAAGCTGGAATCAAGACTGTCAGGAGAAATATCAGTAACCTCAGATATGCAGATGACACCGCCCTTATGGCAGAAAGTGAAGAGGAACTAAAAAGTCTCTTAATGAAAGTGAAAGAGGAGAGTGAAAAAGTTGGCTTAAAGCTCAACATTCAGACAACGAAGATCATGGCATCCAGCCCCATCACTTCCTGGGAAATAGATGGGGAAACAGTGGAAACAGTGTCAGACTTTATTTTTCTGGGCTCCAAAATCACTGCAGATGGTGACTGCAGCCATGAAATTAAAAGACACTTATTCCTTGGAAGGAAATTTATGACCAACCTAGATAGCATATTCAAAAGCGAAGACATTACTTTGCCAACAATGGTTCGCCTAGTCAGCACTATGGTTTTTCCTGTGGTCATGTATTGATGTGAAAGCTGGACTGTGAAAAAAGATGAGCGCTGAAGGATTGATTCTTTAGAACTGTGGTGTTGGAGAAGACTCTTAAGAGTCTCTTGGACTGCAAGGAGATCCCACCAGTCCATTCTGAAGGAAATCAGCCCTGGGATTTCTTTGGAAGGAATGATGCTAAAGCTGAAACTCCAGTACTTTGGCCACCACATGTGAAGAGTTGACTCATTGGAGAAGACTCTGATGCTGGGAGGGATTGAGGGCAAGAGGAGAAGGGGACGACAGAGGATGAGATGGCTGGATGGCATCACTGACTCGATTCATGTGAGTCTCAATGACCTCCCGTCTTGGTGATGGACAGGGAGGCCTGGCATGCTGCGATTCATGAGGTCACAAAGAGTTGGACATGACTGAGCGACTGATCTGATCTGATCTGAATAAATAGTGATGCTCAAACATCATTTTCTTCCACTGTTTCCTTCTGTATACTCCTTTAGAAAACTAGTTAAATCATGTGCCCTTTTTATATCAGGTTTACTTAAATCAACCTATAATTACAATAGTCTATTTTTTGTTGCTCACAGTCTGAGTTTGAATGCTTTCCTAAAACTCTATATTTTCAATTGCTTCCATGTTTTATGTTTTCAATGTCACATTTTGCATGTCTTATTTTGTATGTTTTTAAACTAATTGTTTGAGTTGCAGTTATTTCTACTACTTATTTTTTAACTTTCATACTTGCTTATTGGGAATTAATCCATTATTTTATTATGCATTTACTTTTGCCATTGAGATCTATACTTTCATATGTTTGTTGCCATTGTTGTATTTAATATTGATCTTTCTTTTCAGCTTAAAGAAGTCCTTTTACCATTGCTTGTTAGGACTGCCTGCTGCTGCTGCTGCTGCTGCTAAGTCACTTCAGTCATGTCCGACTCTGTGCGACCCCATAGATGGCAGCCCACCAGGCTCCCGTGTCCCTGGGATTCTCCAGGCAAGAACACTAGAGTGGGTTGCCATTTCCTTCTCCAATGCATGAAACTGAAAAGTGAAAGTGAAGTCGCTCAGTCATGTCCGACTCTTAGCGACCCCATGGACTGGGGCCTACCAGGCTCCTCCGCCCATGGGATTTTCCAGGCAAAAGTACTGGGGTGGGGTGCCATTGCCTTCCACGACTGCCTAGTGATGATAAACTCTTTAAGTTGAATATAAACATTGCTGGGTAGAGTATTTTTAGTTTGATATTTCTTTCTTTTTTTCCCCTATCTCCTTTTCACCTCTTTGAATATATCAAGTGACTCCCTTCAGTTCAGTTCGGTTGCTCAGTCCTGTCTGACTATTTGCGACCCCATGAATTGCAGCACGCCAGGCTTCCCTGTGCATCACCAACTCCAGGAATTCTCTCAAACTCATGTCCATCGAGTCAGTGATGCCATCCATCCATCTCATCCTCTGTCATCCCCTTTTCCTCCTGCCCCCAATCCCTCCCAGCATCAGAGTCTTTTCCAATGAGTCAACGCTTCGCATGAGGTGGCCAAAGTACTAGAGTTTCAGCTTTAACGTCATTCCTTCCAAAGAAATCCCAGGGCTGATCTCCTTCAGAATGAAGTGGGTGGATCTCCTTACAGTCCAAGGGACTCTTAAGAGTCTTCTCCAACACCACAGTGCAAAAGCGTCAATTCTTCGGTGCTCAGTTTTATTCACAGTCCAACTCTCACATCCATACATGACCACTGGAAAACAATAGCCTTGACTAGACAGACCTTTGTTGGCAAAGTGATGTCTCTGCTTTTGAACATGCTATCTAGGTTGGTCATAACTTTCCTTCCATGGAGTAAGCGTCTTTTAATTTCATGGCTGTAATCACCATCTGCAGTGATTTTGGAGCCCCAAAAAATAAAGTCTGACACTGTTTCCACTGTTTCCCCTTCTCTTTCCCTTGAAGTGATGGAACCAGATGCCATGATCTTAGTCTTATGTATGTTGAGCTTCAAGCCAACTTTTTCACTCTCCTCTTTCACCTTCATCAAGAGGCTTTTTAATTCCTCTTCACTTTCTGCCACAAGAGTGGGGCAATCTGCATATATGAATTTATTGATATTTCTCCTGGCAATCTTGATTCCAGCTTGTGCTTCTTCCAGCCCATCATTTCTCATGATGTACTCTGCACAGAATTTAAATAAGCAGGGTTACAAAATACAGCCTTGATGGACTCCTTTTCCTATTTCAAACCAGTCTGTTGTTCCATGTCCAGTTCTAACTGTTGCTTCCTGACGGGCATAAGTTTCTCAAGAGGCAGGTCAGGTCATCTGGTATTCCTATCTCTTTCAGAATTTTCCACAGTTTATTGTGATCCAGTCATAGGCCTAGGCACAGTCAATAACTCAGAAATAGATATTTTACTGGAACTCTCTTGCTTTTTACATGCTCCAGCGGATGTTGGCAATTTGATCTCTGATTCCTCTGCCTTTTCTAAAGCCAGCTTGAACATCTGGAAGTTCACAGTTCATGTATTGCTGAAGCTTGGCTTGGAGAATTTTGAGCATTTCTTTACTAGCCTATGAGATGAGTGCAATTGTGTGGTAGTTTGAGCATTCTTTGGCATTGCCTTTCTTTGGGATTGGAATGAAAACTGACCTTTTCCAGTCCTGTGGCCACTGCTGAGTTTTCCAAATTTGCTGGCATATTGAGTGCAGCACCCTCACAGCATCATGTTTCAGGATTTGAAATATCTCAACTGGAATTCCATCACCTCCACTAGCTTTGTTCATAGTGACATTTTCTAAGGCTCACTTGATTTCACATTCCACAATGTCTGGCTCTAGGTGAGTGATCACAGCATCATGATTATTTTGGTCATGACTCCCATATGGCCTGCAAAATTTTTTTGAGAAATCTGTTAATATACTAGGATTGCCCTCATATGTAGTAAGTTGTTTTTCCCTTGGTGCTTTTAAAATTTTATGCTAAGTTTTTTTGTTTTAATCATAATGTGTCTTGCTCTTGATCTATTTGAGTTTTTGTTTCATAGTCTCTCAGCATCTCTAGGTTAGAATAATTTTCAACAATTATTCCTTTAAATAAGTTTTCTGTCCCTTTCTCTCGCTCTCTCTTCTTGTTCTGGGATCCCTGTAATGCAAATATCTTTTCAATTGATGGTGCCCCAGATGTCCTAAACTGTATTCATTTGTCTTTTTTCTCTTTCTTTTTAGCTGTCCTGTTTGGCTGAGTTCCACTACCCTGTCTTCCGAGTTGCTGATCTGTTCTTATGCATCATCTGTTCTGCTGTTAAACCTCTCTAGTGTATTTTTTTTAGTTCAGTTATTGTGTCCTTCAGTTTTGTGACTTCTATTTGGTCCCAGTGTTTGAGGTGCTTCCAAGCAAGCCCTATCAGTGTTCCAAAGGGAGGGATCACTGTCAATACATGGTTTCACACTAGTTGGAAGATAGATTGTCAGGCAGAAGTTATTTAAGAATTATAGTTATTTACAGTTCTGTGGTTACACAATGGAAACCCGTGCTGGCTTACTGATGAAGCACAGTAGGTGTCCTCTTGACTAGTTGCAAAAATTGGAAATCCAGATGAGTATATAAGCTCCTTTTGGGGGGTACCTGTGAGACACACTGAGGTCAAAAAAGAGCACTGAGATGCCATCCCCCAGCTTTGTCTCCCATGAGCTCCTCTGTAGCCTTTAGATACAAAACATAAAACTCAGGCTAAAGCTCCAGCACAAGTGAATAGGCCTTTTTCAAGGAAGACTTGGAAAAGTGTTTCAGGCAACTTTGTATGTTGTGCCTTGTGGGTGGTAGCCTGCTCAGAACTGTTTCTCTGACTCTTTCAGTCCTATGGCCCTCCAAACAGTGGTTGCCTGGACACCAGTGCTGGGTGCTTGAGGGGCATCTCCTGTGTGAATTGTGTTTGCCTGATGGACACAATGGGCTGTAGGGGAGTCCAGGTGTGGTGTGAGTGAACCGGCCATATAGGGGAGGGTTAGGAACATAGGACAAGCTCATGTGAGTCAGGGGCATGGATGAGTGTATAGTAGTAGTAGTGTTAGTCATTCAATCATGTTCAACTCTTTACGCACCCATAGACTGTAGCCTGCCAGGCTCCTCTGTCCATGGGATGCTCCAGGCAAGAAATACTGAAATGGATTGCCATTCCCTTCTCCAGGGTATCTTCCCCACCCAGGGATCAAACCCACCCAGAGACCCATAGGTCTCCTGCATTGCAGGCAAATTCTTTACCATCTGAGCCACCAGGGAAGCCTGGATGAACACATGAGGGAGTGAAAGTTGCTCAATCATGTCCGACTCTGCAACCCCATGGACTGTACAGACCAAGGAATTCTCCAGGCCAGAATACTGGAGTGGGTAGCCTTTCTCTTCTCCAGGGAATCTTTCCAACCCAGGGATCGAACCCAGGTCTCCCACATTGCAGGAAGATTCTTTACCAGATGAGCCACAAGGGAAGCCCAAGAATACTGGAGTGGATAGCCTATCCCTTCTCCAGGGAATCTTCCCAACCCAGGAACCGAACTGGGGTCTCCTGTATTGCAGGCAGATGAGCACATGAGAGGGGCAAATTCTCTGGTGTCAGTTAGGCTGCCAGGGATTCTTGATCAGGGCAAGACTTTAGCTGCATCAGAGCCTAGAAAGGCCAAAAGTACAGGACAAGCATTATGGCTTCATTTGGGCTATAGAAGAATCAGGTTAAGCCCCCTGGCTGCATGGGGATGTGAGTAGCCTTGGTGAGTTATCCTTATAAGGGTACAGGGTCATGGGAGAGCCCATAGTTGAGGAAAGCCCACTGGACATAGCAGGGGCATGGAATATTGTGGGTTTGGGGCAAACTCTCCACTTCCATGTGGCAAGGAGAATGCAAGTTCCGAGAAAGCTTGAGGCCTCAACAGGGGAAGGGAATACATGGTTGTTGGGCATTCTCATGACCACTTGGAAGATTGAGCTCGTGTAATAGTGGCACACACTAATGACAACACTAACAAGGTGGAATGAGAGCAAAAAATGATCACTTCCAATGTCCGTGTTCTCAGAGAAAATATCAATAAGCCCCTTCACCCTAAGCAGAAGCCTTAATTAACTAATGAATCTTCTTTATATATGTTCTAGGTGCTTTGTAAAACTGCTGCTTTTATGCTGCTTCTGGGGTAAGTGAATCTGCACGTGAGCTGTGTAAGAACAGACTTTTCCTTCCATACTGACATTGGGATCTCCTGGAAAGAAGCACCACTGATTTCCAATGCCGTGCTTTTTGGTGACTTGAGACCTTTTATTGTAGGTCCCAAGAATGAGCATGCTCGATGTCAGGTATAAACCCATTGTTCATCAAGGAAAATATCTGTAAGCATGAGATCCTGCCCACCTGTAGGTCACCAACGGCAGGGGTGGGGTTTTTGAAGAGACCACTCTCTGCTTCTCCTACCATCTTGATGAGGCCTTATTAGCTTTGTTATGGAGAAGATGTTCCCATAGTTTTCAGGTTTACTTTGGAAAAAGATTGACCCATACATAATTGGAGATTTGGTGCATCTGTGGTTTGAGGTGAGTGAGTTTAGGATCTTCCTATTCTGCCACCTTGAACCACAACCCCAGAATTTGACATTAGTCCCTGAGAGTAATTGAACTTCTGACATCTAGAACTGTAAAAGCATATATATATATATATATTTTAGGAAACGGAAGTTGGAATTTTTAAAAATATAATAGCAATAGGAAACTGTTATAGACATTTATTCTATATAATGTAGTTGCAATGTATGCTCAGTTATGTCCAATTCTGCGACCCATGGACTGTAGCCTGTCAGTTTCCTCTGTCCATGGAATTCTCCAGGCAAGAATACTGGAGTTTATTGCCATTTCCTCCTCCAGAGTATCTTCCCAACTCAGGGATCAAACTCAAGTCTCTTGTACCTCCTACGTTGACAGGCAGATTCTTTGCCACTAGGGCCACTTGGGAAGACTCTATTTTTTTAAAAAATTTACTTTAATTAGGGGCTAATTACTTTAAAATATTGTTTGGTTTTTGCCATACATTCACATGAACCAGCCATAGGTGCACATGTGTTACCCATTGACTTTCTGTTCGCTACTTGGCCTACTGTGAGTAATAAGAGCATTTTGTGATAAAAACTCACACCAAGGAGAAACAATTTTTTAATCAATATGAAGATATTCTGTCCTATTAGTGAACTCCTCATTGCATAAATCCAAATGTTGTCTATGATAACATTTGAACTTAAAAAAGGAAAAGTAATCCATTATGAAAATTGGAGTCACCCATTTTACTTTAAATATTTTGCCTATATATCAATATTTTAAAAATCATGTTAATTTAAATATTCATTACTTTCATTTCTGTTCTCTCCAACTTTCTCTCAAGCTTCTTTTCAACATAAAAGATTTGAATCATAATTGTGATTTTGCATTTATATGTATTTGTATGATTGTGCTTATTTTAAATAAAGATATATGCAAACACACACACTGTCACATTACGTTTGAAACATTTTCTTTGCATACAAATGAATTTCTACATATTTCATTTATTTCTCAGGGTATCCATGTGAAGTTATATTTAATATTCCAAATTGAATTTATAAATAAGGAATTGAGCCTCAGGAAGCTTAAAATGTTCACAATTAAATAAGAAAGCATTTAAGGCTATGTGCACTGTTGAATTACACATAAATGGAAATATGCAATGCATTCTCTTATTTTTTGTGTAAGTCCTTTAATTCACCAAATTGTACACTTTAAATATACATTTTATTGTGTGTAATTATACTCTGATAATTTAATTAAATGGAAAAAACTCTAGTGGTGCATGACTAGGTGCTGAGTCTAGAACATAGGCAGTAGTTTCTCCCTTAAGAGGGAGGAAGAAATGTCTTCTAAATGGGAAGAAAGTCAAGCCTCATTTAGGGATGTAGAAACAGTTATTAAATTTAAGTAATTCATATGATAAACTCATTTTTTTTTGCAGATAAAAATTTATCCTAGATACAGAAACACAGAAAGCTCATCATACATTGATTGAAGACAGAAAAGCACCACAGACTTACTAACATCATGGATGAGGCTTAGAAATGCAATGTAGAGACTGACAACTGACTCCACCTTTATAAGGAGCACAAATAAGTCAGTACAACTCCCTAGCAAATAAATTCATCTAACAGTAAAGGTAATAAGGTATCCAATTTGACATAAAATAGCTTGTGATGTAAGATTATTAACTGATAAAATAATTCAAATAAACAGAGCTGAGGGCAATTATAATAACTTGAAGCTTTTAATTTTTGGCATATGTTCTGACATTTGAAGAGAACATCCATGGTCATTCTGTTATTCAATTTATTTCAGACAACTGTAGTAACAAGTGACTACCTTGAGGTTACCTTCTAGGTCACAAGGAGAGGTGGACAGATATGCATGTTTGTGCAGAAACACTGGTTGCCCTGAATCACATGACTGGACAGGATATCAAGCTGTCTTGCAGATCATCCTCTAATCATGAAGAATGAAGAGACTCCTGAGCATGAAGAAGACAGGAAATGGATGAACTGATATTGTTCATCCACCATCCCTTTTGTATTTATGACAAATCTCAGGAAATGGGAGATTTTTGTAGAACAATAGGAGATATTATATTTGTAGGTATCATTAACAGTTCAAGCAGAAACAGGAAAATAATTCAATAATAAAACATAAAATACAGAAATCAATCCTTCATCTCAATAAATGTGTCTCCTCACCTATGGTCATCAATGTTTCATGCTTTAATAAGTAGATGTAGAGCATAATAAAGAAATATTAGGCATATTAACAAAATACTTGGTTTGACATTTTAGTTCCTCCTTTTTATGGTTTTCTCTGGCACTAAGCTTTTATTGAGAGTAGTCTCAGTAGGGAGGTCCTAGATCCCCAAGCTGCAAGAGGAAATAAACTGCAAGTGGAAGTTTTTTTTTTTTTTTTTTTTCTCTTCTAATCCTGTGTTGCCATGGAGACACCTGTTTCCACCAGAACTTAACTTTATCTCAAACCTTGAGCTGACCAATGTGCTTTTCTCATGGAAGTGTATTTCTTGTAGCTTACATTAATGAACTAAGTATTTGCTTGGAAATCTGCCTTTCTTCAAGATTCATGTGAATTGTTTCATTGATATGAATAAAATAAAATAACAATTCTGGGTGAGCCCAGGATGATTCATCTTGTGCAAATGCTATCTCAAAATGCATGTTTTAAATGAGGGGCCTGGTGAAACTCTCTCAGTTTTGAGGCTTTCCTTTCTCTAGTTAGTAGCTTGCTTATAGGTATATAACTCCTTGCTAAAAACTAGCAACGGGGCACTTTCTGTCCCCTTCTGATGTCTATGTCAGAGACTTTGTCTGTCTCTTTTATACTTTAATAAAACTTTATTACAGAAAAAAAAAAAAAAAAAAAAACTGAGTAATTAATCCTTGTCTCTGGCCCCAGACTGATTTCATCTCCTCTGGAGGCCACGGATCCTGGCATTGTTCATGTCTAGTAGGAGCAACCTTTCATTATTAGGTCAATTTAATCCCACTTATCTTTCCATGTAGTCACAACTGGGAGATATATATTTAATAATTTTTACAGTGACTATGTTGGTATAGTCAAAGCTATGGTTTTTCCAGTAGTTGTGTACAGATGTGAGATTTGGACCATAAAGAAGGCTGGATGCTGAAGGACTGATGCTTTTGAACTATGGTGCTGGAGAAGACTCTTGAGAGTTGATGGACAGCAAGATCAAACCAGTCAACCCTAAAGGAAATCAACCCTGAATATTCTTTGAAAGGACTTGTGCTGAAGTTAAAGCTCCAATACTTTGGCCATCTGATGTGAAGATCCGACTCATTTGAAAAGACCCTGATACTGGCCAGAGGAGAAGGGGGTGACAGAGGATGAAATAGATAGCATCACTGACTCAATGGACATGAGTTTGAGCAAACTCCAGAAGATAGTGAAGGACAGGTAAGCCTGGCATGCTGCAGTCCATGGGGTCTCAGAGTTGTACATGAGTTAGCAATTTAACAACAGTAACAACATTTTAGACATAACATAAAACCAAGAAAGCATTTATAAGTGACAGTAGCACATTTGCAATATAAGTGCATTACCATTAACCTTTTTTGATTGTAATAAAGGTGCTTAAAATTAAGTTTTTGATTTTTGAGTCATTCATTTCAAAGGCAATCATGTCAAATAAGCATATTTCTAACTTCAGTATGATACAGCTACTAGATAAGCTCCCAGGACTTATCTAATAACATTCAAAAGAAATAAATATTTAGGAATACATTTTATCAAGGAGTTGAAAGACATATACACTAAAAACTGTTAGAGACTGATGAGAGAAATTGAAGAAGACAAATAAATGAAAAGATTATCAAGTGTCAATGATTTGGAAGACTTAATATTATTAAAATATTCATACTACCTGAAGCATTCCACAGATCCATTGCAATCCCTATCAAAATTAAAGGTATTATTCACAATAAAGCTCAATAAAGTGAGTTACATAAATTGTGTAGAGGAGTTGAATTCATACAAATGGTAATTACAGGAAATAGAGAAAAGGAGGAAATTCTCCTTCTACATTCTGATAAAAAAATATCAATTTCTGGCTCCCTTTATTTCAGTTCTGAAATCACAGTACTACTTCAGCCCCAAAACAGTTGGACCTTTTGTAGCTGCCATTTCAAAGATTCTTTCCAGAGCTCTCTTTATATCTTTGTTCCTCAGACTATAGATGAAGGGGTTCAGCATGGGTGTGACCACAGTGTACATCACTGAGGCTGTTGCACTTGTGTGTAAGCTTTGGGTAGCAGCAGAGCTAAGGTACACTCCTAGGCTTGTACAGTAAAATAAGCAGACCATTGAAAGATGAGATGTACAGGTGGAAAATGCTTAATACTTCCCTTGAGCTGATGAGATTCCTCTTATGGAGGAAACTATCTTAGAATATGAGTAAAGAATTCCAGTGAGAGTTAAAAAACCAAACATTCTAGCTGCAAAATAAAACAACATGTCATTAAAAAATGTGTCAGAACAGGCAAGTCAGACCATCTGATTAATTTCAGATGTGGGGAATTTTCAAGTCTGTACAGAAGGACAGCTGCAATACCATTAAGTTTTGCATCAAGGAATTCAGAGCACTCATAACCCAGGACACCAGCATGAGCAGCCCACAGAGCCGGGAGTTCATGATGACCATGTAGTGCAGGGGATGGCAGATGGCCACGAAGCGGTCATAGGCCATCACAGTCAGGAGGAAGTCATCCAAACATACAAAGAGTATGAAAAAATACATTTGGATAATTCAGCCTTCATAGGTTATGGCTTTATTCTGTGCTTGGATGTTCCAGAGCATCTTTGGGATGGTGGTAGAGGTGAAGCAGATGTCTACAAAGGACAGGTTGGAGAGGAAGTAGTACATGGAGGTGTGGAGGTGGGGGTCTGAGCTGACGACCAGGATGATGAGCAGGTTTCCAAACAAAGTGATCAGGAACATGCAGAGGAAAAGCCTAAATATGAGGGGCTGTATTTCTGGTTCCTCTGAAAATCCCAGAAGTAAAAATTCTGAATTTCTTGTTTTATTGCTTGATTCCATATGCTGGCTGTGACTCTGAGGAGAGAAGCAAATAATATGATTGATATTCAAATGAACTTACATTAGTCACATATTCTAAATGCTACCACATATACTTTTCAGTCAATGCATTCATTTTGATATTCATTGTATGGATCTGGCTTTCTTTTTTATATAATTAAATTTATTTATTTTTGATTGAATGATAATTGCTTTACAATATTGTATTGATTTCTGCTAAACATCACCATGGTATACCTATGTGCTCTCCTTCTTGAACCTCTCTCCCACCTCCGTCCCCATCCCACAACTCTAGGTTGTTACACAGTCTTGGTTTGGGATATTCTGTGTCACTTATGATATGGGATTTCTGTCCCAATCATCTTTTTCTCTAACGGAACAAGAATTTAAAACTTTTAATGAGAAATTCTTCATGAATATAAGGAATGTACAGAGAAGTCTGGCCACATTTTAGGCACTAACTAGACAATGAATAATGGATGCTGAAGCACAAAAATCCCTGCAATTCATTGATAGAGAAAAAGTATATAAGGAAATAATAAAATTCTATATAACTTCAAATGGGAATGAATGGTATGACAAAATGGAAAACAAATCTAAACATGAGAGGGAATAGTGTGTTCTATTTTTCATGAGTGTTGTGGCAAGACTGGCAAACAAGTTGACATTTGAACAGTGACTTCAAGTAAGACTAGGGCAGATGCACAGGGTTGTGTGTGGAAGTGTATGCCCGCAGCAGAATGGCCAGCACACTTATAAATACAAATCAGAAATGAGATAAGTGTTGTTACAATTGATACCAGAGAAATACAAAGGATCATGAAAGACTACTGTGAACAATTATAGGCAACAAATTAGAAATTTAGAGATTTCCACTCCAAAGCAGCAGAATACACTTTCTTCTCAAGTGCACATGAAATATTCTCCAAGATAGATGACATCTATCAAGCCTCAGAAAATTTAAGAAAATTAAACTTGTATCAAGCACTTTTTCCAACCACAACCCTATGAGATCAGATATTAATCAGAGGAAAAAGAACTGTAAGAAAAATGCATGGCACCTAAACAACATGCTACTGAATAACCTAGAGATCCCTGAAGAAATCAAGGAGGAAATTTAAAAAAATGCATAGATTCAAATGTCAACAAAAACATAATGACCCAAATCCTATAAGATGCAGCAAAAGCAGAGCTAAGAGAGAAGTTTATAGTAATTCAATCACACCTCAAAAAATGAAAATTTTTAAATAAACAATCTAAACTTACACCTAAAGCAACTAGAGAATGAAGAACAAACAAAATCCTTAGGTAGAAGGAATGAAACCATAAAGATCAGAGCAGAATATACAAAATAGAATTGATGCAAGCAATAGCAAAGATCAATAAAACAAAAAGTTAGTTCTTTGAGATGATAAATAAAATTGATAAACCTTTTACCAGACTTAAGAAAAAAAGGGAGAGGACTCAAAAAATAATATTAAAAATGAAAAAGGAGAAATTACAACTGATACTGCTGAAATACAAAGGATCATAAGAGCAGATTTTTTCTTAATGATATAAAATGCAAAACTTTTGCATTAGGAAATCTGGACTTGAATTTCAAATCTACCACACCTTAGTTTTTTAAACCTGACCTAACCTTTCAAAATGTTAATATCATCATTCAAGTAGTGGGGAGAACAGTATCAATCATCCTAAGGTAGTTGACAGATTTAATATTTCCTGTTGGTAAATGAATGGTTAACACTTAGGCTAAAATGAGGCAGATTTTTTTTCTACTCCTTCAATGTCTGTTTCTTCACTTCTTGGTCCTCAATTTCACAGTGTTTTGTTTGTTTGTTTGTTTTGTTTTTTTTCTATTCATTCTTATCCCTTCCATCTGTCACTGACTGGAACCCCTCTAGCCCTATATTCACTTTGAACCAGATAAATTTTCTATATTGCAAAGCTTATCCTCAAACTTCCTCTCCCCTTTGTGACATTTCAATGGAGAATGAAGACAAAGTCCCTTAGCCTCAAACATAAAGCCTGAGTCTCTGAGACCTGTCTGCCAGCTTCACCTTCACACTGTCCTGCCTTCATCCACATGGATCTCACGGACACTGAACCTGACTGACTGCTTCACCTCACCCTGCAGCTTTGATGCTCAGTGCTTTACACACCTGCTTCTCACTTCTTGGAGTCTCACCACAGGTCTATTTGGAAATTTTCACCTCCTTTTCATAATCAAATCTTCATCTACACTTTATGACTGCCAAGATTTACCTATTTTATGAAGCTTTATTTTCCTCTTAATATTTTTGCAGAAAAGACACTTTGTGCACTTAATTTTGATAGAAGGGTTATTATTTTGCAAATTTTATATATGTCCATATTTTTTATCCATCACCAGACTGTGAGTGCCCAGAGGCACATAGCAATGCTATACTTATTCACTATTCTTCCATATCAGATTTAGTTTGCTTGGAAAGGTAACTGAATAAATAAATATATTTCAAGAAAGAGTGAGAGAAATTATTTTCAGAAAAATTGGCAATGATGAATGAAAGCACAGAAGTGTGTCCCTCTGTATCCATGGAGCATTGGCTTCCTGCATATACCAAAATCTGAGGATGAGCAAGACTCATATAAAATGGTGTAGTATAGTCTTGCACATAGCCTACATATATTTTATTTTATTTTTTAAAAATTTATTTTACATTTTTAATTTAATTTTTTTTTTTTTTTTTTTTTTGCTTTACAATATTGTATTGGTTCTGCCATACATCACATACATCAACATGAATCCGCCAAGGGTGAGTGTACTGTATTTTAAATCATCTCTGCTGCTGCTGCTGCTAAGTCGCTTCAGTCGTGTCCGACTCTGTGCGACCCCATAGATGGCAGCCCACCAGGCTCCCCCGTCCCTGGGATTCTCCAGGCAAGAACACTGAAGTGGATTGCCATTTCCTTCTGCAATGCATGAAAGTGAAAATTGAAAGTCAAGTCGCTCAGTCGTGTCCGACCCTCAGCGACCCCATGGATTGCAGCCTACCAGGCTCCTCCATCCCTAGGATTTTCCAGGCAAGAATACTGGAGTGGGATGCCATTGCCTTCTCTGAAATCATCTCTAGATTGCTTATAATGCCTAATAACAGAGAAATGTCCTGTAAATAGTTGCTGGTGCATAGCATATTCAAATTTTCCTTTCCGGAACTTGCTGAAATTTTCTGGGTAGTTTTGATTTGCAAATGGGCAAACCAACAGATGTGGAAGCTGCAGATATAGAGGGTCAATTGTACCAATGCAAGTAAGGAGGATATGTCAGAGAAATGTCCATATTCTGAGATTGGGACCCATTAGGGTTTCAGACTATGATATTAAGAATTAGAGTAGTACCAATAAGTTAGAAAAGAAAAACTCAGAGACCATCACAAATACCTACTAAGTGTAACATGCAAAGTTGTTGCATAGTTCTTTTTGTTCAGTCATGCAATATATGCATATGATTGTATGTATTTGTTTCTATGTGCAAGCATGCTGGACCATAAAATAAAGACATAGATTTTATATATATATATATAGTCTAAATCTCAAGAATCTACCTCAGTAAAGGTAAGACTAGTTTAAAAAGGGAAATCCTGGTAATGTGAGATAAACAACATGAATGAGGAGCCCAATAGAAGAGTAGGGTTGCAGAAAGAATAAACAGCAGTGTGGATTCTGAAGTAACCTCAGACTCTAGGGACCACATGCTGACTGAAATTTTATTGCTTCACTTGCTTCACAGTGATATCTACCTTATCCTCCTGATCATATCCATCCCTGTACATATCCATGTTCATTTGACCACAAATGTTTAATATAGTGCAATAGTGGGTGTGCTGGTCCTTATTTCATTGTTCTTTGTAATATTATTTTTTGCTATTATTGAGCTTTGGTTTTTGATCTCTTTTATGGCACACCCAGAGGGTATACTCTACATATATTTTTTTGCTTGAGTAATTAATTAATGTATCTATTTTGGTTGTTACTAATATTTTACAATGTGACTGTGCTACTTACAATTTTTACTGTCTTTCATATTCTTTATCATTAAATTGCTACTAGGTCAATGATAGAAAAAAATATGTTGAGATAGTTAAATTTAAACTATAGTTCCTATAAAAGGCGATTCCCACCACCCTCCTTGTTTAGCATGCAAAATCCTCCCAGGTCATATTCCATAAAGTCCTACCAAGTTATATTCCATGAAGTCCTCCAGGCTGTGAAAATTCATATATTTAAATGATTTATTTATGATTCATGCATTTATTTTATTGTATTAGGCCTTTCCATTATGATTTACAATCCAGAAAAAAGACCCCATAGTTTCTTCATTTTTGTTGATTCAAAATGTGTGCATTTGTATAGACAAAAGTATAGAAAAGAAAATTCATAAAATAAAAAAATAAGGAAAATAAAAGCAAGTCTAGTGAATTAAAATAATTATATTTAATGACATTTAATAAAAATTTATGACTGATTTCTGAAATAATAACTTGAAGAGTAAAATTTTAATCACATCAACATGATTCTCATTAAAGAGTAAAATGGCAAAGATCTAAGAAGGAAAATTATAAAAATATACTTCTTGAAAAGCTGAATGAGCAGGATTTAATTTTTTTTTAGACCTCATTGTATATGGACATTTACCATATGGCCAGATTATATTTCAGTTTAGTAGAAAAAAGTTGGGTGGTTAAACAAAACCTGGAGTAAATGTCTATCTGGAAGAATATGAAATTGGTCCCCTATCTCAGGCATCATCAAAAAAAAAAAAAAAAAAATGAAGAGGTATATTCTCTCCAAAATTCCACTGAGCAAGAATTATCAGTAGAGATCATTTGGAATGCTGAAAGTAATAGAAAAATGGGCAAGTAATATATGAGCACACAGTAATAATAAGCAAACAATAGTGATATTCAATATATGTAAATTTTGCTGAAACTGTGCAGTAGTTTAAGAAAACAAGAAATGTCTTACACTCATCAACCTGGTACAAAGAACTGTCATGGTGATTGAGGTTGGAAGTTTTCAACTGGTAGCAAAAGCAGTACTCTAGCTTTGCTGGCAGAAACACAAAGGATTACAAGATTGAAAAACAACCTGAAGACAGCAATAAATATTACAAATACAGATATTCTTATCCGAGGGATTCTCAGTCTCAGCACTGTGAATTTTCTAGGCCAGATCATTCTTTTTTATGTGCTCTGTCCTGTGCATTGTGTCCACCTATCTCTCTCCAGCATGACAAAAATGTCCCTGGACATTGCTCAGTGTGTCCCCTGAGTGGGGTGGAGGGATGGTTTTTTATAGGAACCATGATTCAAATTTAACAATCTCAACATATTTTTTCTAGCATTGACATAGTAGCAACTTAATGGTAAAGAATATGAAAGACATCAGAAGTATAAGTATCATATTGTGAAATATTATGTAATAACCAACATGGATGCATTAATTAATTAATCAAGCAAAGAGACACAGCTTTCTGCTTTTCTCTGGGCTGAGTTGAATTGGATTCCTTTGTCTCTGACCTTCTCATGCACTGTAACTTGGGTTGTTGGACTCACCTGGATGTTAACTCTGAGAGGTCATTCTCCAACAGAGAGTGTGAATTTTTCCCTGGAGGGTAGATGGTGGAGACTAAGGCCCTCTCCCCAGACAAAACAGTAGAAAGGAGTGAAGCTACAGCCCCCAGCCAGAGTTAGGACTCCAAACAAACAAAGGAAAAGAAAGCTCCCTTCCAGTCCAAGTTTATAAACACTGAGCGGCTACAGAGGGGAGATATTTATTATGCCCTATATCTGCTCATTTCTCTCTAGTTATTTCAACCTTTAAACACATATTTCCCTTGTGGAAAACTGTTCTGGATGGAAGGAAATTTTTCTTAATGATCCTCTATTCACAAGAGACCATGGCAGAAATCATGAGAATACAATTTTGTTTTACTTTTTCACTCCTTCTCCATGAAATTGCCTCCTTTTGAGATCTCTAAATCTCCCAGTTTCTTGTCTCAAGTTTTCTCCAAGTGTAAGACTGAGGAACCCATCTGGATTAGGTCTCTTGTATCTTCAAAGCGTTGACTTGTGATGGGGACTTACCTCCTGAATCTTCAGAAAATTTCTATGCTTTCAACAATGGGTGTGTGTGTGTGTGTGTGTGTGTGTGTGTGTGTGTGTGTGTAGGGGGGAGATACTGAGTTTTTTTGATAATAAAACATGGGCTCTGCATGCATTGTCTTCCTAACACTTTTGCTGTATCAGTTAGGAACTTCATATTTACATCTCTAGTTTTGAGCTATCATTTAGTTCTACATTATAAAATACTTGGTGGCTCAGGTGGTAAAGAATCCGCCTGCCACATGAGAGACCCTGGTTCTATCTCTGGGTTGGGAAGATCCCCTGGAGAAGGGATTGACAGCCCAGTCCAATATTCTTGCCTGAAAAATTCCATAGAGAGGAGAGCCTCATGGGCTACATACAGTCCATGGACTCACATAAAGTTGGACACGACTGAGTGACTAACATTTTCACTTTCATAAAATACTTGCTAGTGATCTGAAATATATTTAGATCTTTTTTTTGTTTTTTTACTAAAGCCTTACCTTTACAGATTTTTTGATTTAATATTTATAAATGTTTTATATATGTTTAATATTTATAAATGTTTTATCTATGAGGAAGTACATGAAAAATTTCATTATAAACTGCAGAAAGGAGGTTTGGAGGGGTTTAGTGATCTGGCCAAAGTTAATATCTGAGTATGTGATATGCTTTGACTATAAACATGTAAGGATGCTTCTGTCTTTCAAATTCTAGGCTAGTGGTTCTCAACCAGAAAGGATTTCCCCCCAGGATGTATGATGATGTCTGAAATGATGCTGTTAAAGATCTAAAATCCATGGGAAAGAACCCCCAGAATAGCATCATCCTGCCCCAAATGTCAACAGTAAAAGGTTGAAAAATTCACTGCAGACAAGCTCTTCTCTAACTTCAATCTATCTGGGAGTCAACAACAATCCTACTACAAATACAGAATGTGATTCAGCAGGTCCTGGTGTGCTCAGAGACTCTGAATATCTAGCAAGCTCCTGGATGATTTTGATGCTGGTGGTCCTGGTGTGTGAATCACTCTTTGAGTAGAAAGCCTGTAAGCCTGTGATATAGCCAGTTGTAGACAGTTTTAGTTCTTTTGTACCAAAAACTGACTTTGCATGTAATTTTGAAGGA
This sequence comes from Tragelaphus eurycerus, assembly GCA_935064755.1. NCBI lineage: Eukaryota > Metazoa > Chordata > Mammalia > Artiodactyla > Bovidae > Tragelaphus > Tragelaphus eurycerus. The sequence continues at coordinate 185,243 of CAKXYN010000276.1, forward strand.
ATAACTTATTCACTCATTCCAGAGGCTGTGGTAAATTCTGTTGGTTTCTTTTATATAAGGGTTCTTGAATGACACAAAATGATACACTTTTGAAAAAGATTTTGTAGTAGGCAGAATAAGGACCTCCAAAATATTTCCACATCTCAATATCAGTTAATTTTAAATATGATATTTTTTGTCACAAGGGAAGATTCACATTTCAGATTTATCAGGGCTGCTAAACAGTTAATTTAAGATAAAATTTAGTTGTGACTGAGTTTCTCTGGTGGCTCAGAAGGTAAAGAATCTTTCTGCCAATGCAGGAGACCTGTATTCAGTCCCTGGGTCAGGAAGATCCCCTGGAGAAGGAAATGGCTACCCACTCCAGTATTCTTGCCTGGGGAATCCCATGGACAGAGCATCCTGTCAGGCTATGGTCCATGGGGTGGCAAAGAGTAGGACATGATTGAATGAGGATTTAGGACCCCTAAACACAGGCCACATGTGGATAATGCCAGGTGTTCAAATTGCATCTCCTGTGTGTACTGTGTGTGCCAGCAGTGTGCAGTTGGAATACAGGGGTGTCTGGGTCTGGCAGAAACTCACCAGCTGCAGGTGGAGGGGCAGGATCATAGGGCAAGTTCACCTGATGCAAGGTCATGGATGAGCACATTAGTGGGGCAAACTATCTGGTTTCAGTGAAGCTCTCAAAGGAGCCTGGACCAGGGGAAGCCTTACCTATATCAGGGCCTAGGAAGATCATGGTGCAGGATAAGACTTCTGGCTTTAGCAGGGCTGCGGGACTACCTGAAGCCAGGTTAAGCCCACTGGTTGCAGCAGGTATGTGGGTATCCATGGGCAAATGAGCCCTCCAAGGGCAGTATGGCTGTGGGAGACACAAGGGTAGGGCAAACCCACTGACCATAGAATGGGAATGGGAGAGTGTGGGGACAAACTTTCTGGTTTTTTTGTGGCAAAGAAAGTGCAAATTCCTGGAAAACTTGCTGGCTTCACAGGGTGAAGGAAAAACATGAAGATAGGGCATATCATGGGCACTAGCTAGCAAGGTAGAGGGAGTGCAATAGTGGCACCTGCCAGTGATGAGCTAGCCCAGTGGATTAAGAGTGCACACATCATGTGTGCCAGTGCCTCTGTTTCCAAAGAACGTTTCAAGCCCCTGCACCTCCAGCAGATGCTTTAATTAACTAATGAATCTCCTTTATACACCTTCTGGGTGCTTTTCAGGTGGTGCTAGTAAAGAACCCGCCTGCCAGTGCAGGAGACATAAGAGATTCGATCCCCAGTTCAGGAAGATCCCTTGGAGGAGGGCATGGCAACCCACTCCAGAATTGTTGCCTGAAGAATTCCATGGACAAAGGTCTGGTGGGCTACAGTCCATAGGGTAGCAAAGAGTTGGACATGACTGAAGCCACTTATCATGCATGTAGCAGGTGCTTTTCAAACTGCTGCTTTTGTGCTGGGTCCTGGGATCAGTGAATGTGCAGAAGCTCTTTCAGAGCAGACTTTCCCTTCCCTACTGACTTTAGGGTCTCCTAGACAGCAGCCCCATTGGTGTTTAGATCCATGCACTTTGGCGACTTATCCCTCTGGTGTAGATCCTAAGGGCTCGTGTACATGATATAAAGTACAAACCCATTTTTCTTAGTGAAAATGTGAGATCCTGCCCACTGGTGGGTTACCAACACCAGAAGTGGGATATTTGAAGAGACCACATCTCTGCTTCTCCTGCCATTTTTATGTGACCTTATAAGTCTTTGCTAATATTCACCTAGGTTTTGGGTCTTTTTCAGAAGAAATTGATCCACATCGATTTGATGTGTTCATACATTGTGGTGAGTTTAGAATCTACCTATGCTACCATCTTGAACCACCTCCCCAAACATTTAATATTAGCCCAATAAGACTCATTTCAAGCTTCTGATATCTAGAACTGTAAGAGTATGTATTTGTTTACTTTAAGCAACTAAAGTTGGAGTATTTTATAATAGCAGTAGAAACATAATATAGACTTTTTAAATATGGTAATGTAAGTTTCCATGTTACTTTTTCCATACATCTCACCCTCTGCTCTCCTTGCCCCATTTCCATAAGTCTATTCTCTATGTCTTTTTCTCCACGGCTGTCCTGTAAATAAATTCTTCAGTGCCATTTTCCTAGATTCTGTATATATGTGTTAGAATATAGTATTTATCTTTCTCTTCTGACTCACTTAACTCTGCATAATAGGTTCTAGGTTCATTCAACTCATAAGAACTGACTCAAATATGTTCCTTTTTATGGCTGAATAGTATTCCATTGTGTATATATACCACAAATTCTTTATCAATTCATCTGTCGATGGACATCTAGATTGCTTCCATGTTCTGGCTATTGTAAATAGCGCTGCAGTGAGCAATGGGAAACATGTGTCTCTTTCAATTTTGGTTTACTCAAGGTATATGTCTAGGAGTGGAATTGCTGGGTCATATGGTGCTGGTTTTTTTCCTGGATTTTTAAGGAATCTCCATACCGTCTTCCGTAGTGACTGTATCAATTTACATATCCACCAACAGTGCAAGAGCATTCCCTTTTCTCTACATCCTCTCCAGCATTTATTGTTTGTAGACTTTTTGATGAGGGCCATTCTGACCAGTGTGAGGTAATATCACATTGTAGTTTTGATTTGCATTTTTCTAGTAATGAGCAATGTTGAGCATCTTCTCATATGTTTGCCAGCCATCTGAATGTCTTATTTGGAGAAATGTTTATGTCTTTTTCCCACTTCTGGATTGAGTTGTTTGTTTTTCTGATATTGAGTTGTATGAGCTGCTTGTATATTTTTGAAATTCATCTTTTGTCAGCCGTTTCATTTGCTGTTATTTTCTCCCATTCTGAGGGTTTCCTTTGCACTTTGCTTATAGTTTCCTTTGCTGTGCAAAAGCTTTTTAAGTTTAATCCCACTTGTTTACTTTTGTTTTTATTTCTATTACTCTAAAAGGTGGGTCATAGAGAATCTTGCTTTGATTTATGTCATTGAGTGTTCTGCCTATGTTTTCCTCTAAGGGTTTTATAGTTTCTTGCCTTAAATTTAGGTATTTAACCCATTTTGAGTTTATTTTTGTGTATGGTGTTAGGAATTGTTCTTATTTCATTCTTTTACATATAGCTGTCCAGTTTTTCCAGCACCATTTATTGAAGAGGCTGTCTTTGCCCCATTGTGTATTCTTGTCTCCTTTGTCAAAAATAAGGTACGCATAAGTGTCTGGGTTTATTTATGGGCTTTCTATCTTGTTCCATTGGTCTATATTTCTTTTTTGAGCCAATATCACCTGTTTTGATGACTGTAGCTTTGTAGAATAACCTGAAGTCAGGAAGCTTAATTCCTCCAGCTTCAATCTTCTTTCTCATAATATGGACATTTTTTTTCAATAAAATTTGCTTGCTAGAATTAACTTTAAGCCTCTTCATTGGTTTACCTTGGGTAAGGGCATTTTATGTTGAAAATTGAAAATCCATATTAAGTAGAAAAAATTGAAATAAAATTAAAGGTATTCTGTGCTATTAGTGAATTCTTAATTGCATAATTATTAATTTTGCCTGACCATGATATCTTCATAACTTTAAGATAGGATAAGTAATCTATTGTGAAAATGAAGTTACCCATTTGACTTTAAATTTTTCTGCTTATATTTCTACATCTTTATGCTTGTTGGTAATTCAGATATTCATTATTTTCATATCTATCCTTTCCAAAATTCTGTCAAGTTTCCTATTACCATAATAGATGGAATCCTAACTGTGTTTGTATGTGTACATGTGTGTTTATGATTATTCCAGTGTCAAGGAAAACTGTGTGAAACACATTCATATAAATACAAAAATATTTTATTTGCACAAAATATGAACTTCCACACATTTTTTTTTTTTACTTCTTACAGTATCCGTATGAAGTTGTAGTTAGTATTCCACATTAACTTGAGAAATAAAGAAATTGAGTCCAAGAGAGATTAAAGTTTTCACAATTACATGCAAAGCAGTTAAATATATGTGCACTGTATTATTATGTACAAATGGAAATATGCAGTACATTCTCTTAGTTTTTTTTTTATAACTCTTATAATTCATCAAATTGTGCACTTTAAATCTGCAGTTATTGTGTCCCATCTCTTTGCAGTCTCCCTCCCTTCCCCCATCCCACTTCTTTAGGTCATCACAGAGTGCTAGGCTGGATTACCTATGTTATATAACAACTTCTCATCAACTATCTATTTTAAACACAATAGTGTGCATATGCCGATGTTGCTCTCTTGATTCATCCCACACCTTCCCTCTTGCACTGTGTCCACAAGTCCACTGAAACAAGTCTTTGAGAAGAAATCATTTTTAAGAAATCAAAGTTGTCCCATGTAAGATAATGGGAAATTTTTAAACATTTCTGATTTAAACTTGGGAAAAAATTTGGGCATTTGTGAATATGGACAAAGGGGAAAATATCTATATAACATACAGAGTAGAAGCTTAATAAAGTGAATGACAAATTATGTAGAGGAGTTGAATTCAAAGAAATGGACATTCAAGTAAATAAATAGAAGGAGAAAGTTATACTTCAACAATCAAAACAGTGAGGTACCACTTTACACTGACAGAATGGGCATCATTAAAAAGTCTACCAATAAAAAATACTGGAAAAAATACTGGAGAGGGAGTGGACAAAAGGGAACCATCCTGTACTGTCGATGTGCATGTAAATTATTGGAGTCACTATGGAAAACAGTATGGAGGGTACTCAAAACAGTAAAAACAGAATTGGCATATGATCCAGCAATGCTACTTCTAGGCATATATTCAAGGAATAATGTAATTTGAAAAGATATATGCACCTCAAGAGTCACTGCAGCACTATTTACAATAGCAAAGACATGGAATATATATATATATATATATATATATATATATATATATATATATATATATACATATACATATATACATATACATATATACTCACAGAAAACTAGTCAATCTAATCACACTTGGACCACAGCCTTGTCTAACTCAATGAAATTAAGCCATGCCCGAGGGGCAACCCAAGATGGGCGGGTCATTGTGGAGAGATCTGACAGGTTGTGGTCCACTGGAGAAGGGAATGGCAAACCACTTCAGTATTCTTGCCTTGAGAACCCCATGGACAGTATGAAAAGGCAAAATGATAGGATACTGAAAGAGGAACTCCCCAGGTCAGTAGAGGCCCAATATGCTACTGGAGATCAGTGGAGAAATAACTCCAGAAAGAATGAAGGGATGGAACCAAAGAAAAAGAATACCCAGCTGTGGATGTGTCTGGTGATAGAAGCAAAGTCCAATGCTGTAAAGAGCAATGTTGCATAGGAACCTGGAATGTCAGGTCCATGAATCAAGGCACATTGGAAGTGGTCAAACAAGCGATGGCAAGAGTAAATGTCGACATTCTAGGAATTAGCAAACTAAAATGGACTGGAATGGGTGAATTTAACTCAGAGGACCATTATATCTACTACTGCGGGCAGGAATCCCTCAGAAGAAATGGAGTGGCCATCATGGTCAACAAAAGAGTCCGAAATGCAGTACTTGGATGCAATCTCAAAATAGACAGAATGATCTCTGTTCATTTCCAAGGCAAACCATTCAATATCACAGTAATCCAAGTCTATGCCCCAACCAGTAACGCTGAAGAAGCTGAAGTTGAACGGTTCTATGAAGACCTACAAGATCTTTTAGAACTAACACCCAAAAAAGATGTCCTTTTCATTATAGGGGACTGGAATGAAAAAGTAGGAAGTCAAGAAACACCTGGAGTAACAGGCAAATTTGGCCTTGGAATACGGAATGAAGCAGGGCAAAGACTAACAGAGTTTTGCCAGAAAATGCACTGTTCATAGTAAATACCCTCTTCCAACAACACAAGAGAAGACTCTATAAATGGACATCACCAGATGGTCAACACCGAAATCAGATCGATTATATTCTTTGCAGCCAAAGATGGAGAAGCTCTATACAGTCAGCAAAAACAAGACCAGGAGCTGACTGTGGCTCAGACCATGAACTCCTTATTGCCAAATTCAGACTGAAATTGAAGAAAGTAGGGAAAACCAGTAGACCATTCAGGTATGACTTAAATCAAATCCCTTATAATTATACAGTGGAAGTGAGAAATCTATTTAAGGGCCTAGATCTGATCGACAGAGTGCCTGATGAATTTTGGAATGAGGTCCATGACATTGTACAGGAGACAGGGATCAAGACCATCCCCATGGAAAAGAAATGCAAAAAAGCAAAATGGCTGTCTGGGGAGGCCTTGCAAATAGCTGCGAAAAGAAGAGAAGCGAAAAGCAAAGGAGAAAAGAAAAGATATAAACATCTGAATGCAGAGTTCCAAAGAATAGCAAGAAGAGATAAGAAAGCCTTCTTCCGTGATCAATGCAAAGAAATAGAGGAAAACAACAGAATGGGAAATACTAGGGATCTATTCAAGAAAATCAGATATACCAAAGGAACATTTCATGCAAAGATGGGCTCGATAAAAGACAGAAATGGTATGGACCTAACAGAGGCAGAAGATATTAAGAGGTGGCAAGAATACATAGAAGAACTGTACAAAAACGATCTTCACAACCCAGCTAATCATGATGGTGTGATCACTGACCTAGGGCCAGACATCCTGGAATGTGAAGTCAAGTGGGCCTTAGAAAACATCACTATGAACAAAGCTAGTGGAGGTGATGGAATTCCAGCTGAGCTATTCCAAATCCTGAAAGATGATGCTGTGAAAGTGCTGCACTCAATATGCCAGCAAACTTGGAAAACGCAGCAGTGGCCACAAGATTGGAAAAGGTCAGTTTTCATCCCAATCCCAAAGAAAGGCAATGCCAAAGAATGCTCAAACTACTGCAGAATTGCACTCATCTCACACGCTAGTAAAGTAATGCTCAAAATTCTCCAAGCCAGGCTTCAGCAATATGTGAACCATGAACTTCCTGATGTACAAGCTGGATTTAGAAAAGGCAGAGGAACCAGAGATCAAATTGCCAACATCCGCTGGATCATGGAAAAAGCAAGAGAGTTCCAGAAAAACATCTATTTCTGCCTTATTGACTATGCCAAAGCCTTTGACTGTGTAAATCACAATAAACTGTGGAAAATTCTGAAAGAGATGGGAATACCAAACCACCTGATCTGCCTCTTGAGAAATTTGTATGCAGGTCAGGAAGCAACAGTTAGAACTGAACATGGAACAACAGACTGGTTCCAAACAGGAAAAGGAGTACGTCAGGGCTGTATATTGTCACCCTGTTTATTTAACTTATATGCAGAGTACATCATGAGAAATGCTGGACTGGAAGAAACACAAGTTGAAATCAATATTGGTGGGAGAAATATCAATAACCTCAGATATGCAGATGACACCACCCTTATGGCAGAAAGTGAAGAGGAACTAAGAAGCCTCTTGATGAAAGTGAAAGTGGAGAGTGAAAAGGTTAACTTAAAGCTCAACATTCAGAAAATGAAGATCATGGCATCCAATCCCATCACTACATGGTAAATAGATGTGGAAACAGTGGAAACAGTGTCAGACTTTATTTTTTTGGGCTCCAAAATCACTGCAGATGGTGACTGCAGCCATGAAATTAAAAGACACTTACTCCTTGGAAGGAAAGTTATGACCAACCTAGATAGCATATTCAAAACAGAGACATTCCTTTGCCAACAAAGGTTCGCCTAGTCAAGGCTATGGTCTTTCCTGTGGTCATGTATGGATGTGAGAGCTGGACTGTGAAGAAGCCTAGCACTGAAGAATTGATGCTTTTGAACTGTGTTGTTTGAGAAGACCTTTGCGAGTCCCTTGGACTGCAAGGAGATCCAACCAGTCCATTCTGAAGGAGATCAGCCCTGGGATTTCTTTGGAAGGAATGATGCTAAAGCTGAAACTCCAGTACTTTGGCCACCTCATGGGAAGAGTTAACTCATTGGAAAAGACTCTGATGCTGGGAGTGTTTGGGGGCAGGAGGAGAAGGGGACGACAGAGTATGAGATGGCTGGATGGCATCACTGACTCGATGGATGTGAGTCTGAGTGACCTCCAGGAGTTGGTGATCGACAAGGAGGCCTGGCGTGCTGTGATTCATGGGGTTGCAAAGAGTTGGACACGACTGAGCGATTGATCTGATCTGACATATATATATATATATATATATATATATATATATATATATATATATTCAATAACCTGTGACAAAATCATGATGGAAAGGAATATGAAAAATAATGTAATATATATATATATATATATATATATATATATGTAAAACAATCACTTTGCTGTAAAGTAGAAAAATTATATTACATTGTAAATCAACTATACTTCACTCAAATAAATTTTTATAAAGGAAGAATAGCACCTTTGATTCTGAGGTTTTGTGCCCTATAATCATCAGTATTTCTTCAGCCCCAGGACAATTGGACTTTTTATAACTGACATTCCAGTGATTCTTTTCAAAGCCCTCTTTATGTCTTTATTCCTGAGACTGTAGATGAAGGGTTTCAGCATGGGTGTGACCACTGTGTACATTACTGAGGTGATTGCGCTTGAGTGTGAGCTTTAGGTACCTGTGGAGCTAAGGTACACTCTTAAAATAGTTCAATAAAATAAGGAAACAATTGAGAGATGAGATGCACAGGTAGAAAATGCATTATACTTCCCATGGGCTGATGACATTCCTCGTATGGAGGAAACTATCTTAGAGTATGAGTAAAGAATACCAGTGAAGGAAGCACCACCCAACATCCCATCTGCAAAATACATCACCATGTCGTTCATAAATGTGTCAGAACAGGCAAGTCGGACCACTTGATTAATTTCACAGAAAAAATGGGGGATTTCCACGTCTGTACAGAAGGACAGCCACAACATCATTAAGCTTTGCCTTAAGGAATTCAGGGCACTCATCACCCAGGACACCAGCACCAGCAGTGCACAGAGCCGGGGATTCATGATGACCATGTAGTGGAGAGGCTGACAGATGGCCATGAAGTGATCATAAGCCATCACAGTCAGGAGGAAATTTTCCAGTGCAGCAAAGAATGGAAGAAGTATATCTGGGTGATGCAGCCTTCATAAGTTATAACTTTGCTCTGTATCTGTATATTATTCAGCATCTTTGGGATGGTGGTGGAAATGAAACAGATGTCTACAAAGGGGCATGTTGGAGAGGAAGAAGTACATGGGGGTGTGGAGATGGGGATCTGAGATGACAGCCAGGATGATGAGCAGGTTTCCAAACACAGTGGTCAGGTACGTGGAGAGGAAAAGCCCAAATATGAGGGGCTGCAGTTCTGGTTCATTTGATAATCCCAGAAGAAGAAATTCTGAAATTTGTGTATTATTCACTGGTTCCATGTGGTGGAGATGGCTACCAGGAAAAAAAAAAAAATAATAACATGATTAAATTTCTCAAAAATTGTGATTGGAAACCTAATTGAATTCTACAATATATACTTTGCATTAGAAGTCAGTATCCATAATTTGGTATGGAACTTTTCCCTTCAAGGCATGCTCTTGTGCCTTCTTATTGTGCACCCAGCCTTTTGTCCAGGCGGTCAGATGTTCTGCACTTTTAATAAGAAGTTACAGGATGCTTGGGGCTGGTGCACTGGGATGACCCAGAGGGATGGTATGGGGAAGGAGGTGGGAGGGGGTTCAGGATTGGGAACATGTGCACACCCGTGGCAGATTCATGCTGATGTATGGCAAAACCAATACAATATTGTAAAGTAATTAGCCTCTAATTAAAATTTTAAAAAAGAAGTTACTGTGACACATTTGAGGAATGTCAGTTGAGGTCTGACCAATATCTAGGCAAAAAGTACAATAGTCTCTACAGTTCTTCAATAATGGAGAAAGAATATAAAGAAAAAAATCTTATAAATTTTCAGATGGTGACAGATGAAATGAACAAAAAGAAATCAGGTATAACAAAATGGTTAAAGGTATATTATTTTTTACTCAGTCATTGAGTTAGAGTGGAAAATATTTGTTTGGAGACCTCATGGAAAAGAGGGTGGGAGACACAAGGTTATCTGGTTGAAGTGTGAGAGGGGGAGAAAAGGACATGTAAGGTGGAAAAAGTTCCAATAAACTTAGGTAATCCATAGAGTTTGTGGTAAGTATAAAGCTTCCTTAGTTTTGGTGACATTCCAGCCCTTGTTCTATCCCTATGTTACCCAGACTAGCAAAGCAGCAAAAAGCATTTTATCTAAAAAATAAAGAAGAGATGTATTTATGTTATCAAATATCTGACAGATTTCCCATCAGGAAAATGAGCAAAGTGAATAAACCCACATTTCACAAAGTGAAATAAAGTTCAACAAAAGTGGAGTGTTTAAAGAATGATTTGATAAAAGAATTCCTAAGTGATATCAGCTGTAAAATTTTTGTAGTTTGAAATTCTAGATTTACATTTTGGATCTGCACATATTTGCTGTTTGAACATGGAGAGCCACTTGAACCTTCTAAATGTTAATATTATTACTCAAATTGTTGGGATAGCAGTACTCACAGTAAGAGAGTTGACAGATTTAGTCCATATATACAAAACATTTAGAATAGTTCCGGCCTGGTAGTAAATGAGTGACTTACATCACCTCTGGTGATGAGATTCGACTGATTTTTCTTTTTCCTCTTAAATGTTTGAATTGCTTTTCTACATTTAAGTCCCCAATCTCCAGCCTTATTTCAGTTTCTAGTCATCTTTCCCATCTATCACAGGCTGGTACAGGGCCCTCTATCCAATATTCACATTAAGCTAAAGAAGTCTTTCTATATTACAAAGCTGACTGTTCAACTTCCTGACTTAACTCTCCTCAGTGACTCCCTAATAAGGGATGGACCCCAAATTCCATAACTTCAAACCCCAGCCTTGACTTTCTCTGAATGAACCACCAGCTTTTCACTCATGCTGCCCTCACTCATCTTCATCTCATAAATATTGAACTTGAGCCACAGATTCACCAGATGCCACAGGCTTGAGTCTCAGAGCATATATGCACCTGTTCTCTCTGCTTGGAGAGTCAATCACTGGTCTATATGGATTTTTTTACTTATCTTTGTATTTAAAACTCCATCTCCTGTTTTAGAGATGGAGTTTTGGACATCTCCTACATGAACTTTAAAATTATTCCCACAGAAAAAGGACAGTTTATCTAGTGATAATTTAGATAAAAGGTTTATCATTGTGTGATTTTTATTAATTCAATATTTTCATCTAGACTGTGAGTGCCTTGAGGCATGTATCAATATCATACATACTCCTCAACCCCCCAAACTTAGTTTAGTTGGGAAAAATAGCTGAATAAATAAATTATATATTGGATAAAGCACTGGGATGACCCAGAGGGATGGTATGGGGAGGAAAGAGGGAGGGGGGTAGGATGGGGAACACGTGTATACCTGTGGCAGATTCATGTTGATATATGGCAAAAGCAATACAATATTTTATTTTATTTTTTATAGGTATCAAGAATCTCTTTTGCAATACAATATTTTAAAGTAATTATCCTCCAATTAAAATAAATAAATTTATAAAAAATTAAGAAAAAGAATATGTTCTCTCAGAAATTGCTGATGATTAGGGAAGAAAAAGAAGCAGGTAAATGCTAACGTACGTATGGGAGGCATGCTGGAGGAATGTTTTCCATATTCTGAGATTCAGATTTATTAGAGTATCAGACTATAGTTTTTTAAAATAAAGTAGGATATAACAAATTAAACACAGAAGGATAGAGTGCACTGTATTACTACATGTAAGGAGTTTATTCTTTTTGTTCAGCTGTTCTTGTGTGTGTATGTGCATACACATGGGTACATGTGTACTAAGTAACTTCAATCGTGTTTGACTCTTTGGGACCCTATGAACTGTAGCCCCCTAGGCCCCTCTGTCCATGGAATTATCCAAGCAAAAATACTGGAGTGAGTTGCCATGCCCTCCTCCAGGGGGTCTTTCTGACTCAGGGATCAAATACATATCTCTTCTGTCTTCTTCATTGGCAGGTAGGTTCTTTACCACTAGTGCCACCTGGGAAGCCACATGCACAGGTGTATTCCTTGGTTGCCTGTGCATACAAGCTGGATCACATGTAAAAGTTGTTTTACTCTGGGACACATTATGAAAAGCTTCTTATTCACTGCAGTTAATGCAAGAATACTTACAAGAGGGGATAGTCCTTAAAAGGGTATGAAGCAATGTGAATAGAGCTCAAGGGAAGAGTTCGGTTGCAGAGAGAACAGGCAGCACCATGGGTGCAAAAGTCAGACTCCAGGGGCCACATGCTGACTGCACTTTTATTCCTCCACTCGCCTCATTATGGCATTCACATTCGAACCTTGACTGAATTTTTATTCTGTATTTATTCCAGTGTATTTGACTACACATATTTTCATACATTTCAAAGAATGAGGTAATAAGATAGTGGATGAGGATGTCACATCTCTCAATTTTCTTACATGGTATCATTGTCATTCTTGGACTTTGAGTTTAGATCTCTTTTTGCCAAAACCATTGGTCACATTTCACTTCTGTTTCTGATTCTTGTCTCAAACGCAAAGATCTCCCCACAATATACTCTATAAAATCCTACCCATGCCACAAAATTTAGTTACTCTTTTCTCATTTGATTTATACCTAAGTACATTTTTGTCATACATGCATTATTTACTATATTCTTCTTTCTCCATGGAAATATGAGATCCAAAGCAGAGACCTCACCTGCTTTGTTTACTCTAATGGTTTCATAATGTTGTGCATTTATACAGAAACAAATATTTTAGAAAATTTAATTTTCAAAATAAAAAGAACACCAAGGGAAACAAAACCAGATTAAATATATTGGATTCAAAACAAAGGTATTAAGCAAAATAGAATGATATAATAAAATGAACTTCTGAAAGAAAAATATAAAGTAGTAATAGTCACATTAACACAGGTTTTAAATATAATAATATAGGTAAAAATGTAAAAGAGAATAGAAAATACAATTTAAAAAATAGTGCAGGAAGTTGTATCTAACATTTTAATTTCAACCTACACAAACTTAAATGGATTAAAATATGCTTATGAAAAATATATAAGCAATCTTTAATTGTATGCAAAAGCACATATTCCACAAGAAGGCAGCAAATAATTGCTCTTTTAAAAATAGACTACTCACAAAAGCAAAAGGTGGCACAAATGAAAAACATATGAGATTATATGGTAATGCATATAACAGGTGGTTTATTACTTCTATGGATGCATAAAGTACTGCAAGAAAATCAAACCAGTCAATCATAAATGAAATCAATCCTGAATATTCATTGGAAGTACTGATGCTGAAGCTTAAGCTCCAATACTTTGGCCACCTGATACAAAGAGCTGATACACTGGAAAAGACCCTGATGCTGGGAAAGATTTAAGGCAGGAGGAGAAGGGGAAAACAGAGGATGAGATGGTTAGATGGCATCACTGATTCGACGGACTTGAGTTTGAGTAAGCTCTGGGAGTTGGTGATACACAGGGAAGCCTGGCATGCTGCAGTCCATGGGGTCACAAAGAGTTGGACATGACTGAGGGACTAAACTGAAATGAACTGATGGATGCATAAGAACTTTCAATGTTTAAAAAATCAGTGGGAGAGGGGATAAAATATGACCAATTGATAGATTTAAACATCCCAAATTTATAAGCTCTCATGCAACCCAACCGGGGAAGGCAATGGCACCCCACCCCAGTACTTTTGCCTGGAAAATCCCATGGACGGAGGATCCTGGTAGGCTCCAGTCCATGGGGTCGCTAAGAGTCGGACACGACTGAGCGACTTCACTTTCACTTTTTTCACTTTCATGCATTGGAGAAGGAAATGGCAACCCACTCCAGTATTCTTGCCTGGAGAATCCCAGGGACGGGGGAGCCTGGTGAGCTTCCGTCTGTGGGGTCGCACAGAGTCGGACACGACTGAAGCGACGCAGCAGCAGCAGCAGCAGCAACCCAACAACAGATATATTACATTTGCATATATGATTTCAATTGCAAAGAGTAAAATTTTTTAAAAGAATTTGTAAATCTTTGTTTAAAGAAATGCAATTAAAAAACCATGAATAAACAGAGAATGGGGAAGTGGTTGGAGCTTAGAGCAGTTTGGGGTGAAATGGTACCTGAGAAACCTATATGTGAGGGAAAGAGTGGGGAGAGAGAAGTTGCAGGTATCTATTTTAGCATAGAAGGCTTGTCAAGGTATTTAAAATACATCTCATTCACCCCCTCATCCACATGTTGACGTATAATTCCAGGCATTTTCTCTCAGAGCTGGAGATGAAATATATTATAAAAGAAATGATACAGAAAAAACCCTGGAAAGAATAAAACAATCTGAATCCAGTGCATAAAGCAAAGAATATGCATAAACAGTTTGTGATAAAGCAAGTGGCTAATAAACCTCCAAATATATCCAGTCTCCCAGATAATAAAAAGTTGCAAAGATAAGCTCTTTACAATCTCTCTGTTTGCATATTAAATTTAATTTTTTTCAAGTGAATGCCCAATGTAAGAGAAAATTTTGTGAAATGTGTATTAAAATTTTTAGTTTCCAGGTAATGGCTATGCTATTGATTTGAATCTTTGTGACTGCACAGACTGCAGCACACCAGCCTTTCCTGACTTTCACTATCTCCCAGAATTTGCTCAAATTCATATGCCATCTTAAAATTTTTTAAATTTAAAACAATGTCATTATTTCACTGCAAATTCCCCTTTATGTAATAGTTTATTTTCCTACCCTAAATCTCCCAGGAAATGTTCAAATTTTACTGAGACTATTGTGCTTCCAATTTCTTCTTGAATTTCATCCAAGTATATTTTCATTCTTATCCCTTAATTATTCACTAATAATCATGTACTCCTGAATCTGATAGGCAATTTTCTTTGAACATATTAAATAAATTAATTATAAATCAGTTAATCAACCATGCACATAAACAGGGAGATCTGTTGGCTCTTTGCCAGGTATTTGGGTTTCTAAGTGACTGCAGGTAAATGTTCTTGGATTTCATTCTCTGTGGCTTTCTCCTGAAGTGTCTACTGGGCTCTAAGGCTTACCTGGATGGAAAGGTTGAGAGGTCTCTGGGTGGAAGTCCAAAACTTCCCCAGGTGGTTGATGGTGGAGAATGAAGCTCTGTTCCCAGATAAGAAAGAAGTAAGAAGCAAAGTATGGGTCCCTGAGCCAAACTCAGGAATCCAAATGCACAAACCATGACTTCTCCAGCTCAAAGTGGAACATGTTTAGACCTAGCAGCAGTGGAGATATTTACAGCTCTGCATATCCACTCTATTTTCTCATTAGCACATTTTCCACTGTTACTGCAAACCCAAGCACATTTCCTCCATGGGAACTTATCTGGAAAGAATGGAAATTTTCTGGGCTGATTTGTTCCCAAGAGACCAGTTAGATGTCAAGTGTATCCAATGCTGATTACTACTCCATGAACTCTTCTGGATTCCAAAGTTATAACACTGAACCTTTTTATAGGTTCAGAAATCTAAACAAAGATTTCTCCAAAGCTAAGTCTGATTGTCCCATTTGTTCTTTAAAAAAAGTCCATCCAATGAGGACTATACAATCAGAACCCTCATTCTAAATTTTCAGAATTGTTGTTCAGAGGGGTTAGATAGATCATGTAGATACAGAAATCAATGAGGGGAAAGACTAAAATATCTTACACTAAAATCTGTACACTAAATACCTTACACTAAAACCTGTAATATATTGATGAGAAAAATTGAAGAAGACAAATAGATGAAAAAATATTAGGTTTCCATGGCTTGGAAGACTTAATATTATTGAAATGCTGATGCTACCCAAAGCATTCTAGAGATTCATGCACCCTCTATCAAAATTTCCAAAACTTTATTCATAATAAAGCTCAAAAAATTGAGTTCCTTAAATTGTGTAGATGAGTTGAATTCAAATAAAAGGAAATTCCTAGAAATAAATGGACAAGTTCTCCTTACAAAATCTGGTTAATAGCAATTTCTGGCTCCATTTATTTAAATCCTGCAATCATGGGTAGTTCTTCAGTCCCAGAACAGATAACAATTTTATACCTGCCTTCCTAATGATTCTTTCCAGAGTCCTCTTTATGTCTTTGTTCCGCAGACTATAGATGAAGGGGTTCAGCAAGGGTGTGACCACTGTGTACATCACTGAGGCGATTGCACTTGAATGTGAGCTGTGGGTAGCAGCAGAGCTAAGGTACACTCCTAAACATGTACAATAAAATAAAGAGACAACTGAGAGGTGAGATGCACAGGTGGATAATGCCTTATACTTTCCCTGAGCTGATGAGATTCTTTGTATTGAAGAAGCTATCTTGGAATATGAATAAAGAATCCCAGTGAGGGAACCACCACCCAATATTGCAGCTGCAAAATACATCAATATCTCATTAAGAAACATGTCAGAACAGGCAAGTTGAATCAACTGATTAATTTCACAGAAAAAGTGGGGGATTTCCAGGTATGTACAGAAGGACAATCTCAACACCATTAGACTTTGTAACAAGGAATTCAGGGCACTCATCAACCAGAACAAGCAGACCACAGAGCTGGGGGTTCATGATGACCATGTAGTGCAGGGGGTGACAGATGGCTACAAATCGGTCATAGGCCATCACAGTCAGAAGAAACACGTCCAATACTGCAAAGAGTATGAAAAAATACATCTGGGTGATGCAGCCTTCATACGTTAGTACTTTGCTCTGTGTCTTTATGTTCTGCAGCATCTTTGGGATGGTTGTGGAGGTGAAACAGATATCTACAAAAGACAAGTTGGAGAGGAAGAAGTACATGGGGGTATGGAGGTGGGAGTCTGAGCTGACAGCCAGGATAATGAGCAGGTTTCCAAACACAGTGATCAGGTACATGAAAAGGAAGAGACCAAATATGAGGGGCTGCAGTTCTGGTTTCTCTGAAAATCCCAGAAGAAGAAATTCCAAAATTTTTGTATCATTCCCTGGTTCCATGTGGTGAATGTGACTATCAAGAAACAAAAATAACATGACTCATTTTCTCAGAAATTAGCATTGTAAACATAGTTTAAATTCTACAATTCATATTTTGAATTTAATATTAATGTCTATAATTTTCATATGAAAAATTTCCCTCAAGTGATTCCATGTGCAATCTCTGAATACATCATCCCACATTCAATCTTCTCCCCATAAAATCATTTATTCTAAACTTTAAAGAGAAATTATGTCACATATTTGGCAGTATGAATTGAAGACTGACTAACTTCTGGATAAAGAGTATACAGTGCCAATATACAATAGTTCATACAGTTTAATGATGGAGGAAGAATAGAAACAAATAAGAAATTATAATAATTATCAGATAATGACAGGCACTTTAAAGCTAAAAAAATCAGGTATAAAAAAAGAGACTTAAAGGGTATATTAATTTTTTTGTAATAAAGATAAGCTTTCTTGGTCCTGGAACCTTTCAATCCTGGATACCCAGAAGAGTAAAGAAGCAAAAAGCATTTTACCAAAAAGAAAGGAATGATATATTTATATGATCAATGTAGAACATCCTACTAGAAAAATTGATAAGAGGAATAAATTAAAAATTCACAAAGAAGGTATTAAAACTACAACAAAAATGGAGGATTTTTAAAATTTTAATTGTAATATTTTAATGAAGAATTTTTCATTTTTATGTTATCCATGAAACACTTTTTAGTTCTGATTCAAATTCTAATAAAATTTATTTAGAAACATGAAGTGCTTAAAATACAAAAAATAAAAACAAAATTTATCTGAATTACACAATTTAATTCTTAAAACTAAATGAAGAATCTCTAAAAATAAGGTAAGTTCTTTTTTTTAATATGATATTATACATGTTTTAATGCCATTCTCCCAAATCATCCCCCACTCCCTCTCCCACAGAGTCCAAAAGACTGTTCTATATATCTGTCTCTTTTGCTGTCTCGCATACAGGGTTGTCCTTATCATCCTTCTAAATTCCGTATATATGCGTTAGCATACTGTATTGGTGTTTTTCTTTCTGGCTTACTTCACTCTGTACAATAGGCTGCAAGTTGCTCAGTCGTGTCTAACTCTTGGCAACCCCAGGTACTGTAGCCTGCCAGGCTTCTCTGTCCATGGAATTCTAGAGGCAAAAATCATGGCACTCTGGGTAACCATCCCCTTCTCCAGGGGATCTTTCTGACCTAGAGATCAAACACAGGTCTCCCACATTGCAGGCACATTCTTTACCATCTGCACCACCAGGGAAGTCCTAAATACATTTAAATGGATTCAAACATGTTTCTGAAAAAGAAATAAGCAATAAATTAGTTGAATGCAAAAGCATGTGTTCCACAAAAGGGCAACAAATTATTGCCATTTTAAAAACAGATCTACTCATAAAAGGCAAAAGTAGCCCTAAGTAAAAACATGTGGATAAGATGGCAATTCACATAAATGACGGTTTATTATTACTAAGGAGGCAGAAGAATTTCTATGTTGGTGCATAGCTGCTGCTGCTGCTAAGTCACTTCAGTAGTGTCAGACTCTGTGAGACCCCATGGACTGTAACCTAACAGACTCCCCCGTCCCTGGGATTCTCCAGGCAAGAACACTGGAGTGGGCTGCATAGCTAACTTCCTTTAAAAATGATAACCCTTTGTTTGAAAGAAGGCAATATAAACAAGAATAAAGAGAGACTCATATAGGGAATCTGGAGTAGGGGGCGTGGTTGCAGTTTAGAGCAACTGTGAAATGGAGCCACGGAAATGGTGCCTGACACACTTGTGTTGGGAGAGAAAGAGTAGGGACAGAGAAGCTGTCTGTATCTCTAGTTTCAGCAGCAAGACTTGTCAAGGTATTTAAAATACATTTCATGCTCCCTTACTTTCACCTGTTGGAGTGAGTTTCCTGGCCTTTTCTTAGCCAGAGGTGAAAGAAATTATAAAAGAAGGGGTGTAGAAAAAAGAAAAAGAATAGAACACTCAGAAGCCAGTATGTGAAACAATTTGCATGGACAGTTTATAGTAGGGAAAGTAAATACCTAATAAGTCCCCAAATATATTCAGCTCATAGGTCGTGAACTAATTGCAAAGTTAACCCCTTTACCATATGCCTATTTGTATGGTAAATGCAATTTTTAAACAAGTGAACACTCAAATCTGAGTAAAGACTCTGTGACATGTGTGTCTCAAGAACTGTATTTCCAGGTAGTTACTACAGCCATTGATACGGATCTTCCTTATGAATGCTTCAATATATTGCATCTTAAAAATTAAAAAGTAAATAAAATGTCACTTCACTACAAATCACTTCTAACCAAATAGTTTATTTCCTACTCCCATCAGTTGCAAAACTCCTTGGAAATATTCAAATTTTACTGATCACTATGCCTCCCATTTCTTCTTGAGTCTCTTCCAACTAGATTTGCATCCATATAAATTAATTATCAACTGTAATTCTTGTATTTCTGAATTCATAGGCACTTTCCTTTTAAGTTGTTAAATACATTTGTTATAAATTAATCAACCAAATAAGCAAGCATGGAGATCTCTTGGCTCTGGGTCAGTTGCTTAAGTTTCGAGGTGACCCCAGATAAATAGTGTTGAGTTTCATTCTTTGTGACTTTCTCCTTCAGTGGTTATTTCTTGCTTGGACTCACCTGAGTGGGAAGTCTGAGACGAAGGTCTCTGTGTGAAAGTCCAAATTCTTTCCTGAATGGTTGATGATGTTGATTGAAGTTCTGTCTTTAAACAAGAGATGATTAGGAAGCAGTGAACCAAAACCAGACTTGGGAATCTTAATGAAAAACCATGCCTTCTCCAGCTCAAGATAGAATTGCTCAGACATTGCAGCAGAGGAGATATTTATAGTTTCTTATGTTTTCTGTATCTCCTCAATATTTTCAGCACATTTTCCATTGTTACTCCAACCCTTGAACACATCATTTCCTCAGGGAAACTTGTCTAGACAGAATGGAAATTTCCTGTGCTGATTTGCATTCCCAGGTGAACAGGTTAGAAGTCAGGTGTATCTGACTCTTATTGCTACACCATGAAGTCTCTTCTCTCCCAGAGGTCTGACATTGAAACTTTTTACAACACTCAGTCAAAGTTTTCTTCCATGTCTAGGTCTCAGGAACCTGTCTTGGCCCTCGGAAGCACTGGTTTGTGATGGGAACACAACTCCTGATATCTCCAGAAAATTACTGCTTCTTCTTCAATTAGTGAGAGAAGTTTGTGCCTTTGTTATAAAACCATAGGTAAAATAATCCTGCTGCTGCTGCTGCTGCTGCTAAGTCGCTTCAGTCGTGTCCGACTCTGTGCGACCCCATAGATGGCAGCCCACCAGGCTCCTCTGTCCCTGGGATTCTCCAGGCAAGAATACTGGAGTGGGTTGCCATTTCCTTCTCCAATGCATGAAAGTGAAAAGTGAAAGTGAACTCGCTCAGTCATGTCCGATTCTTAGCGACCCCATGGCCGAGCCTACCAGGCTCCTCTGTCCATGGGATTTTCCAGGCAAGAGTACTGGGATGACATGCCATTGCCTTCCCCAAAATAATCCTAGGCTTCATAATGCCTTTAAAACATCAATAGGATTTACATGCTTTAAATGCATATGAAAAGTTGATATTTAGTCCTTTATTTATAAAACATTTGATAATTATAAGATATCCACTTAGATCTTTTAATACACCATAGGCTGAGTTTAGAATCTATATTTTATTTTATTTTTTAACTTTACAATATTGTATTGGTTTTGCCATATATCAACATGAATCCACCACAGGTATACACGTGTGTTTTTGGTTTTTTTGGTTTGTTTGTTTGTTTTGTTTTAATTTAATTTATTTTTGGCAAAGTCCATCTTATGAGGATTGTACAATAATTGTACACTCCTTCTAAATTTGCAATGATTGCAATTTGGGTGATTGGCCCAAAACTTACGAACTGAGTAAGATGTGTTTTGATTAGAACACGAGATATTTCTAGTTCTCTCACTCCAGGCTAAGGCTTCTCAATCAGAGATAATTTTGTCTTCTGAAGACTCTTGGCAATATCTGGAGAAGTTTTTGATTGTCATATCAGGGGAAGTGCTGCTCGTTGACAGTGGGTTCAGGCCAGGGATACAGTTCAACAGTCTGCAAAGTAAAAACTGGCCCCACCCTAGAGAATTATCCAGCATAATGTCAACAGTAGTGAAGTTCAGAAACACTATTCTGAGCAAGCACTTCTTCCAACATAGATACGAATATGAATCACTAGGATATCTTGTTTAAATGAACATTCAAATTTGGCAGGACTTTTAAAGTGCTACACTCAATATGTCAGTAAATTTGGAAAACTCAGCAGTGGTCAAAGGACTGGAAAATGTCAGTTTTCATTACAATCCCAAAGAAGGGCAATGACAAGTTCTAACTACAATACAGTTGTGCTCATTTCATATGCTAGAAAGATTATGCTCAAAATTATTCAAGCTAGGATTCAGCAGTTCTTGACCTGAGAATTTCCAAATGTGCAAGCTAGGTTTCAAAGAAGTAGAGGAACCAGAGATCAAACTGTCTACATTCTTTGGATCATGGATAAAGCAAGAGAGTACTAGAAAAAAATCTAATCCTGCTTCATTGACTACAATGAAACCTTTGACTGTGTGGATAGCAAGAAACTGTGTAAAATTCTTAAAGGGATGGGAGTACCAGAGCACCTTACCTGTCTCCTGAGAAACCTGAATGTGGGTCAAGAAGCAACAGAACTGGATATGGAACAACCGACTGGTTCAAAATTGGAAAAAGAGTATGTCAAGGCTGTAGAATGTCACCCTGTTTATTTAACTTCTATACAGAGTACATCATGTGAAATGCTGGGCTGGATGGAGCAAAATCTGCAATCAAGATTGGTGGGAGAAATATCAAAAACCTCAGATATGCAGATAGTATCACTTTAATGGAATAAATTGAAGAGAAACTAAAAAGCCTCTTGATGAGGGTGAAAGAGGAGAGTGAAAAAGCTGGATTGAAATTCAATATTTAAAAAAACTAAGATCATGACATCTGACATCCAGTCCCATCACTTCATGGCAAATAAAAGGGAAAAAGTGGAAGCAGTGATGAATTTTATTTTCTTGGGTTCCAAAATCACTGTGGATGGTGACTTCAGCCATAAAATTAAAAGATGGTTGTTCTTTGGAAGGAAAGTTATGTGAAACCTGGACAGCATATTAAAAAGCATAGACATCACTTTGCCAACAAGGGTCCATATAGTCAAATCTATTGTCTTTCCAGTAGTCATTTATGGATATGAGAGTTGGGCCATAAAGAAACCTGAGCACCAAAGAATTGATACTTTCAAGTTTTGGTGTTGGAGAAGACTCTTAAGTCCTTTGGACTTCAAGGAGATCAAACCAATTGATCCTAAAGAAAATCAACCCTGAATATTCATTGGAAGGATTGTTGCTGAACCTTCACTACTTTGGCCCCTTGCTGTGATGGGCCAACTCATTGCAGAACACCCCAATGATGGGAAAGATTGAAGGCAACTGGAGAAGGGGGCAGCAGAGGATGGGATGGCTAGATAGCATCATTGACTCAATGAACATGAATTTGAGCAAACTCCCATAGATAGTGGAGGACAGAGGACCCTGGCATGCTACAGTCCATAAGGTTGCAAAGAGTAGGACATGACTTAGTAACTGAAAAACAACAACAGGACTGCCCAGTGATTCTGCATTTGTAATAAATTCCCAGATGTTGTTGATGTTGTAAGTCTTACTCTGTGGACCACACTCTGAATGTCAGTACTGTGGTCCAGAGTGAGGTGTAGGTCTTTTAGGTCTTCTCTATTAAGAATATTCCTTTCCACTTCTGTTCTGTTGTAAGGTGATCAAATGTTTAACTCAGTCATTCTACTACTGCATATACAATTTTACATGTGCCTCTTGGGTATTTCACTCTTGGTACAAAATAATAATTTTGACCTGTGCATCCTTTTTATAAGTGGGTAGATTTCACTGAAGCAGTTATTGTCTAAGTTGATAATATTTTAGATATCACAGGAAATTACTTGGCACAGACAGATGCTCAATTCATCGCAGCTGTTATGACTATCTCTGAGTTCAGAATTGACTAAAAACACTGGGGGTCCAGAGAATCTCTTAAAATAAGAAGGGAGTCCAGGAATACTCTGATCATGGATTGAACTGTGATTTTAAAGGCATATCTCCTCCCAGAATTCCACACAGGGAGGAGAGTGTTTGAGAGCCCACCATTCTGTGCCTTTTTCTACACAGGGACATAAACTCTGACCCCCTCATGCTGGCTCCATATTATCTCAGGAATAATTTTTAGACTCTCTCAAGCTATTTTACTGTTTATACAGTCTACTCAGAAAATGTGCAAAGCTTCCATTTCTTGGTGAATCATCGTATTTCTCCAACTCTTTTTATTTTCCTTTGTTGCAATTCTGTAGCATAAAATTCATAAGCAACTGATGTCAGTAGTAATATGAAATACTTGTGTTTGTTTCTGCCTTGAGTAGAATTTTTATTTTTCAAAATTACTGCATTACTGCCTTATTCTCTTAAAAGGAATGTACCTGCCATCTATTACTTTGTGCCTTGAAGGTACAAGTGGGAGGAATACATTTCCCCACTTGTGAATCTGGACATGACATGCTCAGAGCCTAAGGAGAAGCTGTAAGAGGCTTTGGAAGAGGCCACCGTTTCTATCACTATTACTGTTCCCCTCTATCATGAGAATGGGCATTTTCTACCTAGGAGCTGGTCCACTGGTATGGCTCCCAGACATGCAGGTAGCCTAGCACAATATGAACAGAGTCACAGACACTTTCCCCATGCATTTAATATGATAAAAGGTAAACAATTGTTATTTTAAGCCACCATGTTTAGGGAGTTGCTTGTTGCCACAGCAAAATTGACTACTATACTACTTTGCATACATACTAAGTCGCTTCAGTCATGTCTGACTCTTTGCAATGCAAAGGACCATAGCCCACAAAGTTCCTCTGTCTATGGGATCCTCCAGACAAGAATACTAGAGTGAGTTGCCATGCTCTCCTCTAAGGGATCTTCCTGTTTCATCTCTGTGTCTGCTGAATTAGTAGGTGGGTTTTTTTTACCTCTAGTGCCACCTGGGAAGCCCTATGTCCCTTTACATAATGTTTAATGATAATTGATATTTATCTACCAACTAAATGGATGCTACAGGATACAGACCTGTTCAAGTATGTATTCTCATGTGATGTGCACGTGGGAATAAAATCTCTAAAAGAAAAACCACAGCCTGAAACATTACAAATATTTAAAAATTTAATCCTGAGTACTTTCATCCAGTCCCCACTGGTTTAATTACTGATCTATGGAATGATAATAAAATAATTACATGAATACTTTATTTTCTGAACTCAAATTATTCTCAGTTTCCTTCCCAAACTCAGGAAGCAAATAGAGTTAGATACCAAAGTGCTACTTGTACTATTGGGGAGAGGACTGGCAACTCACTCCAATATTCTTGCCTCGAGAATCCTATGGACAGAGCAGCCATGGGGTCGCAAAGAGTTGGACACAACTGAGTGATTAATCCACACATACTTGCACTATTACACCTTTTATTAGATATTAAAGAAATATTCATTCTTTCCCCTCTCTCCCTCTCTCTGTGTCTCTCCAAACAACGTTAGAGAGAGTTGTAAAATTCAGTTCCTGTCTAGATTGTGGAAATATGGAAAGCACTTCACTTTAACAAAAAAGGGGCAGATAAACTACAAAATTGTATCTTTTCTTGAACCTATTTAAGAGTGGAAATCTCAGAGCAACCATCTATTCTGAAATCTAAGGTGAGTCAGGTGCATCCAATAAGAGTCAGGGACTTAATGAAGTGTTTTCTTGGGAGACTGTCATGGGAGAAAGGTCATGCCAACATTCATCAGGGAAAGTTTCAGGTAAAATCTTGCTGTTGTTCAAGTGCTAAGTCATGTCTGACTCTTTGTGACCCCATGAACTGCAACATGCCAAGCTTCCCTGTCCTTCACTATCTCCGCGAGTTTGCTCAAAAACTCATATCCGTTGAGTCAGTGATGCCATTCAACCATCTCATTCTTTGTCATCCCCTTCTCCTGCCCTCAATCTTTCAGCATCAGGGTCTTGTCCAAGAAGTTGGCCTTTCTCATTAGGTGGCCAAAGAATTGGTGCTTCAGCATCAGTTCTTTCAATGAATATTGAGGGTTGATTTCCTTCAGGATTGACTGGTTTGATTTCCTTGTCCCCAAAGGACTCCCAAATGTCTTCAGCACCACGAGTCAAAAACATCAATTCTTTAATGCTCAGCCTCCTTTATGGTCATACTCTCACATCTGTACATTATTATTGGAAATACTATAGCTTTGAATATAAGGACCACAGTTTCCAAAGTGATGTTTCTGCTTTTTAATATGTTGTCTAGGTTTATCAGAGCTTTCCTTTTAAGAACCAAGTATCTTTTAATTTCATGGCTGCAGTTACCATCCGGGGTGGTTTTTGAGCCCAAGAAAATAAGTAAAAATCTTAGAGACTATTTAAAAATCAAGTGTGGATTGACAGTCATAAGAATATAGAATTCCGGGAAAGGTTATAATATTTCCTTGAAATTCTCAGATAACTGTGCCAATGGTGAGAGAATGTTTCATTGTCCACTTAAAGCCCTTAGATACAGAGATCAAGATATTGTAGTTGAAAACTGAGCTTTGAAATATCAGAAATGATAGTAATAAAGATGATATGGGTGGGACATATGCACCATTTAATATTTAATATAGTTACTGATATCAATGTATAGATATTTATGTATTTTTCTCTACAGATATCCACTTCCTGCACCATTTTGTCAAAACATTATTTTCTTTATTGTTTTAGTGCTTTTTACAAAAATCAATCGAGTAGATATGTGTATTCATGACTCTGTTCTCCTCCTCCATAAGTTTCTGTGTGCATGTGTGGTAAGTCCCTTCTGTCGTGTCTGACTCTTTGCAACCCCATGAACTGTAGCCTGCCAGTATTCTTGTCCATGGGGATTCTCCAGAAAAGAATACTGGAGTGGGTTGTCATGCCTTCTTCCAGAGGATCTTCCAGACTCAGAGATTGAACCCTCATCTCTTATGTGATCTGCATGGGCAGGTGGGTTCTTTACCACTAGTGCCACCTGGGAAGCCCCAAATCACAGTGTCTTCATTATTATATTTTTACAGCACCTGCTAGTGTGAAACCGTCAAAAGATTTTTTTTTTTTTTTGCCTTTGGTGGTTCTTTGCATTTTCCATTTAAATATCTGAAACAATTGGCAATTACTACACAAAAGAAAATTTGTAAAAACATTTAGTTGAACTTCCATCTGTAGCAGAGATTAGGTAGAACTGACATCATAGCAATACTGAATCTTCCAATTCTTTAACCTAGTGTAGCAATCAGAATTTTGAGACAGCTTCAAGATCCCTTTTTCTGCTTTATGCACTCTAGATGGATCTCCCCTTGAGTGTGGATAAGTGAATTTAACACTCAATATTACGATATACTTTATGGGAAAACATGAAAATATTTTCCAGATTTAATAAAGTCTCAATTCAGTTTTCTTTGTGCTAATCAAGAGTGAAGTTACCCTGGTTTGGCCTGATGCAATCAAGGTAGCCCTTAAAAGAGACTGGGCCCTTCCTAAAATAAAAGTTTGGGAATGGAGGAATTATTCTGTACCTGGCTTTTAAGTAGTTAGCTTCTGTCTTGTGAGATGGCTAAAAGTTGGCAGGTGTACTCAGTTGTTCAGTCATGGCTGATTCTTTGTGGTGAATCATAGCCTACCAGGCTCCTTTTTCCATGGAATTCTCCTGGCTACCCACTGGAGTGGGTTGCCATCAGTTCAGGGGGCTGTACAAAATTCCATAAACTGTTAGTCTACCAACAACACACATTTATTTTTTATAGTTCTGGAAATGTAAGATCAGGTGCAGGCATGATCAAAGTCCAAAGAAGGCTGTCTTCTGGATTGTAAGTTAAAATTTTTCCTGTATCCTCATATGATGGAAAAGGACTAAACTTGCCTTCTAAATGCCAAGGACTTCACCAGGTGGTGTTAGTGGTAAAGAACCTGCCTCTAATGCAGGAGATGTAAGAGACCTATTTGGATCCCTGAGTCAGGAAGATCCCCTGGAAGAGGGCATGGCAACCCACTCCAGTATTCTTATCTGGTGAATCCCATGGACAGAGAAGCCTGGCGAGCCATATGGTCTGTAGGGTCACAAAGAGCCAAACACAAATGAAGGGACTTAGCATGCATGCTAAATGCCAAGTTAAGATAAAAGAAAGATACCAAATAGACAACCTAAATTTCTACATCAAGGAACTACAAAAAGAACAGCAAACTAAGCCCAAAGTCAACAGAAAGAAGGAAATAAGTATTGGAGTAGAGAGAAATAAGACATAGGCTAGAAAGACAATATATAAATTAATGAAACTAAGAGGTGGTTTTTGAGAAGACAAACAATGTTAGTGATCTTTTGGCTAGACTAAGAAAAAAGAGGAATGACTAAGAAGAGTTTACATGAAAGAGGAGACATAACAGCTGATACCACACAAACATGAAGAATCATGAGACCATCATAAACAATTACATATCAACAAGTTAAGTAACTGAGAAGTAGTGAATAAATACCTAGAAACACTCAAGTTACCAAGACTGATTCATGAAGAAACAGAATATTTGAACAGACCGATGACTAGACAGGTGCTTGAATCAGTATTAAAGCCCCATGTAAGATGGCTTCACTTTTGAATTATACCAATCCTTCTCAAAATCTAAAAAGTTGATTAGAAGGTAGCACTTTCTAAATCATTTGACAAAGTCAACATTACTCTGACATCTAAACCAAATAAAAACACTACAAGGAAAGAAAATTATAGAATATTCCTGGGAAACATAGATGCAAAGTATTCCCTCCCTGCAAAATGCCAGTTTAAAAAAAAAAAAAAATCCATAGCACATGATAAATATTATACATTGAATTCAAATGGGATTTTCCCCTGAGATTCAAGAATGTCTCAACATATATAAATTCATAACTGTAATACATCAATTGACAGAATGAAGAATAAAAAATATAATCACTAAAGTGAGAAAAATTTTTTGACAAAATTAAACATCCTTTATGATAATGCGTGCATGCTCAGTAGCTTCAGCCACGCCTGAGTCTTTGTGACCCTAGGCACTGTAGCCTTCCAGGTATCTCGGTCAGTGGAATTCTCCAGACAAGAATACTGGAGTGGCTTGCCATGCCTTCCTAGGAGATCTTCCCAACCCAGGGATCAAAGACGCATATCCTGCGTCTCCTGCATTGCAGGCAGATTCTTAACACTGACCTACCAAGGAAGCCCTATTATGGTAATAGCTTTCAACAAAATGGGTTTAGAATAAATGTACCTCTACAGTTTTTGATAGTAAAGGCATTATATGACAACCTTACAGGTAACAGCAAACTCAAAAATGAAAAGTGAAAGCTTTCCTCCTAAGTTGAAAGACAAAAATGCCTATTCTTGCTAGTTCTATAGAACATACACTGGAAGTTTTCTGCAAAGGAATTAGGCAATAAATGAACAAAAAGCATCCAATTCAACAAAGAAATAGCAATGTAAGCTGTATTAGTAGATGACATCATCACATACATAGAATATACTAAATAATCCATTAAAAAAGACATAACTAATACTTGAATGGAGTTGTAGGGTGAAAAATGACCATATAAACATAAGCTATATTTCTACACAGTAACACCAAACTATCACAGCTTAAAAAAAAAAAGAAAGAAAGAAAAGCAATTTTATTTATAATAGCATACAAAAGTATAAAATATTTATAAATAAACTTTATCAAGGACATGAAAGACATGTATGCTACAAACTGTAAGATTCTGTTGAGAGAAATTAAAGAAGATCAATAAATGAAGAAGTATAAAGTGTCCATGGTCTGTGAAACTTATATTATTAAAATGCTCATACTACCCAAAGTATTCTACAGACTCAATGCAGATTGCATCAAAATTTTAAATGCATTATTCACAATAAAGCTCAGTAAGCTGAGCTACTTAATTTGTACAGAGGAGTTGAATTCAGATAAATGGAAATTCTAGGAAATAAATAGAAGGAGCAAGTTCTGCTTTCATAGTCAGATCAAACAGTATCAGTTTCTGGCTCTCTTTATTTGAGCCTTATCACCACAGGCACTTCTTCAGCTCCAGGATAACTGGCCCTTATCTAACTGCCACTCCAGTAATACTTTTTCAGATCAGATCAGTCTCTCAGTCATGTCCGATTCTTTGCGACCCCATGAACTGCAGCATGCCAGGCCTTCCTGTCCATCACCAACTCCCAGAGGTCACTCAGACTCACATCCATCGAGTCAGTGATGACATCTAGCCATCTCATCCTCTGTCGTCCCCTTCTCCTCTTACCCTCAATCCCTTCCAGCATCAGAGTCTTCTACAATGAGTCAACTCTTCGCATGAGGTGGCCAAAGTACTGGAGTTTCAGCTTTAGCATCATTCCTTACAAAGAAATCCCAAGGCTGATCTCCTTCAGAATGGACTGGTTGGATTTCCTTGCAGTCCAAGGGAGTCTCAAGAGTCTTCTCCAACATCACAGTTCAAAAGCATCAATACTTCGGCACTGAGCCTTCTTCACAGTCCAGCTCTCACATCCATACATGACCACAGGAAAAACCATAGCCTTGACTAGGCAAACCTTTGTTGGCCAAGTAATGTCTCTGCTTTTGAATACGCTCTCTAGGTTGGTCATAATTTTCCTTCCAAGGACTAAGCGTCTTTTAATTTCATGGCTGCAGTCACCATCTGCAGTGATTTTGGAGCCCAGAAAAAGAAAGTCTGACACTGTTTACATTGTTTCCCCATCTATTTCCCATGAAGTTATGGACCAGATACCATGATCTTCATTTTCTGAATGTTGAGCTTTAAGCCAAACTTTTCACTCTCTACTTTCACTTTCATCAAGAGGCTTTTGAGTTCCTCTTCACTTTCTGCCATAAGGGTGGTGTCATCTGCATATCTGAGGTTATTGATACTTCTCCCAGCAATCTTGATTCCAACTTGTGTTTCTTCCAGTCCAGCATTTCTCATGATGTACTCTGCATATAAGTTAAATAAACAGGGTGACAATATACAGCCTTGATGTACTCCTTTTCCTATTTGGAACCAGTCTATTGTTCCATGACCAGTTCTAACTGTTGCTTCCTGACCTGCATACAAATTTCTCAAGAGGCAGATCCGGTGGTCTGGTATTTCCATCTCTTTCAGAATTTTCCACAGTTTATTGTGATCTACACAGGCAAAGGCTTTGGCATAGTAAATAAAATAGAAATAGATGTTTTTTCTGGAACTCTCTTGCTTTTTCCATGATCCAGCGGATGCTGGCAATTTGATCTCTGGTTCCTCTGCCTTTTCTAAAACCAGCTTGAACATCGGGAAGTTCACGGTTCACATATTGCTGAAGCCTGACTTGGAGAATTTTGAGCATTACTTTACTAGCATGTGAGATGAGTGCAACGGTGCAGTAGTTTGAGCATCCTTTGGCATTGCCTTTCTTTGGGATTGGGATGAAAACTGACCTTTTCCAATCTTGTGGCCACTGCTGAGTTTTCCAAATTTGCTGGCATATTGAATGTGGCACTTTCACAGCATCATCTTTCAGGATTAGGAATAGCTCCACTGGAATTCCATCACCTCCACTAGCTTTGTTAATAGTGGTGCTTTCTAAGGCCTACTTGACTTCACATTCCAGAATGTCTGACTCTAGGTCAGTGATCACACCATCATGATAATCTGGGTCGTGAAGACCATTTTTGTACAGTTCTTCTGTATATTCTTGCCACCTCTTCTTAATATCTTCTGCTTCTGTTAGGTCCATGCCATATCTGTCCTTTCTGGAGCCCACCTTTGCATTAAATGTTCCTTTGGTATCTCTGATTTTCTTGAAGAGATCTCTAGTCTTTCCCATTCTGTTGTTTTCCTCTATTTCTTTGCATTGATCGCTGAAGAAGGCTTTCTTATCTCTTCTTGCTATTCTTTGGAACTCTGCATTCAGATGTTTATATTTTTCCTTTTCTCCTTATCTTTTCGCTTCTCTTCTTTTCACAGCTATTTGTAAGGCCTCCCCAGACAACCATTTTGCTTTTTTGCATTTCTTTTCCATGGGGATGGTCTTGATCCCTGTCTCCTGTACAATGTCATGAACCTCATTCCATAATTCATCCGGCACTCTATCTATCAGATCTAGGCCCTTAAATTGATTTCTCATTTCCACTGTATAATCATAAGGGATTTGATTTAGGTCATACCTGAATGGTCTAGTTGTTTTCCCTACTTTCTTCAATTTAAGTCTGAATTTGGCAATAAGGAGTTCATGATCTGAGCCAAAGTCAGCTCCTGGTCTTGTTTTTACTGACTGTACAGAGCTTCTCCATCTTTGGCTGCAAAGAATATAATCAATCTGATTTCAGTGTTGACCATCTGGTGATGTCCACGTATAGAGTCTTCTCCTGTGTTGTTGGAAGAGGGTATTTGCTATGACCAGTGCATTTTCTTGGCAAAACACTATTAGTCTTTGCCCTGCTTCATTCCGTATTCCAAGGCCAAATTGGCCTGTTACTCCAGGTGTTTCTTGATTTCCTACTTTTGCATTCCAGTCCCCCATAATGAAAAGGACATCTCTTTTGGGTGTTAGTTCTAAAAGGTATTGTAGGTCTACATAGAACCGTTCAACTTCAGCTTCTTCAACATTACTGGTTGGGGCATAGACTTGGATTACTGTGACATTGAATGGTTTGCCTTCGAAATGAACAGAGATCATTCTGTCGTTTTTGAGATTTCATCCAAGTACTGCATTTTGGACTCTTTTGTTGACCATGATGGCCACTCCATTTCTTCTGAGGGATTCCTGCCTGCAGTAGTAGATATAATGGTCCTCTGATTTAAATTCACCCATTCCAGTCCATTTTATTTTGCTAATTCGTAGAATGTCGACATTCACTCTTGCCATGTCTTGTTTAACCACTTCCAATTTTCCTTGATTCATGGACCTGACATTCCAGGTTCCTATGCAATATTGCTCTTTACAGCATCAGACTTTGTTTCTATCACCAGACATGTCCATTAGAGCTTTCTTTATGTCTTTGTTCCTCAGACTGTAGATGAAGGGATTTAGCATGGGTGTGACCACTGTGTATATCACAGAGATACTTGTACTTGAGTGTGAGCTGTGGGAAGTAGCAGAGCTAAGATATAATCCTAAGTCCATACAATAAAATAAGGAGACAACTGAGAGGTGAGGTGCATAGGTGGAAAATGCTTTATATTTCCCCCAGGGTGATGACATTCCTTGTATGGAGGAAATTATCTTAGAATAAGAGTAAAGTATTTCACTGAGCCAAACACCACACAACATCACAGCTGCAAAATACATCACCATGTCATTAAGTAATGTGTCATAACAGGCAAGGTGAACCACTTGATTAATTTATCAGAAAAAAGTGGGGGATTTCCAAGTCTGTACATAAGGAGAGCCACAACACCATTAAGCTTTGAGTCAAAGAATTTAAGACACTGATTATGCAGGACATCAACACCATTAATCCACAGAACCAGGGCTTCATGTTGACTGGGTAGTGCACGTGGTGACAGATGGCCACAAAGTGGTCATAGGCCATCACAGTCTGGAGAAACATGTCCAATTCTGCAAAGAGTGTGAAAAAAATGCATCTGGGTGATGCAGCCCTCATAGGTTATGCTTTGCTCTGTGTCTAGATGGTCCACAGCACCTTTGGGATGGTGGTGAAGGTGAAGCAGATGTATACAGAGGACAGGTTGGAGAGGAAAAAAATACTTGGGAGTGTGGAGGTGGGGATCTGAACTGACTGCCAGGATGATAAGCAGGTTTCCAAACACAGTGAATAGGTACATGGAGAGGAAAGGTCCAAATATGAGGGGCTTCAGATGGTAACAATAACCCTGTATATGAGACAACAAAAGAGACACTGATGTGTAGAACAGTCTTTTGGACTCTGTGGAAGAGGGAGAGGGTGGGATGATTTGAGAGAATGGCATTGAAATATGTATAATATCATATATTAAACGAGTTGCCAGTCCACGTTCGATGCACTATTTATGTTTTGCATTCAAAAACTTATATCCATATATAGCTTTTATTATGTTGAGGTATGTTCCTTCTATTCCTGCTTTCTGGAGAGTTTTTATCATAAATGGATGTTGAACTTTGTCAAAGGCTTTCTCTGCATCTATTGAGATAATCATATGGTTTTTATTCTTCAGTTTGTTAATGTGGTGTATTACGTTGATTGATTTGCGGGAAACCCACAGCAAACATTATCCTCAATGGTGAAAAACTGAAAGCATTTCCTCTAAAGTCAGGAACAAGACAAGGATGCCCACTTTCACCATTATTATTCAACATTGTTCTGGAAGTTCTGGCCACAGCAATCAGAGCAGAAAAAGAAATAAAAGGAATCCAAATTGGAAAAGAAGAAGTAAAACTCTCACTGTTTGCAGATGACATGATCCTCTACGTAGAAAACCCTAAAGATTCCACCAGAAAATTACTAGAACTAATCAATGAATACAGTAAAGTTGCAGGATATAAAATCAACACACAGAAATCCCTTGCATTCCTGTACACTAATAACGAGAAAATAGAAAGAGAAATTAAGGAAACAATTCCATTCACCATTGCAATGAAAACAATAAAATACTTAGGAATATATCTTCCTAAAGAATCTAAAGACCTATATTTAGAAAACTATAAAACACTGCTGAAAGAAATTAAAGAGGACACTAATAGATGGAGGAATATTCCTTGTTCGTGGATTGGTAGAATCAATATAGTGAAAATGAGTATACTACCCAAAGCAATTTATAGATTCAATGCAATCCCCATCAAGCTACCAACAGTATTCTTCACAGAGCTAGAACAAATAATTTCTCAATTTGTATGGAAATACAAAAAACCTCGAATAGCCAAAGCTATCTTGAGAAAGAAGAACGGAACTGGAGGAATCAACCTGCCTGACTTCAGGCTCTACTATAAAGCTACAGTCATCAAGACAGTATGGTACTGGCACAAAGACAGAAACATAGATCAATGGAACAAAATAGAAAGTCCAGAGATAAATCCACGCACATATGGTCACCTAATCTTTGACAAAGGCGGCAAGAATATACAATGGAGTAAAGACAATCTTTTTAACAAGTGGTGCTGGGAAAACTGGTTAAACACTTGTAAAAGAATGAAACTAGAACACTGTCTAACACCATACACAAAAATAAATTCAAAATGGATTAAAGAGCTAAATATAAGACCAGAAACCATAAAACTCCTAGAGGATAACATAGGCAAAACACTCTCTGACTTACATCACAGCAGGATCCTCTATGACCCACCTCCCAGAATATCGGAAATAAAATCAAAAATGAACAAATGGGACCTAATCAAACTTAAAAAGCTTTTGCACAACAAAGGAAACTATAGGCAAGCTGAAAAGACAGCCCTCAGAATGGGAGAAAATAATAGCAAATGAAGCAACAGACAAACAACTAATCTCAAAAATATACAAGCAACTTCTACAGCTCAATTCCAGGAAAATAAACGACCCAATCAAAAAATGGGCCAAAGAACTTAATAGACATTTCTCCAAAGAAGACATACAGATGGCTAACAAACACATGAAAAGATGCTCAACATCGCTCATTATCAGAGAAATGCAAATCAAAACCACTATGAGATACCATTACACGCCAGTCAGAATGGCTGCGATCCAAAAATCCACAAGCAATAAATGCTGGAGAGGGTGCGGAGAGAAGGGTACCCTCTTACACTGTTGGTGGGAATGCAAACTAGTACAGCCATTATGGAGAACAGTATGGAGATTCCTCAAAAAACTGGGAATAGAACTGCCTTATGACCCAGCAATCCCACTGCTGGGCATACACACTGAGAAAACCAGAATTGAAAGAGGCACGTGTACCCCAATGTTCATAGCAGCACTGTTTACAATAGCCAGGACGTGGAAGCAACCTAGATGCCCATCCACAGATGAATGGATAAGCAAGCTGTGGTACATATACACGATGGAGTATTACTCAGCCATTAAAAAGAATACATTTGAATCAGTTCTATTGAGGTGGATGGAACTGGAGCCTATTATACAGAGTGAAGTAAGCCAGAAAGAAAAACACAAATACAGTATACTAACGCATATATATGGAATTTAGAAAGATGGTAACAATCACCCTGCTTATGAGACAGCAAAAGAGACACTGATGTATAGAATAGACTTTTGGACTCGGGGACTGGGAGAGGGTGGGACGATTGGGGAGAATAGCATTGAAATATGTATAATATCATATCTGAAACGAGTCAGTCCAGGTACGATGCCCGATAACAGATGCCTGGGACTGGAGCACTGGGATGACCTGGAGGGAGGGTGTGGGAGGGGGGAGGGAGGAGGGTTCAGGATGGGGAGCACGGGTATTCTGGTGGCGGATCCATCTCGATGTATAGTAAAAGTAATACAATATTGTAAAAAATAAAATAAAATAAAATAAAAGTCAAAAAAAAAAAAAAAAAAAAAAACTTATATCCATAATTTTGGTATGGAAGTTTCCCCTTCAAGGGATTTACTATGCCATCCCTAACTAACAATTCCAATCCCACATTCAGACTAACCATTTACATTTTTAATGAGTAATTTTGTCAAGACTTTGCTAAGTACAAGTTGAGAATTGACCAACTTTTGAACAAAGAGTACACAGTGCTAAGACACAATAGTCCCTATAGTTCAATGATGGAGAAAGAATACAAGGAAATAAAAATTCATGTGTTTTTTTTTTTTTTTTTTTAATGAGATAAAGTCAGGTGCTGTGAGGAAAAAGAAATCAGATATAAAGAAGAGCATTTACTTTTACACAGTGTTGAGATTTCAGGGGCAGCAGATGATAGTGCCAGGCTGCTACAGCACAGGAACAGCTGAGAGGAGCTACCCTGTGGCCGAGGTCGGGGTTGGCAGCTGGGAGGAGATACCCCACGCCTGAAGCCAGGGGCAGCCGCCGGGAGGACCAACCCCATGTCCAAGGAGCTGTGGCTGTGTGGGTGCAAGAGGGTCTAGAGGAGCCCATGTTGAAGGTCAGGAAGGGCGGCGGTGAGGAGATACCCCTCATCCAAGGTAAGGAGCAGTGGCTGCACTTTGTTGGAGCCGCAGTGAAGAGATACCCCCATGCCAAAGGTAAGAGAAACCCAAGTAAGGTGGTAGGTGTTGCAAGAGGGCATCAGAAGGGCAGACACACTGAAACCATACTCACAGAAAACTAGTCAATCTAATCACACTAGGACCACAGCCTTGTCTAACTCAATGAAACTAAGCCATGCCCGTGGGGCAACCCAAGATGGGAGAGTCAGGGTGGAGAGATCTGATAGGATATGTTCCAGTGGATAAGGGAATGGCAAACCACTTCAGTATTCTTGCCTTGAGAACCCCATGAACAGTATGAAAAGGCAAAATGATAGGATACTGAAAGAGAAACTCCCCAGGTCAGTAGGTGCCCAATATGCTACTGGAGATCAGTGAAGAAATAACTCCAGAAAGAATGAAGGGATGGAGCCAAAGCAAAAATAAAACGCAGCCGTGGATGTGACTGGTGATAGAAGCAAGATCCGATGCTGTAAACAGCAATATTGCATAGGAACCTGGAATGTCAGGTGCATGAATCAAGGCAAATTGGAAGTGGTCAAACAAGAGATGGCCAGAGTGAATGTCGACATTCTAGGAATTAGCAAACTAAAATGGACTAGAAAGGGTGAATTTAATTCAGATGACCATTATATGTACTACTGCAGGCAGGAATCCCTCAGACAAAACGGAGTAGCCATCATGGTCAACAAGAGTCCAAAATGTAGTACTTGGATGCAATCTCAAAAACGACAGAATGATCTCTGTTTGTTTCCAAGGCAAACCATTCAATATCACAGTAATCCAAGTCTATGACCCAACCAGTAACACTGAAGAAGCTGAAGTTGAACAGTTCTATGAAGACCTACAAGATCTTTTAGAACTAACACCCAAAAAAGATGTCCTTTTCATTATAGGGGATGGGAATGCAAAAGTAGGAAGTCAAGAAACACCTGGAGTAACAGGCAAATTTGGCCTTGGAATACGGAATGAAGCAGGGCAAAGACTAATAGCGTTTTGCCAAGAAAATGCACTGGTCATAACAAACACCCTCTTCCAACAATACAAGTGAAGACTCTACACATGAACATCATCAGATGGTCAACACTGAAATCAGACTGATTATATTCTTTGCAGCCAAAGATGGAGAAGCTCTGTACAGTCAGTAATAACAAGACCAGGAGCTGACTGTGGCTCAGATCATGAACTCCTTCTTAACAAATTCAGACTTAAATTGAAGAAAGTAGGGAAAACCAGTAGACCATTCAGGTATGACCTAAATCAAATGCCTTATGATTATACAGTGGGAGTGAGAAATAGATTTAAGGGCCTAGATCTGATAGATAGAGTGCCTGATGAACTATGGAATGAGGTTTGTGACATTGTACAGGAGACAGGGATCAAGACCATCCCCATGGAAAAGAAATGCAAAAAAAGCAAAATAGCTATCTGGGGAGTCCTTACAAATAGCTGTGAAGACAAGCAAACAGCAAAGGAGAAAAGGAAAGATATAAGCATCTGAATGCAGAGTCCTAAAGAATAGCAAGAAGAGATAAGAAAGCCTTTCTCAACAATCAATGCAGAGAAATAGAGGAAAACAACAGAATGGGAAAGACTAGACATCTCTTTAAGAAAATTAGAGGATACCAAGGGAACATTTCATGCCAAATGGGCACAATAAAAAATAGAAATGGTAAGAACCTAACAGAAGCAGAAGATATTAAGAAGAGATGGCAAGAATACTCAAAAGAACTGTACCAAAAAAAAAAAAAAAAAAAATCTTCATGACCCAGATAATCACGATGGTGTGATCACTGACCTAGAGCCAGACATCCTGGAATGTGAAGCCAAGTGGACCTTAGAAAGCATCACCACAAGCAAAGCTAGTGGAGGTGATGGAATTCCAGTTGACCTATTGCAAATCCTGAAAGATGATGCTGTGAAAGTGCTGCATTCAATATGCCAGCAAATCTGGAAAACTCAGCAGTGGCCACAGGACTGGAAAAGTTCAGTTTTCATTCCAATCCCAAAGAAAGGCAATGCCAAAGAATGCTCAAACTACCACACAATTGCACTCATCTCACACACTAGTAAAGTAATGCTCAAAATTCTCCAAGCCAGGCTTCAGCAATATGTGAACTGTGAACTTGCTAATGTTCAAGCTGGTTTTAGAAAAGGCAGAGGAACCAGATATCAAATTGCCAACATCCACTGGATCATGGAAAAAGCAAGAGAGTTCCACAAAAACATCTCTTTCTGCTTTATTGACTATGCCAAAGCCTTTGACTGTGTGGATTACAATAAACTATGGAAAATTCTGAAAGAGATGGGAATACCAGACCACCTGACCTGCCTCTTGAGAAACCTATATGCAGATCAGGAAGCAACAGTTAGAACTGGACATGGAACAACAGACTGGTTCCAAATAGGAAAAGGAGTACATCAAGGCTGTATATTGTCATCCTGTTTATTTAACTTATATGCAGAGTACATCATGAGAAACACTGGGCTGGAAGAAACACAAGCTGGAATCAAGATTGCTGGGAGAAATATCAAAAACCTGAAATATGCAGATGACACCATACTTATGGCAGAAAGTGAAGAGGAACTAAAAAGCCTCTTGATGAAAGTGAAAATGGAGAGTGAAAAAGTTGGCTTAAAGTTCAACATAAAGAAAATGAAGATCATGGTATCTGGTCCAATCACTTCATGGGAAATAGATGGGGAAACAGTGTCACACCTTATTTTGGGGGCTCCCAAATCACTGCAGATGGTGACTGCAGCCATGAAATTAAAAGACGCTTGCTCCGTGGAAGGAAAGTTATGACCAACCTAGATAGCATATTCAAAAGCAGAGACATTCCTTTGCCAACAAAGGTCCGTCTGATCAAGGCTGTGTTTTTTCCTGTGGTCATGTATGGATGTGAGAGTTGGACTGTGAAGAAAGCTGAGCGCCGAAGAATTGATGCTTTTGAACTGTGGTGTTGGAGAAGACTCTTGAGAGTGCTTTGGACTGCAAGAAGATCCAACCAGTCCATTCTGAAGGAGATCAGCCCTGTGATTTCTTTGGAGTGAATGATGTTGAAGCTGAAACTCCAGTACTTTGGCCACCTCATGCAAAGTGTTGACTCACTGGAGAAGACTCTTTTGCTGGGAGGGATTGGGGGCAGGAGGAGAAGGGGGTGGCAGAGGATGGGATGGCTGGATGGCATCACTGACTCGATGGACGTGAGTCTGGGTGAACTCCAGGAGTTGGTGATGGACAGGGAGGCCTGGCATGCTGTCACAAAGACCCCATTCATGGGGTCACAAAGAGTCAGACACGATTGAGCGACATGAACTGAACTGAGATATATTTGCAACTATTTGAACATAGATCTCACAGAAGAGAGGGTTAGAGATGTGATTTCTTCTAAGGAATGTGGGCTGGACAGAGACAGTGGCTAGAAGAAAGGTCTTTTAAAGGCATTTGTTTCAGAATACTGAGGCTCAAAATGAAGCAGTTGTATGTGCAGGGGAATGTTGAAAAAGGCAAGTGATGATAAATGGTGTCAGAACTTGGAGGGAAGAGCTGTGCTCCTTGTTACAGTTGAAACTTCAAGTCCTGGGGAGTGCCTACTCACATGTTGTATTATTTTTCAGTCATTAAGTCATGTCTGAGTCTTTGCAATCCCATAGAATGCAGCATGCCAGGCTTCCCTGTCCTTCACTGTCTTTTGGAGTTTTCTGACACTCATGTCTATTGAGTTGGTGATGCTATCTAACCATCTCATCCTTTGCTGCCACCTTCTCCTTTTGCAGTCAACATTTCTCAGCATCAGGGTCTTTCTTAATACATGTTGTATTACTTTAACTTTATTAATTTTGTTTCTAATAAATCCTATGAATAAAAATGAGTTCCTTCCTTATTTTTAATGTTGACTAATATTCTGGCACCTGTGTTATAAGAGTCCCATACTGGAAGCTCTGTGCTCACGTACTCTTCCCTGCCTTGAGAACTGCTCATTCCTCCCCACCACCTGCCCCCCCCCCCCCCCACACACACACAGAGGCCTCCAAGGGCAATGCTACTACCAGCTATTCTTACCCTCAGCCACAATAATTAGGAACAGTGATACAAGACAGGCTCTCAACATTAGATTATCTTTCCCCTAAAACTGTAGAAACAATACCTAAATTTCTGTTGTTAAGTCACCCATGGACATTTAAATATAGGGCTCCATTTTAATATGACCATTTTGTGTGCAGCATTTAAAGAATAATAAAAACTCATGTGAAAAAAAATAAAACAGAAAAAATACGTGAGGGTAAAGGATCAAATAAGCTCACGTGATCCCTATAGTTCATGATAAAATTTCCTTGATTCCGGCAACATTTAAACACCAGTTATAACCCCATGATACCCAGAATAGTAAAACAACATCCGTTGGAGAATAAGGAGATCAAACCAATCAATGTTAAGGAAAATCAACCCTGAATAGTCATTTGAAGGACTGATGCTGAAACTCCAGTGTTTTGGTCATTTGGTGTGAACAGCTGACTCACTGGAAAAGTCCCTGATGCTCGGAAAGATTGAGTGCAGATGAAAAGAGGGTATCAGAGGATGAAATTTCTGGATGCCATCATGGATGCAATGGACAAGAACTTGGGCAAACTTTGGGAGATGGGGAGGGGCCTGGCATGACAGGACATGGGTCTCAAACAGTTGGACTTGACTAGCTGACTGAATGACAACAACAAGAATAAAATAAACCAAATTAAAAATGGGAAGAAAATCTAAATAGACATTTCTCCAAAGAAGACATGTAGATAGCCAAACATCACATGAAAAGATGCTCAACATCACTAATTATATAGAAATGAAAATCAGAACTATAATGAGGTACCGCTTCACTCCAGTCAGAATCAGTTCAGTTCAGTTCAATCACTCAATCGTGTCTGACTCTTTGTGACCCCATGAATCACAGCATGCCAGGCCTCCTTGTCCATCACCAACTCCCGGAGTTGACTCAAACTCACGTCCATCGAGTTGGTGATGCCATCCAGCCATCTTATCCTCTGTCGTCCCCTTCTTCTCCTGCCCCCAATCCCTCCCAGCATCAGAGTCTTTTCCAATGAGTCAACTCTTTGCATGAGGTGGCCAAAGTACTGGAGTTTCAGCGTTAGCATCATTCCTTCCAAAGAACACCCAGGACTGATCTCCTTCAGAATGGACTGGTTGGGTCTCCTTGTAGTCCAAGGGACTCTCAAGAATCTTCTCCAACACCATGGTTCAAAAGCATCAATTCTTCGGCGCTTAGCTTTCTTCATAATCAGAATGGCCATCATCAAAAAGTCCAAAAATAATACATATTGGATAGAGTATAGCAAAAGGAATCCCTCTACAATGTTAGTGAGGATGTAAATTGGTACAGTCACTGTGGAGAACAGTATGCAGGTTTCTTAAAACAACAACAACAACAACTAAAATAGAGCTAACATTTAACCTCACAACCCCTCTCCTGGGGTTATATATGGAAAAAACTATAATTGGAAAAGATACATGCATTTTAATGTTCATTGCAGCACTATTTACAAAAAACAAAACGTGGAAACAACCTAGATATACATCGACAGTTGAATAGATAAAGATGTGGACCATATATAAAATGGACTATTACTCAGTCATAAATAATACCATTTGCAGCAATATGGATGAACCTGGAGATTATCATTATAAAAGGAGTAAACCAGACAGAGAAAGAAACATATCATATGATATTATTCATACATATATTCTTATAAAAAATAGAAACTAATGTATTTACAAAACAGATATAGAGTCATAGATACAGAAAACAATCTTATGATAAGCAAACTGGAAAGAGGAAGGGGTAAACTAGGAGGTTGTGATTAACATATACACACTACTGTATATAAAATAGCTAACAAAAACAGCACCATATTCAATATTTTGTAATAACCTATTAAGAAAAGAATCTGAAAAAGAATGTGTGTGTGTATACATATATGTATATATGTGTGTGTGTGTAAAATTGAATGAGTGTGCTGTACACCTGCAACTACATGATATTGTAAATCAACGATACTTCAATAAAAAAGAATAAAGTAGAATTGAATAAATAAAACACAAAATATCAGAGTGCATCATACATACATGCTTGCTAAGTTGCTTCAATCATGTCTGACTCTTTGTGACTCTATTGACTGTAGCCTGCCAGGCTCCTCTATCCATGGGGTTTTTCAAGCAAGAACACTGGAGTGGGTTGCTATTTCCTTCTCCAGGGGATGTCCTCAACCCAGGGATTGAACCTATGTCTCTTGTATTGGCAGGCAGATTCTTTTCTACTGAACCACCTGGGAAGCCCCCATGCAATCTTTGATTGAATTCAAAAGAATCGGTTCCACAAGCTGGCTGCAAATGATTGATATTTTAAAAATAGATCTAATCACTAAAGGCAAAATGTAACAGTAATAAAGGATATGTGAAGTAAGATGACAATACATCTAAAACGTGGTTTATTACATCTATGGATGTAGAACAACTTTCTATGCTTGAAAAACCATGGAAGGGAAGACAAAATATAGATAGATTTGACTATCTATCAAAATTCACAAAGTTTCACACAACCCAACACACACATTGTATACACAAATAAGATTTAAATGTCAAATAGCACACATGTGTTACAAATTGAAGGAATGAAATTAAAAAAAATAAGAATAAAGGAGACTAGGGATTGATAATCCTGAGTAGTGGAAGTAGTTGCAGCTTACAGCAGCTTTGGTTGAAACGGAGTCACAGAAATGGTTCCTGACACACCTGCGTGGGGGAAGGGAAGAATAGAGAGAGGGTGAGATGTATGAAAGCGTAACATGGAAATTTACATTACCATATGTAAAATAGATGGCCAGTGGGAACTTGCTGTATGACTCAGGAAACTCAAACATGGGCTCTGTATCAACCTAGAGAGTTGAGATAGGGAGGAGATGGAGAGTTCTGAAAGACAGGGGATATATGTATACCTATGGCTATTCATGTTGAGGTTTGACAGAAAACAGCGAAATTCTGTAAAGCAATTATCCTTCAATAAAAAATTAAGTTAATTTAAAGAGAGAGAGAGAGAGAAAGTAGCACGTATCTCTATTTCCAGCAAGAAAACTTATCAAGATATTGAAAATACATCTCACTCTTCCATTTTTCCTTAAGTTGGAGCACAATTCCTGGCCTTTTATCTCAGATATAGAAATG
Source organism: Tragelaphus eurycerus (assembly GCA_935064755.1). NCBI lineage: Eukaryota > Metazoa > Chordata > Mammalia > Artiodactyla > Bovidae > Tragelaphus > Tragelaphus eurycerus. The sequence goes on from CAKXYN010000276.1 coordinate 228,841, forward strand.
AAATAATTTATGAAGGAAATTATATGAAAAAAAGCAGAAAAAGTAAAAGCATTCAGACACCAATACGTAAAGCAAAGAATATCCATAGAAAATTTTCAGTACAGAAAATAAATGGCTAATAAACCCTCAGATATATCTAGTCTTCAAAGTAATAAAATCATTGCAAAGTAAAACTCTTTATCATCTTCCTGTTTGCATTGTAAATGCATTTTTTCCAAGTGAATACTCAGTGTGAGAGAAGACTCTATGAAATATGAATCTCAATAACTGGACTTGCAATTTCATAGTTACTTCTATTGATCTGGGTCTTTCTAATAAAAACAGAACATCATCAAATATACCCTATGTTAAAATTTAAAAAATAAATAAAAAGTTCTCACCTAACAGCAAATTCTTCTTTACCTAAGTCTATTTTCCTACACCTATATGTTGCAAAATTCTGGAAAATTTCAGAGTTTCTGTTTTTTTCTTGAGTCTTATCCAACAGATTTTCATCCACCAAACTTAATAAGGAGCAGTATTCCTTGTATTGCCGAGTCCAATACAGACTTATCACTAAATAAATAGGTTAATTTGCCGATTGAGCAAACAAACATGGACATCTCAAGGCTCTGGGCCAGCTGTTTGGATTTTCCAGTGACCTCAGGTAAATAATATTGGGTTTAATCCTCTTTGACTTTTTCCTGTAGTGTCTACCGGACCTGGATGGGAAGGCTGAGAAGAAGGTCTCCACGTGGAAATCCAAATTTCTCCCTGGATGCTTGATGAAGCAAAAACTCTGTCTCCAGACAAGAAAGAAGGAAGGAGTACCTGAGCTTAATTTCAAGAAAGAAGGAAGGAGTACCTGAACTTAATTTAGGAATCCAAATGCCAAAACTATGCTCCCTCCAGCTCAAGGTTGAACTTGCTCACTCACTGCAGCAATGGAGAGATTTAAAGGTCTTTATATTCACTGTATCTGCTCATTTTCATTATTACTCCAACCCTGAGCACATTTCCCAATGGGAGCATGCCTGGACAGAATGGAAATTTTCTGAGCTAATTTGCTGTTCCTGAGAGATTAGTTAAATGTCAGGTCTATCCAATGCTTATTACTATTCCATGAACTCTTCTGGCTTCCAAGGGTGAAACATGGATCCTTTTTAACAATCTTGATTTACAATCTTGAGTCAAAGATTTCTCCAAAGCTGAGCCAGAAAAGCCTGTCTTGACTAGGTCCTTTGAGCCTGAAATATTGACTTGTGTTAGGAACACAGCTCCTGATATCTCCAGAAAATTTTAATTTATTCTTCAATAAAAGAACTATGTTCCTTTGCTATAAAATAATATTTAAAATAAAACTTGTTTTATAAGGATTTTAAAAACAAAAAAGGATGCTTTTGATACATCAATCAAGAGTTTCATGTTTTTAATATAAATGAAAAGTTGGCATTTGAATTGCATTTACTATGCACACAGGCAGATGGCAAAGGTTTTCCTTTGCAGTGATTTTACTGCCTGGGATATTGGATATATTTTGGGGTTTATTAGTCATTTTTTTGTATTGCAAATAAAGTCCTCTATTTATTAAAAAATTGATAATCATAAAAGACACGGTTAGATCATTTTTTAGAAAAGTCCAATCAATGGGAATGGAACAATTACGAGCTTCATTCTAAATTTCCAGAAGTGTGGTTCAGAAGTGTTACATGGTTGTTCCAAAGTTATGAACTGAGTAAGGGATGCACTTAGTTTAGAATACAAAATACTTCTTAGTTCTCTTACACCAGGCCAGCGGTCTCAATCAGAGATGATTTTGTCTCCAGAGGACCCTTGGGTACATGGGGAGAAATATTTGACTTTCCCACAAGAGGAAGAGCTCCTGGACATAGTGGGTTGAATCCAAGGATGCAGGTCAGCAAACTACAAAGTACAGGACAGGCCCCACCACAAGAAAGTATCCATCACAATGTCAACTGTGGTGAAATTGAGAAACATGGTTCTTCACAAGACATTCTCCCAAAATCAATGTGTATATGAATCACTAGGGGATCTTATCATTAAATATATGAGACAGCAGAGGAGACACGGAGGTATAGAACAGTCTTTAGGACTCTGGGAGAGGGAGAGAGTGGGATGGTTTGGGAGAATGGCATCGAAATATGTATAATATCATGTTTGAAACGAGTTGCCAGTCCCAGGTTCAATGCCTGATACCGGATGCCTGGGGCTGGTGCACTGTGACGACCCAGAAGGATGGGGAGGGAGGAGGGTGGAGGGTTCAGGATGGGGAACACATGTATACCTGTGGCGGATTCATTTTAATGTATGGCAAAACCAATAAAATACCGTAAAGTTAAGTAAAATAAAATTAAAAAAATAAAATTAATGTATAAAAAAAGAAAAAAAATTAACAATCAAAAGAAGGCATGATGAAATCTGAATATAATAAAAAATGAGAAAAAGAATTTGAAAAAAAAAAAAAAATACAGATTCTGATTTGGCAAGACTAGAGTGGCCCAGAGATTCTGAATGTGTAACAATCTCCCAGATGTTGTTGATGTTTCAGGTCTTCTTCTTTGGAAGAGTCTTTGAGTATTAGGACTGTGGTACAGTGTTAGAGTCAGATGGAGGTATTTTCCCAGGTGCTGCTAGTGGTAAACAACATGCCTGTCAGTGCAGGAGACACAAGAGACATGGATTGATCCCTGGCTCAGGAAGATCCCCTGGAGAAGGGCATGGCAACCCACTCCAGTATTCTTGCCTGCAGAATCCCACAGTCAGAGGAGCCTAGTGGGATACAGTTCAGGGGGTCCCAAAGAGTCAGATGTGATTGAAGCAACACAGCATGCACACACATGCGCATAGATGTTTTAGTTCTTCTCCATCAAGACTCTTCTTTCTCACATCATGTCGAATGTAAGGTGATCAAATGTTGGACCAATATCAAATGTGGTAGTCAAATGCCATTCTGCTTCTGCCTTAACAAATTAACACACATCTCTTGAGTATTTCCCTCTGGACAGATAGTAAAACCTTTAGGCCTTGTTCCCTCTTATGTTGTTGTTGTTTAGTCACTCAGTCGTGTCTGACTCGTTTGCGACCTCATGGACTGTGGCCCACCAGGTTCCTCTGTCCATGGGATTTTGTGCCATTTCCTTCTCCAGTTTCCTCTTACATGACTAGGGAAAATCCTCCTAAGGAGTAGGTGGAGGAGTTTTTAATATTTCAGAGCTTATAGAAAATCACCTGGCAGAAAAGAGTTGCTCACTTCACTGCAGCTATTATGACTGTGGTGTAGGAAAAGACTCTTGAGATTCCCTTGGACAGCAAGGTGATCAAAGCTGTCAATCCTAAAAGAAATCGATCCTGAATATTCATTAGAAGGACTGATGCTGAAGCTCAAACTCCAATATTTTGACCACTTGATTCGAAGAACTGACTCACTGGAAAAGACCCTGATGCTGGGCAAGATTGAAGGTAGGAGGAGAAGGGGACAACAGAGGATGAGATGGTTGGATGGCATCACCAACTCAAAGGACATGAGTTTGAGTAAGCTCTGGGAATTGGTGATGGACAGAGAGGCCAGGCGTGCTACAGTCCATGGAATTACAAAGAGTTGGACTCAACTGAGCAACTGAATTGAATATGTTATAATTTTATTGAAACCACTTTATGCCTCCAAATCAAATTTTACCCACTTAATTCCAACTCTCATCACTTAATTGTCAAGAATGATCTCTGTATTGCTAGAGTCTAAAAGACATTTATCTTTTTAGCATATTATTATGTACTTACAAATTAGTTGACCAACACACATATTTAAGTCTTGGCTCTGAGGTATGTTCATTACAATCTCTTATGACTTTCAGGTAAAATTTCTCAGCTTGCAGTCTCTCTGAATCTTTCCTGAAGGAACTGTGTGTTCCCAGGATCACCTGGAGACACACTCTGATAGGAAGGTCTCTGAAAGTCTGAATTCCTCCCTGCATGGTTGAAGATGAAGTCTGTAGCTCTGTTCTCAGAGAAGACTGCAGTAAGGAATGAAGTGCCAGTTCCTTTACAGACACAGGACTCCAACACAACAAGTATGTCTCCTTTGACTCAAGGATGTAGAAGCTGAGGGACTGCAGGAGATATTTATGGATGCCTAGATCTGGTCATTAGGGAAGTTTCCCTCTTGTTACTCCAGCCTCAAGCATGTGATTTCCCCCAGTGCACTGGTCTAGACAGAAGTTCCTCTTAATGATTCTCTGTTCCCAAGAGACTAGGTCACAAATCAGGTGAATACTATTAATATAAATCCTTCTCCATGAACTCTTGTGCCATCTAGAGGTATGACCTCCTAGTACCTTATTCCACCATGAGTCCACATTTTCTCAAAAATCTAAGACAGAGGAACCTGTCTTGATTAGGTCCTTTGGATCTTTAAAGCATTATTTTTTTTGGTGGTGACAGACTCCTAATATCTCCAGAAAATTGCTGTTGCCTTTACAACAAAGCAAATAAGTGGACTTTTTAAATATGAAACTTTGAACACTGTACCTTTTGGCCTCATGAAACTTTTGCTTAAAAAAGTAGGATTTTTATACTTGTATCACAAATTAAGTAAGTAAAATTAGGGGCTGTCATTTAGTCCTTCATTTAAAAAAAATGTTTGTTAATTTTAACACATAAATTTAGATCTCTTTTTAAGCCATGTAACCTGTATTTGCAGATTATAATTAATCTTTATGAAAGTTCATTCTATGATATTGTACTGTATGTACTCTATTGAAGAAACTGGACTTGGAGGAATTTAGTGACTTGCCCAAGATATAAATTGAGTGAGGGATGGGAACCTTTATTGGAATTCTGTCCGGATATTCCCAGTTCCCTGTGGTCCACTGGTTTCCAACCAGAGATCATTTTGCCCCTGGGGATATTTGGTGATATCTGAAGTAGTGCTGCTAAACACCCACAATGTGTGGGATAGAACAGAAAACAAATAATTATTATGCCCCAAAGTTAACAGGGAGAAGATGAGAATACTATTCCTGTCCAATGCTTCTCCAAACTCACTGTACATAAGAATCCCCTATGATTGTAGTTATAATGCACATTCTGACTCAGTAGGTCCTGGTTGGCCCTGAGATGCTGAATTTCTAACAAGCTTCTGGATGATGATAATGCATTCAGGATTTGGTCTGTGGACCATTCTTTGGGTAGTAAGTCTATGATCATTTGTTAGAGTCTAGAGTAGATAGTTTTAAGCCTTTTGCACCCAAAAAAGGTCTTTGCACGTAATTTTGAAAGAATGATATTTACTCATTCCAGAGGCCATGATAAATTTTGGTTTTGTTTTTTTTATATAAGGGTACTTAAGTGACTCCAAATACTATACTTCTGAAAGATACTTTTTAATAATCAGAATAAGGGCCACCAAAGAATGGCCACCTCCTAATCCACAGAACCTTAGAATATATTATTTTATATAAGGAGGGGGACTGAGTTCATAGATAGAGGGAGGTTGCTAACCAGCAGACCTAAATATAAGATTGACCATGATTGTCTTTTTAAACAAAATTTTAATTGGAATATAATTAGAGTGTAATTAGTTTCTGTATTGTATTGTTATATCAAAACTAAATTGTATTAGCTTCTGCTATGCAACAGCCATACGTCCCCTCCTCTTGAGTCTCCCTCTTATCCTCTCCCCTATAAGTCTTCATAGAGCACCCAGCTGAGATCCCTATGCTCAACAGCAACTTCCCGCTGTTGCTGTTCAGTCAGTCTGTTGTGTCCAACTCTTTGCCACCCCATGGACTGAAGCATGCACGTCAGACTTCCCTGTCCTCCACTATCTCCTGGAGTTTGCTCAAACTCATGTCCATTGAGTCCGTGATGCCATCCAACCATCTCACCCTCTGTCCCTCCCTTTTCTTCCTGCCCTCAATCTTTCCCATCATTGAGGTATTTTCCATGTGTTCCTATATTATGTTACATGTGTATGGGTTGTGCTAGGTCACTTCAGTAGTGCCCAACACTGTGCGACCCTATGGACTGGAGCTTGCCAGGCTTCTCTGTCCATGGGGTGGCAAGAATACTGGAATGGGTAGCCATGCATTCCTCCAGGGAATTTCCCCAACCCAGGGATCAGATCCATGACTTTTACATCTCCTGCACTGGCAGTCAGGTTATTTACCACTAGCAGCATATGGGAAGCCCATACTAAACACATATATGTTAGCAACTATTATGTACTCTTCCTGTATTGATTACTTTAATATTATATAATGTAACTATATTTAGCTTTGGCTTTTTCTCTTTTATCTTTTAAAATTTCTATTCCCCCCTCCCTTAAAAACCCTTGTGTCAAAAATAGATCACAGGGAGGGAGCTGCTCAGCTACAAAGGAAACCTCCACCCAGAAGCAGGTTGACTAGGAATGGTTTAGCTCCAGGTTCCACATGAATGTGCGGTGTGTTACAAGAAGGGGCAGCTCCCCATGTCCCAGGACAAAGGGTTCTCTGCACTAGGCCCCGGTCTGTTCCTGGGGCAGGGCATGCCATGTCACGCCCCAAGGATCGTGGGCGGTGGCCCGTTGGTGGGGACGGCAAGGGACTGGCTATCCGAGGTTCCCCGGATGCTGCCGAATCCTTCAGCCTGGTCGGGATTCTGACTTAGAGACATTCAGTCATAATCTCACAGATAGTAGCTTCACCTCATTGGCTCCTCAGATCAGATCAGATCAGATCAGTTGCTCAGTCGTGTCCAACTCTTTGCAACCCCATGAATCGCAGCACGCCAGGCCTCCCTGTCCATCACCAACTCCCAGAGGTCACTCAGACTCACATCCATCGAGTCAGTGATGCCATCCAGCCATCTCATCCTCTGTCGTCCCCTTCTCCTCCTGCCCTCAATCCCTCCCAGCATCAGAGTCTTCTCCAATGAGTCAACTCTTCGCATGAGGTGGCCAAAATACTGGAGTTTCAGCTTTAGCATCATTCCTTCCAAAGAAATCCCAGGGCTGATTTCCTTCAGAATGGACTGGTTGGATCTCCTTGCAGTCCAAGGGATTCTCAAGTCTTCTCCGACACCAGAGTTCAAAAACATCAATTGGCTCCTTAGCCAAGCACAAACACCAAGTTTTAGCCTTTGTTTTAAAGTCTATCCCCCACCCCCCAAGATAATGTTCTCCATACCTCCTATTTATTTTACTTTCCATATGCATGAAATATCTTTCTCATCCTTTTACTATCATTCTTTGTGTGACTTTAGCTCTGAAGTGAGTTTCTTATAAACAGCATAGAAAAGATAGAAGAGTCTTGTTTGTTTGTTTGTTTTAAACTCCATCAGCCACCCTATGTCTTTAATTGAAACATTTAGCTCATTGGCATTTAAATTATTAATGATAAATGTATGCTTATTGACACTTTTATCCATTTTCCAGTATTTGTAGTTATTTTGAAAATATTTGAGATAATACATATGTCATGTGGGGCTTCCCCAGTGACTCAGTGGTAAAGAAGCTGCCTGCAATGCAGGAGACATGGGTTGAATGCCTGGGTTGGGAAGATACCTTGGTGGAGGGCAGGTCAACCCGCTCCAGTATATTCACCTGGAGAATCCATGGTTGTGGTCCTCGGGGTCACAAAGAGTGGGACACAGCTGAAGCAACTGAGCACACATGCATGTTCATATATCATCTGAGATGAAATTATTCATAAATGATCCATGTAGCACCATGAAATTAACCAGACTTTCAAAGTCTTTCTGCTCTTAAGCTAGGAAAAGCTTTGTGAAAATAGGAAAGTGGATAATGGGGATAACTGTCTTTTCATCAGATAGAGGAGAAAGCTTCAAAAAGTGAGTGCACAATTTATTTAAAGTGTAAAAGTCAAAGAAACAGAAATTCCAGGAAATGAATAGAAAAAGCAAGCTCAACATCCACAATCTAATCAGAGAATAGGAGTTTTTGTTTCAAAGCTCGAGCTCTTCTTCAAGGATGCTTCTTCAAATCCAGAGCAATTTCCCTCTTTATAACTGCCATGTGAATGATTCTTTTCAGAGCTCTTTTTATGTCTTTGTTTCTGAGACTGTAGATGAAGGGGTTCAGCATGGGTGTGACCATGGTGTACATCACAGAGGCTGTTGCACTTGAATGAGAGTTGTGGGGAGCAGTAGCAGAGCTAAGGTACACTCTTAGGGTTGAACAATAATATAAGGAGACAACTGAGAGGTAAGATGCACAGATGGAGACTGTTTTATATTTCCCCTGAAAGTGAAAGTGGAGAGTGAAAAGGTTGGCTTAAAGCTCAACATTCAGAAAACGAAGATCATGGCATCTGGTCCCATCACTGCATGGGAAATAGATGGGGAAACAGTGGAAACAGTGTCAGACTTTGTTTTTCTGGGCTCCAAAATCACTGCAGATGGTGACTGCAGCCATGAAATTAAAAGACGCTTGCTCTTTGGAAGGAAAGTTATGACCAACCTAGATAGCATATTCAAAAGCAGAGACATTACTTTACCAACAAAGGTTCGCCTAGCCAAGGCTATGGTCTTTCCTGTGGTCATGTATGGATGTGAGAGCTGGACTGTGAAGAAGGCTGAGCGGCAAAGAATTGATGCTTTTGAACTGTGGTGTTGGAGAAGACTCTTGAGAGTCCCTTGGACTGCAAGAAGATCCAACCAGTCCATTCTGAAGGAGATCAATCCTGGAATTTCTTTAGAAGGAATGATGCTAAAGCTGAAACTCCAGTATTTTGGCCACCTCATGCGAAGAGTTGACTCATTGGAGAAGACTCTGATGCTGGGAGGGATTGAGGGCAGGAGGAGAAGGGGACGACAGAGGATGAGATGGCTGGATGGCATCACTGACTCGATGGATGCGAGTCTGAGTGACCTCCGGGAGCTGGTGATGGACGGGGAGGCCTGGCGTGCTGCGGTTCATGGGGTCGCAAAGAGTCGGACACGACTGAGCGACTGATCTGATCTGATCTGAGGTGACAAGTTTCCAAGTATGGAGAACATTATCTTAGAGTAGGAGTAAAGGATACCAGCCATGGGACCACCACCTAAGAGCACTGCTGTAAAATACATAATGGTATCATTAAGAAGCGTATAATCACAGGCAAGTTGGACAATCTGCTTGATTTCACAGAAAAAGTGAGGGATTTCCAAATCTGTACAGAAAGACAGCCGTAACACAAGTAAGGTTTCTAACAAGGAAAGCAGGGTACTAATGATCCAGGATAGCAGAACCAAAAGTTCACAGAGTTGAGGGTTCATGATGACTGTGTAGTGCAGGGGATGGCAGATGGCCACATACTGGTCATAGGCCATCACAGTCAGAAGAAAATCATCCAACACTGCAAAGAGCATGTAAAACTACATCTGACTGATGCAGCCTTCATAGGATAAAGCTTTTCTCTGGCTCTGTATATTAATTAACATCTTTAGGATTGTTGTGGTGTCTCCACCACAGATGTCTACAAAGGACAGGTTGGAGAGGAAGAAGTACATGGAGGTGTGGAGATGGGAGTCTGAACTGACAGCCAGGATGATGAGCAGATTTCCAAACCCAGTGATCAGGTACATTAAAAGGAAAAGCCCAAATATGAGGGGCTGTAGCTCTGGTTTCATTGATAATCCCTGAAGAAGAAATTCTGAATTTTGTGTATCATTTCCTGGTATCATGTTGTGGTGTTGATGACTAGGAATGGAAAAGAAAATTGTGTGAATCATTTTTACCCAAATGGGCATTATTCATTTGAAAATGCTACGATTACATCTATATCTATTTCTACCTATCTACCTACCTACCTATTGATCTGTCTATTCATCCATCTTTTCTTTTCATCTGTATTTTTAATAAATTCTCACATTTAAAGGATGTTTTGTGACATCTCTGACTAGGAATTATGTTAGAGAGAGAGGCATAATACTGACCTAAGTGGAAAAAAAAAGAGATCTAAATTGCTAAGGTAGTCCCAGTTAGATTATGATGTGGAGAAAGCTTTCAGATTTTCTCTCAAGGGATCATGCACTACACAGTTTTAATGAGAAATATTTTTATCCATTTGAGGAATATATGCTGAATACTAGCCATTTTCTAGGTTTAAAATTCTGAGAAAGAAAAGCCAAAAAATAATGATAAAGAATATAAGCACATAAATATCTTATATCATGCCACATGGTGACAGATTCTATGGACAGTATAAAGTGTAAAAACAGTGGATGAGGGTGCTTTTCTTTTAAACTGAGAGTTCAGAAAGACCTTAAAAATGGAGAAGATAAAGTTATACTAAATGTTGTTAAGATATATCAATCTAAAATAGACGAACTGACATATATAAAGAAAGTATTAGGAGACCTAAATGGAGAAATTGGGAGTAGCACAATAATAGAGGAGGACTTTGACATTCCTTTTACATCATTGCATAGCTCTTTGAGACACAAACTCAACAAGAAACAACAGCTTTATGTTTTGATTAGGCCAGATGGACATGATAGATTTGTACAGAATATTCCATCCAAATGCAGCAGAATATACATTCTTCTCAAGTGCACATGGTACTTTCTCAAAAGTACTGTTTCCCATATGTTGGGAAACAATCAGATGAGATCAGATCAGTCACTCAGTCGTGTCCGACTCATTGGGACCCCATGAACCGCAGCACGCCAGGCCTCCCTGTCCATCACCAGCTCTCGGAGGTCACTCAGACTCACATCCATCGAGTCAGTGATGACATCCAGCCATCTCATCCTCTGTCGTCCCCTTCTCCTCCTGCCCTCAATCCCTCCCAGCATCAGAGTCTTCTCCAATGAGTCAACTCTTCGCATGAGGTGGCCAAAATACTGGAGTTTCAGCTTTAGCATCATTCCTTCCAAAGAAATCTCAAGGCTGATCTACTTCAGAATGGATCTACTTCAGGTTGGATCTCCTTGCAGTCCAAGGGACTCTCAAGAGTCTTCTCCAACACCACAGTTCAAAAGCATCAATTCTTCGGTGCTCAGCCTTCTTCACAGTCCAGCTGTCACATCCATACATGACCATAGGAAAGACCATAGCCTTGACAAGGTGAACCATTGTTGGCAAAGTAATGTCTCTGATTTTGAATATGCTATCTAGGTTGGTCATAACTTTCCTTCCAAGGAGTAAGCCTCTTTTAATTTCATGGCTGCAGTCACCATCTGCAGTGATTTTGGAGCCCAGAAAAATAAAGTCTGACACTGTTTCCAATGTTTCTCCATCTATTTCCCATGTAGTGATGGGACCAGATGCCATGATCTTCGTTTTCTGAATGTTGAGCTTTAAGCCAACCTTTTCACTCTCCTCTTTCACCTTCATCAAGAGGCTTTTTAGTTCCTCTTCACTTTCTGCCATAAGGGTGGTGTCATCTGCATATCTGAGGTTATTGATATTTCTCCTGGCAATCTTGATTCCAACTTGTGTTTGTTCCAGTCCAGCTTTTCTCATGATGTACTCTGCATTTAAGTGAAATAAACAGGGTGACAATATACAGCCTTGACGTACTCCTTTTCCTATTTGGAACCAGTCTGTTGTTCCGTTTCCAGTTATAACTGTTCCTTCCTGACCTGCATACAGATTTCTCAAGAGGCAGATCAGGTGGTCTGGTATTCCCATCTCTCTCAGAATTTTCCACAGTTTATTATGATCTACACAGGCAAAGGCTTTGGCATAGTCAGTAAAGCAGAATTAGATGTTCTTCTGGAACTCTCTTGCTTTTTCCATGATCCAGCGGATGTTGGCAATTTGATCTCTGGTTCCTCTGCCTTTTCTAAATCCAGCTTGAACATCAGGAAGTTCACGGTTCACATATTGCTGAAGCCTGGCTTGGAGAATTTTGAGCATTACTTTACTAGCGTGTGAGATGAGTGCAATTGTGCGGTAGTTTGAGCACTCTTTGGCATTGCCTTTCTTTGGGATTGGGATGAAAACTGACCTTTTCCAATCTTGTGGCCACTGCTGAGTTTTCCAAATTTGCTGGCATATTGAGTGCACCACTTTCACAGCATCATCTTTCAGGATTTGGAATAGCTCCACTGGAATTCCATTACTTCCACTAGCTTTGTTCCTAGTGATGCTTTCTAAGGCCCACTTGACTTCACATTCCAGGATGTCTGGCTCTAGGTCAGTGATCACACCATCATGATTATCTGGGTCGTGAAGCTCTTTTTTGAACAGTTCTTCTGTGTATTCTTGCCACCTCTTCTTAATATCTTCTGCTTCCGTTAGATCCATACCATTTCTGTCCTTTATCGTGCCCATTTTTGCATGAAATGTTCCTTTGGTATCTCTGATTTTCTTGAAGAGATCCCTAGTCTTTCCCATTCTGTTGTTTTCCTCTATTTCTTTGCATTGATCGCTGAAGAAGGCTTTCTTATCTCTTGCTATTCTTTGGAACTCTGTATTCAGATGTTTATATCTTTCCTTTTCTCCTTTGCTTTTCACTTCTCTTCTTTTCGCAGCTCTTTGCAACATCTCCCCAGACAACCATTTTGCTTTTTTGCATTTCTTTTGCTTCTGGATGATCTTGATTCCTGTCTCCTGTACATTGTCACAGACCTCATTCCATAGTTCATCAGGCACTCTATCTATCAGATCTAGGCCCTTAAATCTATTTCTCACTTCCACTGTATATTCATAAGGGATTTGATTTAGGTCATACCTGAATGGTCTAGTGGTTTTCCCTACTTTCTTCAATTTAAGTCTGAATTTGGCAATAAGGAGTTCATGGTCTGAGCCACAGTCAGCTCCTGGTCTTGTTTTTGCTGATTGTATAGAGCTTTTCCATCTTTGGCTGCAAAGAATATAATCGATCTGATTTCGGTGTTGACCATCTGGTGATGTCCATGTATAGAGTCTTCTCTTGTGTTGTTGGAAGAGTGTATTTGCTATGACCAGTGCATTTTCTTGGCAAAACTCTGGGAAACAATAGAGTCTTAATAAATTCAGAAGACTGAAATTTCATCAGTCATTTTCTGATCACAATGGTATGAAACTACAAATCAACTATAGAAGAAAACTGAAAAAAATCAAGAATATATGCAGGCTGAACACCATGCTACTGAACAACAATTGGTCAACTGAGAAATCAAAAGAGTCATTAAGAAAAATATGTGGAGACAAATAAAAATGAAAATGTGGCACATCTAAATCTCTGAGATGAGCAAAAGTATGAGAAGGAAATTTATAAGAATACAGACCTACCTCAAGATACAAGAATGCTCTCAACAAACAACCTAACTTTATATCTAAAGGAAGTAGAAAAAGAAGAAGACACAGCTGAAATTCAGTATAAAAAATGAAATAATAAAATCCAGAGAAGAAATTAATGAAATAAAGACTATAAAAATAGGAATTATCAGTCATACTAACAACTGGTTCTTTGAAAAGAGAAATAAAATTGGCAAACCTTTATTAAATTCACTAAAAAATTAGAGAGGCAGAAGTCTTTGATTAATAAAATCAGAAATGAAAAAGGAGAAATAGCAGTGAGTTCTGAACAGGTATTTCTCAGAATACCTTAGAAATACAAAAGATTATGAATAGCTATAAATCAACAAATTGGGCAACCTAAAAAACATGAAAAGAATCTTAGAATTATATGACATTTCATGACTAAATCATGAAAGGATATAACATTTGAACAGACCTATCATTTAGTATAGATATTCAAGTCCATGTATGGCAAAAGCAATACAATATTTTAAAGTAAAAATAATTAAATAAAACTGTAACAAAAATTCTCCTCCAAATCAAAAGTTCTGGACCAGACAGCTTCAGGGGTGAAGTCTTTGAAACATTACCTATCCTCCCCAAACTCTTCAAGAAATTAAAAGAGAGAAAACTATCCTTAGTAATTTCATGAGACCAAATTTACCCTGATTCCCAAACCAAACTAGAACAACAACGAGAGCAAAAAAATATAGTGGAATAGATATGAAGGACATAGAGCAAAAAGCCTCAACAAAATATTAACAAAAGAATACAACAGTTCTTAAAAGGACCACACACCGTAAAAAAGTGTAGTCAAGTGGTTTATGTTTCTGGAATGCAAGGATGTTTTAACATCTGTAAATTAACATGGAAAACAGCAATAACATAATGAAGAATAAATATCATATGATTAGTTCAGTAGATCTAGAAAAAGATGCTGATGTTAAAAGAGAGTTCAAAAGATTCATAAAAATTTTAACCATATACATTCTCAATAAAATGGTTATAGAGGGAATTTATCTCAACATAACAAAACCCATATATGACAAACTCACTGCTAACATCATAATCAATGTTGAAAAACTAGATGCTATCTCTCTAAGATTAAAAACATGACAAAGGTACCCACTCTTCCTATTCTTATTCAGTATAGTATTGGAATCCTAGCCAGTGTAATGAGGCAAGAAAATAAATAAAAGACATTTATTTTTTGGAATTGGAAAGGAACTAAATCTATCATAAATCGCAGATGACATAAATTTTTGTGTAGGAAACTCTAGTGATCCCACTAAATACTATTAGAAATAATAAATGAATACTATGAAGTTACAGGTATAAAATAATATAAAAAACTACAATTTTTATAAACAATAATGTTGAACTAGCGGGGGGGGGGGGGAACAAACACCTCAAATACAAACCCACTTACAATTGCAACAAGAGAATAAAAATTTAACTCCTAACAACAACAAAAAATCAACTCAAAATGGGTTAAACCAATGAATGCAAAACCTGAGAAATCATAAAACTTCTAGAAGAAGACAAAGGCAATATACGCTTTTTCAATACATTGTTAGATACTTCTCCTAAGGAAGAAAAAAAAAATTATATAATGGGATTACATTAATTAGAGATCTGCTCAGCAAGACAAACCATTAAAAAAATGAAAAGACAACCTACTAAATAGGAGATAATCTTCACCTGTAATGTATCGAAGAATTGATGCTTTTGAACTGTGGTGTTGGAGAAGACACTTGAGAGTCCCTTGGACTGACAGGAGATCCAACCAGTCCATTCTGAAGGAGATCAGCTCTGGGATTTCTTTGGAAGGAATGATGCTAAAGCTGAAACTCCAGTATTTTGGCCACCTCATGTGAAGAGTTGACTCATTGAAGAAGACTCTGATGCTGGGAGGGATTGAGGGCAGGAGGAGAAGGGGACGACAGAGGATGAAATGGCTGGATGGCACCACTGACTCGATGGATGTGAATCTGAGTGACCTCTGGGAGTTGGTGATGGACAGGGAGGCCTGGCGTGCTGCAGTTCATGGGGTCGCAAAGAGTCGGACATGACTGAGCGACTGATCTGATCTGATCTGATCTGAATAATGTATCAGATAAGGGGTTCATATCCAATATTTATAAATAACTCATATAAGTCAGCAATCAAACTACAAACCACCTAATTCAAAAGTGGACAGAAGATCTGAATAGACCTTTTCTCCAAAGAAGACATGCAAATGACCAGCAGGCACAGGAAAAGATGTCCAACTTCACTGATTTTTAGTGAAATGCAAAGCAAAACCAAAATGAGATATCACCTCTGGCCCATTAGGAGGTCTATTATTAAAAAGTCTAGAAATAATGTGTTAAAGAGGATGAAGACCATAGGTAACCCTTATGCACTGTTGGTAGCAATATAAATTGGTGATGCCAATATTGAAAAACAGTGTGGAAGTTCCTCAAAATTTAAAAATAAAACTGACGTATCATCCAAAAATTCCACTTCTGAGTATTTTACCCACACCTCCCAAAAGTCCCACTAATTTGAAAAGAGGTATGCACACCAATGTTCATTGCAGTATTATTGAAAACAACTAAAATATGGAAGAAGCCATTTATAGATGAATGGATAAAGAAGATGTGATAGGTGTCTACCATGGAATACTACTCAGTCAAAATAAGTCTTACCATTTTTGACAAATGTTCATCTAAACTAGGAGGTATGATGGAAGGAAATAACTCTAACAAACACTTAGATACAGAGAATACAGTAGTTGTTGCAGGGAGCATTGGAGGTAGACAAAATGGGTAAATAGTGACAACTGTGTAGTGAAGGATGGAAACTGAACTTTTGGTGGTGAGCACACTGTTGAAGTAAAAATATAATATTCACATGAAACTTATGCAAAGTTTTAAACCAATGTTACCTCGGTAAATTAAAGAATGTAGAAATAATACCAAATTCCAATTGGTAAGCCTCCCACAGATGTGTAAACATGGAGATCCATACTTATATGACCATTTTGTGTGCTGTATTTAAGAAAACATGAAAGCCAATTTAAAAACAGAGGAGAGACCTACACATCAGTGAGTGATAAGATCATGAATACTCACATGGTTCCTGAGAATTTGTGATGAGAAAAAAAAAATATTGGTTCTGGCAATATTTGAACCCCAGTTATATCTCATCAATGCCCAGAATACCTAATAAATCAGGAAAAACCTACACACAATTTAGTCTCCAGAGAAACAAACAACATTTTACAATTTTATGATCCTTTACTGATTAAACATTCCATTAGAATAATGATCATAGGAAATAAATTCTCAAATTAAAACAGAAAATATAAAAGGTACAACAACCATTGTACCTTTTAAAAATTGAAATTGTGAAATATTTTTTTAAAAATGATATCATATGAAAAGACTCTGGGCACTTGAAAACTGAGTTTTGATTCTTGTATGTACCACATATTAGTTTTTTTTTTTTTTTTTTTTTTTTTTATGGGGGGGGTCAATTGAACCATTATAAACGCTAACGTTGTCTTTTATATAGTAAGAGAGTAGTATACACTGTCTGGAGGTGCTCGACAGATTTATTCAATAAGTAAATAGAATAGTTCCTTCCTGTTAACAAATGAATGGTTATCACTGCCAATACGTTTCAAGTGTCACTGTTGCTTCCCCACCTCTCAGTAATGAAATAGTTGTAAAGTATAGCTTGTTAGCATAACTCTTTTTCATATTAGGTACAATTTGTAATCCATATGGGTATCCAACACGAGGGACATCTATGCAAACAAATATTCACCTCCCTTATTCTGTTTCTAATCAACACACAAACACATTCAAACATAAACATGATACATGGACAAACATGAAAATAAAAGATGCAAAACATGAAAATATTTACAAAGTATGCAACCAACAAAGGATTAGTCTCCAAAATTTGATAAGAGTTTGTGTGGCTCAATATCATAAAAACAAACTTTCTAATCAAAAAAAATGAGTCTTTCTAGTAAACAAATGCTCAAATACATCCCGTCTTAGAGCATTTAAAAACCACCTTTAGTTCACTGCACAAGACTCTGAACCTAAAATTCTATAATACAACTCCTCTTAACTGTAAATATCCTCAGCCATGTTCTAATTTTACTGAAACTATACTATGCCTCGAATTCCTTCTTCATTCTCATTAAGCAGAACTTTCTATTCCATGAGTTAGCTGCAACAATACTCCTTGTATTTCTAAGTTCAGAAGGCACTTCTCTTTTTACCAAAATTAAGTGAATTAATTATAGGTTAATTAGTCTCTCTAGCATAGACACATGGCAATCTCTTGTCTCAGGGCTAGTGTGGTCTGGTTCTTATGTGAGCTTAGGTAAAAGTCAGGGTAATTTCTCTCTGAACCTTTTTTCCTCATCTACTTATTGAGTTCTCAGTTGTACCCAGATAATATCTCTAAGAGAAAAATCTCTGTATGGATGTTGGAATTGCTGTCTGGATGATCAGCAATAGAGATAGAAGCTCTGTTTCCAGACAAGCCAATAGAAAGGAGCAAAGCATTGGCTCCTGAGCTATGATAAGACTCCAAAAGCAACAGTCAAGTCCTCTCCAGCACCAGGAATGCACACACTAAGGAATTACAGCAGAGGAGATAGTTATAGCTTCCTAGGCTGCTCCTTAGGCATCGTTTCCATTGTTGCCCCAACTTCTGAGTTCATAATTTCCCTGTGGTACGCTGATTTGAACACAAAGAAAATGATTCATATTGAGTCTCTGTTCCCAAGAGATCAGATTAGTAGAAATCACGTGAATCCAGTTTATTCTTAGTTCTCCATGAACTCTCGTGCTTTCCAGAAGTCTCACCGCATTACACCTAATCTCAACCTTGATCTAATGTTTTCTCCAAATCTGAGAATGATAACCTATGTTTATTAGGTTCCATGGAGTTTCAAAGCATTTGACTTGTGAGGGGATGTTTCCCAATAACTCTAGAAAATTAGTATTTACCTCTTCAACAAAATGTCTATATATGCATAAATGAACCAAATATAAAACAGCTAGTTGGCTAAAACAACAACAACAAAACTAAAAGCCCTTTTTGCTTTTCTTAATGAATGTGAAGAAAAATGGCAGTAGAAATACTATTATTATACAAAATAAAAGGACTCCCATATACAATTTTGATGGAGAAAGTACATATGTAACAAACTCACAAATATATTCACCTTCACAGATAATGAAATGATTTGAAAGTAAAGGTCATTACCATGTCTGCTTTGATATAGTATATAATTTTTTTTTCATGTAAATACCCACACTTAGAAGATACCATGAGAAATATATTTAATGAAATGCTATTGCAAAATAATATTTTCAAGAATTCTTTGGTCTGTGTTTCGAATTAATATGTAGTCAATTGTGCACCATCTTTTAAAATAAAAAATAATGTCATCACTTCACTGTATATTCCCTCCTCTGCTAATAAGGATATTTCTCTATTCCAGTTAATTACGAAGATTATTTTCCACTTTTACCAGAAGCATTTTACATCTCCCATTCTATTTTCTAATTGGGCTTCCAAGGTGGCGCTAGTGGTAAAAAAACAACAACAACAACAACAAAAAACATCCTGCCAATGCAGGAGTTTTAAGAGATGCAGGTTCGATACTTTGGTTGGGAAGATCCCCTGGGGAGGGCATGGCAATCCAGTCCAGAATTCTCTTGGACAGAGGAGTCTGGTGGGCTACATTCTGCAGGGTCAAAAGAGTCAGACACAACTGAAGCGGCTTAACACGCACTTCAGTTTCATTTTCAACATTGACCTTGCTTTGCTGAGTACAGTATTCACTTCTTTCTTAGGCATCATAAATAAATGAATGAATGAATGAGGCAAACAAACAACCAATCACAGTGAATTGGAGGCCATAGTTTAGGGAGGATTGGCTCAGGTAAACATTCTTGGTTTTCCTTCTCTCTGATTCACTCCTAGAGTGTCTACGGGGTTTTCAGATTCAAGGATTGTGATCTCTGAGAGGACAGTCTCCAGGAGGAATCACACATTCCCCGTGGATGGTTGATGGTAGAAATTAAAATCTTTCCCTTGGCAAGATGGCAGGAAAGAGTGAAATGCCGGTCTCTCAGTCAGGCTTTGAACACCCAAAAGAAACAATGGTGCCCCATTAAGCCCCTGAATCTGCAACTATGAAGATTTTGCTCCCTGTATCTGTTCGTTGGGCACGTATTCCTCTTGTTACTCCAAATTATAAGTACAGATGTTCACTTTACTCTTCTTTCCCCACTTTGAGGTATCTCTCTTCTCACTGGGATGCCCAGACTTAGGGTAGAGGAGATGAGAGTCATACAAAATTTTCTTTCCTTACCCTGTTCAATGGGATTCCCAGGTGGCACTGGTTTACTTGGTGGTTAAAAAGGTAAAGAATCCGCCTGCAATATGGGAGACCTGGATTCATTCCCTGGTTGGGAAAATCTCCTCGAGAGGGGAATGGCTACACAGCCCAGTATTCTGACCTACAGAATTCCCATGGATAGGGGAGCCTGGCTGGCTACAGTCCACAGGGTCTCAAAGAGTTGGACACATTGAGAAATTTTCACTTTCACTCCCACATGTCGCTAGTGGTAAAGAACCCATTGTCAATGCAGGAGACATAAGAGACACCAGGTTCGATCCCTGGGTCGGGAAGATCCCCTGGAGGAGGGCATGGCAACACACTTCAGTATTCTTGCCTGGAGAATACCATGGACAGAGGAGCCTAGCAAGCTACAGTTCGTGGGTGTCACAAAGAGTCGGATTCCCATCACTTAGTCAGCGATGCCATCCAATCCCCTCATCCTCTATTGACCTCTTCTCCTCCTGCCCTCAATCTTTCCCAGCATCAGGGTCTTTTCCATGAGTTAGCTCTGCATGACCAAAGTATGGGACCTTCAGCATCAGTCCTCCCATGGATATTCAGAGTTGATTTTCTTTAGGATTGACTGGTTTGATCTTCTTGTAGTCCATGGGACTCTCAAGAGTCTTCTCCAGCACCACAGTTCAAAAGCATCAATTATTTGGCCCTCAATCTCATTTAAGACAACTTACTTATGACAAACTCATTTTTTTCTGTAAACTATGCTGACCTAGATATAGAAATGGATGAACTGTCCATAATTTGGTTTTAGAGAGACAAACACTACAACCAGACATAGGATCATGGGTGAGCCTTACAAGTACTGTATAGAGCTGTTGCTGCTGCTGCTACTAAGTTCCTTCAGCCGTGTCCATTTCTGTGCAACTCCATTGATGGCAGCCCACCAGGCTCCTCTGTCCCTCGGATTCTCCAGGCAAGAATACTGGAGTGGGTTGCAATTACTTCTTCAACTGTATAGAGACTGAAAGCTAATTACAGAGACTGGCAGCTAATTACAGACTTACAAGAAATCTAGTATAACTTGTGGCAACTCCAAACCATACCATCGCATTTGATAATAAAGACATTATGTTTTAATATTTTATGATTTTATTTGTCAGCCTGCTAACAAATATAATCATCAGTGAAACGGTATTAAGAACAAAGATAATAATCTACTGCTTGTTATGTTTCACTGTGTTCTAACATTTGCAAAAGGCATTTCCGATTACTCTCATCCAACTTTTTCCCCCTACACAACTCTATTAAAAAGTGATTTCATTGATGTTCCTTTCCTGATAGCCAGGAGAGCGTGCAACAACATGCATGTTTGTATACAAAACAGGCTGACCCTGGGTCTTATGTCTACACAGGAAAGCATATTCTTATGATTCAATTTTGATCATGATAGTTAAAGGAACTGCTTTGTGTATGTGAGATAAATAGTGGATGATACTGCCCATTCACTGCTTATTTTGTTTCTGACAACATTTAGAATGGATGCTAAGTTTTATTTAGAACAATGGAAAAAGTAATAGCTGTAGGCATCACCTGAAATTTTTAAGTAGGATGAGTGATGAAATTCAATAAGAAAAAATAAAAAGAGGTTCATCAATCACCTTATACATTTACACTGATATTCCATACTTTAATGAACATACATACAGCTTAAAAATAAGTGGCATGTGTAATAATACAAAGTATCATTTAAATTTTGTTGAATTATATACAATGCCATCTCTCATTCATATTAAGTC
Source organism: Tragelaphus eurycerus (assembly GCA_935064755.1). Classification (NCBI taxonomy): domain Eukaryota; kingdom Metazoa; phylum Chordata; class Mammalia; order Artiodactyla; family Bovidae; genus Tragelaphus; species Tragelaphus eurycerus. The sequence continues at coordinate 250,220 of CAKXYN010000276.1, forward strand.
ATATGACTCTGACTAAGTCATAATATGGCTGAAGATCACATTAAGTCAATTGATTTATTTCAGTTTTTGTTTCTGTGTAGACTACACTGGCAAATCTGTATTTGATAATCAGCTTTGCTCATGACTATGGTAGGGAATGTGTACATAGAGTCTGATAAGAGAATAGAATCCTATTCAGGAGAATAAAACTCAATGACCTTTTATAAAACAGACTGTTATGTTAAGGTCTCCCATAAGTGAAAAACTGTAGTCTCAGGTTTTTCCTCTCCCACAATGTTATAAAAGTGAACTCTGTAGTTTAGTTTTTTTTTTTTTTTTTTTTTCCAGATGAAGTGGTAACTCATGACTATTCTTCTAGCAAAACTAAGATGCATTACCTGGGATGGTATTTGTCATTTAAAAAGAAATTGTTCTTAATAAACCCGAACAGTTTCATGAGATAAATGAGAATTTCCAAGGTTTTGATATCAAAACTTGGGGATGAAGTAAGAAAAATAGGAAGAAAGAACAGAAAGAAAGAAAAATGGTTGGCTATCTGATAGAGAAGAGTAATTAACTTAATAATTAAATTGTGTAACGTAGTTGAAAAAAAAATGAGAATTCTAGGAAATAAATAACAGGGTAACTTGTACTTCCAAAGTCTGATTAAAAAAAAAATCACAACTACTGACTCTGAGACTTTGAGATCTACAATGTTGGGCACTTCTCCAAATCCAGAATAATTGACCTTGTTAGACTTGCCATCACAAAGAATCTTTTCAGAGCCTCCCTTATGTCTTTGTTTCTCAGACTGTAGATAAAAGGTTTCAGCATGGGTGTGACCACAGTGTACATCACTGAGGCTGTTGCACTTGAGTGTGAGCTGTGGGTAGCAAGAGAGCTAAGGTACACTCCTAGGCTCATACAAAAGAATAAGGAGACAACTGAGAGGTGAGATGCACAGGTGGAAAATGCTTTATACTTCCCCTGACCTGATGAGATTCTGCATATACAGGAAACTATCTTGGAGTAAGAATAAAGGATACCAGCCAGGGGACCTCCACCCAGAAGTACAACTGTAAGATACATTACCATATTATTAAGAAAGGTGTCAGAACAGGCAAGTTGGGTTATCTGACTGAGGTCACAAAAAAAGTCAGGGATTTCCACAACATTGCAAAAAGAGAGCTGTAACAAAATTAAACTTTGTAACAAGGAATTCAGGACACTGATGGTCCAGGACACCAGAACCACCAGAAAGCAGAGCCGAAGGTTCATAATGACTATGTAGTGCAGGGGGTAACAGATGGCCACAAAGCAGACATAGGCCATCACTGTGAGGAGGAAGATGTCCAATACTGCAGACAGTAGGAAAAAATAAATTTGTGTGATGCAGCCTTCATAGGTTATAACTTTGCTCTGGGTCTGGATGTTCCACAACATCTTTGGGATAGTGGTAGAGGTGAAACAAATGTCTACAAAGGACAGATTGGCGAGAAAGAAGTACATAGGGGTGTGTAGGTGGGCATGTGAGCTGATTACCAGGATGATGAGCAGGTTTCCAAACACGGTGATCAGGTACGTGGAGAGGAAAAGTCCAAATATGAGGAGCTGCAGTTCTGGTTCCTGTGAGAATCCCAGATGAAGAAACTCTGAAATTTCTGTATCATTCCCCAATTCCATGTCGTAGAGGTGACTGCCTAGAAACAAACAAACAACAACAACAAAAATGACATGACTAGTTTTATCTGAAATTGGCATTGTAACAATGTTGAAATTCTACAATTTTGCATTCAAAAATTAAAATCCATAATTTTTATGTGAAAATTTCTCCTTCAAGAGATCCCCTGTGCCACCTCTGAGCATCAACTTCCAGCCCATAACCAGCCTCCTCCCCAAATGGTCATGTATTAGAGAGTTTAGATGAGAAATTCTGCCATTTTTCGGGGGGGAATATAAATTGAGGACTGACCTACTTCTAGATAAAGAGCATACTGTACTGAGAGATAGTTGCTATGAAAAAAGAGATCTAGTATGAAGAAGAAAGTTAATGGGGGTATTATGCTTTATTTTCTTGGGCTCCAAAATCACTGTGGATGGTGAGTGCATCATGGAATTAAAGGATGCTTGCTCCTTGGAAGAAAAGCTATGACAAACTTAGATAGCATATTAAAAAGCAGAGACATCACTTTGCTGACAAAGTTTCCTTATAGTCAAAACTATGGTTTCTCCATTAGTCATGTACAGATGTGAGAGTTTGACTATAAAGAAGGCTGAAGGCCAAAGAATTGATGTTTTTGAACTGTGGTGTTGGAGACAACTCTTGAGAGTCCCTTGGACTGCAAGATCAAACCAGTCACTCCTAAAGGAAGTCATTTCTGAATATTCAATGGAAGGACTGATGCTGAAGCTGAAGCACCAATCCTTTGGCTATCTGATGCAAAGAGCTGACTCTGCCAAAAACCCTGATGCTGGGAAACATTGAGGGCAGGAGGAGGGGAGGGCCACATAGGATGAGATGGTTGGATGGCATCACCTGACTCAATAGACATGAGTTTGAGCAAACTTCAGGAAATGGTGAAGTACAGGGAAGCCTGGTGTGCTGCAGTCCATGGGGTTGCAAAAAGCTGGACATGTCTGAGTGAACAACAACAACAACAATAATGTTTTAAGGACTGTTCAGATAGTCCGCCAAACATCTGAACAGAGACCTCATGGAAGTGAGAGCCAGAGATGGGAGGTTATCTGAAGGAAATGTGTGTAGTGGACAGAGATAACCCCCAGGTGAAAGGACCTTAAAAGGTATTTGTTTCAGAAAATCAAGTTTGAAAGGAAGCTTTTGTATCCACGGGAAAGTCCATGAGGTAAAGTGATAAGATATAGTATTAGAAAATTTGGAGGTACCAAGAGGCTTCCTTGCAATGACCAGGATATTCTCAATCTCAGGCACACAATTAGGAAAACAATGTCACAAGCCAAGCTGTCAACATTAGATTATCTTTCTTCCCTAAGTGTAGTAATAGTACCTAAAGTCCAGTACTATTTTTGCAGAGTCAGCTCTTTGCATCAGATAGCCAAAGGATTGGAGCTTCAGCTTCAATAGTACCTAAATATTCTGGACACATAAAACAGGGCTCTATTTAAATATGACAATTTTGTATTCAGTTTGGCTTTCTGTGGGAGTGGGATAGGGGTAGGAGAGGGTGGTTCAAGAGGGAGGTGAAACACACACACACACACATAAAAGTGAAAAGTGAAAGTGAAATTTGCTCAGTTGTGTCTGACCCTTTGCAACACCATGGACTATACAGTCCCTGGAACTCTTCTTACCAGCATACTGGAGTGGGTACCCTTTCCCTTCTCCAGAAGATCTTTCCAACTCAGGGATCAAACCCAGGTCTCCAGCATTGCAGGCAGATTCTTTATCAGCTGAGCCACAAGAGAAGCCCAAGAATACTGGAGTGGGCAGCCTATCCCTTCTCCAGTGGATCTTCCCGACCCAGAAATTGAACTGGCATCTCCTGCACTGCAGGCAGATTCTTTACCAGCTACTATCAGGGAAGCCCATCTTATATAATTATGGTTGATTCGTGGTGTTATCTGGCAAAAAACCAACACAACATTGTAAACCAGTTTTCCTCTGATTAAAAAAAAGACTCCATCTTCTTTTTTTAGGCTGCATATGAAATGGGTGAATTTAACTCAGAGGACCATTATATATACTACTGTAGGAAAGAATTGCTTAGAAGAAATGAAGTAGCCATCATAGTCAACAAAAGAGTCTGAAATGTAGTACTTGGGTGCAGTCTCAAAAATGACAGGATGATCTCTGCTTGTTTCCAAGCCAAACCATTCAATATCACAGTAATCCAAGTCTATGCCCCAACTAATAATGCTGTAGAAGCTGAAGTTGAATGGTTCCAAATTGCCAACATCCGTTGGTTAATGGAAAAAGCAAGAGAGGTCCAGAAAAACATCTATTTCTGCTTTATTGACTATGACAAAGCCTTTGACTGTGTAGATCACAATAAACTGTGGAAAATTCTGAGATGGGAATACCAGACCACCTGATCTGCCTCTTGAGAAACCTGTATGCAGGTCAGGAAGCAACAATTAGAACTGGACATGGAAAAAAAAAAGAACTGGACATGGAAAAAAGACGAAAGTGAAAGAAGAGTGGAATATTTCAGTTCAGTTGCTCAGTCGACTGAGCCTGACTCTTTGCAACCCCATGAATCCCTGTCCAGAACCAACTCCCAAAGTTCACCCAAACTCATGTCCATCGAGTTGGTGATACCATCCAGCCATCTCATTATCTGTTGTCCCCTTCTCCTGCCCCCAATCCCTCCCAGCATCAGAGTCTTTTTCAATGAGTCAACCCTTTGCATGAGGTGGCCAAAGTAATGGAGTTTCAGCCTCAGTATCAGTCCCTCCAATGAACACCCAGGACTGATGTCCTTTAGGATGGACTGGTTGGATCTCCTTGCAGTCCAAGGGACTCTCAAGAGTCTTCTCCAACATCACAGTTCAAAAGCATCAAATCTTCAGCGCTCAGCTTTATTTATAGTCCAACTCTCACATCCATACATGACCACTGAAAAAAACCATAGCCTTGACTAGACAGACCTTTGTTGGCAAAGTTATATCTCTGCTTTTTAAAAAATTTTATTTTATTTAGCTTTACAATATTGTATTGGTTTTGCCATACATCAGAATGAATCTGCCACAGGTATACACGTGTTCCCCATCCTGAACCCTCCTCCCTCCCCATACTGTATATGCTATCTAGTTTGGTCATAACTTTCCTTTCAAGGAGTAAGCGTTTTTTAATTTCATGGCTGCAGTCACCATCTGCAGTGATTTTGGAGCCCAGAAAATAAATCTGACACTGTTTCCACTGTTTCCCCATCTATTTACCATGAAGTGATGGGACCAGATGTCATGATCTTAGTTTTCTGAATGTTGAGCTTTAAACCTACTTTTTCACTCTCAATTTTCACTTTCATCAAGAGGATTTTTAGTTCCTCTTCACTTTCTGCCATAAGGGTGGTGTCATCTGCATATCTGAGGTTATTGATATTTCTCCTGGCAATCTTGATTTCAGCTTGTGCTTCCTCCAGCTCAGCATTTCTCATGATGTAATATGTATATAATTTAAATAAGCAGGGTGACAATATACAACCTTGGCATAATCCTTTTCCTATTTGGAACCAGTCTGTTGTTCCATGTCCAGTTCTAACTGTTGCTTCCTGACCTGCATACAAATTTCTCAAGAGGCAAGTTAGGTAGGTGGTCTGGTATTCCAATTTCTTTCAGAATTTTCCACAGTTTGTTGTGATCCATACAAAGTCAAAGGCTTTGGCATAGTCAATGAGGCAGAAATAGATGTTTTTCTGGAACTCTCTTGATTTTTTGATGATCCAGCGGATGTTGGCAATTTGAACTCTGGTTCCTCTGCCTTTTCTAAAACCGGCTTGAACATCTGGAAGTTCATGGTTTACGTATTGCTTAAGCCTCACTTGGAGATTTTGAGCATTATTTACTAGCATGTGAGATGAGTGAAATTGTGTGGTAGTTTGAGCATCCTTTGGCATTGCCTTTCTTTGGGATTGCAATGAAAACTGACATTTTCCAGTCCTGTGGCCACTGCTGAGTTTTCCAAATTAGCTAGCATATTGAGTGCAGCAGTTTCAAAGCATCATCTTTTAGGATTTGAAATAGCTCCACTGGAATTCCATCACCTCCACTACCTTTGTTTTTAGTAATGCTTTATAAGGCCTACTTGACTTCACATTCCAGCATGTTTAGTTCTAGATTAGTGATGACACCATCATGATTATCTGGGTTATGAAGATCTTTTTTGTACAGTTTTTCTGTGTATTCTTGCCACCTCTTCTTAATATCTTCTGCTTCTGTTAGATCCATACCATTTCTGTACTTTATTGAGCCTTTTTTTTTTTTTTTTTTTGCATGAAATATTCCCTTGGTATCTCTAATTTTCTTGAAGAGATCTCTAATCTTTCCAATTCTGTTGTTTTCCTCTCTTTCTTTGCATTGATTGCTGAGGAAGGCTTTCTTATCTCTCCTTGCTATTCTTTGGAACTCTGCATTAAAATGGGAACAACTTTCTTTTTCTTCTTTGCTTTTTGCTTCTCTACTTTTCACATCTATTTGTAAGGCCTCCTCAGGCAGCCATTTTGCTTTTTGGCATTTCTTTTCCATGGGGATAGTCGATCCCTGTCTCCTCTACAATGTCTTGAAGCTCTGTCCATAGTGAAAAAGTTGGCTTAAAATTAAGATCATGGAATCCAGTCTCATCACTTCATCCCAAATAGATGTGGAAACAAGGGAAACAGTGATAGAATTTATTTTGGGGGCTCCAAAATCACTGCAGATGGTGACTTCAACCATGAAATTAAAAGATGCTTACTCCTTGGAAGAAAAGCTATGACCAACCTAGACAGCATATTAAAAAGCACAGACATGCATGGTACAGGATGCTCGGGGCTGGTGCACTGGGATGATCCAGAGGGATGGTATGAGGAGGGCGGTGGGATGGGGGGTTCATGATGGGAGCACATGTACACTCATGGTGGATTCATGTTGATGTATGGCAAAACCAATACAATATTGTAAAGTAAAATAATAATAATAATTCTTCAATAAATAGAAGAGACATTACTTTGCAAAAAAAGATTCTTCTAGTCAAAGCTACTGTGTTTCCAGTGGTCATGTATGGATGTGAGAGTCAGACTATAAAGAAAGCTGAGCACCAAAAATTGATGCTTTTGAACTGTGATGCTGGAGAAGACTTTTGAGAGTCCCTTGAACTGCAAGGAGATCAAACCAGTCAATCCTAAAGGAGATCAGTCCTGTGTGTTCATTGTAAGGACTGATGTTGAAGCTGAAACTCCAATACTTTGGCCACCTGATGTGAAGAGCTGACTCATTGGAAAAGACGCTGATGCTGAGAAAGATTGAAGACGGGAGGAGAAAGGTAGACAGAGGATGAGATCGTTGAATGGCATCACTATCTCAATGGACATGAGTTTGAGTAAACTTCGGGAGTTGGTGATGGAATGGCGTGCTGAATTTCATGGGGTTACAAAGAGTCAGACAAGACTGAGCTACTGAACTTAACTGAACTGATATCATCTACATAAATCTTCTTTTTCTAAACATTTCCACAAAAAGATACTCTCTCACAATAATTTACACAATAAAGTAATCAGTGTGTAATTTTAATTTAATTCCATATCTTATATTCTCTGCTAGACTGTAAATATCATGAGCCATGTATCAATGTCATCAGTTCAGTTCAGTTCAGTCACTCAGTCATGTCTAACTCTTTGTGACCCCATGAGTTGCAGTATGCCAGGCCTCCCTGTCCATCACCAACTCCAGGAGTTCACTCAGACTCACGTCCATCAAGTCAGTGATGCCATCCAGCCATCTCATCCTCTGTCGTCCCCTTCTCTTCCTGTCCCCAATCCCTCCCAGAATCAGAGTCTTTTCCAATGAGTCAACTCTTCACATGAGGTGGCCAAAGTACTGGAGTTTCAGCTATAGCATCATTCCTTCCAAAGAAATCCCAGGGCTGATCTCCTTCAGAATGGACTAGTTGGATCTCCTTGCAGTCCAGGGGACTCTCAAGAGTCTTCTCCAACACCACAGTTCAAAAGCATCAATTCTTCGGCAAATAATTTGTCTCTGCTTTGTTGGCAATGGAATGTCTCTGCTTTTGAATATGCTATCTAGGTTGGTCATAACTTTCCTTCCAAAGAGTAAGCATCTTTTAATTTTATGGCTGCAGTCGCCATCTGCAGTGATTTTGGATCCCCCCCAAATAAGATCTGACACTGTTTCCACTGTTTCCCCATCTATTTCCCATGAAGTGATGGGACCAGATGTCATGATCTTTGTTTTCTGAATGTTGAGCTTTCACCCAACTTTTTCACTCTCCACTTTCACTTTCATCAAGAGGCTTTTGAGTTCCTCTTCATTTTCTGCCATAAGGGTAGTGTCATCTGCATATCTGAGGTTATTGATATTTCTCCAGGAAATCTTGACTCTAGTTTGTGTTTCTTCCAGTCCAGCATTTCTCATGATGTATTCTGCATATAAGTTAAATAAGCAGGGTAACAATATACAGCCTTGACGTACTCCTTTTCCTATTTGGAACCAGTCTGTTGTTCCATGTTCAGTTCTAACTGTTGCTTCCTGACCTGCATACACATTTCTCAAGGTCAGGTTGTCTGGTATTCCAATCTCTTTCAGATTTTTCCACAGTTTATTGTGATCCACAAAGGCTTTGGCATACTCAATGAAGCAGAAATAGATATTTTTCTGGAATTCTCTTGATTTTTTGATGATCCAGCAGATGTTGGCAATTTGATCACTGGTTCCTCTGCCTTTTCCAAAACCAGCTTGAACATCAGGAAGTTCAATGTCATACATATCCTTAACACCCCATACTTAATTTCATTCGAAACAGTAGTTGAATCAATATATATTGCATAAATGAATGAAAGAATGTGTTCTCACAGAAATTGCCTATGATTAGAAAACCAAATGAAGCTGGGAAACAGTAACATCAATTTGGAAGTCATGCTGGAGGATTGTTTTTTTTTTTTATTCTATTTGAGGTTCAGACCTGTTACAGCTATAGTCTATGCAGTTTGTAAGACCAAAATAGAATACAGTAAAACATGAAAATATCAGGATCTGTCATATGTAGTAATTTTTTTTTGGTTTTCTTTGTTTAGCTTCCTTGTGTGTTTGTGTGTGTATGCATAGGTGCACACATGTATATTTATTCCTTGTCTGTGCACACATCCTAGATCATATGTATTGCCTGTTTCACTCTGCCTGCGAGGGTGTGAAGTTGCTTCAGTTGTGTCTGACTCTGCAATCCTTTGGACTGCAGTCTGCCACTTTCCTCTGTACACAGGATTCTCCAAGCAAAAATACTGGATTGGGTAGCCACGCCCTCCTCCAGGGGATCTTCCTGACCCAGGGATTGAACCCATGCCTTTTACATCTGTTGCATTGGCAGGTGGGTTCTTTACCACTTGGGCCACCTGTTTTATTCTAGGACTCAGTCCAAAACATTCCTTATCCATTGCAGTAAACACAAGAATAGTTTTGAAAGAAGCTTAGTTCCTGCTAAGAGAGAAACAATAAAAATAAAGAGCTTAACAGAAGAATCAGTTTGCAGAGAGAACATGAAGCAGTGCACGTGTTAAAGTGACCTCAGACCCAAGGAACCACACACTCACTGCATCTTTATTCCTCCACTGTCTTGTTACAGTATCCATCTCATTCCCCTGAGGTGTGGGAACTAGTTATTCCTGTCTTTTCTGTGTTTCAGTGCATTTATTACTTTTTAAAATTATGAGTTTTCTAGGGGGTTCAGTAAAGCATCCTCCTGCAATTCAGGAGACCCAGATTTTATCCTTGAGTCAGGAAGATCCCTTGGAGAAGAAAATAGCAATCTGCTCCAGTATTCTTGCCTTGGAAATCCCATGGAGAGAGGAGTCTGATGGGCTATAGTCCATGAGGTCACAAAAGTCAGACGTGACTTAGGGACTGAAATACCTAAATTGGTCCAATAGTGGATGAAGCTGGCTCTTTTTTTTTTTTTTTTTTCCTGTTGCATCTTTCTTTGTTATTCTTGGGCTTTGTATTCTGATCTCTTTTTGACAAACCTGTTGGTCACATCCCACTTTTGCTTCTGATTCCTATCCCAAAGGTAAAGTCCTCCCCCACAAAATTTGATATAAAACCTTCCACATGCTACAAAAATCTTCACCTTTCTTCATTTGGTTTATGCCTGAGGACTTTTTGTCACATATGAATTTATTTTACTGTGATCTTATTTCTCCATCAGAATGTAAGACCCTAACAGACAGGGATCTCACCTGATTTGTTCACTGTTCACTCTTGAGGTTTCAGAAAGATGTGCATTTATGTAGAAATACATTTTATAAAACACAAAGAATATCAGAGGAAATAAAATCAGATTAAATAAAGCTGATTCAAACAGTTTTACTAAACAATGTTGAATATTAGTAAAAGTGTAAGATGAATCTGTAAGAAAATATACAAAAGAATAACACTAATAGATGGAGAAATATACCATGTTCATGGATTGGAAGAGTCAATACAGTGAAAATGAGCACACTACCCAAAGCAACCTACAGATTCAATGCATTCCCTATCAAGCTATCAATGGTATTTTTCACAGAGTTAGAACAAATAATTTCACAATTTGTATGGAAATACAAAAAACCTCGAATAGCCAAAGCAATCTTGAGAAAGAAGAATGGAACTGGAGGAATCAACTTGCCTGACTACAGGGTCTACTACAAAGCCACAGTAATCAAGACAATATGGTACTGGCACAAAGACAGAAATATAGATCAATGGAACAACATAGAAAGCCCAGAGATAAATCCACGTACATATGGACACCTTATCTTTGACAAAGTAGGCAGGAATATACAATGGATTAAAGACAATCTCTTTAACAAGTGGTGCTGGGAAAACTGGTCAACCACTTGTAAAAGAATGAAACTAGAACACTTTTTAACACCATACACAAAAATAAACTCAAAATGGATTAAGGATCTAAACATAAGACCAGAAACTATAAAATTCTTAGAGGAGAATATAGGCAAAACTCTCTTTGACATACATCACAGCAGGATCCTCTATGACACACCTCCCAGAATATTGGAAATAAAAAACAAAAATAAAAAATGGGATCTAATTAAAATTAAAAGCTCTGCACAACAAAAGAAACTATAAGCAAGGTGAAAAAACAGCCTTCAGAATGGGAGAAAATAATAGAAAATGAAGCAACTGACAAAAAAATAATCTCAAAAATATACAAGCAACTCTTGCAGCTTAATTCCAGAAAAATAAATGACCCAATCAAAAAATGGGCCAAAGATCTAAACAGAAATTTCTCCAAAGAAAACATACAGATGGCTAACAAATTCATGAAAAGATGCTCAACATCACTCATTATCAGAGAAATGCAAATCAAAACCACAATGAGGTACCATTTCATTCCAGTCAGAATGGCTGTGATCCAAATGTCTACAAGCAATAAATGCTGGAGAGGATGTGGAGAAAAGGGAATGCTCTTGCACTGTTGATGGGAATGCAAACTAGTTCAGTCACTATGGAGAACAGTGTGAAGATTACTTAAAAAAACTGGAAATAGAATTGCCATATGACCCAGCAATCCCACTACTGGGCATACACACCAAGGAAACCAGAAATGAAAGAGACACGTGTACCCAAATGTTCATCGCACCACTGTTTATAATAGCTAGGACATGTAATCAAATTAGATGTCCATCAGCAGACAAATGGATAAAAAAGCTGTGGTACATATACACAATGGAGTATTACTCATCCATTAAAAAGAATACATTGGAACCAGTTTTAATGAGGTGCATGAAACTGGAGCCTTTTTACAGAGTGAAGTAAGCCAGAAATAAAAACACCAATACAGTATACTAACGCATATACGTGGAATTTAGAAAGATGGTAATGACAACCCTGTATGCAAGACAGCAAAAGAGACACAGATGTATAGAACAGTCTTTTGGACTCTGTGAGAGAGGGAGGAGGGAGATGACTTGGGAGAATGACATTAAAACATGTATAATATCCTTCAAAGGAAAGTTATGACCAACCTAGATGGCATATTCAAAAGCAGAGACATTACTTTGCCAACAAAGGTCTGTCTAGTCAAGGCTATGGTTTTTCCTGTGGTCATGTATGGATGTGAGAGTTGGACTGTGAAGAAGGCTGAGTTCCGAAGAATTGATGCTTTTGAACTGTGGAGTTGGAGAAGACTCTTGAGAGTCCCTTGGATTGCAAGGAGGTCCAACCTGTCCATTCTGAAGGAGATCAGCCCTGGGATTTCTTTGGAGGGAATGATGCTAGAGCTGAAACTCCAGTACTTTGGCCACCTCATGCGAAGAGTTGACTCATTGGAGAAGACTCTGATGCTGGAAGGGATTGGGAGCAAGAGGGGAAGGGGACGACAGAGGATGAGATGGCTGGATGGCATCACTGACTCGATGGACATGAGTCTGAGTGAACTCGGGAGTTGGTGATGGGCAGGGAGCGTGCGTCTTGATTCATGGGGCGCAAAGAGTTGGACACGACGAGTGAGACTGCTGGACGAACTGAATTCAATAAGAAATGAATCACCAGTCCAGGTTCGATGCAGGACACGGGAAGCTTGGGGCTGGTGCACTGGGATGACCCAGAGGGATGGTATGGGGAGGGAGGTGGGAGAGGGGTTCAGGATGGGGAACACATGTACACCCGTGGTGGATGCATGTTGATGTATGGCAAAATCAGTACAATATTGTAAATTAAAAAAAAAAAAAAAAAAAAAACTCAAGTTAACATAAGTTTAGATATAAATGAAATGGGTGTAATCTTATTAAAAGGATTGGAAATATAATTTTATAAAGCAGTGAAGGAAGCAATATCTAACACTACAAATTCCCAATTTATAAACATAAATGGATTCAAACATGGTTTTAAAAAAAGATATAAGCAATCTTAAGCTGAAATATCAACATGAATCCACCACAGGTATACACGTGTTCACCATCCTGAACCGTCCTCCCTCCTTCCTCCCCATACCATCACTCTGGGTCATCCCAGTGCACCAGCCCCAAGCATCCAGTATGGTTCATCAAACCTGGACTTGCGACTCATTTCATATATGATATTACTCATGTTTCAATGGCATTCTCCCAAATCATCCCACCCTTAAAAAGCAATGGGCCAGAGGACAAAATATGACCAGCTGATAGACTGGGCAACTCACAATTTATAAACTCTCACAACCCAACAAATACATCATACATACATACATGTGCATGCATGCCTACATGCTCAGTCACTTCAGTCATTTCTGACTCTTTGCAACCTCACAGACTGTAGCCCACAAGGTTCCTCTGACCATGAGATTTCCCAGGCAAGAATACTGGAGTGAGTTGCCATGCCCACCTCCAGGGGATTGTCCCGACCTGGAGATCAAACTCATGTCTGACTGCATCTTCTGCATTGCAGGTGGATTCTTTACACACTGAACCACCTGGAAAGCACATATATATTTATATATATGCTTTAAGGTGGGGTATATTTGAGCAATTATATATAGAAACTATATATATAGCAAGCATATATATAATATATATATATATATATATATAATATTTAAATGGTAAATAGTAAACTGCTTTTAAAAATCATAATTTTTGTTTGAAAGAATACAATTAAAAAAAAAAAAAACAAGAATAAAGGGAGAGAGGAATAGGAAATCTGTGATAAGGGAACTGGTTGCAGCTTAGACCAGTTTTGGGTGAAATGGTGTCACAAAAAGATAACTAACACACCTTTGCGGGGAAGGGAAAGGGTGGGGAGAGAAACGTTACATGTATCTCTGTTTTCAGCAGTAAGATTTTTCCAAGTATTAAAAAATATGTCTAATTTTCTCCTTCTTCCACGCGTTGGAGTGCCATTCCTGGCATTTTCTGAGTTGGTGATGAAATGATTTATAAAGGAAATAATACATCCAAAAAAAGGAATAAAATCACTCAGACACAAGTATATAAAATAAAAAGCTTACATAGACAATTAGCAGTAGAGAGAGTAAATGGCTAATAAACCTAAAACTATGTTCAGTCTCTCAGCTAGTGAACTAATTGCAAAGTTAATCCTTTTAACATATGCCTGTTTATATATTAAATACAATTTCTTTATCAAGTGAATATGCAGGGTGAGTGGAGCCTCTGTGAAATGTGTATCTCAAGAACTGTGGTTACAGGGCAATAACTACTCCATTGATCTGTGTGTGCTCAGTGCATGCTCAGTCATGTCTGACTCTTTGTGACCCAATGGACTGAAGCCACCACTCTCCTCTATCCATGGGATTTCCCAGGCAATAATATCAAAGTGAACTTTCCAAAGGAAGATTCTGCAGGGGAAGATTCCCCAGGGGAATTTTCCTGACCTAGGAATCAAACCTGTGTCTCGTGTTTCCTGCATTGGCAGGTGGATCCTTTACCACTATGCCACCTGGGATCCTAATGAATATAGAAGTTGCTCAAATACACCCCATGTTAAAAATTAAAACAAATAAATGAAATGTCCTCATTTCACTACAAACCATTCCTAATCTAGTAGTTTATTTTCCTACTCCCTTAAACAGCAAAACTTCTGGGGAAGATTGAAGGCAGGAGGAAAGGGGATGATAGAGGATGAGATGGCTGAGATGGCATTACTGATTCAGTGGGCATGAGTTTGTGTAAACTCGGAGATAGTGAAAGACAAGAAAGACTGGGGTGCTGCTGTTGCAAAGAGTTGGACACTACTGAGAAACTGAACACCTCCCCCCCATTTCTTCTCGAGTCTCATCCAACTAGATTTTCATTCCCATCCCATAACTGTCAATAACAATCCTTGACTTGCTGAATCTGATAGACATTTATCTTTTTAACATATTAAATAAATTTATTATAAATTAGTCAATCAAACAAACAATCACAGAGACCTCTATGCTCCAGGCCAGCTGTTTGTCTTTTCAAATGACCTCAGGTAAATGTTCATAGGTTTCATAGGTTTCACTCTCTCTAACTTTCTCCTGCAATGCCCACTGGAGTCTTTTACTCACCTGGCTGGGACAGCTGAGAGGAAGATCTTTATGTGGAAATCCAAATTCCTCTCTGGAGGTTGATGATGGAGACTGAAGGTCTGTCTTCCAACAAGAGAGTGGGAAGGAGTGAAACAGAACAGGACTTGGGAGTGCAAATGCAAAAACCATGCCCACTCCAGCTCACGGTGGAAGTGCTCAGACATTGCAGCTGCAGAGATGGTCATAGCTCCTTATAGTTTCTGTACCTGCTCATTATTCCTGCTCAGCACATTTTCCCTTGTTACTCCAACCTTGATCACATTGTTTCCTCAGGGGAACTTGTCTGGACAGAATGGATTTCCGCCCCCCACTGGTTTGCTGATCCCAAGTGACCAGGTTAGAAGTCAAGTGTGTTCAGTTCTTATTACTACTCCAAATTCTCTCCTGGCTTCCAGAGGTCTGACACTAAAATGTTTTTACAAACTTCAGTCATAATTTCCTCCAAGTCTAAGCCTGAGGAACCTGTCTTGACTCAGTATCTTGGGTACTGGTTTATGGTGAGAAGGCAGCTATTGATATATCCAGAAAATTAGTATTATTTCTTCAATAAGGGAGAGAAGTGTGTCCCTTTGCTATAAAATCATAGGTAAAATAACCCTTGGCTTCATAATGCTTTCCTCACATCAATTATGAATGTTATATTTTTAATAGAAGTGTTAAACTGTTTTTTCATCCTTTACTTATTATTTGGTAATTATAAGAGATACACTTAGATTTTTTGACATGTCATAGGCAGAGCTTAGAATCATTTATGAGTTGTCTCATTTAAATTGTACAACAGGCCGTCCTAAGAGGACTATACAATTTTGAATCTTCTTCATGTTGGCTCTATATAGCCTCAGGAAGAATTTTTACTCTCTCTATCTATTTTACCATGTTTCTATGATCTACTATGGCTTCCCTGGTGTCTCAGTGGTAAAGAATCCACCTGCAATGCAGAAGATGCAGGTTCCATCCCTGGGTTAGGAAGATCCCCAGCAGTAGGAAATGTAAACCCACTACAATATTCTTACCTGGAAAGTCCCATGGAGAGAGGAGACTGGTGGGCTACAGTCCATGTGCTCAGAAAGAGTTGGAAAGGATTTGGAGACAAAACAGCAATGAATACCTTACTAAGTATGTGTGTAAAACTGCTGTTTCTTAAATCATACCTTTCTCCAACTCTTCTTATCTTCCTTTGTTGCAAGTCTATAGCATATAATTGATAAAGATTTGTTGCTAATAGAAGTATAGACTATCTGTGTGGTTGTATCTTCCCCAGGTGGACTTTTTAAATTCTTCACAAGTACTGGTTTACTCTTACTTCGTACTCCTAGGAGGTCTGCACATCCTGACCCACTGCTTTGAGTCTTGAATGTGTCTCAGGTGGGAGGAGTGCATGTCCCCATTGATTGGCTTTGACTTGCACATGTCGCACACTTTGGTGGATAGAATGAGGGCAGACGTGAGATTCTCAGTGCCAAAGGAAAGCTTAAAGAGGCTTTGGGAAAGTCCACCCTTTCTATTACTGTCCCTCTATCACAAGAAAGAGCACCTCCCACATAGGAGCTGGTCCTTTGGCATAACTCCCAGAATGAATATATGCATGCAGCCTAGCACAGTCGGGTCAGAGCCGTAGACACCTTACAGGATTTGTCTAGTATGATAAAAATACACTTTCATTATTGTAAGCCATTGTGATTTGAGGAGTAGCTTCATACCAAGCAAGCTGACTGACTATGACCTTATATGTACAGCATTAAAGTGTTAGTCACTCAGTCGTTTCCAACTGTTTTGTGACCCCATGGACTGTAGACTGCCAAGCTCCTCTATCCATGTGATTTTCCAGGCAAGAATACCAGAGTGGGTTGTCATCTCCTTCTCCAGAGTGTCTCCCCTGACCAGAGATTGAACCTGGGTCTCCTGCATCGCAGGCAAATTCTATACTGCCTAAGCCACCAGGGAAGCCCAAGTTTATGCAGTGCTACATGTCAATTATATCTAAATAATACTGGGAGAAAAAGAAGGGCGAAGGACATTTTTTCCTTTGGACATTTTTTCATTTTTCCAAAGGACAAAGGTATACAGTTGTCCAACATGCACATGAAAAGGTGGTCAATTACCATGAATATTCAGGTAAATGTATATCAAAACTATGCTGGGATATAACTTCACACCATTAGAATGTATTTTATTGAAAAGACAAGAGCTAATAAATACCAGAGAAGATGTGGAGAAAAGGAAACAATTTAGTATTATTGGTGGGATAGTAAACTAGTACAGCCATCATGCAGAACTGTATGGATGCTCCTCAAGAAATTAAAATAGAACTACAATATAATCCAGCAATCCCACTTCTAGGATATATTTAGAGGAAGTGAAAAACATTATCTTAAATGACTATCTGTAGGCCTATGTTCTTTCACAACAGTCATTGTATGGAGACAAACCGTTGACAGATAAGTTGACAAGGTGTGGTAGAAATAGACAGGGAAATTTAACTTTAAATAGAAGGAAACCCTGTCACTGGCAGCAATATGGATTGACCTTGAAAACATAATGCTAAGTGAAGTTAAGTCAGAGAAAGATAAACATTATATGATATTGATTGTGTTTAATATAAAAAATAAACATATAGAAGAAAGTAGAATGGTTATTGTAAGGTGCTGGGAATGGGGATTGAGAAGTGGTTGGCAAGAGAGTCCAAATTTTTAGGTACAAGATAATAAGGTTGAAGATCTCATAAACAGCATGATTAATATAGTTGAAAATATTGTATTGTATAATTGAAATTGCAAAGACTGTAGAACTGTGAGACGTATGAGTAGAGTCTAATTTCATCTTTCTAAGTGTGAATACCCAGTTTTGGCCAGACCATTTATTAAAGTGGTAGTCTTTTCTCCATTGAGCATTCTTGGCTGGTTTGTCAAATATTAAGTGATCGTGTATGCATGGGTTTACTTCCAGGCTCTCCACTGTGGTATACTGGTCTTAACATGTCTCTTATTATGCCAGCATCATGCTATTTTGATTACTACTCTTAGTAAAATAAAAGAAAAATTATGACTAGGTATTAGAAAAAGGAGAAGAAACTGAGTCCAAAATTAGAAGAAGAAAAGAAACAAAGATAGAATCAGATAAATATAATAATGGTGAAGAAAGCAAAATTAAATATTATTAAAAAAAAAAAACTGAGCTGGTTCTTTGAAAAGATAAAATTGATAAAACTTTAGCTAGACTAACCAAAAAAAATTACTTTAGTGAATATGACAAAATTTATGAAAGAGGAATTATTTCATTAAGATCAGTAGAGGATTCCCATTTGTGGGGAGAAATGTACATTTTTAAGCGGAAAAAATCTAATTGAATAATAAAAATAAATATTTCAAATAATTCTACATCCAAATGGAACAAACCAAAAAAGAAAAAAAAAAAAAAAAAAAAAAAAGGAAAACCTTTTGCCTGGGCACCAGTCTTCCACACTTCATACAGCATGAAAATGAAATTTATTGCTTAGCCTTTGACTGTGTGGATCACAATAAACTGTGGAAAATTCTGAAAGAGATGGGAATACCAGACCACCTGACCTGCCTCTTGAGAAATTTGTATGCAGGTCAGGATGCAACAGTTAGAACTGGACATGGAACAACAGTTTGGTTCCAAATAGGAAAAGGAGTATGTCAACGCTGTATATTGTCATCTACTTATTTAACTTTTATGCGAAGTCATCATGCAAAATGCCAGCTGGATGAAGCACAAGCTGGAATAACAATTGCTGGGAGAAATAACAATAACCTCAGATATGCAGATGACACCACCCTTATAGCAGAAAGTGAAGAAAAGCTAAAGAGCCTCTTGATGAAAGTGAAAGAAGAAAGTGAAAATCTGGCTAAAAACTCAACATTCAAAAAACTAAGATCATGACATCCAGTCCCATCACTTCATGGCAAATAGATGGGGAAACAATGAAAATAGTGAGATACCTTATTTTGGGGGCTCCAAAATCACTGCACATGGTGAGTTCAGCCATGAAGTTAAAAGATGCTTGCTCCTTGGAAGAAAAGGTATGATCAACCCAGACAGCATATTGAAAAGCTGAGACATTACTTTGCTGACAAAGGCCTGTCTAATCAGAGCTGTGGTTTTCTACTAGTTATGTATGGATGTGAGAGTTGGACCATAAGGAAAGCTGAGCATTGAAGACGCTTTTGGATTCTGGTGTTGGAGAAGACTCTTGAGGGTCACTTGGACTTCAAGGAGATCAACTCAGTCAATCCTAAAGGAAATCAGTCCTGAATACTCATTGGAAAGACTGATGCTGAAGCTGAAACTCCCATTCTTTGGCCAGCTGATGCAAAGAACTGACTCACTGGAAAAGACTATGCTGGGAAAGATTGAAGGCAGGAGGAGAAGGGGCAAAAGAGAATGTGATGGTTGGATGGCATCACCGACTCAATGAATATGAATTTGAGCAAAGTCTGGTAGTTGGTGATGGCCAGGGAAGCCTGGTGTACTACAGTCCATGGGGTCCCAAAGAGATTGAACTGGGATTCTTAGTAAATTAAGGCAGTTCCTTGCAATATATAGGATTTTTCAACTTTTTCATATCAAAGTTTGAGAAAAAAGTAAGGAAACAAAGGAAAAAAAAAAGAAAAAGAAGAAAGCCATTGCATATCTTCATAAATAAATGAGGTAATTCCATTATACCAGATAGTTGAAAAATAAAAATTCAGGAAATAAATAAAAGAGCAACTTTCACTTCCACAGTCTGATTAAAGAATCACAACTGACTCTAAGGCGTTGATCCCTGCAATGATTGGCATTTCTCCAGACCCAGAATTATTTGCCTTTTTGGACTCACCTTCACAAAGAGTCTTTTCAGAGCCCCCTTTATGTCTTTATTTCTCAGACTGTAGATGAAGGGATTCAGCATGGGAGTGACCACAGTGTACATCACCGAGGCTGTTGCACTTGACTGTGAGCTCTGGGTAGCAGCAGAACTAAAGTACACTCCTAGGCTTGTAGAAAAAAATAAGGAGACAACTGAGAGGTGAGCTGCACAGGTGGAAAATGCTTTATACTTCCCTTGACTTGATTCAATTCTATGTATGGAGGAAACAATCTTTAAGTAAGAGTAAAGGATACCAGTCAGGGCAACACTACCTATCAGAACAGCTGTAAAATAAATCACCATGTAATTAAGAAAGTTGTCAGAACAGGCAAGTTGTGTCATCTGACTGAGGTCACAAAAAAAGTGGGGTATTTCCACATTAGTGCAAAAAGAAAGCTGCAACATCATTAAGCTTTGTAACAAGGAATTCAGAATACATATGATCCAAGAAACCAGAACCAGTAGTCCACAGATCCGGGGATTCATGATGATTGTGTAGTGCAGCGGGTGACAGAGGGCCACAAAGCGGTCATAGGCCATCACTGTCAGGAGGAAGATGTCCAACACTGCAGAGAGTAGGAAAAAATACATTTGTGTGATGCAGCCTTCATAGGTTATAACTTTGCTCTGGGTCTGGATGTTCCACAACATCTTTGGGACAGTGGTAGAGATGAAACAGATGTCTACAAAGGACAGGTTTGAGAGGAAGAAATACATGGGGGTATGGAGGTGGGAGTCTGAGCTGACAGCCAGGATGATGAGCAGAATTCCAAAGATGGTGATCAGGTTCATGGAGAGGAAGAGTCCAATTATGAGGGTCTGTAGCTCTGGTTCCTCTGAGAATCCCAGGAGAATAAATTCTGAAATTTGTGTATCATTGCCTGGTTGCATGTGTTTGAAGTAACTACTAGGAAAGAAAAAAATGATATTACAAATATTCACACAAACTTGAAGGAAATATATAATTAAAATTGGCCTTACACTTGGCCATCAAGAAACTAATTTTAATATTCTGTGTGCAGATCTGATTTAGTGTTTTCCCTGTTCAACCTGTGACTTGAAATTTTTGTTCCAATCAACTTTCCCCCCAAGAAGTTATGTATTCTACAGTTTTAATGAAAAATTCTTCATGATTTCAGGGATGTAAATTGAGGTCTGACCATGATTTATTAATAGTTACTATCTAGGCAATTTCTTCAAAGTTCCTGAAGAGCAAAAGTGCCTACAGTTCAATGATGGAGAAAAATATGTAAGCCATTAATAACATTATACAATACTTACAGATGGCAACAAGTGGTGTAAAGAAATCTAGAGCAGCTATAAAGGAGATAGTGAATAGTGCATTCACTTTGTCATGGGTATTTAGGCAAGACCTGAAAACAAGGTGACATTTGAGCAGTGACTTCATGTAAGAGGAGAGAAATGAAAGGCTGTATGTGGAAGTGTGTGCCTGGCAGAGGGAATGTCCAGAACTCACATAAATAAATTCAAAAATGAAAGAGGAGATTTTACAACTGATACTAAAGAAATGTAAAGGATGATGAGAGACTTTTGTGAGCAATCATATGTCAAGTTGGATAATCTAGAAAAAAAAAAAAGGAAAAATGTCTAGAAAAATACAACCTCCCAAGATTAAATCATTATAAAACAGAAAATGTGAAGAAACAAATCACTAGTAAGGAGGTTGAATCAATAATAAATAACCTCCCAACAAACAGATGTCTAGGATGAGATGCCTTCACTGGTGAATTCTACCACACTTTCAAAAAGGAATTAATATCAATCTTCAGAAAGTATTTGAAAACTAGAAGGAGAAGAGACTGTTCCAAACTCATTTTATAAAGGCAGCATTACCCTTATACCAAAATCAGACAAGGACTCTACAGGCAAAGAAAATTAAAGACCAATAGCCCCAGTGCAAATATTCTCAACAAAACATTAGCAAAACTAAATAATGAATAAAAAGGATCATGTATCCTGATCAAGTGAACTTATTGCATGCATGCAAGAATGGTTCAATGTCTGTGATCAATTAATGTGATATAATACATTAACAAAATGAAGGATAAAACTTCTATAATCTTTTCAACAGATGCAGAAAACCCTCTTGACAAAATCCAACATATCTTTACGATTAAAAACTCTCAACAAATTGGATAAAGCAGGAACAGAGCTTAACATAATAAAGGCCATGTATCACAAGCACAGAGATAACATTATATTCAACGAAGAAAAGCTCTTCATTGAACAGGAGCAAGACAAAAGTCAGCTGTTTATTTTCCAGTTTCATTTAAAAAATAATTGATATACACCACTGTGTAAGTTCTTGGAATATAGCATGAAGGTTTAATTTGCATATATTTTGAAATGATTACCACAGTGGGTTAAGCTAACATCCATCTTCTTATATAGATATAATAAAAAATAAACTAAGAAATAAAATAAAAAAGAAAATAAAAAATTTCTCACCTCAGGAACGAACAGGGGTCTCCTGCACTGGCAGACAGATTCTTTACCACCCGAGCCATGAGGTAAGCCCCTCCTAGTGATTAGAATTCTTATATTTATCTCTTAACAATTTTTCTATATATTGTACAGCAATGTTAGTTAGGTTGTTGTTTAGTTGCTAAGTCGTGTCCAACTGTTTTGTGACCCCATGGACAATAGCCTACCAAACTCCTCTGTCCATGGGATTTACCAGTCAAGAATACTGGAGTGGGTTGCCATTTCCTCCTCCAGGGGATCTTCCTGACCCAGGGAGCAAACCCACATCTCCAACATTAGCAGGTGGATTCTTTACCACTGACCCATCAGTGAAGTCCAACATTAGCTATACTTATCATTTTTTACATTGCATCTACATCTAGTAATTATATCTGGAAGTTTTTGTCTCTTGATAACTTTTTTTCTATTTTCTTAAGCCTCAATACTCTGCTTCTGATAGACACAAGTCTGATTTTTCTATTAGTTTTCTGTTGTTTTTGTTTATTTAAAGTTCAACATATAAGTGAGATCATATAGTATTTGATTTTTTTGTTTGTTTTACATCTTTCAGTTAGTATAATGCCTCCATGTTTCATTCATGCTGCCATAAGCCAGAGGATTTCCTCTGTGTGTCATTTTTTATGGTTAAGTGTTATTTCATTGTGTACATTCGCCATAACCTCTTTATACACTCATCCATCCAATGAACCTTAGGTCATTTCCATATCTTGGCTTTTGTGAACAATGTTGCTATGAATATCAGTTGCAAATCTGTTGCAATTCTCTACATTAATGATGAACTATCAAAAATAGAAATTAGGAAATAGCACATTTTCCAACTGCATCAAAAAGAATAATATACCTAAGAATAATCAAGCAGGTTTAAGACCTGTGCACTGAAAAGTATAAGACATTGATGAAAGAAATTTAAGACACAAATATATGGAAAGATATACTCTACTCATAACTAAGAGAATTAATATTATTTTTAAATTAATTAACATTTGAATTGGAGGCTAATTACTTTACAATCTTGTGGTGGTTTTTGTCATACATTGACATGAATCAGCCATGGGTGTACATGTGTCCCCCATCCTGAACCCCTCTCCCACCTCCCTCTCCATCCCATCCTTCAGAGTTGTCCCAGTGCACTGGCTTTGAGTGCCCTGTTTCATGCACCATACTTGGACTGATGATCTACTTCACATATGGTAATATACATGTTTCAATGCTATTCTGTCAATTCTTCCCACGCTCGCCTTGTCCCACGAGAATTACTGTCCTTAAGATGCCCATACTACCCAAAGAAACCTATAGATTCAATACAATTTCCATCAATGAATAAATGAAAAAATAAGCTATGCCTTTTTAATTTAGCCATAAAAAGTAATGAAATATTGTTATTTGTGATAGCATGGATGGACCTTGACTGTTTTATGTTAAATGGACTAAGAAAAATACTAATACTATATAATCTCATGTGTGGATTCTGAGGTGTCCCAAGGACAAAAGGACAGAAGAAAAACAAGGAGGGCCTTGGAATGCAGGAACAGGAAAAAAACAGACTCTTATTGTCTCTTCCTCCCCCATGTTGTAATTATTTAAGAATTTCAGGTCCTCCTGAGCAGTATAACCTGTCTCCTCTCCTACCCTTATGGAGAAGGCATTTGCCTTACTCTTCCCCCACCTCATCCAACCAGCAAATGACCCGTAAGACACTTATCCTGCTCATTGTACCTCTGGTATAAAAATGAACTAAGTATCCCTGTTCAACATCAGCTCTCCCTTGAGCTGGCCCACTGTTCTAACAGCATCTCCCACTCTAATAAACTTTATTCTCCTCTA
The DNA here is from genome assembly GCA_935064755.1 of Tragelaphus eurycerus. NCBI lineage: Eukaryota > Metazoa > Chordata > Mammalia > Artiodactyla > Bovidae > Tragelaphus > Tragelaphus eurycerus. The sequence goes on from CAKXYN010000276.1 coordinate 274,129, forward strand.
ATTCTGCCTCATGTCTGGAAATTCTTTTCCAACCCATACACAGCCCACGACAGTTTCTAAAATAACAACAACAAAAAACCCTAATCCTAACAAAAATGAGCTCATAGAAAAGATAAAAATTGGTGGTTGCCAGAGAAAGATGAGTAAAATGGGTAAAAGAAATAAAAATATGCAAACTTCCAGTTATATAAATTGTCATTGGGATGTAGTGTACAGAATAAAGTCTATAGTTTATTTAGTTGCATTTTGAGATTTTTATCTTTTTAAAAAAAATATAAATTTATTTATTTTAATTGGAGGTTAATTACTTTACAATATTGTATTTGTTATCTTTAATTAATTTTTATTGGACTATATTTGTCTTATAATGTTGTGTTAGTTTCTAATATACTTCAAAGTGAATTAATTGTATTTAGACATATATATTTTTCTTTTTTGTATTTCCTTCCCATTTCTATCATCACAGAGCATTCAAAACTAATAAGTTAGCACTTCCCACCTGTCAGAATGAACATCATCAAAAATATCTACAAACAATAAATGCTGGAGAGGATGTGAAGAAAAGGGAAACTTCTTGCATTGTTGGTGTGAATGTAAGTTGATACAATCATTATGAGAACAGTAAGAAAACTCCTTAAAAAAAAAAAAAAAAAAATAGAACTACCATATGACCCAGCAAAGGGCTTCCTCAGGGGCTTAGCAGTAAACAATCTGCCTACAATGCAGGAGAAAAATGAGATGCTAATTGGATTCCTGGTTTGGGAAGATCCCCTGGAGGAGCACATGGCAATCCACTCCAGTATTCTTGCCTGAAGAATCTCATGGACAGAGGAGACTTGCAGGCTAAAGTCCATAGAGTCACAAAGAGTTGGACAAGACTGAAGCGACTGAATATGCACACATGCAATGCCCAGCAATCCCACTACTGGGGATATATCCAGAGAAAGCCATAATTCAAAAGACACACACACACCAGTTTTTATTGTAGCATTATCTAAAATAGTCAAGTCATGGAAGTCATCTAAATGTCCATCAACAGAAGAATGGATGAATAAAATGTGGTACATATAATTAAGAACATTGGTGGGTTTCAAATTCATATCTTGCTTTTTTTGAACTCTCTGGGATTTCCTGGAATATTTCTAATTTATTTTTGGGTAAATCCATAGATGTGGAACCCAGAAATTCAGAGAGCCAAATGGACTAATGTAAGAGGTTAGGATATGCCAGAAAAATGTTTCCCATATTCTAAGATTGAGACCCATTGGTGTTGCAGACTAAACAACATATAATCAAATACTTGAAGACTACAAGGCATAATCTCTGAAAAAGTGCTTCGTAGTTCTCTTTGTCCTATTCTGTGTGAATATGCGTGTATGTGTTCATTTAAAAAAATAATATAAATTTATTTATTTTAATTGGAAGTAAATTACTTTACAATATTGTATTGGTTTTGCCATTAAAGTTTTTCTGAGCAAGCATGCAGGATCACAAAATAAAGGCATGGATTTAATACATAGTCAAAAACATCTAGCACCCAATGCATTACAGGCAAGAAAAGTTTAAGAAGAGTTGTTCTAATAATGAGGAGAAAGCAACATAAATGAAGAGCCCAACAGAGGAGCCAGGTTGCAGATAGAACAGGCAACAGTGTGGGTGCTGACATCACCTCAGTCTTGAGGGACCAAAGACTGACTGGACCTTTACTGTTCCACTTGCTTCACCATGGAATCCATCTCATGAACTTGGTCTTACTGAGATTTTATACTTATCTTTGTTTATTTGATAGCAGTTTAAAAAAAAAAAATCATGCAGCTGTGAATGTGCTGGCCCTTCTTTCATTTTTCTTTGTGGTATTCCTTTCTGTGTTTTTATTTAGCTTTGGCTTCGGTCATTTTTGACACATCTGATGGGCATGCTCTAGACCTGGTTCTGTGCGTAGGCTTAACACTCAGAGGCTTCTCGACACCATACTCCATAAAATACTACATAGGCTATAAAATTTGTCTTTTAACATGATTTATCTCTGAGGACAGTATATCATATCCATGCATTTATATTATATGACAGGCCTTTCCCATTATGATTTAAGGTCCAAAGGAACAGCGACTTCATATTTTGTTCACTTTTGTGTTTCCAAAATATGTGCATTTATATAGAAAATAATTAAAGAAATGAGAATTCACAAAATAAAAAACATGGTAAGGAAAATAAAACCATGTGAAAACTTGTGGATTCAAACAATTGTACTAAATGATATTTGACAAAAATCTAAGACTGATTATGAAATAAGACATATAAAGTAAAAACTTAATCACATCCACATGGGTCTCTTAATTAAAGATTATATAAGAAATATAAAGATACAATTTTTGAAAAGTAGAGAAAGAAACTATATTGTTAAACTTTCTATCAATAAAAACATAAACAGATTCCAATATGCTTATGAAAAAAGTCAGTAGCCAGTTGAATGCCAAAAATGTCTTCCACAAGAGGGGAGAAGATGATTATTATTCTTAAAAACAAATCTAACTACAAAAGGCAAAAAAAGCTACCATTAAGGAAGTACAGATGTGAAATAAGAACACAATGCATATAAAAGTCTGCTATTATTATCAGGGATGCAGAAAATTTTTCTCCGTATAAAATGTAATTATATGTAAGGGTCTGACATGATTAACTATAGAACTGATCATACAAAATGCATGCATTTTCACTCACTCCCCACATATATCTAAATTTATATTTAAAATGATTTATGTCAAACAATAAACTTAGTGGGAAAAATCACTTTTTTCTGAAAACATGAAAAAAATATTTAAAAATTTGCAAGGGTGGGTGCTCAGTTGTGTCTGACTCTTTGGCACCTTATGGATTATAACCCTCCAGGATCCTCTAGTCTATGAGATTTTCCAGGCAAGAATACTGTAATGGTTTGCCATTTCCTCCTTCAAAGGATCTTCCCAAGACAGGGATCAAAACTGAGTCTCCTGAATCTCCTGCACTGACAGGCAGATTCTTTACCACTGAGCCATTTAGACCCTTATACATAAATTGTGTTAATAATATTTACAATCAATTTGCAATAGAGAATGTAAACCCATCACTTGCTCAGTTATGTCCTACTCTTTGCCACCATGGACTGTAACCCCCCAAGCTTCACTGTCTGTGGAATTCTCCAAACAAGAATACTGGAGTAGATTGACACTTCCTTGTCCAGGAATCTTCCTGACCCAGGGATTGAACCCAAGTCTTCCACATTGCAGGCAGATTCTTTACTGTCTGAGCCACCTGGGAAGACCCTGATCCTGGGAAAGATTGAGGGCAGGAGAATTGGCGACAGAGGATGAGACAGTTATATAGCATCACCAACTGAATGGACTTGAGATTGAGCAAACTCTGGGAGATAGTGAAGGACAGGGAAGCCTGGCATGCTGTTGTTAATGGGTCACAAATCGCTGGACATGACTTAGCAACCGAACAACAAAATTGCTGTTGGAAGGTTATGTCTACCTCCTTTGACCTGGACTTTCTTAATGAATGCAGAACATGCTCAAATATACTGCAACTTAGAAATTTGAAAAAAAAAAAATATTCTTTATTTGCTGCATAGTCCTCCACATATAATACTATTCTTTCCTACTCCTCTGAAGAAGAAATCTCACGTAAGTTTTCATTTTACTGGAACCATATTTTTATCTCACTTACTTTACAATGTCATCATACTGAACCTCCATTCCTATCACTCCCTGTCAGCTTGCACTGCAGATTCAAACAGACACATCCTTATTAACATAGTAAATAAATCAATCATACTTCACTAGTTAATCAAGAATACAAACACAGTGAGCTCTCATTTCTGGGCTAGAATGATTAGGTTCTCAGGTGATTTAAGATAAATGTTCTCCGGTTCCATTTTCTCTGAATCTTGTCTGGAGCACCTGCTAGGTTTTCAGAATTACCTAGATGGGGTCTCAGAGAGGGAGTTCTCTGGTTGAAATCTGAATTACTCTTTGAATTGTTGATGGTGATAACTGACGCTCTGTCACCAGACAAGACAGCAGAGAGTAGTAGTAAAACATTGGCTCCTTATCCAGACTTATGACTCCAAAGCACCTGTCATGGCCTATTCAGCTTAGGGATACAAACACTAAGGCACTTCAGCAGGGGAGATATTAATAGCTCTCTATACTTGCTCACTAGGCACATTTCCCTCCCATTATTCCAGTCGCTAAGCACATGATTTCCCTCTGGGTGTCTGGAATAAACAGAAAGGCAATTTCTCCTAATGCCTTTGTTCCCTAGAGATCAGGTTAGAAGTCAAGTGAATCCAGTCTTTTTTTAGACTTATCCTTGATCTTTCCTGATTTTTTGGAGATCTAACCTCAATCACATTATCCCCAACCTTGAATTAATATTTTTTCCAAACTCTGACATTAAGGAATTTGTCAGAACTAGGTACATTTGATCCTTAAAAGGCTGCTTTTTGGTCAACACACAGCCTTGTTGTCCTCGAAAATTGTTATTCCTCTCTTCAACAAAGGGGAGAACTGAAATGCAATTTGGGGCACAATAATCTCTGGCTTCTTAAAACACTTGTCCAAGAATTAGGGATTTCAAATTTCATCACAAGCTAAGAGGTAATACTTAGTCCCTCACTATAAAATATTCTGTTAAATGTAGATGTTATGTGTAGATATTTCAATACTATTCACCTGAGGTTGGTATCTCTTAGGCATTGTTCAAATTACCTTTTAGAAAACTGTATATTATGCAGTAGTATTACTATGAGCACCATTCCACATGGCAGAAATGTGTTTAAAGGAATTTAATGATATGCCTGAAAGTTCCAGAAAAACATCTATTTCTGCTTCATTGACTATGCCAAAGCCTTTGACTGTGTGGATCACAATAAACTGTGGCAAATTCTGAAAGAGATAGGAACACTGGACCACCACCTGCCTCTTGAGAAATCTGTATGCAGATCAGGAAGCAACAGTTAGAACTGGACATGGAACAACAGACTGGTTCCAAATAGGAAAAGGAGTACGTCAAGGCTGTATATTGACACTCTGCTTATTTAACATCTATGCAGAGTACATCATGAGAAACGCTGTGTTGGAAGAAGCACAAGCTTGAATGAAGATTGCCAGGAGAAATATCAAAAAACTCAGATATGCAGATGATACCACCCTTATAGCAGAAAGTGAAGAGGAACTCAAAAGCCTCTTGATGAAAGTGAAAGAGGAGAGTGAAAAAGTTGGCTTAAAGCTCAACATTCAGAAAACGAAGATCATGGCATCTGGTCCCATCACTTCATGGGAAATGGATGGGGAAACAGTGGAAACAGTGTCAGACTTTATTTTTGGGGACTTCAAAATCACTGCAGATGTTGACTGCAGCCATGAAATTAAAAGACGCTTACTCCTTGGAAGGAAAGTTATGACCAACCTAGGTAACATATTCAAAAGCAGAGACATGACTTTGCCAACAAAGGTCCGTCTAGTCGAGGCTATGGTTTTTCCTGTGGTCATGTATGGATGTGAGAGCTGGACTGTGAAGAAGGCTGAGTGCCGAAGAATTGATGCTTTTGAACTGTGGTGTTGGAGAAGACTCTTGAGAGTCCCTTGGACTGCAAGGAGATCCAACCAGTCCATTCTGAAGGAGATCAGCCCTGGGATTTCTTTGGAAGGAATAATGTTAAAGCTGAAACTCCAGTACTTTGCCCACTTCATGTGAAGTGTTGACTCATTGGAAAAGACTCTGATGCTGGGGGGAATTGGGGGCAAGAGGAGAAGAGGACCACAGAGGATGAGATGGCTGGATGGTATTACTGACTCGATGGACGTGAGTCTGAGTGAACTCTGGGAACTGCTGCTGGACAGGGAGGCTGGCGTGCTGTGATTCATGGGGTCTCAAAGAGTCAGATACCACTGAGAGACTGAACTGAACTAAACTGAATGATATTCCTTTAGGTTCAAACTGAGTATAGAAAGGACCTTAATCAGAATTATGCCAGGATGTATCGAACTTTCACACTGTAGACTGATCAGCCCAAGATGATTTTGCTCCTGGGAATATTTCCCTATGTCTGAAGGAATGCTGATAAACACCTGCAATTCTCAATACAAATAACTATACCGTTTCACCTATCAGGATGAGAAAGTGAGAAAACCTCTTCTAGACCATCATTTCCCCAACTTCAGTGTGCATAGGTATCACCCATGGTTGTAGTTTTAATACAGATTCTGATTCATCAGGTCCTGGAGTGCCCAAATATTCAGATTGTGGACCACTCTGAGTAGCCAGGCTGTGGGCCTATGCAACTCAGGTGTAGGTAGTTTTAGCTATTCTAAATTAAAATTCATGTTTGCATGTTATTTTGAATGAACATTGTATTCATTCATTCCAGAGGGTGTTATAACTTCATTGTCCAACAAAACAGGCGTACCACAACAAAGATAATGACAGGTTGATTCCACCAATGTATATAGATGCAAAAATGCTCAACAAAATATTAACAAACCAAATTCAGCAATATGTTGAAAGAGTCACACACCAAGAACAATTGAGATTTACCCCAAGGATACAAGGATGGTTAAATACTAATAGACTGATCAGTGTGATACTTCTAATTAACATATGAAAAATAAAATTAGTAGTATCATCTGAAAAGATACAAAAAATCCTTTTGACAAAATTCAATATGTATTTATAATAAAAACTCTCAACAAAGTGAGCATAAAGGAAAATACTCCAACATAAAAAAAGGCCATATATGACAAAACAATAGCCAATATTATGCTCACTGGTGAAAAATTAACAGTATTTCTACTAAAATCAGGAGCAAGCAAAGATATCCACTTTTGACAATTTTATTCAACATAATATTAGAAGTCCTAGCCAGGGCAATCAAATAAGAAAGACATATGAAAATAATCCAACTGGAAAGGAAGAACTGTTACTGTTTGCAGTTGACATGATGCTATATATGTGTACATGCTCAGTCACTAAGTCATGTCTGACTCTTTTTCAACCCCATGGACTGTAGCTCACTAGGCTCCTCTATCCATGGGATTTCCCAGGTATGAATGCTGCAGTGGGTTTCCATTTCCTTCTTCTTAGGATCTTCCTGACCCATGGATCAAACTCATGTCTCCTGCATTGGCAGGCAGATTCTTTACCACTGAGCCACCATGGAAGCCTGATGGTGTATATAGAAAATCCTAAAGACACCACCAGTAATAACACATGTTTTCAGTAAAGTTACAGAGTGCAAAATTAATATACAGAAATTTGTTAATTTTCTATTTGTCAATAATGAACTATAAGAAAGATGGGAAAATATAATTTACTGTCACATCAAAGAATAAATGATTGAAGAGTAATTTAATAAAGGGAGTAAAAACCTTGAACTTTGAAAATCATAAAACTTTCATGAAAGAAATTGAAGATGACCTAAAAAGCAGAAAGATATACAATAAAATAATTGTTAAAATGACCATACCACCCAAAACAATCTACAAACTAAATGGAACCCCTATCAAAATAACAAAGGCAGTTTCTTTTTTATATAACCAGGAAAAATAATTCTAAAAGTTATATGGATTAAAAAAAAATCGACTGAAAATGGCCAAAGCAATCTTAAGAAAGAATAAGCTGGAGTTGCCACAGTTTCTAATATCAACATATATTACAAAGCTATAGTAAACAAAACAGTATGGTACTGGTTCAGAACCAGACAATTTCATAAGATATGGATCCTTATGTAGCTGCACATTTGGTGTGTCTGTGGATCGAGGTCAGTGTCTGATCTTCCTATGCTGCCAACTTGAACCACCTTCTAATATTTGATATTGATCCAATGAGACTCATTCATTTTACACTTCTGATATCCAGAACTATAACAGCACATATTTGTTTATTGTAACCAATAGTTTGGGGATATTTTACAACAGCAACAAAAACATAATATAGATGTTCATTCAATAAAATTCGGTGGCAAAAATTGAGTTTAACTCATTCAGCAGTTACTTTAATGAGTATTTTATGTTGAAAACCCACACTAAGTAGAAAAAAAAAAAAAAACCACTTTTAAATCAGTATGCAGTTATTTCATACCATTAGCTAATAAAATGATCTATGCATTACATAACTGTAAAAGTTGCCTGACTATGATGTCTTGGGACATTAAGGCAGGAAATGTAATCCAGTATGAAGATAGAGGTCACCCACTGTATTTTAAACTTCTGTGTCTGTATTTCTACATTCTTTTATTTTATATTAATTGAAATGTTCATTTTTTTTTTTTCTATTCTCTCTACTTTTCTCTCTAGTTTCCTTTAAAAAGAAAAGATGGAATCCTAATCTTATCTGTGTGTGTACATATGTGTATTGGTTGTTGTTGTTTTAGTCACTAGATCATGTCGAACTCTTTGGCTACCCCATGGACTGTAGCTAGCAGGCTCCACTCTCCATGGGATTTCCCAGGCAAAAATATTGGCTTGCTTTGTCATTTCCTTCTCCAGGGTATCTTCTCACTGATAGATTGAAGTATGGACTCCTGTATTGACAGGCAGATTCTATTTCACTGAGCCACCAGGGAAGCCCTTACATTTATGTATAGGATTGTGCTTATTTGAAAGAAAATTGTACGCAAACACGCTCACATAGAAACAACATTTGCACTTGAATGTTTTCTTTAGACTAAAGAATGAATATAGAAATTCATGAATTCTATATTCATTTTGTTTATTTCTCAGAGCATCTATATGAAGTTACATTTAGCATCCCACATTGCCTTCAGAAATAAGGAGACAAGTTCAGAGAGCATAAATTGTTTGCAGCTCTGTAACAAAGCATTTAAAACTGTTATCACTGTCAAATTATACACACATATAAACATGCAGTATACTCTCTTATAGAGAAAACTGAGCATCAAAGAATTGATGCTTCAAGTTTTGGTGCTGGAGATGACTCTTGAAAGTCCCTTGGACTGCAAAGGGATCAAACTAGTCAATCTTAAAGGAAATCAACCCTGAATATTCATTGGAAGGAACTGATGGTGAAGCTGTAGTTCCAATATTTTGGTCACCTGACGCAAAAAGCCAACTCATTGGAAAAGAGAAATGGGGAAAGATCAAATCATTGGAAAAGAGCCAGATGCTGGGAAAGATCAAAGATAAAAAGAGTAGAGGACAGCAGAGCATGTGATGGTTAAATATCATTACCAACTCAAAGGATATGAATTCAAGCACACTCTGGGAGATAGTGAAGGACAGAAGAGACTGCTGTGCTGTATGTAGTCCGTGGGGTCGCAAAGAGTCAGATACAACTTAGCCACTGAACAACAACAAATGTTCTCTTAATTTTTGTAGAGACCTTGTAATTCATCAAGTTGCTCACTTTAAATACTTAGTTCATTGAATGCAACTGTACTCCACTAATTTAATTAAATAGTAAAAAAAAAAAAAAACTAAAGGTGCATGAGTAAGATTTGAATCTATACCAAAGGCAGCAGTTTCTCACTTAAAAAGGGTGGGGGATATATCTTCTAACTGGGAAAGAAGCCAAGTCTCAGTTATGGATGTAGAATGGATGTTATTAAATTTAAGTAATTCAAGTATAAACTCTTTTTTATCTGTAAATAAAAACTTAACCTAGATATAGAAATGCAGTAAACTGATAATAAATTTATTTAAGAGAGAAAATCAATACAGTCCTACTCAACATCATGGATGAGCCTTACAAATACAATGTAGAGACTGAGATCTGTCTTATACACTCATGCGGTGCATAAAAAAATCAGTACAATTCCACATTATGTGACTTCTTTTGATTAAAAGAAAAGTACTATTATATATCCCTTTTCTATAGAATGACTTGTTAGGCATCAATAGCTAACTGACACAATAATGAAAATGAATAGAACTGAGGGCAATTTTAATAATCTGTAGCTTTTTATTTTTGGCATATATTCTAATATTTGAGAAAAACATCCACGATCATTCTGTTATTCAAACATATTTCAGATCAGTGTAGTAACAAGTGACTACCTTGAGGTTCTCTTCTAGGTGACTAGGAGATGTAGATAGACAAGCATGTTTGTGGAGTAAAACTGGTGACCTGGGCAAGATATCAATGTCTGGGCAGGATATCAAGCTCTTGTGTGGATCATCCTCTGATCACAAAGAATGGACTGATTTCTGAACATAAAGGAGATGGGAAATGGATGAACTGACATTGTTAAATCGCCATCCCTTTTCGTGTTTATTACAAATATTAGGAAAGGGGAGTTAGTTTTAGAACAATAAGAAGAGTCATATAAGTAGGTAGCATTAGAAGTTTTCAAGCAGATAGACATAATAATTTAATAATAAAATACGGTAACCTATCCCCCACTTCAATGAATAAACCCCTTCACTTGTACTCACCTATCTTCCATGCTTTAATTAATAGATGTGTGGCATGAAAAATAAACATTTTGCATCATAACGAAATGTATGATTTAGCATTTTTTCCTCATATTTATGGTCATCTGTGACACTAAAATAATATCAGGTGAATTTGTTCCAGTTTGTCTTTCCATGTAGATTCACTGGGAGGTATATATATGTGTGTCTAAAAATCAAAATTTTTCCAGCAGCTACCTTCACTGGTGGCTTGGATGGTAAATAATCCTTATGGAGTGGAGGAGACCCTGTTCAATCTCTGAGTTGGGAAGATCCCCTGGAGAAAGAAATGTCTACCCTCTCTAGTATTCTTGTAGGGAGAATCCTATGGACAGAGGAGCCTGGCAGGCTACAGTCCATGGAGTCACAAAGAATCAGACATGACTGAATGACTGATCACACTTGTGATCACCAAGGTGAATAATTGAATGAAACCAGAAGTGCAGTTATGAGACACTAGCAAGTTTGCCATTTAAGTATCTGGCATTATGGTTTTGACTGCAATTTAAGAGCCAGTAATTCAGCTTTGGATTTCTGAGCCATTCCTTTAAAAGACAATACATTAAATAAACATATTGCCAGCTGTATGACAACAGCTACTAAACAAACACCCAGAACACCCAAGCCCATAAGGTCTCTCTTTAGAAAGCCCTGAGTAAATAGATTACTGAACTCAAGAGTGCCTGCTTTTCCTTGGTTATGCCTTCATTCTGCCTTATGTATTCATCACTAAATAATGAACTAGCAGAATCCTAGCCACCTTACCCTCAGAATTCAATAAAGCACAGCCCCCAGTTGGATCTTTCTCTCTATCCATGTGTCTCTCTACATAATACTTAAGTACATAGATCTTGGTCATGCTGTGTACCTTCCAGGATTTGTTATTACTGTATTTTTTTAATTTTTCCAGTAGATATTTCTGAGGTTTTGTTTAGTCACTGTGTCCACCTCTCTGCAACCCCATGAACTGAAGCACTCCAGGCTCCCCTGTCCTTCACTATCTCCCAGAGTTGGCTCAAACTCATGTCTATGGAGTCAGTGATGCCATCCAACCATCTCATCCTTTGTCTCCCCCTTCTCCTCTTGTGCTTGGGCTTAGTCTCTCAATTGTGTTCCTTTCCCAACATTAGAGTCTTTTCCAATGAGTTGGCTCTTCGCATCAGGTGACCAAAGGATTGGAGCTTCACTAACAGTCCTTCCAGTGAATATTCAGTGTTGATTTCCTTTAGAAGTGACTGGTTTGATCTCCTTGCAGTCCAAGGGACTCTCAAGAGTCTTCTTCAGTCAGTCAGTTCAGTCACTCAGTCGTGTTTGACTCTTTGAGACCCCATGAACCTCTTCATGCCAGGCCTCCCTGTCCCTCACTAACTCCCAGAGTTCACCTAAACTCACATCCATTCAGTTGGTGATGCCATCCAACCATCTCATCCTCTGTTGTCCCCTTCTTTTCCTGCCCTAAATCTTTCCCAGCATCAGGGTCTTTTCAAATGAGTCAGCTTTTCACATGAGATGGCCAAAGTATTGGAGTTTCAGCTTCAATATCAATTCTTCCAGTGAACACCCAGGACTGATCTCTTTTAGGATGGTCTGGTTGGGTCTCCTTGCAGTCCAAGGGACTCTCAAGAGTCTTCTTCAATGCCACAGTTCAAAAGCATTGATACTTCTGGGCTCAGCTTTCTTTATAGTCCAACTCTCACATTCATACATGACTAGTGGAAAAACCATAGACTTGACTAGTGGACCTTTGCTGACAAAGTAATGTCTCTATTTTTTAATATGCTGTCTAGGTTGGATAACTTTCCTTCTAAGGAGTAAGTGTCTTTTAATTTCATGGCTGCACTCACCATCTGCAGTGATTTTGGAGCCCAAAAAATAAAGCCAGCCACTGTTTCCACTGTTTCCCCATCTATTTGCCATGAAGTGATGGGACAAGATGCCATGATCTTCGTTTTCTGAATGTTGAGCTTTAAGCCAAATTTTTCATTCTCCTCTTTCACTTTAATCAACAGGCTTTTTCGTTCTTCTTCACTTTCTGCCATAAGGGTGGTGTCAGCTGCATATCTGAAGTTATTGATATTTCTCCTAGCAATCTTGATTCCAGCTTATGTTTCTTCCAGCCCAGCATTTCTCATGATGTACTCTGCATAGGATTTAAATAAGCAAGGTCACAATACACAGCCTTGACATACTCCTTTTCCTATTTGGAACCAGTCTGTTGTTCTATGTCCAGTTCTAACCGTTGCTTCCTGACCTGCATACAGGTTTCTCTGGTACACCCATCTCTTTCAGAATTTTCCAGTTTTCTCCAGTACAACAGTTCAAAAGGATCAGTTCTTTGGCACTCATATTGCTGAGAGTCATACTAAAATCATAATAAATACCACAAGGGCCTATCCAATCACATTTTAGATTTGGGTGCCTCAGACATAGTTAGCCAAGAGGATATCTACTAATAGGCTGAGACTTAAATGGAAAAGTTAAGGTCTATACTGTGATGAATAGAATATATGGTAGAAATGCCAAAAATGATGGTCTGAAGTAAAATCAGTAGCTTCATACCTTCCTCTATAATTAAATTATACATATGGCCTTAGTTGCCAAGGTAGTTTGTTTTCTGAATGAGGCAAACAAGATTATTCTTTCAGGGAAATTTATTTGACATATATATGTATAATCTGAGAAGAAGTAAGTTATAGGAAATCTGTTTCCCCAGGTAAGGTAAGGTATTAAAATTTTCAAATAGTTTTAATCCAGGCATAGGAAAATTTGGGGAATATCTAAATGTGTTATTTGTATGGACATAGGGTAAAACTATGTAGGTATGTATCACACACACACACACACACACACACACACATCAAGAAGCTCTTTAGTTCTTCACTTTCTGCCATAAGGGTGGTGTCATCTGCATATCTGAGGTTATTGATATATTTCCTAACAATCTTGATTCCAGCTTGTGCTTCTTCCAGCCCAGCATTTCTCATGATGTACTCTGCACAGAAGTTAAATAAGCAAGGTGACAATATACAGCCTTGATGTACTCCCTTTCCTATTTGGAACCAGTCTGCTGTTCCATGTCCAGTTCTAACTGTTGCTTCCTGACCTGCATATAGGTTTCTCAAGAGGCAGATCAGGTGGTCTGGTATTCCCATCTCTTTCAGAATTTTCAACAGTTTATTGTGATCTACACAGTCAAAGGCTTTGGCATTGTCAATAAAGCAGAAATAAATATATTTCTGGAGCTCTCTTGCTTTTTCAATGATTCAGCAGATATTGGCAATTTCATTTCTGGTTCCTCTGCAATTTCTAAATCCAGCTTGAACATCTGGAAGTTCACGGTTCACATATTGCTGAAGCCTGGCTTGGAGAATTTTGAGCATTACTTTACTAGTGTGTGAGATAAGTACAAATGTGCAGTAGTTTGAGCAAGTTGTATTTCAAGAATCTGATAAAAAACAAATAGCAATTTTTGGCTCTGAGTATTAGAGCCCTTAAATCATGGGTATTTCATCAGCCTCAGGACAACTGGCTTTTATAAAACTGCCATCTCATTGATTCTTCTCAGAACCCTCTTTATATCTTTGTTCCTCAGACTATAGATGAAAGGGTTCACCATGGATGTGACCACAGTGTACATCACTGAGGCCGTTGCACTTGAGTGTGAGTTGTGACTAGCTGCTGAGACAAGGTACACTCCTAGGCATGTACAATAAAATAAGGAGACATCTGAGAGGTGAGATGCACAGGTGGAAAATTCTTTATACTTCCCCTGAGCTGATGAGATTCCTCTTACGGAGGAAACTATCTTAGAATTGGAAGGACTGATGCTAAAGCTGAAACTCCAATACTTTGGCCACCTCATGTGAAGAGTTTACTCATTGGAAAAAAACTCTGATGCTGGGAGGGATTGGGGACAGGAGGAGAAGGGGACAACAGAGGATGAGATGGCTGGATGGCATCACTGGCTCGTTGGACGTGAGTCTGAGTGAACTCCGGGAGTTGATGATGGACAGGGAGGCCTGGCGTGCTGTAATTCACAAGGTCTCAAAGAGGTGGGCATGACTGACCGACTAAAGTGACTGATCTTAGAATTTTAATAAAGAATTGCAATGACGGAACCACCACCCAACATCACAGCTGCAAAATACATCACCAAAACATTAAGAAATATGTCCAAACAAGCAAGTTGAACCACATGATTAATTTCACAGAAAAAGTGGTAGGTTTCCAGATCTGTACAGAAGGACAGCCACAACACCATTAAACTTTGTAACAAGGAATTCAGGACACTCATCATCCAGGACTTCAGCACCAGCAGTTCAAAGAGCCGTGAGGTCATGATGACTGTGTAGTGCATGGGATGGCAGATGGCCACAAAGGCCATCACTTAGGCCATCACAACAAGGAGAAAGTTGTCAAATCCAACAAAGAGTAGGAAAAACTTTATCTGGATGATGTAGCCTTCATAAGTTATAATTTTGTTCTTTGTATGTATATTATTCAGCATCTTTGAAATGGAAGAGGAGGTGAAACAGATGTCTACAAAGGACAGGTTGGAGAGAAAGAAGTACATGCAGGTGTGGAGTCGGGGGTCTGAGCTGACAGCCAGGATGATGAGAGCAGCTTTCCCAACACAGTGATTAGGTACATGTGGAGAAAAAGCCCAAATATGAGAGGTTGCAGCTCTAGTTTCTTTTATAATCCCAGGAGAAGAAATTCTGCTATTTGCATATCATTCCCTGTTTTCATGTGGTGAGTGTGACTGGCTGGAAACACAAAATAGTACAGTTTTCTCAAAATTGGCATTGCAAACACAGCTGAAATTCTACAATTTATATTTTGCACTCAAAAACTCAGTATCCATATTTTTCAATGAAATTTCCATGTCAAGGGATCATCGTGCCATCTCTGAATAGGATTTCCCTATTGCACACTTATCTATTTCCCATACCAGTTTAGTGATAATCCAGAGTGCAGCATATCACATCAGGGTACTTTGGTTTTCTTTGTTCAGCTCTCTGTGTGTGTATGTGTGTGTATGTGCACATGTGTGTATGTTGGCATGTGCAAACATGTATTGCTTGCTTCGTTGTGCACACATGCTGGATCACAAGTAAAAGGTATGTTTTGCTATGGGACATAGTCCAAAATCTTTCTAATCAGTTGCTTAATTGCAAGAAATAGTTTTCAAAAAAGACCAGTATCTGCTGAGGGAAAAGAAATGTGAATTAAGAGTTCAGCAGAAGAGGTAGGTTGCAGAGACAACAGGCAGCAAGGTGTTCAGACTCAAGAGACCACATCTTCTTTCTCCACTAAAATGTGAGATCTGGATGGGCGGGGACCCCATCTGCTTTATTCACTCTGTGGTTTCATCAATATGGGTCTTAATATAAAAATACATTTTTAGAAAATTCAATTTATAAATAAAAAGACTAGCTTGGGGGATAAAACCAGGTTAAATACATCCAACTGAAAACAACTTGGTTAAACAAAATTGAATGAAATAGCAAAATGAATACCTGAAGGGAAAATATAAAATAACAATAGTCACATTAACACAGGCTTTAAATACAAATTAAATAGAAAAAAAGTAACAAAGTATATGAAATGTAATTGTAAAATTGTGTGAGAAGCAGTGACTAACATTTTAATTTTAACCTAAATAAACATATATGGGCTTAACTTGATTATGAGGAAGATGTAAGTTATCTTCAGTTGAAAGCAAAAGCATATATTCCACAAGATGTCAGCAAATGATGGAAGTTTTCAAAATAGATCTAACCACTAAATGCAAAAGTTTGCATTACTGCTAAAACATATGAAATAAGATGTCAAGTCATATTAAAAGGTGATTTATTACTGCTACAGATGAGGAGAACATTCTATGTTTAAAATGCAATGGAAGGGAGAACAAAATATAACCAAATATTAGATCTGACCACACCCATAAAAACTCTCACACACCCCAACAGATACATTAAACAAAAATACACACATATAAAAATTAAATGTCAATAGCAAATTCTTTTAAAAATTGTAAATTTTTGTTTGAAAGAATGCAATAAAAATAAGAATAAAGAGAAATTGGGATATAGAATTCAGAGGTGCAAAGGGAAGTGGTTACAGCTTAGAGAAGTTTGGGGTGAAATGGTGTCATAGAAATGATATCTGACATATTTCCCTAGGGCTTCCCAGGTGAAAAGTGAAAATGAAGTCCCTCATGTCTGACTCTTTGTGACCCCGTGAACTGTAGCCTACCAGACTCCTCCATCCATGGGATTGTCCAGGCAAGAATATTGGAGTGGGTTGCCATTTCCTTTACCAAGGGATTGTCCCCGCCCAGGGATCAAACTGAGATCTACCCACTTTGCAGGTAGCTGCTTCACCCTCTGAGCCACCAGGGAAGCTTTTTGCTAGTGGTAAAAATCCACCTGCCAATGCATGAGATGTAAGAGACATGAGTTTAATCCTTGGATCTGGAAGATCCCCTGGAGGAGGAAATGGCAGTCCACTCCAATATCCTTGTTGGCAGAATCCTATAGACAGAGGAGCTTGGTGGGCTACAGTCTGTGGGATCACAAAAAGTTGGAAATGACTGAGCATCTGAGCACATTTCTCTAGTTTTAGCATAGAAATCTTGTCAAAGCATTAAAAATATAGCTAATCTTCCCTTTCCTCCATATGTTGGAGTGAAGTTCCTGGCTTTTTCTCTGAGAGCTGGAGATTGAAATAAACTATGAAGGAAATTATATGGACAAAAAAGAAAATAAATAAAAACACTCAGATTGCAGTATATAAAGCAAAGAATGTGCATAGACAATTTGCAGTAAAGTATTGAAAAATGGCTAACAAATCCGAAAATATATATGGTCTCTCACATAATGAAATAATTGCAAAGTTAAGCCCTGTACCATATACCTGCTTGCATATGAAATGCAATTTTTCAAGTAAATATGCAGTGTTAGAGATGATTCTGTGAAATATGTGTCTCAAGAACTGTAGTTACAAGGCAGCAGCTATGTCCATTGATTTGATGCTCACATATATCCCATATTAAAATATTTTATATACTTTTGTATATAAAAGTATACAAATATAATCACTTTACTGAAAAATATTTCTCACCTAATTATTTTTTTGCTTCCCTAATTGCTCATTTCCCCCGGAAATGTTCAAATTTTACTGACAACACTACGTTTCCCATTTGAGTCTCATTCAACTAAATTTTTATTCCCAAACTTAACTGTCAACAATAGTCCTTGAATTTCTGAATCCAACAGACACTTCTCTATTCAACTTATTAAATATATTGATTCTGAATTAATTATTCTATTAAGTAAACAAACATGGAGATCTCTCCATTCTGAGCCAGGTGTTTACGTTTTCAGGTAACCTCAGGTACTTATTCTTGGATTTTAAATCTCTCTTCTGCAGCATTAATTGGAGTCTTTTAAAAAATTAATTTATTTATTTTAATCGGAGGCTAATTACTTCACAGTATTGTGGTGGTTTTTGCCATACATTGACATAATGCTCAAAATTCTGTAAGCAAGGCTTCAGCAGTATGTGAACCGTGAAATTCCAGATGTTCAAGCTGGTTTTAGAAAAGGCAGAAGAACCAGAGATCAAATTGTCAACATCAGCTGGATCATCAAAAAAGCAAGAGAGTTCCAGAAAAACATCTATTTTTGCTTTATTGACTATGCCAAAGCCTTTGACTGTGTGGACCAGAATATACTGTGGAAAATTCTGAAAGAGATGGGCATACCAGACAACCTGACCTGACTCTTGAGAAGTCTGTATGCAGGTCAGGAAGCAACAGTTAGAACTGGACATGGAAAAACAGATTGGTTCCAAATAGGAAAAGGAGTACTTGAAAGCTGTATATTGTCACCTTGCTTATTTAACTTCTATGCAGAGTACATCATGAGAAATGTTGGGCTGGAAGAAGCACAAGCTGGAATCAAGATTGTTAGGAAATATATCAATAACCTCAGATATGCAGATGACACCACCCTTATGGCAGAAAGTGAAGAGGAACTAAAGAGCCTATTGATCAAAGTGAAAGAGAAGAGTGAAAAATTTGGCTTAAAGCTCAACATTCAGAAAACGAAGATCATGGCATCTGGTCCCATCACTTCATGGCAGACAGATGGGAAAACGGTGAAAATAGTGACAGACTTTATTTTGGGGGCTCCAAAATCACTGCAGATGGTGATTGCAGCCATGAAATTAAAAGACGCTTACTTCTTGAAGGAAAGTTATGACCAACCTAGATAGCATATTAAAAAGCAGAGATATTACTTTGCCAACAAAGGTTCATCTAGTCAAGGCTATGGTTTTTCCAGTGGTCATATATGGATGTGAGAGTTGGACTGTGAAAAAGGCTGAGCGCCGAAGAATTGATGCTTTTGATACTTTTGAACTGTGATGTTGGAGAAGATTCTTGAGAGTCCCTTAAACTGCAAGGAGATTCAACCAGTCCATTCTGAAGGAGATCAGCCCTGGGATTTCTTTGGACGGAATGATGCTAAAGCTGAAACTCCAGTACTTTGCCCACCTGATGCAAAGGGTTGATTCATTGGAAAAGACTTTGATGCTGGGAGGGATTGGGGGCAGGAGGAGAAGGGGACAACAGAGGATGAGATGGCTGAATGGCATCATCAACTCAATGGACATGAGTTTGTGTGAACTCTGGGAATTGGTGATGGACAGGGAGGCCCTGTGTGCTGTGATTCATGGGGTTGCAAATAGTTGGATACAACTGAGCGACTGAACTGAACTGAACTAAACTGATATGAATCAGCCATGGGTGTACACGTGTGTCTTGTAGCCACCTGGATGGTAACTCAGAGTTAGAACTTTGTGTGGAATTTCAAATTCCTCACTAAATGGTTGATGATGGAGATTGCAATTCTGTCTTTAACAAGAGACCACGAAGGAGTTAAACAGAGCCAGACCTAGGAATCCAGATGCAAAAACCATGACTGCTCCAGCTCAAGGTGGAACTGCTCAGACATTACAACAGTGAAGACATTTATAGCTTTATATATTCTTTATCTGCTCACCATATCTACTCACTAACATATTTTCCACTGTTACTCTGACCTCTGAGCATATTTGCCCATGGGAACTGATCTGATAAACAGGAAAATTTTCCTACTGATTTGCAATTCCCAAGAGAGGAGCTTAGACATCAAGTGTATTTAATTCTTATTATCATACTACTCCATCAACACTTCTGGTTTCCAGTTAACATTTAAACTTTTTACAAAACCCTTAGACCAAATTTTCTCCAAATCTAAGGCTGAGGAACCGGACTAATTCACTTGCATCTCAAAAGGATTGACTTGTGGTGGGAACATAGCCCCCGATACCACCAGAAATTTACTATTTCTTTTTTAATAAATTAGTGAACTTTGTTCCTTTGCTTTAAAAACCATAGGTAAAAATAATCTTTGATTTCATAATGCTTTTGACACATCAGTTAGGAGTTTCATCCTTTTATTACAAATGAAAAGCTGGCATTTTCTCTTATTTGTGAAACATTTGTGAAAAATTATAAGAGAAAAGTTTAGATCACTTAATATATGGTGGGCTGGGCTTAGAATCTTACACATATTGTCCCAATTATTTTTGCGAAGGTCCATCCTATGAAGGCTCTGCAATTTTGTCCTTCCTTCTCAATTTTCTGAATTAGGTGACTGGCCCAAAGTTGTTGCTATTGTTGTTCAGTCACTCAGTAATGTCTGACTCTTTGCAACCCCACAGACTGTAGCATGCCAGGCTTCCCTGTCCTCTACTATCTTCTAGAGTTAGCTCAAAGTCATGTCCATTGAGTTGATGATACCATCCAACTATCTTATCCTCTGTTGTCCCATTCTCTCCCTGTCCTCAATCTGTCCCAGCACCATGGTCTTTTCCAATGAGTCAGCTCTTCCCATCAGGTGGCCAAAGTATTGGAGCTTCAGCTTTAACATCAGTCCTTCCAATTAATATCAAGGTTTGATTCATTTTAGGATTGACTTAATCCTACAGTTTTAGGATTTAATGCAAATTTAATATCCTTCCTGTCCAAGGGATTCTCAAGAGTCCAGCACCACAATTGGAAGGCCCAAGTTTAGAAGCTGATTAAGGTATGGGCTTTGATTATTACACAATCTATTTCTAGTTCTCTTGCTTTAGGTGAGTGGTTCTAAATCAGAAATGACTTTGCCTCCAGAAGGCCCTTGGCAATATCTGGAGAAAGTTTTGATTGTTACATCTAGGAAAGTGCTACTGGCATGTGGTGTGATGAGACCAGCGATGCAGTCCAGCTAACTGCAAAACACAGGACAGCTGTCATTATAGGGAATTATGCAGCACAAATGTCAATAGTGGTGAGGTTGAGAAACACTATTTTAAACAAGCAGTTCTCCAACATCAATGTGTATATGAATCACTAGGGAATAGTATTTAAATACAGATTTTGATTTGAGAGGACTAGGGTGTCACAGAAATTCTTCATTTGTAATAGTCTCCCAGATGTTGTTGATGTTGCAGGTCCTGTTCTGTGGACCACTCTGTGAGTATCAAGACTGTGGTCCAGTGTTAAGAGTCAGGTGTAAGTAGTTTAAGCTCTTTTCCATCAAGAAAAGATGGGAATTTTCCACCCCACCTCATGTCTGATGTAAATGGTGGGCTCAATCATTCAGCTTCTACATACACAAGTTTACATGAGCTTCTTGAGTATTTCCCTCTTAACAGGAAATAAACCTTTCAGACAATTGTTTCCTTATTTATAAACTGGAGAAATGCTGCCTAAGTAGTTGAGAGGTTGATAATATCATAGAGCTCACAGGAAATTACCTGGCACAGAGCAGGTACAGATCAACAAGCAGCTGTAATAACTATGTCTGAACTCCACATTTACTAAGATCACTGGGACTCCAGAAAATCTTCTGGGCTAAGAAGTGAGCCCAGGATTACCTGATCTAGGAGACAGAGACACCATCTTAAAGACTTCCCAGGGTCCCATGCAGAGAGCAGAGAGTTTTAAGAGCCACCATTACATGCCTTTTTCCATGTGGGGACATAAACTCAGAGCCCCTCACCCCGACTCTGTACCAGTTCAGTTAAAAAAAAAAAAATACTCTTTCAAGCTTTTTTACTTTGCTTCTGTAATCTACTCATATGTGTCAAGGCTATGATTGCCCCAGCTGTCATGTACAGTTTTGAGAGCTGGACCTTAAGGAAGGCAGAATGCTAAAGAATTAACGCCTTCTAACTGTGGTGCTGGAGAAGCTCTTGAAAGCTGCTTGAACAGCAAGGAGATCAAATCTGTCAATCTTAAGGGAAATCAACCCTGAATACTCACTGAAAGGACTGATGCTGAAACTAAGCTCCAGTATTTTGGTCACCTGATTCGAATAGCTAACCCATTGGAAAAGTCCCTGATGCTTGCAAAGATTGAGGGCAGAAGAAGAGGGTGTCAGAGGATGAGATGGCTGATTGGCATCACTGATGCAATGTACATGAACTTGGGCAAACTTTGGGAGTTGGTGAGGGAGGCCTGGTGTGCTGTTGTCCATAGGATCACAGAGTTAGACATGACTAGGCAAGTGAACAACAATGTGTGTAAAGCTCATATTCCTTGGTGACTCATAGTTTCCACCAGCCCTTCTTATCTTCCTTTGTTGCAAGTTTATAGTATAGAATTCATAAATAATTGATATCAATAGGAGTATGAAATGCTTTCTTGTTTGTTTCTTCTGCAAGTTGAATTTGTCTTATTCTTCCTCATTTGTGATTCACCTCCTCATTACCTTAGGAAATCTTACTCACCCATCCATTCCTTTGAGATTTGAAAGTGTGGGAGGAGTGCATGTCACCACTCTTCAGCTTTGAACTTGGACATGTGACATCCTTGAATTTGTGGAATGTGGGCAGAGTTGACATGCTCAGTGCTTAAGGAGAAGCTATAAGAAGCTTTTTAGGAATCCATGCGTGCTCAATTGCTAAGTCATGTCTGACTCTTGGCGACCTTGTAGACTGTACTCACCAGATTCTTCTGTCCATGGGATTTTCCAGCCAACAATATTGGAGTGGGTTGCCATTTCATCCTCCAGGGAATCTTCCTGATTAATGGATTGAAACTTTGTCTCCTGCATCTTCTTCATTGGCAGGATTCTTTTTTTTTTTTTTTGGTTTTCCATTTTATTTTTTTTTTCAATAATCTCTTTTATTGATTATCAGAAACATTACAAGCATCTAATATGAACAAATTGTAACATGACAGTGATTAGTTTGAACAATTAATACATTTCAGATATATTATTATACATATTTCAATGCTATTCTCCCCAATCATCCCACCCTCTCCCGGTCCCAGAGTCCAAAAGTCTGTTCTATACATCAGTGTCTCTTTTGCTGTCTCATAAATAGGGTTATTTTTACCATCTTTCTAAATTCCATATATATGCGTTAGTATACTGTATTTGTGTTTTTGTTTCTGGCTTACTTCACTCTGTATAATAGGCTCCAGTTCCATCCACCTCCTTAGAACTGATTCAAATGTATTCTTTATAATGGCTGAGTAATACTCCATTGTGTATATGTACCACCGCTTGCTTATCCATTCATCTGTGGATGGACATCTAGGTTGCTTCCACGTTCTAGCTATTGCAAACAGTGCTGCTATGAACATTGGGGTACACGTGTCTCTTTCAATTCTGGATTTCTCAGTGTATATGCCCAGCAGTGGGATTGCTGGATCATAAGGCAATTCTATTCCCAGTTTTTTGAGGAATCTCCATACTGTTCTCCATAGTGGCTGTACCAGTTTGCATTCCCACCAACAGTGCAAGAGGGTTCCCTTTCTCCGCACCCTCTCCAGCATTTATTGCTTGTGGACTTTTGGATAGCAGCCATTCTGATTGGCGTGAAATGGTATCTCATAGTGGTTTTGATTTGCATTTCTCTGATAATGAGTGATGTTGAGCATCTTTTCATGTGTTTGTTAGCCATCTGTATGTCTTCTTTGGAGAAATGTCTATTTAGTTCTTTGGCCCATTTTTTGATTGGGTCATTTATTTTTCTGGAATTGAGCTGTAGAAGTTGCTTGTATATTTTTGAGATTAGTTGTTTGTCAGTTGCTTCATTTGCTATTATTTTCTCCCATTCTGAAGGCTGTCTTTTCACCTTGCTTATAGTTTCCTTTGTTGTGCAGAAGCTTTTTAAGTTTGATTAGGTCCCATTTGTTCATTTTTTATTTTATTTCCGATATTCTGGGAGGTGGGTCATGGAGGATCCTGCTGTGATGTAAGTCAGAGAGTGTTTTGCCTATGTTTTCCTCTAGGAGTTTTATGGTTTCTAGTCTTACATTTAGCTCTTTAGTCCATTTTGAGTTTATTTTTGTGTACGGTGTTAGAAAGTGTTCTAGTTTCATTCTTTTACAAGTGTTTGACCAGTTTTCCCAGCACCACTTGTTAAAGAGATTGTCTTTAATCCATTGTATATTCTTGCCTCCTTTGTCAAAGATAAGGTGACCATATGTGTGTGGATTTACCTCTGGGCTTTCTATTTTGTTCCATTGATCTATATTTCTGTCCTTGTGCCAGTACCATACTGTCTTGATGACTGTGGCTTTGTAGTAGAGCCTGAAGTCAGGCAGGTTGATTCCTCCAGTTCCGTTCTTCCTTCTCAAGACAGCTTTGGCTATTTGAGGTTTTTTGTATTTCCATACAAATTGAGAAATTATTTGTTCTAGCTCTGTGAAGAATACCGTTGGTAGCTTGATGGGGATTGCATTGAATCTATAGATTGCTTTGGGTAGTATATTCATTTTCACTATATTGATTCTACCAATCCATGAACATGGTATATTTCTCCATCTATTAGTGTCCTCTTTGATTTCTTTCACCAGTGTTTTATAGTTTTCTATATATAGGTCTTTAGATTCTTTAGGAAGATATATTCCTAAGTATTTTATTGTTTTCATTGCAATGGTGAATGGAATTGTTTCCTTAATTTCTCTTTCTATTTTCTCATTATTAGTGTACAGGAATGAAAGGGATTTCTGTGTGTTAATTTTATATCCTGCAACTTTACTATATTCATTGATCAGTTCTAGTAATTTTCTGGTGGAATCTTTAGGGTTTTCTATGTAGAGGATCATGTCATCTGCAAACAGTGAGAGTTTTACTTCTTTTCCAATTTGGATTCCTTTATTTCTTTTTCTGCTCTGATTGCTGTGGCCAAAACTTCCAAAACTATGTTGAATAGTAATGGTGAAAGTGGGCATCCTTGTCTTGTTTCTGACTTTAGAGGAAATGCTTTCAATTTTTCACCATTGAGGATAATGTTTGCTCTGGGTTTGTCATATATAGCTTTTATTATGTTGAGGTATGTTCCTTCTATTCCTGCTTTCTGGAGAGTTTTTATCATAAATGGATGTTGAACTTTGTCAAAGGCTTTCTCTGCATCTATTGAGATAATCGTATGGTTTTTATTTTTCAGTTTGTTAATGTGGTGTATTATGTTGATTGATTTGCGGATATTGAAGAATCCTTGCATTCCTGGGATAAAGCCCACTTGGTCACGGTGTATGATCTTTTTAATGTGTTGCTGGATTCTGATTGCTAGAATTTTGTTAAGGATTTTTGCATCTATGTTCATCAGTGATATTGGCCTGTAGTTTTCTTTTTTTGTGGGATCATTGTCAGGTTTTGGTATTAGGGTGATGGTGGCCTCATAGAATGAGTTTGGAAGTTTGCCTTCCTCTGCAATTTTCTGGAACAGTTTGAGTAGGATAGGTGTTAGCTCTTCTCTAAATTTTTGGTAGAATTCAGCTGTGAAGCCGTCTGGGCCTGGGCTTTTGTTTGCTGGAAGATTTCTGATTACAGTTTCAATTTCCATGCTTGTGATGGGTCTGTTAAGATTTTCTATTTCTTCCTGATCCAGTTTTGGGAAGTTGTACTTTTCTAAGAATTTGTCTATTTCTTCCACGTTGTCCATTTTATTGCCATATAATTGCTGATAGCAGTCTCTTATGATCCTTTGTATTTCTGTGCTGTCTGTTGTGATCTCTCCATTTTCATTTCTAATTTTATTGATTTGATTTTTCTCCCTTTGTTTCTTGATGAGTCTGTCTAGTGGTTTGTCAATTTTATTTACCCTTTCAAAGAACCAGCTTTTGGCTTTGTTGATTTTTGCTATGGTCTCTTTTGTTTCTTTTGCATTTATTTCTGCCCTAATTTTTAGGATTTCTTTCCTTCTACTAACCTTGGGGTGCTTCATTTCTTCCTTTTCCAGTTGCTTTAGGTGTAGAGTTAGGTTATTTATTTGGCTTTTTTCTTGTTTCTTGAGGTATGCCTGTATTGCTATGAACTTTCCCCTTAGGACTGCTTTTACAGTGTCCCACAGGTTTTGCGTTGTTGTGTTTTCATTTTCATTCATTTCTATGCAGAATTTGATTTCTTTTTTGATTTCTTCTGTGATTTGTTGGTTTTTCAGGAGTGTGTTGTTCAGCCTCCATATGTTGGACTTTTTAATAGTTTTTCTCCTGTTATTGAGAGTTACTCTTACTGCATTGTGGTCAGAGAAAATGCTTGGAATGATTTCAATTTTTCTGAACTTACCAAGGCTAGATTTATGGCCCAGGATGTGGTCTATCCTGGAGAAGGTTCCGTGTGCACTTGAGAAAAAGGTGAAATTCATTGTTGTGGGATGAAATGTCCTATAGACATCAATTAGTTCTAACTGGTCTATTGTATCGTTTAAAGTTTGTGTTTCCTTGTTAATTTTCTGTTTAGTTGATCTATCCATTGGTGTGAGTGGGGTATTAAAGTCTCCCACTATTATTGTGTTATTGTTGATTTCTCCTTTCATACTTGTTAGTATTTGTCTTATATATTGCGGTGCTCCTAAGTTGGGTGCATAAGATTCTTTACTACTGAGTCACCTGGGAAACCTTTATGAGATTACACCCTTTGTATTACTGTCCCCCTCCATCATGAGAATGGGCACCTCCCACATAAGGACCTCTCCTATAACGTCCATTCACATGGCTCCCAGAATGAAGATGTGCATGTAGCCTAGCATGGTCAGGTCAGAGTCATAGATATCTTATAGTATGCTGCATCTAAAGTGATAATAAATAAACTTGCTATTTTAAGGTGCTGTGATTTGAAAAATTATTTGTTATCACAGGAAATCTGACTACTACAACCCTTTATATGATATTTTGCATTAACTAATATTGCTATACCAGGTAAATAGGCTTCTGTATTGGCTCAGTGGTAAATAATCCACCTGCAACACAGGAGACATAAGAGACACATTTTCCATCCCTGGATCAGGAAAATCCCCGGGAAGAGGAAATGGCAATCCACTCCAGTATCTCTTGTCAGCCCATGGAATCATGAGGAGTCAGACACAACTGAGTGACTGAGCATGCACACATCAGCTAAATTTCCACCATAGGATACACACTTGTTCAAGTATGTATCTTCAGGTGATGTACAAATGGAAATAAAATATTCAGAATAAAAACTAAAGCCTTAAACTATAAAGATATTCAAACACATATGCATAGGTACTTTAATCTATTCTCCACTCATTTGATTACTAATTCATAGAATAATAATAATAAAAAATTATTTATGAAAAGTATAGGTTTTTCTGAACTCAAATTATTATTGCTTTGCTTTCCATAATTAAGCAAATCAAATAGATTTGTATAACTGAAGAGCTACCTGTACGATATTTTCTATTAGACATTAAAGAAATCCTCATTCTTTCTCCATCTCACTCTCTCTCCACTTTCTTTCATTCTCTCTTTCTCCAAAAAGAGATAGAGATATCAAGTCTCTCCTTGACTTCAGACTATAGTTGGAAGCTACAGTAAACAAAACATCATGGTACCATCACTAAAACAGACATATAGATCAGAGGAACAGAACAGAGGGGCTAGCAATATACCCAAATACTTTTGGTCAATTATCTATGAGACAGACATTGAAAATATACAATGGGGAAAAAGCAATCTCTTCAATAAGTTATGTTGGGAAAACTGAATAATGATCTGCAAAAACACGAAATTAGAATACTTTCCAATATCATGTACAAAAATAAAGTCAAAACGGTATAAAAATCTAAACATCAGACAAATCATGAATCTCCTGGATGAGAACTTAGAAGACTCTTTGACATAAATCATAGCAATCTTTCTTTTTTTACTTTCAATGTGTCTCCAAAGGCAAAGGAAAATAGCAAAACACAAAAATAGCAAAAAAAAAAAATAATAGCAAACACAAAACAAAACATGAAAAGATGCTCAACATCACTTATAAGCAGAGAAATGCAAGTCAAAACCACAATGAGGTACCATTTCATGCCAGTCAGAATGGTTGTGATCCAAAAGTCTATAAGCAATAAATGCTGGAGATGGTGTGGAGAAAAGGGAACCCACTTACACTGTTGGTGGGAATGCAAACTAGTACAGCCACTATGGAGAACAGTGTGGAGAATCCTTAAAAAACTGGAAATAGAACTGCCATACAACCCAGCAATCCCACTGCTGGGCATACACACCAAGGAAACCAGAACTGAAAGACACATGTACCCCAATGTTCATTGCAGCACTGTTTATAATAGCCAGGACTTGGAAGCAATCTAGAAGTCTATCAGCAGACGAATGGATAAGAAAGCTGTGGTGCATATACACAATAGAGTATCACTCAGCCATTAAAAAGAATACATTTGAATCAGTTCTAATGAGGTGGATGGAACTGGAGCCTATTATAGAGAGTGCAGTAAGCCAGAAAGAAAAACACCAATACAGTATATTAACGCATACATATGGAATTTAGAAAGACGGTAATGATAACCCTGTATGCGAGACAGCAAAAGAGACACAGATGTATAAAAGAGTGTTTTGGACTCTGTGGGAGAGGGCGAGGGTGGGATAATTTGGGAGAATGGCATTGAAACATGTATAATATCATATGTGAAATGCATTGCCTTTCCAGGTTCAATGCATGATACAGGATACTCGGGGCTGGTGCACTGAGATGATCATGAAGGATGGGATGGGGAGAGAGGTGGGAGGAGGGTTCAGGATAGGGAACATGTGTACACCCGTGGCGGATTCATGTTGATGTTGGCAAAACCAATACAATATTATAAAGTAATTAGTCTCCAATTAAAATAAATAAATAAATAAAAAAAGAAAATCTCAGTGGAGTTACTTTTTAATGGAGTCACAGTTATACGAAATAGACTCGAAAAACAGAGTGCTATTCAATATCAGAACTGCCTAGAATGAGAAGCAATATATTATTTTAATTTCCTCAGTTTTATTAACTTGGATTATTATATCAGTTTTTTGCTGCATAACAGGATGTCCTAAGAGAAAATGGATAATAATGCCCTTATTATCACATAGCAATATATGATGGGGTGATGTTCTGAGACAGGTTATCTCTTCTTCATGGGTCTACTGTCAAGCTCTATTTCATGTTTTAAAGGCTCCTCCATGATGTTGTGTGTGGTTGTAGTGCTCTTCTCTCTTGAGCCACTTTATACCAATATCTTCCTTTTATATATGTAGTAGTTGTTGAGTCACTCAGTCATGTCTGACTCTTTGTGACCCCATGGACTGCAGCATGCAGGCTTCCCTGTCCTTGATTAGCTCCTGAAGTGTGCTCAAAGTCATGTCCATTGAGCTGTTGATGCCATCCAACCATCTCATCCTCTGTTGCCCCCTACTCTTCCTGCCTTCAGTCTTTCCCAGCATCAGGGTCTTTACCAATGAATTGGCTCTTCACATCAGGTGTCCAAAGTATTGGAAATTCAGCTTCAGCGTCTGTCCTTCCAATGAACACTCAGGGTTGATTTCCTTTAGGATTGACTTGTTTGATCTCCTTGCAGTCCAAATGACTCTCAAGAGTTTTCCCCAGCACCACAGATTGAAAGCACCAATTCTTCAGCATTCTTCATGGTTCAACTTTCTTTGTGGTTCACCCTTCCTTATGGTTCACTCTCACATCCATCCATGTTTTCCATGGAAAAACCATAGCTTTGACTATATGGACCTTTGTAGGTTAGTCTTAAATTTACAGGAAAAACAATCGTTTATCTAATGTTAACTGCTGTATTTTAATTTGACTGTTCTTATATCCATATAGGACACTTTGCTTTCTTCCTTGGTAGAAGAGATATCTCCCAATTTTAGGTGTGAATCAACTTCTTGGGATTTATTTACTACCTTGAATCATGCAAAACCAGAAGTTTTAAATTCTAACTAATTCATTGAAGTATGATTATATACAATAAACTGCAAGTTTTAAACTATACAATTTGTTAAATTTCAAAAATTAGCAGTACACACTACATGGTTCATTTTTTTAGAGTTCAAAATATGCACAACCTTAATAGTAAACCTTAATTAAGGTCATGCTATAAGGAATAAATGAATGTTAGATATATATTGATTTATTTTGATGAGTCCAAAGAAAGCGTTCAAGAATAGCTAGTGTGTTAATGTATGTATGTGTGTGCATTTGTACATATCTTTCTGTCAACTAAACACACTCACACATATGCATATATACATAGACTCAAAACCTGAGAGAGAGATTGAAGGGTATGACATTTATTGAATAAACACAATCTAGAAGATTTAAAGTAGAATATATTACTTTAATTTGAGTAAGGGATTAGTTTTTTACTACCTTAAATTCCCAAAACCTTTGAAGTCAGAACCACATTTACATTATGTAACAAGAAATTCTCTATACCAGGTAATGGTATTGAATATCTCCAAATTAATTCTAATTTATTTTATTGTAAAGGGATTTCAAAATAAAATGACATGCCAAGGGTGAATGATTTGAGAAGCTTAAACTCATTTTCTGGCAACAATATTTCTAATACAATAAGTATCTGTATTAGATGCCTCCTGCTGCTGTAAGAAATTAATAGACTGTGACTTAAAAAAAAATTCTATCTTAAATCTCTAGAGGTCACAAGCTTAAAACAGGTTTTTAATGGGCTTAACTCAAGACATCTGGAGAGTTTGGATCTTTTAAGATGTTCCAGTTGAGAATGAACTCCTTCTTCTATTCCAGTTTCCAGAGGACATCTTCATGCATTGGCTTATGATCCTTCCTCCATGTGCAGTGCCAGCAGCACAACATCTTCAAATCTCTGACCCCAATTTTTCCTCTGTCTTCCACATTTAGAGGATCACTGTGTTTACATCCCTGATAGCTTAGTTGGCAAAGGATCTGCCTACAATGTAGAAGACCTGGGTTTGATCCCTGTGTTGAAAAGATCCTCTGGAGAAGGGAAAGACTACTGACTCCAGAATTCTGCCCTGGAGAACTGGTCACAATGAGTCAACAGGACTGAGCTACTTTCACTTTCAAGGAGGATAATCTGGGATAATCTTCTTATCTTAAATATGAAAGTAAAATGAAAATGAAGTCGGTCAGTCATATCTGACTCTTTGTGACCCCATGGACTGTAGTCCATCAGGTTCCTCCATCCATGGGATTCTCCAGGCAAGAATACTGGAGTGGGTTGCCATTTCCTTCTCCAGGGAATCTTCCTGACCCAGGGATCGAACCCAGGTCTCCCACATTGCAGGCAGACATTTAACCTCTGAGCCATTAGGAAATCACATCTACTGCCTCAATTACTGTGTTATGTAACAAATATATTCCAAAGTTCTTTGGTTTAGGATATCAAATCTTTTGGAATCCCTTATGCTGCTGCTGCTAAGTTGCTTCAGTTGTGTCCGAATCTGTGCAACCCCATGGAATGCAGCCCAACAGGCTTCTCCATCCATGGGATTCTCCAGGCAAGAACACTGGAGTGGGTTGCCATTTCCTTCTCCAATGCATGAAAGTGAAAAGTGAAAGTGAAGTCGCTCAGTCATGTCCGACTCTTAGGGACCCCATGGAATGCAGCTTACCAGGCTCCTCCATCCATGGGATTTTCCAGGCAAGCCAACTGGAGTGGGGTGCTATTGCCTTCTCCCTGCCTACCCTAAAATCTTCTTTTTCGCCCCTTTTAAAAATAATTTGGCTGTGGCATGTCTTAGTTGAGGTGTGCAGGATCTATTTTTAGATGTGGCATGAGAACTCTAAGTAGCATATGGGATCTAGTTCCCCAATTAGGGATTGATTCCTGGCTCCATGTGTCGGGAATGTGGAATCTTAGCCACTGGGCCAATAGGGAGGACCTAAAGTCTTTTTAATATATATTTTATTTGATGTCACTCAAGAACTATACTATTTTAGAGATCTTGACACAATTATTATCACCTACGAAGTGAGTGAAAATGATTCTTTCAAAATTTGTATATAAAAGACCCTTCATGGAGAAGACTAAAGCTATGTGTACTTGACGCTAACACAGGACCACTGCAATGATATCCAAACTGTGGTCCACAGAACAAGACCTGCAGCTTCAACACATAAAATTTTGCTGCAAAGGCAGTGCCTGGGCCCTCTAGAGACCTGATGAGTCATGATGTGAATTTGAACCACAAACCTTGGTGATTTGTATGCACAAAGAACCTATAGAAGTTCTGGTCTAAAGATAGATTTCCTTATCTTCTTATAAGCTTCCCTGGTGACTCAGATAGTATGGAATCTCCCTGAAACACAGATGACCCTTTGATCCCTGGGTGGAGAAAATCTCCTGGAGAAGGAAATGACAATCAACTCCAATATTGTTACCTGGGAAATCCCACTGACAGAGGAGCCTGGTGGACTACAGTCCATGACATTGCAAAGAGTCAGACACAACTGAGCAACTAAACACACACATATTCTCACTGTTGGCCTTTGAGGTAGGAAAGATACAGGGTGCTATCCTGCTGTACACTGGGGATTCAGATCAGATCAGATCAGATCAGTCGATCAGTCATGTCCAACTCTTTGCGACCCCATGAATTGCAGCACGCTAGGCCTCCCTATCCATCACCAGCTCCCGGAGGTCACTCAGACTCACATCCATCGAGTCAATGATGCCATCGAGCCATCTCATCCTCTGTCGTCCCCTTCTCCTCCTGCCCCCAATCCCTCACAGCATCAGAGTCTTCTCCAATGAGTCAACTCTTCGCATGAGGTGGCCAAACTACTGGAGTTTCAGCTTTAGCATCATTCCCTCAAAAGAAATTCCAGGGCTGATCTCCTTCAGAATGGACTGGTTGGATCTCCTTGCAGTCCAAGGGACTCTCAAGAGTCTTCTTCAACCCCAAGTTCAAAAGCATCAATTCTTCGGTGCTGAGCCTTCTTCACAGTACCACTCACACATCCATACATGACCACAGGAAAGATCATAGCCTTGACACAGCTAAGCTTTGTTGGCAAAGTGATGTCTCTGCTTTTGAATATGCTGTCTAGGTTGGTCATAACTTTCCTTCCAAAGAGTAAGCGTCTTTTAATTTCATGGCTGCAGTCACCATCTGCAGCGATTTTGGAGCCCAGAAAAATAAATTCTGACACTGTTTCCACTGTTTCCCCATCTATTTCCCATGTAGTGATGGGACCAGATGCCATGATCTTCGTTTTCTGAATGTAGAGCTTTAAGCCAACCTTTTCACTCTCCACTTTCACTTTCATCAAGAGGCTTTTTAGTTCCTCTTCACTTTCTGCCATAAGGGTGGTGTCATCTGCATATCTGAGGTTATTGATATTTCTCCTGGCAATCGTGATTCCAACTTGTGTTTCTTCCAGTCCAGCATTTCTCATGATGTACTCTGCATAGAAGTTAAATAAACATGGTGACAATATACAGCCTTGACGTACTCCTTTTCCTATTTGGAACCAGTATGTTGTTCCATGACCAGTTCTAACTGTTGCTTCCTGACCTGCATACAGATTTCTCAAGAGGCAGATCAGGTGGTCTGGTATTCCCATCTCTCTCAGAATTTTCCACAGTTTATTGTGATCTACACAGTCAAAGGCTTTGGCATAGTCAGTAAAGCAGAAATAGATGTTTTTCTGGAACTCTCTTTCTTTTTCCATGATCCAGCGGATGTTGGCAATTCGATCTCTGGTTCCTTTGCCTTTTCTAAAACCAGCTTGAACATCAGGAAGTTCACAGTTCACATATTGCTGAAGCCTGGCTTGGAGAATTTTGAGCATTACTTTGATAGCATGTGAGATGAGTGCAATTGTTCGGTAGTTTTAGCATTCTTTGGCATTGCCTTTCTTTGGATTTGGAATGAAAACTGACCTTTTCCAATCTTATGGCCCCTGTTGAGTTTTCCAGATTTGCTGGCATATTGAGTGCAGCATTTTCACAGCATCATCTTTCAGGACTTGGAATAGCTCCACTGGAATTCCATCACCTCCACTAGCTTTGTTCGTAGTGATGCTTTCTAAGGCCCACTTGACTTCACATTCCAGGATGTCTGGCTCTAGGCCAGTGATTACACCATCATGAATACCTGGGTCGTGAAGCTCTTTTTGTACAGTTCTTCTGTGTATTCTTGCCACCTCTTCTTAATATCATCTGCTTCTGTCAGATCATGAACTTCTTATTGCCAAATTCAGACTGAAATTGAAGAAAGTAGGGAAAACTACTAGACCATTCAGGTATGACCTAAATCAAATCCCTTATGATTATACAGTGGAAGTGAGAAATAGTTTTAAGGGCCTAGATCTGATAGATAGAGTGCCTGATGAACTATGGAATGAGGTTCATGACATTGTACAGGAGACAGGGATCAAGACCATCCCCTGAAGAAGAAATGCAGAAAAGCAAAATGGCTGTCTGGGGAGGCCTTGCAAATAGCTATGAAAAGAAGAGAAGCGAAAAGCAAAGGAGAAAAAGAAAGATATAAACATCTGAATGCAGAGTTCCAAAGAATAGCAAGAAGAGATAAGAAAGCCTTCTTCAGCGATCAATGCAAAGAAATAGGGGAAAACAACAGAATGGGAAAGACTAGGGATCTCTTCAAGAAAATCAGAGATACTGGGGATTAGTAGCATCCTTTAGGCATTGTCACATATCCCCAGGGACAAAATCATCTCTGATTGAAAATCACTGACCAGAGTTTGAGAGCTGAAAGTATCTTGACCAATTCCAACCAAGATTCCATCCCTTAGTTTATACCTTTAAGCAGAACATTAAATCCCTCTGAGGAACGTTTCTGCAGTGTCAAATGGAGTTCTTATACTTTCTAACTCATAGAACACAGTTGTCAAGATTAAACTTGACAGTCCCTGTAATGTTCTAAACTAGTGTTACAGAACAACACCTAAATATATCTTTTATAATTTTAATGTTTTATAATGAGGGGTAAATGACAGATGTTATTATCAGTAGGAAGTCCTATTGCCTTTGTAAAACTTTCTTGAAACCAAAGATTTTAATATCCAAGTTTTACATTAAAGAAGTGGAGTTAGCCCCCATTTTGAAGAGAGAAATAATAATTCTCAGATATTTCAGGGGTTGTATTGCTACCACTAATCAAAGCACTGAAGACCCTAAGGACCTAGTCAAGACATATGCCTATATGAGAAAATTTGAACTCAGGGAGGTAATGAGGTTCTGGAGGCTTAGCCTTTTGGAAGAAGAGTTAAAGGAGAAGGAAGTGATAAAAATTGAATTCACCTAACTTATAATGCAGTCTCCTAGGAACAGAGAATCAGCAGGAAAAAAGTCCATTCTGTCCAGACCAATATCTCCCAGGAAAATCACATATATAGAGGTTGAAGTGACAAGAGGAAACATGCCTAATGAGCTGACACAGGAAGCTATAAATATCTCCTCTGCTGCAGTTCCTCAGCCTGTGCCACTGTGGTTGGATAGCACATGGTCCTTGCTTATCCAGTCCTAAATCTGGCTGAGAGACCAATGCTGTTGTCTTGTTTAGGGACAAACTTTGGTCTCCATCACCAATTATTTAAGAGGGGAGTGGATTTTGACCTTCGCAGGGAAAACTTCCATGCAGAGTGAGTCTGAGAGCTCCACAGATACTTCCGGAGAGGATCAGAGAGGAGGGAAGCCAGGAATGTGTACCTGACGTCACCTTAGGACCAACCTAGCATAGCCCAGAGCTTGGAGATCATTGTGGCTGTTTGCTGGCTTTCCAAGTAAATATTGTGCTTAGAAACATGAGTGTCGCTTTTAACAATTAAATCATGCTAGTGGAAGCCCAGTATAAGAAGGAATGGAAGGCCTAAACTGCTACCAGTAAAAGTAGAACATGATCCCAGGAATCTTGTTGACTAACAGGAGTGGACAAATAGGGTATTACTTGGGGGGTCATACAATGAGGTAAGGACATTTCTTTTTATTGTAAGATGGGATATATTAGATATATTAGATTCTGTTTTCACGTGGAGGAGAAAGATCTAAACTGAAGACTGTTTGAAAATATACCCTTGCAACATCCGTGAATTAAACCTACATATTACAGTATCTTCTCTCACGTAGTTACATAGGGGAAATGATGTATGTCAAGAGGTTTACTTTTCAATTATTTTATTACCCGTGAGGCTGAATATATTTGTGGATTTTTTAGGCATTGAGTGTTTCTTTACTGAAAAATATCTCTGTAAATTTTATGTTACATAGTGGTGTCAGAATACTATTATTCCTTTTTAAAATTTAATTCTTTGAAAGAAATAATAGCTTTTTTTAATAATAGCTCATTTTTATTTAATGCTTACCATGAAACAAGCATATTTTTATATTTATCATCATCACTATATTATAACATAGGTAGTACTGTTATACTCATTTTTTACAGCAGAGGAGAGTAACACTTAGAGATGGTAAACATTCAAGGTTTTCTGAAGATTATAGCTTTTTAAACAAAAAACTGAATATCATTTAGTTCTTTGATATATTTATAGATATATCTGTGGGGATTGTATAAACATTCATAAATTTTTTCAGTCAAATATGTCAAATATAGCATTCTCTTCATCACTTTTCAGAAAGAATTTGGGTAATTTGACACTGTGGCTCAGTTGGTAATGAATCTGCCTGCAATGCAGGAGACCAGAGTTTCATCCCTAAGAAGTGAAAATCCCCTGGAGAAGGAAATGGCAATCCACTCAGTATTCTTGCCTGGAGAATTCCATGGACAGAGGAGCCTGGTGAGCTGCTGTCTGTTCGTGGGGTCTCAAAGAGTCAGACACAACTGAGAGAATTTCACTTTCTTTCACTTCCTTTCTCTGACACACAACAACATATGAGTTACATGCATTCAGCATGTTGATTCAGTATTTGTTTATATCACTAAATGATCACCACAGTACATCTAGTTAACATCTATCACCACACATAGTTCCAATTTATTTCTTGTGATGAGAAATTTTCAGATCTGCTGTATCTTAGCAACTTGCAGTTATGATATAAATTATTATGAAAATTTGTGGAGTTTGTTAATTTGAAACTGCTTCCCAACCAAGGGTAATTGTGTCCTCCAGGGGACACTTAGCGATATGAGTGGACATTTTTCACTATCACACTGATGAATGGTAGATGATGGCAAAGATGGTTCTAAACATCCTACAGTATACAAGGCAGACCTCATCACAGAGAATGGTCTGCCAGAAGATGTCCTGTAGTGCAGAGATGGAGGATATCTGAGTTAAAGAATATTCATGCTTCCACAATCAAGAGCTGTCACAGGTAGTTTCCAAAATGTTCTCCACATCACATTTTTGCCAGTAAAATTATAGAACTCCCCTTATGTCTGTTAGGTCTGTTTAGAAGTTTCAACCTCAATCTACAGTAAGTGTTTTCACCAGGCTGAGGATTGTGAATGAGACTTCCTGGTGATTTTTAAACTATTAGTCACTTTGAGTAAAGATTAATATATTTGATCAGCATGTCAATTATCACATATCTATTTATTTTATGCCTATTACTCAACAGTTAGCTGCATTTTCAATGATGTTGACAAATTATTGGTTCTGCGATTGACTTTTGGCTGGATATTTTTGACCATAAAAAATGTTAAGTTTTATAGGAGTCAAATTTGTCTTTCTCCTTACTTCTGATTTTCTCACCTTAATTATGATAGTCTTCCCACCATGTTCATCTAAAGTAGACTGTTTACTTTTGGTCCCTTTTTAAAAGATGTGCTATACAAGGAACCACTTCATTTTCTTCCAGTTAGACATCCATTTATTCCAAGTTTTATTCAACAATCTGGACTTTTCTAACCAAATTGAAATATAATGCTCCTATAGGATAGTGTTCATATCAAATGGGACCTAATTCCTAATTATTCAACAAATAATAGCAAAGCATCTGCTATGTGCCAAAATTTCTGTGTAAATTATATGTTATATTCTCCTGAGTCAAAATTTTTTCTTAATTAATTGTTACTTAATGTTGTAATTGTCCATTGACTGTTATTATATATCATGTTGCAGTTTTGATGTTCCACTCAGTTTTATTTAATACAATTATGCAAAATCACCCTTTATTTTTACCATTTTTGCTATATTTTTATTTCATAATTACTAACTTTCTTAAGTGTATTTTTAAATAAATGTACATATATTCACATATCTTTGGGAAAAATGAGTGAACAATGCAGTTGAAGTCTCTACTGATATTGCATTATAGTGACGGAGTTACAGTACAGTAGACAAAAAATGGCTTCCCTGGTGGCTCAGACAGTAAAGAATTTGCCTGTAATGCAGAAGACCTGGCTTTGATTCCTGGGTTAGGAAGATCCCTTGGAGGAGGGCATGGCAACCCACTCCAGGATTCTTGTCTGGAGAGCCCCAATGGACAGAGGAGCCTGGTGGGCTACGGTCCATGGGATTGCAAAGAGTCATATACAACTCAGCGACTAAGCACAGCACAGCACAGAACAGACTACAACATAGTGTCCTCAGGTTTAAATTATGCACATACATTTATCCAGAATAACAGAATGAATTTTCATTTTTAAGGCTTCAAAATTATAGTATGGAAAGACCTTTGCATGGTGGACAAAGACCAGAACAAGAATTAAAATGTGCCCACTGGATTTATTAAAAAAAATATTAAACACAAGAATAATAAAGTATCTCCCATAAGAAAATAGACAGATCTTTCTTCATTCAGTATAAGATCACAGAAATATAATTTGTAAAATAATATGAAAAACACTTAGGACAAACAAATCTTCTACTGATTAATATAACAAACACAGAAAATTTCCATTTTCCATGTTTCCATTTTGATTTCTTAGTTTATTCCCTTTGCTTATTTTTCTTTTGGGGTATTAAATCTCAGCCTTCTTCACAGTCCAGCTCTCACATCCATATATGAACACAAGAAAAACCATAGTTTTGACTAGGCGAAACTTTGTTGGCAAAGTAATGTCTCTGCTTTTGAATATGCTATCTAGGTTGGTCATAACTTTCCTTCCAAGGAGTAAGCGTCTTTTAATTTCATGGCTGCAGTCACCATCTGCAGTGATTTTGGAGCCCAGAAAAAGAAAGTCTGACACTGTTTCCACTGTTTCCACATCTATTTCCCATGTAGTGATGGGACTGGATGCCATGATCTTCGTTTTCTGAATGTTGAGCTTTAAGCCAACCTTTTCACTCTCCTCTTTCACCTTCATCAAGAGGCTTTTTAGTTCCTCTTCACTTTCTGCCATAAGGGTGGTGTCATCTGCATATCTGAGGTTACTGATATTTCTCCCAGCAATCTTGATTCCAACTTGCGTTTCTTCTAGTCCAACGTTTCTCATGATGTACTCTGCATATAAGTTAAATAGACAGGGTGACAATATACAGCCTTGATGTACTCCTTTTCCTATTTGGAACCAGTCTGTTGGTCCATGTCCAGTTCTAACTGTTGCTTCCTGACCTGCATACAAATTTCTCAAGAGGCAAATCAGGTGTTTTGGTATTCCCATCTCTTTCAGAATTTTCCACAGTTTATTGTGATCTACACAGTCAAAGGCTTTGGCATAGTCAATAAAGCAAAAATAGATGTTTTTCTGGAACTCTCTTGCTTTTTCCATGATCCAGTGGATGTTGGCAATTTGATCTCTGGTTCCTCTGCCTTTTCTAAAACCAGTTTGAACATCTGGAAGTTCATGGTTCACATATTGCTGAAGCCTGGCTTGGAGAATTTTGAGCATCAATCATAAAGGAAATCAACCCTGAATATACTGATGCTTCAGCTTGAAAAGTTGTTGCCTCACGCTAAGACACCGGGATTCTTGGCCCCTGGAGGAGAAGAATTCAATCCGGGGCCAGAGACGAGGCTTGATTGCTCAGAACTTTTGTGTAATACAGTTTTATTAAAGTATAAAGAACATAGAGAAAGCTTCTGACATAGGCATCAGAAGGGGGCAGAAAGAGTACCCCCTTGTTAGTGTTAGCAATGAAGTTATATACTCTAAAGAATGTCTGGAGGTTGTGAAGACCTAATTTACATTTTAAGATTTCTCAGGCAGGATGCATCCTTGAAAAGACCAGGTCTGCCCCCCTAATTTACATTTTAAGATAACACTGTCCTCAGGCAGGATACATCCTTGAAAAGACCAGGTCAACCCCCCTAATTTACACTTTAAGATAACACTGTCCTCAGGCAGGATATATTATTGTTGTATAATCCTAAGGAATGTGGAGAAAGAAAAAAGTTTGTCCTTTCTTCCTCCTTGAGAATTCCAGACCCCTCTCTCCTTGGGGACCCCTAGACTCCTTATCAATCTGCCTAGGAAAATGACTCTCTCAAGCTGAAAATCCAATACTTTGGCCCGCTGGTGAAAAGAACTGACTCATTGGAAAAGACCCTGATGCTGGAAAAGATTGAGGGCAGGAGGAGAAGGGGGCAGCAGAGGATGAGATGGTTAGATAACATCACTGACTCAATGGACATGAATTTGAGCAATCTCCAGTGATAATGAAGGACATGGTTTTGTAGCAAACAATTCAGCTCTTTTGTTGAAGAAGGATTACCAATATTCTGGATATATCAAGAGCTATTGATCCTTGTGTTAGGTAGTTAGAATAGGAAATGGGAGTCCAGAATGGCAGTGGCTAAAAGACAAGGAAGGGAAAAGCCTGTGAAAATAGAACAAAGGAAGGTCCCAGGACCAGAGTGAGGACCTCAGGTAGAACAAATAGTGCTCCTGGGTAGTCCAATTTACATAGGACAGGCCCAGGGGGAGGAAAAAAAAAAAAAAAAACATATAAAAAGCGGAGCCAAAGGGCCGGGGGTCTCTCTTCTCTTTGTGTCTTCAGGTCGACATGCCCTCATGCCTTGAGGATGGATTTTCCTGCTATTTTCTAAATTAAATAGAGCTGTAACATGGAGCTGTAACACTGATTTGTGTAAGAGCTATAACGTGGTCTGTTTGAGACCTGAGAGCTAGAACATGGTCTGTCCAAGACCTGAGAGCTGTGACATGCCAAGGGCTTTAATGTCCGTCACTGCAAATCTTTGTAGTGACAAGACAAAACCGAGGAGCATACAAATGCCTGATACTTGGAGCAAGACAATAATTTAGAAGTCCATGGAAACTAGACAAAATAGGTTCCTCCTTTTAGATTAGAAAATGCTAACTGAAGGTTAGGATAAAGTGCAAGGAGGTTAGATCTCTGGAAGGCTGGAGAATTCATAATAAGTAATACAAACTAGATTCAATTGATATCCAACCATGTCTCCTGGGAACAGAGTTTCAGCAGGAAAATTTTATTCTGTTTCTAGTGTTCCACAGGGGGGAAGTGACGTACTCTGAGATTGGAGTAACAAAGGAAACAGTGCCTAATGAGCAGGCATAAGGAGCTGTAAATATCTCCTCTGTTACAGATGAGAACCTTGAGCTGCACAGGACATGGTCAATGCTTTTGGAGTAAAAATCCAGGCTGGGGTACCTTCCTGGCAACAGAGCTTCAGTTTTCCCCATCAACCATCCAGGGAGGAATTTGTATATCCACACAGATTTTCCTCTCATAGACCCCATCTAGGTGAGTCTATGAATTTAATAGGTAGTTCAAGACAGATTCAGAGAGAATGGAAGTGAAAAACTTTTATTTGAAATCACTTGAGAGCCTAATAAGTCTAGTACAGACTTGAGATATTTGCCGTGCTTGTTTGGTAGGTTGGCTAATTGATTTATAGTTCATTTTTTTAATATGTTAAAAAGAGAACTGTCTGATGGACTCAGCAACATGCATCCTTGTTGATGATTAAATAATGGGAATGGAAGTCCAGTTGGATGAAAGTGGGGAAGGAAGTGGAAGCATAAAGTGGCTCCAGTAAAATTAGAGGATATTAAAGGAGTTTCCTAGATAACGGGGGGAAGGCAATGGCACCCCACCCCAGTACTTTTTCCTGGAAAATCCCATGGACAGAGGAGCCTGGTAGGCTCCAGTCCATGGGGTCGCTAAGAGTCGGACATGACTGAGCGACTTCACTTTCACTTTTCACTTTCATGCATTGGAGAAGGAAATAGCAACCCACTCCAGTATTCTTGCCTGGAGAATCCCAGGGATGGAGCCTAGTGGGCTGCCGTCTATGGGGTCGCACAAAGTCGGACACGACTGAAGTGACTTAGCAGCAGCAGCAGCAGCACACAACGGGAGTAAGAAAACTAGGTTTAGAGGCATGTGCAGTGAACATTTTTTTAAAGATGTGATGCATTAAAGCACGTTCTGCATTAGTTAGAAAGATATATTCCCATGGAGGTAGATACTATCTTGCAACAGAGACATAGATTTCACAGCATAATCTCTAATGTTGGATATTCACATGAAAAAATATGGATTTAATATGAAAACAGGTATGCTACTGAACTTTAATTTGTGAGACTTCTTTAGAAATAAGTGGGAAAGCAGTGGAGAAATTTATGAGACAAGGAAAAAAAAAATCAGTTAAATCTCATCACCAATGATAATCATTCATGTAATAACATGAAAGAACTATGCTAAGCTTTTTACATACATTTG
This sequence comes from Tragelaphus eurycerus, assembly GCA_935064755.1. Lineage (NCBI taxonomy): Eukaryota > Metazoa > Chordata > Mammalia > Artiodactyla > Bovidae > Tragelaphus > Tragelaphus eurycerus. The sequence continues at coordinate 316,499 of CAKXYN010000276.1, forward strand.
CCTACTGATGTAGAAGGATGAACACCACTATTCCCACTGAGTAAGGATATTAATGTTTAGAATGGATCTATAGTCTTTCTTAAGTTCATACAGCTAACATGTGTTAGATCTGCAGTTCAGATGCTGGTTTTCTGATGCAGTTTTGTTATGTATTGAAGATCATGTAGAAACGTCTTTCTTGGAGAAGGGAATGACAACCTTCTCCAGTATTCTTGTCTGGAGAATTCCATGAACAGAGGAGCTGGGTGGGCTACAGTCCTTTTACCAGTTATGTTTTAAAACTTAATTTATTGTTGAACTTTGTATATTTTCTGTTGCTAATATTTCTAACATAACAATGGTTTCTAATAATTTTTCATCATTTTCAAACAATAATCAATTGTTGTTAGTTTTCTAGTGCAGTGTTCAACCAGAAGGATTTTTTTCCTTCTTTTACTGCCATTTTAACAGAAAAAGAATAAAAGCTTTTACATTATAAAGCACTATAAAACATGTTTTGACAGCATAAAGATAACAACTCATTTTTCTTTTGATAAATTGCTGTAGGCTGCTTGATTAGGTATTCTGGGCATCAAGGGGATAAAACTGAGGTTGGAATGCTGCCACTACTAAGGAAGCTTTGTCATCATAGTCTCTCAGGGATGAACTGAGCTGATTAGATCTTGATTTGTAGATGAAGGGGTGCAGCATGGGGGTGACTATGGTATATATCACTGAGGTCATTAGACTTGTCCTAGAAGATGAAATGCCTGCAAAACTGAGGTGTACATAATCCAAGATGTGTGCTCTAATATAAGGCAACCAGGAAGAGATATGACCCACAGGTGACCCTTGTTTTCCTTCCTGTGTCCTTTTCTTCTTTGTCATATTTTGAACTGCTTTTTAAATTTATCTTTTAATACAGAGCACAAAATGGTCACATTAAAATGAAGCCCCACAGGATGCTCACCAACTAGAACTTAGGTACTGTTTCTACATTCTCTAGGATTATTCCTTTCCTAATCATTGTGGCTGGAGTTGAGAACTAGAGAGGGATGGGGCTTCCCTGGTGGCTCAATGGTAAAGAATCTGCCTGCAATGTAGGAGCCTCGGGTTCAATCCCTGAATTAGGAAGATCCTTTGGAGAAGGAAATGGCAACCCACTCCAGTATTCTTGCCTGGGAAATCCCGCAGACAAAGGAGCCTTGGGCTACAGTCCATAGAGTCACAAAAAGTCAGACAGGACTGAAGCAACTAAGCACGGACACACAGGGAGTAATAAACCCAGTAAGTAATCAAGTGCTCTATTTGTGTGAGAGTGTGTTGTGGGGAATAAGCCGTTCTCTGGGCAGTGGTATTTAAGTTTATCTACTCCAAAATGTGACCTGTAAAAGACTGACACAAAAGTGTTACCCAGAAGATGAAATTAAGGATCAGTTTCTATTCAATGGAATCATTTTAAATTTTAAAACAAAATAAAAATGTAAAAGGAAGAACATGTGCATGAGGGACTCTTTGTGCCTTGCAGTTTTGGCAGCAGCAGGGAGGTCATCAGCATCCTTTGAAGTCATCTCCCTTACTCCCTTTGTTCAATCTGCTGGACACTTTGGCTTCCTTTGAGCCTTAACTATTTGAAACAAGTCCCACCCTCAGTGACTTCACACTGACTCTTTCCCCAACAGGGCACTCTCCTCTCCCAGATAACATAATATCTCGCTTTGTCTTCCATCAGGTCTCTGTTCAAATTTCTCCTTGTTTGAGGTCTCCCTGAGCTCCCAGCAAATCATAACACCTCCACTCTCTCTTATAAGTCAAAGTAGCTAAGTAGTGTCTGACTCTTGTAACCCCATGGTCTCATGGTCTTGTGACCCCAGAGGGCCCTCCAGGCTCCTCTGTCCATGGGATTCTCCAGGCAAGAATACTGAAGTGGTTTGCCATTTCCTTCTCTAGGGGATCTTCCTGACCCAGGGATCAAACTCAAGTCTCCTGCATTGCAGGCCGAATCTTTACCAACTAAGCTACGAGGGAAGCCCCTTTCGTATAGCTACTTTGTTTTTCCATTTACTCTATTTTATAGAGTGAATTTTTTCCACAGCATCTTTCACTATAAGACATGGCAATATGTTTTTGTATTTGTTAATTTATATTTTTATTCACTATTGGACCGTAGCGAGTTTTGTTCTTAGCATCCTATACATTCACCCCAGAAGATAGTCAGTATTCAACATAAATTCCTCAAATGTGTGGAAGAATTTTGCATTTAAACTGGGTAATACATGAGTTGTTGGCCAAAAGCTTGAGTGTGAAACATGAATTTCTAGTCACAGATGTCATAGAAGACACTTTGAATACTATAGAAATGTGTAATTTACAGCTTTTCACTATGTTAATGCCCACATGTGCAAAAATTAATCATGTTATTTTTTTGTTTCCTGAGAGCAACCACCAAAATATGGTACCAGGCAACAAAACACAAATGTCAGAATTTATTCTTTTGGGATTTTCAGAGGAACCAGCACTGCAGCCCCTCATATTTGGGCTTTTCCTCTCCTTGTACCTGATCACTGTGGTTGGAAATCTGCTCATCATCCTGGCCGTCATCTCAGACTCCCACCTCCACACCCCCATGTACTTCTTCCTCTCCAACCTGTCCTTTGTAGACATCTGTTTCATCTCCACCACCATCCCCAAAATGCTGGTGAATATACAAACACAAAGCAAAGTCATTTCCTATGAAGACTGCTTCACTCAGATATATTTTTTCCTACTATTTGTACAATTGGATGACTTCCTCCTGACCGTCATGTCCTATGACCGGTATGTTGCTATCTGTCACCCACTGCACTACACAGTCATCATGAACGCCCGGCTGTGTGCACTGCTGGTTCTGGTGTCCTGGATGACAGGTGCCCTGAATTCCTTGTTCCAAACTTTACTGGCCCTTCGCCTGTCTTTCTGTACAGTCTTGGAAATCCCCCACTTCTTCTGTGAATTCAAAGAGGTGATCCAACTTGCCTGTTCTGACACCTTTCTAAATAAAACCATGATGTACTTTGCAGTTGGGCTGTTGGGTGGTGGTCCATTTGCTGGGATATGTTACTCATACTCTAGGATAGTTTCCTCCATACACAGAATCTCATCAGCCCAGGGGAAGTATAAAGCATTTTCCACCTGTGCGTCTCACCTCTCGGTTGTCTCCTTATTTTATTGTACAGTCTTAGGAGTGTACTTTAGCCCTGCTGTTACCCACAATTCACATTCAAGTGTAACAGCCTCAGTGATGTACACTGTGGTCACACCCATGCTGAACCCCTTCATCTACAGTCTGAGGAATAAAGACATAAAAAGGGCTCTGAGAAAATTCTTTAGGATGGCAACTATATTAGAACCAATTGCCTTGAGGCAGAAGAAGTATTGATTTTTGCAAGATGCAATGCCTTAGAGGCTAAAATTGTGATTTTCTGATCAGATTGTGAAAAGAGCACTTCCTCCTTCAATTTACTGACTGATATGTCCATTTATTTCATTTCAACTTCTTTATACAAGTTAACTAGGTCTCTTGACTAACCTTTATGCTATTTGCTATCTTTTTTCCTTTGTCATTTTGCCACTTCCACAAATTGATTTGCAACCTTAAGTGGAATATATGGAAATTCCCATTTACCTCATGACTCTTCATGCATTCCTTGGGAATAATTTCTTCTGAAATGAAATGTTTTATATTGAACAATTTGTTTTTCAGTTTACTAAAAGAAAAATCATGAGTTGTACTATTTCTCTGTGAAAAAGTCCCAACTTGGCAATGGAAACCATTTCCACAATTTCATTAGACAGTCAAATATGAAACAAAATGTTATCACTTTTTTAATGCATCATTTATTTGTTCATCACAACCACACCCATGCTGAACCCCTTTATCTCCTTTCTGAGCAAGAATGACATAAAGAGAACTCCGAAGAGATTCAGTGGGATGGCAGTCACAAAGCCGTCAATTGCCCTGGGGCTGATGAACTGCCCTTGATTTCACAGAAAATAGTCCCTGCAACCAGAAGCTGTGATTCTTTGTCCATTGTGTAATAAAGTTCACTCGTCTTTGTTTCTTGGAATATCCATTTTATTTTAATTCAAGCTCTCTATACAAATCCAGTGACTCACTTTATTAAGCTTTATCCTCAGTCTATTATATAGGCATTTTTTAAAGTTTTTTTTTTTTTTTTTCTATTTCAAAATTCTCCAAACTTTGGATATGAAATATTTGGACATTCTAATTTTTTATGGAGTAGCACAAGAATGTCAAATGTTATAATTTTGACTAATGTCACTAATGTCACTACCCTCTTTACAATTGTTCCGCCTCTCATACATGGCTAACAATGCTACCCTTATCCGAAGACAAACAAATAAACAAGCTTCCACACCTCAAGAAGTACAGTTCAGTCCATTTCCCCCAAAACAGAGTGTAGTCCAACCAATCTGTGAGATAGGCCTTACTTCCTGTTTGTGAAGATGCTATGAGGGAAAATGTTACATGCTTTACGTTTTTATGTGTGTGTATACCTGGAGCTCATATTTCTTAAGCTTCCAAACCAGTCATTGATCTCTGTGGGACACCAACAAGACATCAAGCAAACAATTTCATCTTGAGAGCAAGCAACATCATCTTGGGACTCAAATAATTAAGGAGTTGTATGAAATGCAGTCAGATGGGAAAAGCTATTTAAAGCTGGTTCACGTACCAAGTCCCTTCAGTCATGTCTGACTCTTTGTGAGTCTATGGATCATAGCCTGCCAGGCTCCTATGTCCATGGGATTCTCCTGGCAATAATACAGGAGTGGGTTGCCATACTCTCCTCCAGGGGATCTTCCTGACCCAGGGACTGAACCTGTGTCTCCTGAATTGCAGGTGGATTCTTTACCCACTGAACCACCTGGAAAGCCTCAAGTTGGTACGTGTTATTACAGTTCAACACAATTCCTTTCAGATGTCATGATGAACTGCAGAGCATTTTTGCTGCATTCAAACATTGCCCTCTGAACCAGGGATTATGTTGCCATTATGAAATATGTGGATAAGTCTTCTAATCTGTGCCAGTCTTACACTTAGAGCTCCTTTCTGGAGGACATAGGGTTTCAAGTCACAATAGCATTCTGCCAAATACCAGAAAGGGGTGGAGATAATGATCCACCTTTGCTGAGAATAATAGCAATTGCTCACATTTGCTGATCACTTTGTATGTGCTGAGTACTCTTCTGAATGCAACCACCCACACCTTTCATCTTTATAAAAATAAGTGAGATGACTATAGCTATGAAAATAAGTGAGATGATTACTGCTATGTAGCATCTAAGATGACTTAGACACTGGCAGCTGTAACTTGCACAAAGTCATAAACAGAATCATTGATAGAATGAGCTCATATGCTGCTCTTTGTTTTTTGCCATCTGGCCCTGTGTTAGGAAGAGCAGAGCCACTGATGGTGCTGGAAGCCGTGCTCCCTGCTCAACACAGAGACCGTTTAATGGGTCTGCCTGAAGGATCTCTCCCATGTCACTTCTTATCTGACTGCATAACCTCTCCTTCAACCAACAGTGCTCAAAGGAGAGTCTGTTGTGTGTGCCCTTGAATATACCAAACATTCAAGAATTCCATGTAATTTCATTTTACAGATTCCTCTTATTCATTCATGTATCACCCAGTGAATTATCCCAATCAGAAAAGCAAAAACAAACTCCCAAAACTTAAACATAAGAGTGCTATGAAGTACTGCTTCCCAGCAAGCCCAACATTATCTTTTGTGTGTGTGTGTGTGTGTGTGTGTGTGTGTGTGTGTGTGTAATAAAGTTTTATTAAAGTATAAAGGAGATAGAGAAAGCTTCTGACATAAGCATCAGTTAAACAAGATTTTTCCAACCCTTGACATGACTTCTTGTTTCTGTCTGGTTTATATATCTTTTTTTTCCTCAAAAAACAAGGACTTTACACAGGCATTTTAGACTATACAGTGATGTTTTGAAATTAGATATTAGTGGATTGATGATTATAATATATCTATTTAGTATCTATTTTTGTTGTTGTTGTTCTTCGTATACCCTGAAAGTATTGCCAGTTTTAAAATGCATCTCCCTGAGGGAGAGAGTTCCATTACAGGAAGAATAAAAAGACATCTATAAAGAATAGTATGGGCAGTGATGTTTTATATCATCTGGGCAAAATACTCAGAGGAACTCTCTGCTTATCTATTTATCTAAGTCTTAAAGGCAAGGCAGGTATTTTTTTTAAAGTAATTTAAATATAAACTTATAACTGAATTCTATTCAATGATTATTTTAATTAAATATATAATAAAATTATGAAGTTGTAAGTTTTTGATGAACTATATTTATACAAATAAGATACTATAATTTTATTAAAGTATTGTATCAAAAGATTCAAGGACATCAACAAGTTAAATTGCCTAAACTTTTTAATTGCACATTTTAATCAAGTTGCATTTAAGAAAAGCTGATATGCTTAGTTGCTATATGATAAGAGTTGAGAAGGTCTTTGTGGTAACATCAGAAATTAAGATCAGTGGTTTTAAAGACAGCATAACAAGCTGCTCCAAAACACTAGCTTAAAACAAACAAACAAACAAAAAAACAGCTGCTTATTGCATGGATCACTATTACATGAGTCAGTAAGGTCAGTGCCCTCATCTCATCTTGGCTGGTGTACTTATGTGTATTTTATCAGCTTTGCAGTCTAGGTGATCTAAGAAGGCCTCACACTCCAGTCGGGAGGTTGCTAAATGCTATTTCGTGGAATAGGGGTGTAAGGCATATTGCTCATTATCCAATAGGCTGGCCTGTGCTTATTCACATGGCAGTATTTCTAAGAGATTATGCAAATTCCAAGAGATTTTGAGAAAGCTACAGGGCCATCAGATGCTTGAAGACAGCACAATGTCTCTTCACCTACCTTTTATATCTGTCAAAGCTAGTCACAAAGTAGTCTACATTCAGAACATGGAGAGATTGATTGCACCATTAATCAGAAGAATAGAAAGGGGCATGGATACCTGGATACCTGAAGAACTGGGATCATGTTGAAAACTACCATATTGGATAGCAAATCACCTTAAAAGATATAACTTCCAAAATTTTAGTCTTCAGCAAAATTAGAAGGCAATCTAACTTTAATGCATTACTTTCAAAAGTTTAAGGAAAGATCATTGTGAGAAATTGGCTGAAATATATGTGTCATTCCTATTCCAGCACAAATTCTGACAGATTCCATTCCCATTTACATTTAATGGTCTTAGATATTATGTGTTTAGATCTTTTGAAAAGTAGACATTGCAGAATTTATCTAGACATATTGAATAGAGAGAATAGTGTACAAATTATTCAAGCAAAAGTGAGCTATTAATGTTAGGTGAAGTAAAAATCACTCAGTCGTGTCCAACTCTTTGTGACCCCATGGAATTCTCCAGACCAGAACATTGGAAGACCTGGTATTTCTGTTTTTTAATATTTAATCATTTGACTACACCAGACCTTAGTTGCAGCACATAGAATCTTTCAGTTGCAGCACGAGGAATCTAGTTCCCTGACCAGAGATCAAAGCCAGGATCCCTGAATTGGGAGTGTAGACTCTTAGCCCTTGGACCACCAGAAAAGTCCCAAGATCTGGTATTTCTAATTTGCCAGATTGAATAGGTCTGGATACTAGTAAATACCTTCTTCTCGTATGTTGAATATGGTCATATAGGCAACTGGTTTTCAACTCTTAGGGCAACTCCAAGTACTGTTTTTTTTAAAGCTAGGAGTTTAGTTGAGAGGGTTTCCCTTGTGGCTCAACTGGTAAAAAATCCTCATGCAATGTGGGATACCTGGGTTCAATCCCTGGGTTGGGAAGATTCCCTGGAGATGGGAAAGGCTACCCGCTCCAGTATTCTGGCCTGGAGAATTCTATGGACTAGTCCATGGAGTCACAAAGAATTGGACACGACTGAGCAACTTTCACTTTCACTTTCTTTAGTTGAGAGGGATACAGACATTTTATTCAGGAAAGAAAAAAACAACCTGATAATGTTTTTGATGTCTTCATAGGCAGAATAATAGCTTGAAATGCATGTTAGGCAAGTACTCACCATGCTTTCTTTTTGTATGCAAAATTTTCTGAGAGGTAGTCCACAATTTTTAAGTTTCTGGTGGACTCTATCACTGGAGAAGGAAATAGCAACTCACTCCACTATTCTTGCCTGGGAAATCCCATGGATAGAGGATCCTGGTGGATTAGAGTCCATGAGGTTGCAAAAGAATTGGACACAACTGAGTGACTCAACAACAATCATAGCTGGTTATGTTGCCACACTGGAGCTCTTTTGAAAACATATTCGGAGTATGCTGCTGCTGCTGCAGCTAAGTCGCTTCAGTCGTGTCCGACTCTGTGTGACCCCATAGACGGCAGCCCACCAGGCTCCGCCGTCCCTGGGATTCTCCAGACAAGAACACTGGAGTGGGTTGCCATTGCCTTCTCCATTGTGTGAAAGTGAAAAGTGAAAGTAAAATCTCTCAGTCACGTTCAACTGGTAGCGACCCCATGGACTGCAGCCTACCAGGCTCCTCCATCCATGAGATTTTCTAGGCAAGAGTACTGGAGTGGGGTGCCATTGCCTTCTCCACATTCGGAGTATAGACCATGTCTAATCAACTTTCATTCATGCCAAGTAACCTGCATATACAATATGCAAAAATATCCAAATATGCAAACACAGTATTTATTCAATTAAAAAAAATATTGTTGTATCATTGACTCAGTATTGCACTCTGACCTCCTTGTTTCTCAGGCTTTAGTCTCCTGGATAAAACTCCAATGTTGAAATATGTCTCCTAAAACTCTGTCTCTTCTGTTATCCAAACCAGGGTACATAATACTTAATTTATAAAAGTGTCTCTCTTAAGGACTTGAAATTTTTCCTCTGAAACCTTCTGTTGTACTTATTGTTTTCTAACTTATACAATTTCTACTTTTTAAAGTGCCCTACTATCATCACTGAATTTTCATTCCTTGAAGGATGAACACTATGTCTTAACTGTTATTTGTACTTTTTCTAAGAGGAATGTATGTTATTACTGAGAGCCTAGTCTACCACAGGTATTAAAAAAGGAGGATGAAATTAACAATTATTAAGATTACACAAGTATGCTACATGATATTTATGTCCTTTAACTTTTGTAATCAGATTATTTTGCCTAAAATTTTCGATGAAAAAGACTTGAAAGACTGCTAACTTTTTTCCCAGTAAGTAAGAGAGAAAGTCAAGTTTAGTACAGTTAAGCAAAACACATGTACTTGCTATTTTATGTATTACCACTTCATTAATAATAAATTTCTTTTTATCAACCAACCTTTGCAGACACAGTTTATTTACATATCCAGGACAAAATCTTCCAGAATAAGGTTTAGTACAAAAATATTTTAGAGTCCATGATGTTGGAGACTGTGTCCTTGACATCCTTATTTCTCAGACTGTAGATCAGGGAATTCAACATGGGGATGACCACTGTGTAAACACAGATGCCACTTTGACTGTGTGCCTGGAGGGTGTGGAGTTGGGCACAGAGTAGAGGGAAGAGGATGGCGCCAGGGAAGATGCTGATGGCAGTCAGGCAGGAGGCTTAAGTGGAGAAGGCTTTGCAGCAACCACAGGCTGAAGGCATCTTGAGGATAGTGACGACAATAAACACATAAGACAGAAGAATGATGAAGAGTGTGCTGACCTCATTAAAGGTGGAGAAAATTAAAAGCAGGAACTGGTTGAGATAAGTATCAGAGCAAGAGAGGGAAAGCAGGGAAGATAATTCACACAAGTGATCAATTGTGTTGAACCCTCGATAATTTGATAACAGTACAATTGAGTATCAAGGAGCAAGCTACTCCCCAAGCATAAGATCCAACCACTAACGTGGCACAGAGTCTTGGGGACATGGCCACCATGTAGAGCAGAGGGCTGCAGATGGCCACGAAGCAGTCTTAGGCCATCACAGCTAATAAAAAGGACTCAGTCACCACAATGGTACAAAAGAAAAAGAATTGTATTACACAACCTACAATTGAAATGGTTCTGTCTTCTACCATGAGGTTCACCATGGTCTTGGGAGCAATGACGGAGGAATAAGAAAAGTCCACAAAGGGGAGGTGGCTGAGGAAAAAGTACATGGGGGTGTGCAGTTTGGGGTTAATTTTGATGGTTGCAATCATCCCAAGATTCCCTGCCACTGTGACACTGTAGATGGTGAAGAATGTCAAGAAGAGGGGGACTTGCAACTCTGGGTAATCAGAGAAGCCCAGGAAAGTGAACACGGCCCCACTTTTATTTCTCTCTGATAGAAACATAGCTTCTGTTTGTCAGAATCTGAATCAGTCCTAGAAAGAAAAATATTAAGGGAAATAAGGATGTAAGACACTTGGTTAACTATTCTTAGCAAAGCTGGAAGATGAAGCAAAGTGTCTCTTTTAGAATCTGTGTATTTTATATGCATGCTATGCTAAATGTCTAATTTTTTTTTAATGACAATCATTTAAACATTTAATTTAAGTAAAATTATAATTATTGAACTTTCTTAGTTCTCAATTTTAATTTTTAATATTTCAAAGTAAAAAAATGAGTTCAAGTCACTTGGGATTATTTTAAATGAAATCCTCCCATAATACTTTCAGATTTTCTTGAACATTATAATTTCATAAAAGATTAATTTACCGTAGTACCAGAGCTATTTATTTCAGTTGTATAACTAATAGCAAAAATGATTAAACTTCTAAAATTAAATTTTGCATTGTATGTTCAGAATGTGACATTAAAAATGACACCCCTAACACTTTACATGTGCCCCATTACTATTCATTCCATATAGCACTTTAATAGTTGTTTTACTTCTGACTCAGTAAACTTGTTTTCAAAATAAAATAATTTTTCACAGAGTGTGTTTCTCAACCTAGCAAGTCCAGTTTGTCAATCCCCATCATTGTTTGAGGAATAATAATATTGAAAAAATAATAAAGATAATCTAGTCTAGTTATTTATTCTAGAGATGTCAAAACAGAAGATGGAGATCTTCTGTTGACTTTCCCTGTACCATGCAAATAAGGCCCAATCTACACATCTATGACACGAACCATGATCCAGGCTCCCAGCAGTTATCCATTAGTCTACAGTAATCTTGATCTTTGTTCAAGGTCCAGATGCTATTTTCTTTATTTATTATCATAGTTTCAATTTATGACAAACTGGAGACTTTGGGAATGTGCCTGATGAAAGTATTCATATCACAGAGCTATACTAGAAAACATCAAAGAAAGAAATTTGAGAAAAATATTCTCTGAGAAAGAATAGCTACCCTTATTAAAGATTCTAACTTAGAAATGTCCAGTTCTTGGCCTTTCTTTCTTTTGTTTCTCTCTTCAAGGTGCATAGGGTATTTATTCTGTCCCTATATTACCTGTAAAGAAGAAAGATTAAATACTTGAGGTAGCACTGTACTATGGAAACACTTCATGAGAAAATAGTAATATAAAATAATTCCATTTCTCTAATTGGTGACCAATACCTCTAAGATCCTACTGAACCAGAACCAGAAGCTCTTTATCTATCATTTCTGGTAAAGTTCTCCTTAGTTTCACAACTTGAGAAATAGATTTCAGATGGCCATCAATGCAGAGATCAGATCATATGCAAAACAAAGAACTCAAGATTCTTATCTCTTCCTAAACTCATAAATTTGAGTATTGAAGACATCCTATCACAAAGCTGGATGTTCTAAATATAATTAATTTATCTAAAGTGATTAAACATTCATTTTATTTTATTTATTTATTTTCTATTGATGTGGACCATTTTTAAAGTCTTTATTGAATTTGTGACAATATCGCTTCTGTTTTATGTTTTGTGTTTTTGGCCATGAGGCATGTGGGATTACAGATCTCTGACCAGGGATCAAATCTGTACCCCTGCATTGGCTAAGTTCTAACCACTGAGTCACCAGGGAATTTCCTAAACACTCATTTTAAATTAATGTTACATTTGATATAGCTATCCTACATTCCCCCACCCCCATTTTGTTGTAATTTTTCCTCTCAGAGCCGCTTTATTTTCTTAAGTAAAAATGGTCGTTTTTCCTTGTATCATTATAGAGTTTGCTTGATATTTCTTTTTCAAAATACTTGTCCTTTGTACCTCAAAAACATTTGTAGTAACAAGACAATGCTCATTCCCCAGATTCTCAGAACTCTTCTCATCCCACATTTCAGGCATCTCTTGTTTAAGGGCCTGTTATTCAGGGTCTTGGACTTCCTAGGTGGCTCCATGGCAAAGAATCCTCCTTCCTGAGGATGCAAGAGTCACAGAAAACCCGGGTTTGATCCCTGGGTTGGGAAGACCCCCTGGAGGAGTAAATGGCCACCTGGTTCAGTAGTCTTCCCAGGATAATCCCATGGATAGAGGAGCCTGGCACAGCACTGTACAGGACTGAAGCACTGAGCACCCACACATGCTCACTCAGGAGCTCAGCTGAGTCAGCTTTAATACAGAGCTCTGTAGGCTGCATGCAGTTCCTTGAAACCTCAGAAAGGCAATTTTCAATGACTAGATAATTCTCAAGAATATCTATATATAAATGGTAAATTTCCCTCCACACTTTTTCCCTAGGTTCCCAACTTTGAAATTAATATTAATCTGTCTTGAGAATCTAATGCATACCTGCTGATGTTGAAAGCAGGATCTGTCCTGTTTGGAAGTGATGGATATATTCTTATATCCAGAGTCACATCCGTTGGGGCGTAAACCCTAGAGACTATCTGTTGCCTAATTCTCTTAAAACCATGAAATAAACATTTCTAATTAATCACCATTCTCTGATGTAATTTCTGTGTCCCAGAAAAACAGGGAACAGTGTTAAGGGCATTTCATATGAAAATTTATACGTTTAAGTTACTCCTCTCAGATTCTTCATCACTCTGATATTTTTTTACACTTATCAAAAGTATGTAATTATAGAAGTCAGCATTATCAAATATTAATTGAATGATTACAATATGCCAAGCATAACCCTTTTCTTCCAGACTTTCAATCTAATCAAATGGCATTAGAATGAAGAGTTCTTCATGATTTATTGACTTAAAGCAGAAATATTTACAAGCTTAATTATTAAGTTGGGAAAATGATCTAGTCCCTTTTAAATATTTCTTTTATTCCATCACCACATCAACTCCATTAATTACTTTTAGATATGAATTATTGAAATAACATGTATTTATTGAAGAAAACATGAACTATATAAGTTGAAAAACACTTTAGAAATAATTGTTGTCAAATCAACTACATTGGGAATATTGCATTCAACTTTAGACAAACATGACTGATACTACCTGACTACCTGAAGTAAAATAAAAAGGTGACCATCACCTTAATGTGGCTCTCATTTATCGCCTGATATGATGTGATGAGAGAAGCTTTACTTCTGTGATATTCCTTTCCTCAAGCCAATGTGAGAAAATAATTAGGAAAGTCCACATTTGAAAGTATTCTACAGGATACCTCACCAGTATCCCTTAGAGTGGTAAGAGCCAAAAAAAAAAAAAAAAAGAAAAGAAAAGAAAGAAAGAAAGAAAAAGAAAATTGAAGAAGCATCACAGACCAGAGGAGATTTGGAAGACATGATGACTTAATGCAATGTGGTACCTAGACTGGATTCTAGACAAGAAAGGTGGCATTAATGGTGGTGGTGAGGGGAGGGGAGCAAGAAACTGATAAAATGCAATAAAATTTACTTTTAAAAAATAGTAGTGTACCTATCGAGGAAGGCAATGGCACCCCACCCCAGTACTTTTGCCTGGAAAATCCCATGGATAGAGGATCCTGGTGGGCTCCAGTCCATGGGGTAGCTAGGAGTCGGACACGACTGAGCGACTTCACTTTCACTTTTCACTTTCATGCATTGGAGAAGGAAATGGCAGCCCACTCCATTATTCTTGCCTGGAGAATCCCAGGGACGGGGGAGCCTGGTGAGCTTCTGTCTTTGGGGTCGCACAGAGTCGGACATGACTGAAGCGACTTAGCAGCAGCAGCAGCAGTGTACCTATATTTATTTTTAAGTTTTTAAAAAATTTTATTGTGGTAAGAACACAACATGGCACACCTTCTTAGATTTTAAGGGTACCCATACAGCATTGGGGCTTGGAAGAGGGGACAATGGAGAGATGTTTGTCAAGGGGACAAAGTTTCAATTATGAAAGATGAATAAACTTTGAAAATGTACAACAATGTAATTGCAATTAACAGTACAACATTTTATACTTGAAATGTGGTAAGAGAGTAGAATTTAACTATTTTCAACATGAAGAAAAAATAAAATTATAAGACATGAAGTAATTGATATGCTAATTATCTTGATTGTTATTATTTCACTATATATGTATGTACATATACACACATATAAACATCAACTATATTCCTTAGATATGTACAATTTGTTTTTGTCAATTATACCTCAATAATTCTAAAAAAAATAAAAAGAAGTAATTAAAAATAGAAATATTTATTAAATAACAAAGATAAATTTTGCTGTGACTTTTTATTATTCAACATTTTTGGAGTCTATGGGAATGATTATGGAGCATGGGGAGAAGACATTTAAGCTTTTAACTTTCATATATAAAGGTTTCTAAAGCTGCTGTTAATGTTTCTTCAGGTTTTCCAAGAAAATAGAATCACATGAGGAAGCAATAATTAATTATAATTGCTTGCTTTGAGGCCTCTGAAGAATAAGGCAAGTGATTTTCTCCAGGGCACTTGTGCCACAAGGAGTGGAGAGACATGTCTCAACCTCTTTCCCAAGCTGCTGAGACCTCCAGAGGCTGGAAGGTGGGGTGCCTTTTCCACCAGCAGGTCTGTCTGTAGGTCTGAGAAAATATGGATATTCTTTACATGTAATGTATCTAAAAGATACCTTAGGTTCACTCATTCTTTCATGAGAAAAAGTTTTTTGGGGAAATTTAGAGTCACTGCCAACATTAAGTATCAGGAACAGGAAGTGCATACTTTCTAGCAAGCTTTGTAGAGGGGCCTGGCTTAGCTGAGCTCCTTTGTAGTAGTGTCCTGAATAAATGTTTCCTGGGAGTGGGGAAGCAGAGAGTCTCTGAGAGTTTTCATGTACATGTCTCTCTAATTCTTTGAGTTTTTGGAAGAATTGTGCAAGGGAACAGAAGTAGGTATTTAAACAAAACTGAATTGAGGAGGATAAAATGAACCTCTGGAGACAAAGAATCAAAAGGTTCAGCTCCAAATCAGATTTTAGAGCATGGGAAAAACAAATGCTTACAAGAACAAAAAAAAAAAAAAAAAATGGGGAGAAATTACAAGGATAAAGATTTTAGATACCAGTGCATTCCAGATTCAACAATAATACAGATTGTTTAAACTATACAATAGCAACATTTGGGGGATAAGAAACTAGATGTTTAATTTGGACATAATTCAGACAGAAGAACCTGAAAATCTACCAGGAAATAAGGCAATATTTCTCAACTACAGATGATTATGAACTTCCTCTCCACCCCCCACATGGACATTTGACAATATCTGGAGGTATTTTTGATTGTCATAACGAATGTACCACAGTGATTGGACAGAGGTCAGAGATGCTGTTATATACATGGTAGCATGCATAGGGTAGCTCCCTATAAAAATAAAAACCCAACATGAAATATTGATAGTACCAAGCTTGAGAAACTCTGAAAATTATAATCAATAAATAATTTATAACAATGAGAATTGACTTGGGAAGATTTCCTTCTGATTGATCCTTAAATCTTTAGATATCTGAACACACAGAGCCATCAAGAGTTCTTACTGTTATGTGGGACCTCTTGCCTTTAAGGCGGGTACATCTAGAACCAGTTGGTTCTAGGTTTGAGAAGTAGAGATGATCTTACCAGAAATGTTAGTCTAAGGAAGAAATCTTGTTCATAAGGAAAGATAACTAAAGGAAATTAACTATCTGGTGTGTATGAAACAGCTCTAAAGCAAGGACAGCTCCAGGTGAGATGAGATGTGCCACATTGTTAACACCTCACACCATTGCCACCACGTGTTTGTCAAAACCTCTGCTGCTAAGTCACTTCAATCGTGTCCGACTTTGTGTGACCCCATAGAAGGCAGGCCATCAGGCTCCGCTGTCCCAGGGATTCTTGAGGCAAGAACATTGGAGTGGGTTGCCATTTCCTTCTCCACTGCATGAAAGTGAAAAGTGAAAGTGAAGTCGCTCAGTCGTATCTGACTCTTAGCGACCCCATAGACTGTAGCCTACCAGGTTCCTCCGTCCATGGGACTTTCCAGGAAAGAATACTGGAGTGGGGCAAGTTCATGTGTGTGTGTAAGCATTTATGTGTATGTACACCTATACAAACCTATATTATATATAAAATTTTTGTACTACTATTTAAAATAAAAAAGATATTTCTTAATAAAATGTCAAAGTCTTAAAAAAAAATCTGCACAGAAAAGGATATGATCAACAGAAAGAAGAGGCAGCAGAGTGGAGGAAATATTTGCAATGCATGTATCTGATAAAGCAAGGGTCCTCAAATTTCAGGATTTAATGCCTGACGATCTGAGGTGGGCCTGATAATAAAAGTTTTATAGCAAACTAAATATGTGTGTCTTAACAGCCCATTACCCAAACCCACTTAAAACATTTTAGGTGGATCAAAGCAAAGAAGTAGGCTGGAAATTTTGCTGCTGCTACTGCTAAGTCGTTTCAGTCGTGTCTGACTCTATGTGACCCCATAGACAGCAGCCCACCAGGCTCCACCATCCCTGGGATTCTCCAGGCAAGAACACTGGAGTTGCCATTTCCTTCTCCAATGCATGAAAGTGAAAAGTGAAAGTGAAGTCTCTCAGATCAGATCAGATCAGTCGCTCAGTCATGTCCGATTCTTTGCGACCCCATGAACTGCAGCACGCCAGGCCTCCCTGTCCCTCAGCAACTCCCGGGGGTCACTCAGACTCGCATCCATCGAGTCAGTGATGCCATCCAGCCATCTCATCCTCTGTCGTTCCCTTCTCCTCCTGCCCCCAATCCCTCCCAGGATCAGAGTCTTCTCCAGTGAGTCAACTCTTCGCATGAGGTGGCCAAAATACTGGAGTTTCAGCTTGAGCATCATTCCCTCCAAAGAAATCCCAGGGCTGATCTCCTTCAGAATGGACCGGCTGGATCTCCTTGCAGTCCAAGGGACTCTCAAGAGTCTTCTCCAACACCACAGTTCAAAAGCAGCAATTCTTCAGCACTCAGCCTTCTTCACAGTCCAGCTCTCACATCCATACATGACCACAGGAAAGACCATAGCCTTGACTAGGTGAACCTTTGTTGGCAAAGTGATGTCTCTGCTTTTGAATATGCTATCTAGGTTGGTAACAACTTTCCTTCCAAGAAGTAAGCGTCTTTTAATTTCATGACTGCAGTCACCATCTGCAGTGATTTTGGAGCCCAGAAAAAGAAAGTCTGACACTGTTTCCACTGTTTCTCCATCTAGTTCCCATGTAGTGATGGGACCAGATGCCATGATCTTAGTTTTCTGAATGTTGAGCTTTAAGCCAACCTTTTCACTCTCCACTTTCACTTTCATCAAGAGGCTTTTTAGTTCCTCTTCACTTTCTGCCATAAGGGTGGTATCATCTGCATATCTGAGGTTATTGATATTTCTCCCACCAATCTTGATTCCAGCTTGTGTTTCTTCCAGTCCAGCATTTCTCATGATGTACTCTACATATAAGTTAAACAAACATGGTGACAATATACAGCCTTGACATACTCCTTTTCCTATTTGGAACCAGTCTGTTGTTCCATGTCCAGTTCTAACTGTTGCTTCCTGACCTGCATACAGATTTCTCAAGAGGAAGATCAGGTGGTCTGGTATTCCCATCTCCTTCAGAATTTTCCACACTTTATTGTGATCTACACAGTCAAAGGCTTTGGCATAGTCAATATAGCAGAAATAGATGTTTTTCTGGAACTCTCTTGCTTTTTCCATGATCCAGTGGATGTTGGCAATTTGATCTCTGGTTCCTCTGCCTTTTCTAAAACCAGCTTGAACATCAGGAAGTTCACGGTTCACATATTGCTGAAGCCTGGCTTGGAGAATTTTGAGCATTACTTTACTAGCGTGTGAGATGAGTGCAATTGTGCGGTAGTTTGAGCACTCTTTGGTATTGCCTTTCTTTGGGATGGGGATGAAAACTGATCTTTTCCAATCTTGTGGCCACTGCTGAGTTTTCCAGATTTGCTGGCATATTGAGTGCAGCACTTTCACAGAATCATCTTTCAGGATTCGGAATAGCTCCACTGGAATTCCATCACCTCCACAGTTGTGTCCAACTCTTTGCGACTCCATAGACTGCAGCCTACCAGGCTCCTCTGTCCAAGGGATTTTCTAGGCAAGAGTACTGGAGTGGGGTACCATTCCCTTCTCTGCAAATTTTGACATATATTCAATTCTATTCTTACAAGTTGACAAGATACAAATATTATTGTTCAGTCACTAAATCATGTTCAATACTTGTGACCCCATGGGTTGCAGCTCGTCAGGCTTCCCTGTCCTTCCCTATCTCCTGCAGTTTGCTCAGATTCATGTCCATTGAGTCAGGGATAAGTGAGTCAAAAAGAGTCACTCCAAGGTACCCTCATCTTGACTGTTCTTCCACTTCCAACACTGAGTCCACCATTTCACCCTTCTGCGAGCCTCTGATTTGGGACTTAGAGTCCCACTAGGAAAATATTTTGGAGCTCACCACTTTTCTGAGTGCTTCTTTCACATCCTTGCTCCTCAGCCTATAGATCAGGGGGTTCAGCATGGGGAACACTGGGTGTAGAACACTGTGGCCATTCTGTCAATGTCCATGCTGTTGCCAGAGTGGGGCCAGCAATAAATGAAAAGAATTGTTCCCTGTAAGACAGCAATGGCAGGGAGGTGAGAGGCACAGGTGGAAAAGGCTTTTCACCTTCCCTCTGCTGAGTGCATCCTCAGGATGGTGATGAGAATAAACAGGTAAGAGATAAGGATGATAACATTTGTGATGATCTCACTGAAATTGGCCACAATGTATAGCACCAATTGATTCACAATGACATCAGAGCAAGCAAGAGACAACAGCGGGGGTAGATCACAAAAGAAGTGGTTGATCACATTTGATCTGTACGATGGGATCTGTAGAGCTAAACACGAATGAATCACAGAACATATAGTAGCATTGAGATAGCAACAAGACACCAACTCCATGCAGAGATTTCAGGACATGGTGACCATGTATGTACAGCAGTGGGTCACAGATGGCCAAAAAGCGGTCATAGGCTATCACTGCTGGCAGAATGACCTCAGTTATCCCAAATGTGCAAAACAGGTAGAATTGCACAGTGCATTCCAGAAAGGAAATGGCTCTGCCTTCATTTAAGATGTTAGCTAGCATCTTCGGCGTGATGGTAGTGGAGTAAGAGAAATCCACAAAGGACAAGTGGCTGAGAAAAAAGTACATGGGAGTGTGGAGTCCAGAGCTGATCTGAATGAGAGCAATCATGCCCAGTTTCCCCAGATTGTGACTCTATAGACGGAAAGAAACAGCATGAAGAAGAAGACTGAGCTCAAGGGCATCTGAGAATCCAAGGAGGATGAAGTCTGTTACAGCAGTGCAGTTTTCCTTGTCCATGTCCTCACTTTACCATGGTTACAGAAAAATATTAACAGTTATTCTTCACTGGATCACTCCCAATCAGCTACTAAAAAGGACATGAGAATAAATAAGATAGTCAACTTTTTTTCAGCCAAGAAATAAAACATTGACATTTTTGAAGCTTAGGAAAAGTTCAGATATTGTAACCCACAAATGTATAGAGCTCACATTTATATTCACATGAAATAATTTTATATTCATGTGAAATAATTTATATTCACATGAAATAATTCACATCCATGAAAATCTGTGTGTTTAAACTGCTGCTGCTGCTAAGTCACTTCAGTTGTGTCTGACTGTGCGACCCCATAGACGGCAGCCCACCAGGCTCCCCCATTCCTGGGATTCTCCAGGCAAGAACACTGGAGTGGGTTGCCATTTCCTTCTCCAATGCATGAAAGTGAAAAGTGAAAGCGAAGTCTTTCAGTCATGTCTGACTCTTCACAAGCCCATGGACTGCAGCCTACCAGGCTCCTCTGTTCATGGGATTTTCCAGGCAAGAGTACTGGAGTGGGGTGCCATTGCCTTCTCATTTAAACTAGTTCTACACAATTTGCAGCTTGGAGCTGAGTCATTAGAAAGACATCAAACATTATTTAGTTAGCCATACTTGAAATTTAAATATCTTTTTTTTTTTTTTTTGTCGACTTTTTAATCAGTTATTGAAATACTGGAATCCTTGAGGATTTTTTTAATACTATACAGGAAATTTATTTATTTTGATGAAATGATGAGAAGTATGCTTATTTAAGATTATTAACACACAAGCATCATGTTTTTATTATTACTCTTTAAATGGAAAAGTGAAATTTATACTCTATTTTAGCATGTTTTTTCTATACAATTAGCCTAGTAATTTTTAAATTATGATATACAATGTTAGTCATTGTTTAGGAAATTTTTACTTAGGTCTAAACTTTCTGAGGAGAAGGCAATGGCACCCCCCTCCAGTACTCTTGCCCGGAAAATCCCAAGGACGGAAGAGCCTGGTAGGCTGCCGTCCATGGGGTCGCTAAGAGACAGCCATGACTGAGCGACCTCACTTTCACTTTTCACTTTCATGCACTGGAGAAGGAAATGGCAACACACTCCAATGTTCTTGCCTGGAGAATCCCAGGGGCGGGGGAGCCTGATGGGCTGCCGTCTATGGGGTCGCACAGAGTCGGACACGACTGAAGCGACTTAGCAGCAGCAGCAGCAAACTTTCTGTACTGTGACTGAAGCCTTTTAATACCTATTTGACAATTGAATTCACTAGTTTAATATAGTCAAGAAATAAAATTTGTGAATATTAAATTAACACAAGTTCTTATTGCCGCATTGTACTATTATTTATGATAGGAACTTAGAAACAAAATGTCAAAGAGTAGGGTAAAAGTTGAGCTACATGTATATTATGGGAAAATATGGAGCTTTCAGAAGAGCTTTCAATGACATGAAAAATGACTAAGAAAATGGCAAGTTAAAAATAGAAAGCCAGATCACAAAGACAGATACAGTATATCTATACTTAAGTCATCAGATCAAATCAGATCAGATCAGATCAGTCGCTCAGTCGTGTCCAACTCTTTGTGACCACATGAATTGCAGCACGCCAGGCCTCCCTGTCCATCACCAACTCCAGTAGTTCACTCAGACTCACGTCCATTGAGTCAGTGATGCTATCCAGCCATCTGATCCTCTGTAGTTCCCTTCTCCTCTTGCCCCCAGTCCCTCCCAGCATCAGAGTCTTCTCCAATGAGTCAACTCTTCTCATGAGGTGCCCAAAGTACTGGAGTTTCAGCTTTAGCATCATTCCTTCCAAAGTAATCTCAGGGCTGATCTCCTTCAGAATGAACTCGTTGGATCTCCTTGCAGTCCAAGGGACTCTCAAAAGTCTTCCCCAACACCACAGTTCAAAAGCATCAATTCTTCAGCGCTCAGCCTTCATCACAGTCCAACTCTCATATCTATACATGACCACACGAAAAACCATAGCCTTGACTAGATGAACCTTTGTTGGCAAAGTAATGTTTCTGCTTTTGAATATGCTATCTAGATTGGTCATAACATTCCTTCCAAGGAGTAAGCATCTCTTAATTTCATGGCTGGAGTCACCATCCACAGTGATTTTGGAGCCCAGAAAAATGAAGTCTGACACTGTTTTCACTATTTACCCATCTATTTCCCATGAAGTGATGGGACCAGATGCCATGATCTTCATTTTCTGAATGTTGAGCTTTAAGCCAACTTTTTCACTCTCCACTTTCACTTTCATCAAGAGACTTTTTAGTTCCTCTTCACTTTCTGCCATAAGGATGATGTCATCTGCATATCTGAGGTTATTGATATTTCTCCCAGCAATCTTGATTCCAGTTTGTGTTTATTCCAGTCCAGCATTTCTCATGATGTACTCTGCATATATGTTAAATAAACAGGGTGACAATATACAGCCTTGACGAACTCCTTTTTCCTGTTTGGAACCAGTCTGTTGTTCCATATCCAGTTATAACTATTGCTTCCTGACCTACATACAAATGTATCAAGAAGCATGTCAGGTAGACTGGTATTCCCATCTCTTTCAGAATTCTCCACATTTTATTGTGATCCAAACCGTTAAAGGCTTTGGCATAGTCAATAAAGTAGAAATAGATGCTTTTCTGGAACTCTCTTGCTTTTTCCATGATCCAGCAGATATTGGCAATTTGATCTCTGGTTCCTCTGCCTTTTCTAAAACCAGCTTGAACATCAGGAAGTTCACGTTTCACATATTGCTGAAGCCTGGCTTGGAGAATTTTGAGCATTGCTTTACTAGTGTGTGAAATGAGTGCAATTGTGCGGTAGTTTGAGCATTCTTTGGCATTGCCTTTTTGGGGGGATTGGAATGAAAACTGACCTTTTCCAGTCCTGTGGCCAGAATGTGGTCCACTGGAGAAGGGAATGGCAAACCACTTCAGTATTCTTGCCTTGAGAACCCCATGAATATTATGAAAAGGCAAAATGATAGGATACTGAAAGAGAAACTCCCCAGGTCAGTAGGTGCCCAATATGCTACTGGAGATCAGTGGAGAAATAACTTCAAAAAGAATGAAGGGATGCAGCCAAAGCAAAAAGAATACCCAGCTGTGGATTTTCGGTGATAGAAGCAAAGTCTGATGCTGTAAAGAGCAATATTGCATAGGAACCTGGAATGTCAGGTCCATGAATCAAGGCAAATTGGAAGTGGTCAAACAAGAGATTGCAAGAGTGAATGTCGACATTCTAGGAATCAGGGAACTAAAATGGACTGGAATGGGTCAATTTAACTCAGATGATCATTATATCTACTACTGTGGGCAGGAATACCTCAGAAGAAATGGAGTGGCCATGATGGTCAACAAAAGAGTCCAAACTGCTGTACTTGGATGCAATCTCAAAAACAAGAGAATGATCTCTGTTTGTTTCCAAGGCAAACAATTCAATATCACAGTAATCCAAGTCTATGCCCCAAACAGTAATGCTGAAGAAGCTGAACAGTTCTATGAAGACCTACAAGACCTTTTAGAACTAACACCCAAAAAAATGACCTTTTCCTTATAGGGACTGGAATGCAAAAGTAGGAAGTCAAGAAACACCTGGAGTAACAGGCAAATTTGGCCTTGGAACATGGAATGAAGCAGGGCAAAGACTAATAGAGTTTTGCCAAGAAAATGCACTGGTCATAACAAACACCCTCTTCCAACAACACAAGAGAAGACTATATATATGGACATCACCAGATGGTCAACACCGAAATCAGATTGATTATATTCTTTGCAGCCAAAGATGGAGAAGCTCTATACAGTCAGCAAAAATAAGACCAGGAGCTGACTGTGGCTCAGACCATGAACTCCTTATTGCCAAATTCATTCTGAAATTGAAGAAAGTAGGGAAAACAACTAGGTCAGGTATGACCTAAATCAAATCCCTTATGATTATACAGTGGAAGTGAGAAATAGATTTAAGGGCCTAGATCTGATAGAGTGCCTGATGAACTATGGAATGAGGTTCCTGACATTGTACAAGAGACAGGGATCAAGACCATCCCCATGGAAAAGAAATGCTAAAAGGCAAAATGGCTGTCTGGGGAGGCCT
Source organism: Tragelaphus eurycerus (assembly GCA_935064755.1). NCBI lineage: Eukaryota > Metazoa > Chordata > Mammalia > Artiodactyla > Bovidae > Tragelaphus > Tragelaphus eurycerus. The sequence continues at coordinate 340,333 of CAKXYN010000276.1, forward strand.
TACAAATAGCTGTGAAAAGAAGAGAAGCAAAAAGCAAAGGAGAAGGAAAGATATAAACATCTGAATGCAGAGTTCCATAGAATAGCAAGAAGAGATAAGAAAGCCGTCTTCAGCGATCAATGCAAAGAAATAGAGGAAAAGAACAGAATGGGAAAGACTAGAGATCTCTTCAAGAAAATCAGATACCAAAGGAATATTTCAAGCAATGATGGGCTTGATAAAGGTCAGAAATGGTATGGATCTAACAGAAGCAGACTATATTAAGAAGAGATGGCAAGAATACACAGAAAAACTGTATAAAAAAGATCTTCACGACCCAGATAATCACGATGATTTGATCACGGACCTAGAGCCAGACATCCTGGAATGTGAAGTCAAGTGGGCCTTAGAAAGCATCACTACAAACAAAGCTAGTGGAGGTGATGGAATTCCAATTGAGCTATTCCAAATCCTGAAAGTTGATCCTGTGAAAGTGCTACACTCAATATGCCAGCAAATTTGGAAAACTCATCAGTGGCCACAGGACTGGAAAAGGTCAGTTTTCATTCTAATCCCCAAAAAAGGCAATGCCAAAGAAATATAATCTGGCCCCAAATGTTAATAGTATCACATTTGAGAAACTGTTGTAGAGATACATGGCCTTGGCACAAGGTCAAACTACTGGCTATCCTGTCTGCTTCAGAGGTGGTTCACATGCCTCTGCTCCTCCGTCCACAGTCCTGAGGACCCCTAACCACCACTCTCAGCATCAGGGTAACTCTCAGGAGAATCTCCCTGCTCTCTTTTCCAGGTTCTGTGGACGGAGTTAATGTGAGAGAAAAAGAAGAGGGAAGAGGAGAGGAATCAGCATATTTCCCAATTGGTTCACATTCTTTTCCCTGTTACACTAATAGCCATTACAAGATATATCATTCTATAGATCGAACTGCTCCCATTTCCTGTCAAGATCATTTTTCAGTAGGTAAAGGGAAAATACTTTCATAGAATTCTCCAAATTTGGGATTTGTTAAAACATTCTCCAAATACAGACTTCTAAAAATTATTTCTAATGTAATTTCCCTCTTTTACAATACCTCCTTCTCTGACATGTGGCTAAATAATAATTCACCCTCATTAGAAAACAAACAAAGAGGTTTCCAGACATCAGGAAATATCATTCAGTCCATTCCTCCCCAAAATATAGTCTGACCAACCTGTTGATCGGTATTGCTCCCTGTGTTTCTGAGGATGCAATGAGGGAAAGTGTCACAGGCTTTATGTTTTCATGTGTGTGTATCCAGGGGGCCCACATCCCTTGAGATGCCAGAACCAATCGTTGGTCTCTGTGGGATCTCAACCAAATATCAAGAAAACAACATCGTCTTGGGACTCAAACAATGAATGACTTTCATAAGATGTAAAAAGAGTGGGGGAACTCTCCTGAGATGGTAAATGTTATTGTAAGACAACATGATTTCTTTCAGAGTTTATGATAAATTAAAGTTTTGTAAGCTGCATGCAGACATTGCACTATGAACCAGATAATGTTGCCATTAGGACATATGTGAATGAGTCTTATAAATTTTGTCAGTCTTACACTCAAAGCTCTTTTCTGGAGGACATAGGGTCTAAAGTCTCAACAGCATCCTGCCAAATACCAGAAAGGGTTGCAAACAATGAACCGCCTTTGCTGGGAATAATAGCAACTGCTCACACTTACTCATCACTTTATATGTTTTAGGTATTGTTCTGAATACAACTATTAACACATTTCATTTTAAGTACAGTTATGCAGCTTTGTTAATGTGGCATTGAGGCACAGGCAGTTGTCACTTGCACAAAGTCACAGATGGAATCACTGATAGATTGAGCGTATGTGTTGCATTTTGGTTTCTTTACCCATATGGTTCTGTGAGGAAGAGCAGAGCTGATGGACAGTGCTGGATGCAGACCTTACTCACTGCAGAGACTGTTTATGTGTCTGCCTGCAGGGTCTCTCCCAGGTCTGCTGCTTCTTTGCCTGTGTAATCTTCTGAAACTGACAGGGTTTGAACAATACGATGTGGTTTCTCCTCCTGAATATACCAAACATTCACGAACTCCATGACTCTAAATAGTACCAAGTAAACTGGTTCCCAAATTCTCAACAGCTTTCATGTGTTTCCCTAAGATTGATTCATGTGACAATTTCCCGAGATCATGGAGTGTTTCTGCCTCTCCATTCCACCCAGTACTTTCACTATTCCTTTTGTTTCATTTTTCAAAAGTAAAGATTCCTGTTATCCATTCACATATTACTGTGAGAATTACTCAAATTAGAAAAGTAACAGCAAACTTCCAAAATCTAAAACATAAGAACACTGTGAAATGCTGTGTTCCATGAAGCCTGAAATTTGTTTGAATTAAGACATTTCAAGCCAATAGAATGACTTCTTGTTTCCTTCTAGATTATATAACTTTCTTTTCTCAGAAAATATGGGCATTGGTCATGTATTTTAGCCAATACAGTGATGTTTTGGTATTGTATATAAAACTCATTAGTATTATATATAGTAAATTCATAATGATATCTCATTAGCATCATTTTTTTTGTCATTGTTCTTAGTATACTCTGAAAGCATTGTCACAAAATGCATCTCCCTGGGGAGAGTCTCATGGCAGAAAGACTAAAAAAACAGCATTATTTGCAGTAATGTTTATATTATCTATGCAATCCACTCATCAGATCAGATCAGATCAGTCGCTCAGTCTCGTGTCCGACTCTCTGCGACCCCATGAACTGCAGCACGCCAGGCCTCCCTATCCATCACCAGCTCTCGGAGGTCACCCAGACTCACATTCATCGAGTCACTGATGCCATCCAGCCATCTCATCCTCTGTCGTCCCCTTCTCCTCGTGCCCTCAATCCCTCCCAGCATCAGAGTCTTCTCCAATGAGTCAACTCTTCACATGAGGTGGCCAAAATACTGGAGTTTCAGCTTGAGCATCATTCCATCCAAAGAAATTGAGGTCTGATCTCCTTCAGAATGGACCGGTTGGATCTCCTTGCAGTCCAAGGGACTCTCAAGAGTCTTCTCCAACACCACAGTTCAAAAGCATCAATTCTTCGGCGCTCAGCCTTCTTCACAGTCCAGCTCTCACATCCATACATGACCACAGGAAAGACCATAGCCTTGACTAGGCGAACCTTTGTTGGCAAAGTGATGTCTCTGCTTTTGAATATGCTATCTAGGTTGGCCATAACCTTCCTTCCAAGGAGTAAGCGTCTTTTAATTTCATGGCTGCAGTCACCATCTGCAGTGATTTTGGAGCCCAGAAAAAGAAAGTCTGACACTGTTTCCACTGTTTCTCCATCTATTTCCTATGTAGTGATGGGACCAGATGCCATGATCTTAGTTTTCTGAATGTTGAGCTTTAAGCCAACCTTTTCACTCTCCAATTTCACTTTCATCAAGAGGCTTTTTAGTTCCTCTTCACTTTCTGTCATAAGGGTGGTATCATCTGCATATCTGAGGTTATTGATATTTCTCCCAGCAATCTTGATTCCAGCTTGTGTTTCCTCCAGTCCAGCATTTATCATGATGTACTCTGCATATAAGTTAAATAAACATGGTGACAATATACAGCCTTGACGTACTCCTTTTCCTATTTGGAACCAGTCTGTTGTTCCATGACCAGTTCTAACTGGTGATTCCTGACCTGCATACAGATTTCTCAAGAGGCAGATCAGGTGGTCTGGTATTCCCATCTCTCTCAGAATTTTCCACAGTGTATTGTGATCTACACAGTCAAAGGCTTTGACATAGTCAATAAAGCGGAAATAGATGGTTTTCTGGAACTCTCTTGCTTTTTCCATGATCCAGCGGATGTTGGCAATTTGATCTCTGGTTCCTCTGCCTTTTCTAAATCCAGCTTGAACATCAGGAAGTTCACGGTTCACATATTGCTGAAGCCTGGCTTGGAGAATTTTGAGCATTACTTTACTAGCGTGTGAGATGAGTACAATTGTGCGGTAGTTTGAGCACTCTTTGGCATTGCCTTTCTTTGGGATTGGGATGAAAACTGACCTTTTCCAATCTTGTGTCCACTGCTGAGTTTTCCAAATTTGCTGGCATATTGAGTGCAGCACTTTCACAGCATCATCTTTCAGGATTTGGAACAGCTCCACTGGAATTCCGTCACCTCCACTAGCTTTGTTCCTAGTGATGCTTTCTAAGGCCCACTTGACTTCACATTCCAAGATGTCTGGCTCTAGGTCAGTGATCACATCATCATGATTATCTGGGTCGTGAAGCTCTTTTTTGTACAGTTCTTCTGTGTATTCTTGCCACCTCTTCTTAATATCTTCTGCTTCCGTTAGGTCCACAACGTTTCTGTCCTTTATCGAGCCCATTTTTGCATGAAATGTTCCTTTGGTATCTCTGATTTTCTTGAATAGATCCTAAGTCTTTCCCATTCTGTTGTTTTCCTCTATTTCTTTGCATTGATCGCTGAAGAAGACTTTCTTATCTCTTCTTGCTATTCTTTGGAACTCTGCATTCAGATGTTTATATCTTTCCTTTTCTCCTTTGCTTTTCGCTTCTCTTCTTTTTGCAGCTATTTGCAAGGCCTCCCCAGACAGCCATTTTGCTTTTTTGCATTTCTTTTCCATGGGGATGGTCTTGATTCCTGTCTCCTGTACAATGTCAGGAACCTCATTCCATAGTTCATCAGGTACTCTATCTATCAGATCTAGGCCCTTAAATCTATTTCTCACTTCCACTGTATAATCATAAGGGATTTGATTTAGGTCATACCTGAATGGTCTAGTAGTTTTCCCTACTTTCTTCAATTTCAGTCTGAATTTGGCAATAAGGAGTTCATGGTCTGAGCCACAGTCAGCTCCTGGTCTTGTTTTTGCTGATTGGATAGCGCTTCTCCATCTTTGGCTGCAAAGAATATAATCGATCTGATTTCAGTGTTGACCATCTGGTGATGTCCATGTATAGAGTCTTCTCTTGTGTTGTTGGAAGAGGGTATTTGCTATGACCAATGCATTTTCTTGGCAAAACTCTATTAGTCTTTTCCCTGTTTCATTCCGTGTTCCAAGGCCAAATTTGCCTGTTACTCCAGGTGTTTCTTGACTTCCTACTTTTGCATTCCAGTCCCCTATAATGAAAAGGACATCTTTTTTGGGTGTTAGTTCTAAAAGGTCTTGTAGGTCTTCATAGAACCGTTCAACTTCAGTTTCTTCAGCATTACTGGTTGGGGCATAGACTTGGATTACTGTGAGATTGAATGGTTTGCCTTGGAAACGAACAAAAATCATTCTGTCGTTTTTGAGATTGCATCCAAGTACTGCATTTCAGACTCTTTTGTTGACCATGATGGCCACACAGTTTCTTCTGAGGGATTCCTGCCCACAGTAGTAGATATAATGGTCCTCTGAGTTAAATTCACCCATTCCAGTCCATTTTAGTTCGCTAATTCCTAGAATGTCAACATTTACTCTTGCCATCTCTTGTTTGACCACTTCCAATGTGCCTTGATTCATGGACCTGACATTCCAGGTTCCTATGCAATATTGTTCATTACAGCATCGTACTTTACTTCTATCACCAGACACATCTACAGCTGGGTATTCTTTCTGCTTTGGTTCCATCCCTTCATTCTTTCTGGAGTTATTTCTCCACTGATCTCCAGTAGCATATTGGGCCCTTACTGACCTGGGAAGTTTCTCTTTCATTATCCTATCATTTTGCCTTTTCATACTGTTCATGGGGTTGTCAAGGCAAGAATACTGAAGTCGTTTGCCATTCCCTTCTCCAGCGGACCACACCCTGTCAGATGTCTCCACCATGACCCACCCATCCTGGGTTGCCCCACAGGCATGGCTTAATTTCATTGAGTTAGACAAGGCTGTGGTCCTGGTGTGATTAGATTGACTAGTTTTCTGTGAGTATGGTTTCAGTGTATTTGCCCTCACTGCTTTGCATATGTATCTTAAAGACGAAGCAGAAACTTTTCTTAAAATTGATTTAAATATAAATATTTAACTGAAATTTATTTTATAGGCATTGTGCATAAATTAAATACTACAAATTCTAAGATCTAAGTTTTTGATAACCTGTATTTATATCACATAAGATCATATTGTTTGAGTGAATCATTTCATCAAAAGATTCAATGACATCAACAATATGTTAAATTTTCTAAACTTTTTAATTGTACATTTTAACTGAGCTGCCTCCAAGCAGACAGAAAGCAGAAATGCTGAACTGCTATATGATAAGACTTGGGAAGGTGATTGTGGCAGCATCAGAAATTAAGAAAATAAGTTGTATTTTAAGACAGTATAACAAACTACTCCAAAACATATGAGTTAAAATACCTATGTTTATTGTATGGATCACAGTTACATAAGTCACTCAGGCAGTTCTGATGATATGATTCAGAGGTGACTGATTTTCGCTAATATGTTTGTGAAAGTCATTCAGTCATGTCCGACTCTGCGATCCCATGCACTTCTCCATGTTTGCGATCCCATGGAATTCTCTAGCCCAGAATACTGGAGAGGGTAGCCTTTCCCTCCTCCAGGTGATCTTCCCAACCCAGGGATCGAACACAGGTCTCCCACACTGCAGCAGATTCTTTACGAGCTTAGCCACAAGGGAAGCCCAAGAATACTGAAGTGAGTAGCCTGTCCCTTCTCCAGCGAATCTTCATGACCCAGGAATCAAACTGGGGTCTCCTGCATTGCAAGAAGATTCTTTACCAACTGAGCTATCAGGGAAGCTGGTATGTTTATATGTGTTATTAGATTGTCAGGCTTGATGATCTAAGAGAGCTCATACTTCAATCTGGAGGTTGGCTAAATGCTGTTTCATGGGATAGTATTGTGACCTATATTGCTCATTTACCAATATGCTAATCTGTGCTTGTTCACATGACAGCTATTCTAAGAGTTTGTGCAAATTCCAAAAGATTTTGACATTGCTACAGGGCCTTTCTTGTAACTGACACAGTATTTCACTTCAAGGACCTTATACCAGACAAAATCACTCACAGAAGTAGCCTAAAATTTAAAAAAAAAAGTTGAGGAATTGATTTGACCATTTGATCAGAAGAAAAGAGAAATGTGGGCATGCCTAGTTAAGTGGAGAATTGGGATCATCCTTGCAGTATATCACACAGGGTAAAAAAAAAAAAAAAAATCCTTTTGAAAGACAGAATCTCCAAAAATTTAGCCTTAAGCAAACTCGAAGCCAATCTAATTTTGTTTAAAGTATTACTTTGAAACATTTGGTGAAAGATCATTTTAAAAAATTGAATAAAAGATCAGCATGTCAGTACGATTTCAGCACAATTTCTGACAGAGTTTCTATTTCCATTTACCATTAATACTCCCAAATATTCTCAGTGTTTTCATCTATTAAAAAGTGGGCATTGAGAAATTTGTTTAGACATATTGATTAGAGAAGGAGAAGGGTGTTTAAGTTATTCAAGCAAAAGTGAGCTACTGATGTTAGAGAAATCTGGTATTTCTAATTTGCCTTATTAAATAAACCCTAATACCAATGTCCAGGCTTCCTGGGGGCTCAGCAGTGAAGAATCTGCCTGCCACTCTAGGAGACATGGGTTCAACCCCTGAGTCTGGAAGATCACCTAGAGAAGGAAATGGCTATCCACTCCAGTATTCTTATCTGGGAGATCATATGGAGAGAGGAATCTATTGGGCTACAGTCCAGGGGGCTGCAAAAAGTCTGACATGACTTAGTAAATCACAACAACCATAACAAAGCTGATGGCTATCTGGTTTACATTTTATTTTGAATATGGTTACATAGGTAATTAGTTTTCAAATCTCTGGGCAACTGCAAGCACTTTTTTTTTTTTTTTTTTTTTTTTTTTTTAAGGTATGAATTCAGTTGAGAAGGATACAGATGTTATATTTAGGGAAAAAACATGAAGAATTGATAATATTTTTGATATCTTCATAGGCAAAATAATAGAAAATGAAAGTGGCTTCATCATGTTTGACTCTTTGTGACCTCATGGACTATATAGTGCATGAAATTCTCCAAGCCAGAATGCTGGAGGGGGTAGCCTTTCCCTTCTCCAGGGGATCTTCCCAACCCAGGGATCAAACCTAGGTCTTCTGCATTGCAGGCAGATTTTTTACCAGCTGAGCCACAAGGGAAGCCCAGGATAATAGAAAGAAATGCCAATTGTGTAGTCACTTGTCATGCTTCCCTTTTGCATGTAAGATGTTCTGAGAATGAGTTCTCCATTTTTAAGCCTCTGGTGGAGTTTATCATAGCTATTCATGTTGCCATATTGGAGTTCTTTTGAAAACATATTCAGAATATAGATAGTGTCTTATCAACTTTCCTTCATGCCAAGTAACCTGTGTATACAATACAACCCAAATACTCCAACACACAGGCAGATATACACATGAGTTATACAGCATTCACTCAGAAATTTTGTTGTGTCATTAGCACATTGTTACATTCTGATCTCCCTGTTTGTCATGATTTAGTCTCCTGGATGAGAATCCTGCAGTGAAATATGTCTCCTAAAATCCTGTCTCTTCAGTTATCCAAGAGAAGTCAGTACAATACCTGTTTCATGAGGGACTTGAACTTTTTTTTTTTTTTCTCCTCTCAAATCCATTGTGATGCTATTTATCTAACTTATACAGTTATCACTTTCTTAAGTACCCTCCTGTCAACACTGGATTTTCATTCCTTAAAGGATGAACACCATGTCTATTTTAACTGCTATTTGTATTTTTGGAAGACAAATGCATGTACTAATTGAAAGCTTAACTTTTCTTGGTATAAAAAGGAAGATGAAATTAAATTTATTAAGATTACACAATGTATGCCACATGACACCTATATTGTATTTTCATCTATGTAATACAATTATTTTGCGTGAAATTTTAGATGTAAAATTTAAAAATTGAGAGGCTGTTATTTTTTTCCCAGTAAGAGACAAAGTCAAGTTTAATGTCTTTGACCCAAAATTCACGTTCTTCAAATTTACAGCATTTAACACTTTTTAAAAAGTTTTTCTTTTATATTCAGATATATCATTTTAACAAAAAATGTTTTGATACTTTCAGGTGAAAAGTGAAGGGACTCAGACATACATATATATACATATACATATACATATACATATACATATATATATACATATACATGTATCCTTTCACCCACAGACCCTCCTCCTGTCTAGGCTGCCACATAACAGTGAGAAGAGTTCCACGTGCTATACAGTAAATCCTTGTTGGCTATCCATTTTAAATATAAGAGTGTTCATATCCATCCCAAACACCTTTCTCCCCATCCTTCCCCAAGCCCAGCATTCACAATTTTTACAGCATTCACTCTTCATTAATCTAAATGATTTAAATCTATCTTTAAAAACCAACCTCTGCAGACACACTATATAACTCTACTATTATAATCATGCTCAATTAGAAACACTTTAGAGTTCATGATCTTGGAGACTGTGTCCTTGACATCCTTATTTCTCAGATTGTAAATCAGGGGATTCAACATGGGGATGGCCACCGTGTAAAAACAGATGCCACTTTGACTGTGTGCCTGCAGGGTATGGAGTTGGGCACAGAGTAAAGGAGGAGGATGGTGCCGGGGAAGATGCTGATGGTGGTCAGGTGGGAGGTGGAGGTGGAGAAGGCTTTGCGGTGACGACAGGCTGAAGGCATCTTGAGGACAATGACAACAATAAACACATAAGACAGGAGAATGATGAAGAGTGTGCTGACCTCATTAAAGGTGGCAAAAACGAAAAGCAACAACTGGTTGAAATAAGTATCAGAGCAAGAGAGGGAAAGCAGGGAGGAGAACTCACAGAAGAAATGATGATTGTGTTGAAACCTCAAAATGATAATTTGGTAATAGAACATGTGAATGTCAAGGAGCAAGCTACACCCCAGGCATAAGATCTAACCACTAACATCAAACAGAGTCTCAGGGACATGGCCACCATGTAGAGCAGAGGGTTGCAGATGGCCACGAAGCAGTCTTATGCCATCACAGCTAATAAAAAGGACTGAGTTACCACGATGATACAAAAGATAAAGAATTATATTACACATGCTACAAATGAAATGGTTCTGTCTTCTACCATGAGGTTCACCATGGTCTTGGAAGCAACGATTGAGGAATAAGAAAAGTCCACAAAGGGGAGGTGGCTGAGGAAAAAGTACATGGGGGTGTGCAGTTTGGGGTTAATTTTGATGGTTGCAACCATCCTAAGATTCCCTGCCACAGTAACACTGTAGATGGTGAAGAATGTCAAGAAGAGGGGGACTTGCAACTCTAGGTAATCAGAGAATCCCTGGAGAGTGAACACAGCCCCACTTTTATATCTCTCTGATAGAAACATGGCTTCTGTTTGTCAGAATCTGAATCCATCCTAGAAGGAAAAATATTAAGGGAAATAAGGATGTAAGACACTTGGTTAACGCCTACTTTCCAAAGCTGAAAGAGGAAGTGAAGTGTCTCTTTTAGAATCTCTATCTGTGTTTCTTACTCACGATTGCTAAATGTCTAAAATTTTAAAAAGATAACCATTTAAACCTTTCTTTAAATAGCACAGTCCCATTATTGAACTTTTTAGTTTGAATTATAATTTCAACATTTAGAGATAATATGAAATTAAAAGATTTGGGAGTTATTTTAAGTGAAATCCTTCTGTAACAGTTTTAGGTCCTCTTCAACATTATAAATGCATAAAAGATTAACCTAACCTAGTACCATAACTGATTATTTCAGTCCTAAAACTAGAATCAGAAGTGAGAAAATTTTAAACTACACTTTGCATCACATGTTCACAATGTGACACTAAGAATGACCTGTCTAACAGTTTACATCTGTGCCTTTATTGTTAATTCCACATGATACTTTATCATTTACTTTTGTTTCTGATTCAGTAAATCTATTGTCAAGATAAACCTTAGTTAATTTTTTTCAGATAGTGTTCTTCTCAACCCAGGGAGCCCTAATTATCCCACCTCATTGCTTGTGGAATAATAATACTGAACAAATAATAAGGATAATACAGTCTATGTCTTTATTAAAGACATGACAAAGTAGAAGACAGAGATCCTTGATTTTCCCTGTAACATGCAAATAAGGATCAATCTACACGTCGATCCAGACTCCTGGAAATTTTCCATTTGTCTAAAAGAGAATCTATGTTCAATGTCTTAGAACTTAAATACTCCATTTATTCATAATCATGTTCCAGTTTGTGACAAACTAGTGATCTTAAACATATGGGAAATTGTCCAATGAAAATGTGCATATCAGAGAGCTATACTAGAAGGCAACAGCAGGTGAGATGAGAAAAGAAGTTGAGAAAAATGTAACTAACACTACTAAAGATTCTAACATAGAAATGTCCATAAATAAAGACATTTATTCTGTCCCTATATTACCTGTAAAAGAGAAAGATCAAACATTTAAGGTAGTACTTCAGTGTGATGATGTTTCATGAGAAAATGCTAATAGAAAAGAATTATAATTCTTTAATTGGTGACCAATGACTTCTCAAAGGATAGTGGTAAAGAATCCACCTGCCAATGTAGGAGATGCAAGAGATGCAGGTTCAATCCTTGGGTTGGAAAGATCCTCTGGTGGAGGAAATTGCAACCCACTCCAGTATCCTTGAGTGGAATATTATGTGGACAGAGTCAGGTTGGCTATATAGTCCACGAAGTCACAAAGAATAGGACACAACTGAGCGACTCAGCACACATGCCTGCACAATTGGTGACTTACACTTCTTAGACACTGCCATACCAGGACTTTTCTCTATCATTTCCGATAAGGTTATCTCTAGTCCCATAACTCAAGAAATAGATTTTATATGGCTCAGCAGTGATATCAGATCATAGGCAAAACTGAGACACTCAAGATCCCTATATCTTCCTAACTCATCAGATCAGATCAGATCAGATCAGTCGCTCAGTCGTGTCCGACTCTTCGCGACCCCATGAATTGCAGCACGCCAGGCCTCCCTGTCCATCACCAGCTCCCGGAGGTCACTCAGACTCGCATCCATCGAGTCAGTGATGCCATCCAGCCATCTCATCCTCTGTCGTCCCTTCTCCTCCTGCCCTCAATCCCTCCCAGCATCAGAGTCTTCTCCAATGAGTCAACTCTTCGCATGAGGTGGCCAAAATACTGGAGTTTCAGCTTTAGCATCATTCCTTCTAAAAAATTCCAGGATTGATCTCCTTCAGAATGGACTGGTTGGATCTTCTTGCAGTCCAAGGGACTCTCAAGAGTCTTCTCCAACACCACAGTACAAAAGCATCAATTCTTCGGCGCTCAGCCTTCTTCACAGTCCAGCTCTCACATCCATACATGACCACAGGAAAGACCATAGCCTTGACTAGGCGAACGTTTGTTGGTAAAGTAATGTCTCTGCTTTTGAATATTCTATCTAGGTTGGTCATAACTTTCCTTCCAAGGAGTAAGCGTCTTTTAATTTCATGGCTGCAGTCACCATCTGCAGTGATTTTGGAGCCCAGAAAAACAAAGTCTGACACTGTTTCCACTGTTTCCCCATCTATTTCCCATGCAGTGATGGGACCAGATGCCATGATCTTAGTTTTCTGAATGTTGAGATTTAAGCCAACCTTTTCACTCTCCACCTTCACTTTCATCAAGAGGCTTTTTAGCCCCTCTTCACTTTCTGCCATAAGAGTCGTGTCATCTGCATATCTGAGGTTATTGATATTTCTCCCAGCAATCTTGATTCCAACTTGTGTTTCTTCCAGTCCAGCATTTCTCATGATGTACTCTGCATATAAGTTAAATAAACATGGTGACAATATGCAGCCTTGACGTACTCCTTTTCCTATTTGGAACCAGTCTGTAGTTCCATGACCAGTTCTAACTGTTGCTTCCTGACCTGCATACAGATTTCTTAAGAGGCAGATCAGGTGGTCTGGTATTCCCATCTCCTTCAGAATATTCCATAGTTTATTGTGATCCACACAGTCAAAGGCTTTAGCATAGTCAATAAAGCAGAAATAGATGTTTCTCTGGAACTCTCTTGCTTTTTCCATGATCCAGCGGATGTTGGCAATTTGATCTCTGGTTCCTCTGCCTTTTCTAAATCCAGCTTGAACATCAGGAAGTTCACGGTTCACATATTGCTGAAGCCTGGCTTGGAGAATTTTGAGCATTACTTTACTAGCGTGTGAGATGAGTGCAATTGTTCGGTAGTTTGAGCACTCCTTGGCATTGCCTTTCTTTGGGATTGGGATGAAAACTGAGCTTTTCCAATCTTGTGTCCACTGCTGAGTTTTCCAAATTTGCTGGCATATTGAGTGTAGCACTTTCACAGCATCATCATTCAGGACTTGGAATAGCTCCACTGGAATTCCATCACCTCCACTAGCTTTGTTCGTAGTGATGCTTTCTAAGGCCCATTTGACTTCACATTCCAAGATGTCTAGCTCTAGGTCAGTGATCACATCATCATCATTATCTAGGTCTTGAAGCTCTTTTTTGTACAGTTCTTCTGTGTATTCTTGCCACCTCTTCTTAATATCTTCTGCTTCTGTTAGGTCCACACCATCTCTGTCCTTTATCGTGCCCATCTTTGCATGAAATGTTCCTTTGGTATCTCTGATTTTCTTGAAGAGATCCCTAGTCTTTCCCATTCTGTTGTTTTCCTCTATTTCTTTGCATTGATCACTGAAGAAGGCTTCCTTATCTCTTCTTGCTATTCTTTGGAACTCTGCATTCAGATGTTTATATCTTTCCTTTTCTCCTTTGCTTTTCACTTCTCTTCTTTTCACAGCTATTTGCAAGGCCTCCCCAGACAGCCATTTTGCTTTTTTGCATTTCTTTCCATGGGGATGGTCTTGATCCCTGTCTCCTGTACAATGTCACGAACCTCATTCCATAGTTCATCAGGGACTCTATCTATCAGATCTAGGCCCTTAAATCTATTTCTCACTTCCACTGTATACTCATAAGGGATTTGATTTAGGTCATACCTGAATGGTCTAGTAGTTTTCCCTACTTTCTTCAATTTCAGTCTGAATTTGGCAATAAAGAGTTCATGGTCCGAGCCACAGTCAGCTCCTGGTCTTGTTTTTGCTGATTGTATAGAGCTTCTCCATCTTTGGCTGCAAAGAATATAATCGATCTGATTTCGGTGTTGACCATCTGGTGATGTCCATGTATAGAGTCTTCTCTTGTGTTGTTGGAAGAGGGTATTTGCTATGACCAGTGCATTTTCTTGGCAAAACTCTATTAGTCTTTGCCCTGCTTCATTCCGTGTTCCAAGGCCAAATTTGCCTGTTACTCCAGGTGTTTCTTGACTTCCTACTTTTGCATTCCAGTCCCCTATAATGAAAAGGACATCTTTTTTGGGTGTTAGTTCTAAAAGGTCTTGTAGGTCTTCATAGAACCTTTCAACTTCAGCTTCTTCTTCGGCGTTACTGGTTGGGGCATAGATTTGGATTACTGTGACAAATTATTTATTACTCATAAATTTGAATATAAATTTTAAAAAGACAATCTATCACAAAGCTAGACATTCTGAATATAGCTGATTTGTGTAAGCCACTTGAAAATTAATATTAAACTAATGTTTTATTTCACCCAATGGATTTTGTGACCCAAATGTTATTTTTAAATTGCTAGTGAGTTTCTTTGGATTTAGGAAATATGACAGCTTATATCTTTCCTATATCTTTCTTCTCTATTTTGTTTAATTTTTGCTTTCAAGGCTGGTTTACATACCTAATTAAAAATAGTGCCTTTTACTTTTCTTTCACTAGCATTTGTTTAATCTCTGCTTATTTTTATTAAATATTTGTCTTTATTTCAATTTGACTACTCCTTCAGAAGTTTATAGACACCAGATAATTCACCTTCCACAGATTCTCAGAGCTCCTCTAACCCTCCATTCCAGGCACTTGTTTGCGTTCAGTCACTCCATTGCTTCAGACTCTTGTGAACCCATGGACTGCATGTAGCTTGCCAGACTCCTTTACCCATGGAATTTTTTCCAGGCAAGAATACTGAAGTGGGTTACCATTTCCTACTCCAAGGGGTGTTCCTAAACCAGGGATCAAATCTGAGTCTCTTGCATCTCTTGCACTGGCAGCAGATTCTTTACCACTGTTCCACCAGGGAAGCCCTGTTGTTTTAAGGGCTCAGCTGAGCCAGTTTTCAGACAAAGATCTGTAGGCTGAGTCCACTTCCTCTTCCTTTACAGTTCAGATTGGTAACTTTCACAATGACTCAGTATTATTCAAGGACTCTCTATGTCTAAATGGTAAATTTTCCCTCACACTTTTTTTCTAATACCCTACTTTGAAAATAATATTAATTTTTGTTTAGAATCTTATTTTTGAATTTAATTTTGGTTGGAAGGGATATATACAGATATACCCGCTCCCTCCTGAGCCTCCCTCTCCCTCCCATGCCTTCTCCTAGGTCATCACAGAGTGCCAGGCTGAGCTCTTGTGTTTCACAGCAGCTTCCCCTGATACCTGCTGATGGGTGAAAGTAGAATCTCTCCTGGTTGGGATTGCTGGATATAGTCTTATATCTAAAGTCACAACCTATGGGGCATAAACCCTAGAGACTGTCTGTTGCCTCACTCTCTTAAAGCCTTGAAATGATTAAAATTAATCACAATTCTCTGATGTAATACTTTCTTGTGTTCTATAAAACCTGGAGCAGCGTTAGGGGCACTTCACTTGAACATTTGTAGGCTAAAATCACTTCTCTCAGACCCTTCCTCACACTGATACTTTTTTACAATTATAAAAATTATGCAATTATAAATGAAATCATTATTAAATATTAATTGAAAGACTATAACATGCCAGGCATAACATTGTTCCTCCATAATTTTACTATAACATATGGAAGAAGTATGAAGGCCCAGCATTTAGATCATCATGATTCATTGAGAGTTAAACAGAGATATTTACTAAGTTAAATATTTAGTTTGGACCATGAACTGATCCCTTTAAAATAACTGTTCTGTTCGATTGCATCACCACATCCATTCCATTAATTACTTCTGTTTATTGAATTATTGAAATAACACACATTCATTGTAGATACCAAGGACTATAGAATTTAAATAAGGAAAATTAACACAGTAGAAATAATTTTTTATAACTCAACACCATTTTAAATCTCACAGTCAAGTGTAGTAAATATGACCAACATTACCTGAAGTAAACGATAAAGGTGAGCATCTCCAGTGGTGCCGTGTCGGCATCATTTATCCCCTGAAATGATGTGATGAGAAAATCCACCTCTGTGACATTCTTTCCAAGGAATCTATTATCTCATCTTACTATAAGAAAATTATTAGGCAAACCCATATTGGCAAGCATTCTACATACAGGGCACCTCATCCATACTCCTTAAGATTATTGAAGCCAAAGGGAAAAAAAAAAGGAAAGAGTCAAAATTTGTGACAGATCAGACAGTAGGGAGACATGATGACAGTACACTGTGGTACCTGGATTGGGTGCAAGAAAATAAAGAGGGAGTTAAAGGGAAAAAGCTGATGGAATCCAAGTAAAATTTAGATTTTAGTGATCATATTGTACTAATATTTAATTTTTATTTTATTGTGGTAAGAACATTTCACATAAGACCTACCAAATTAAGATATTTTAAATGTACAATACAGTATTGTTGACTACCAATATGATTTTTGTACAGTATATCTCTAGAACCCATTTAACTTGCTTAATTGATATTTTAGTCCATTGATTTGTAACTTCCAGTTTTCCCCTCTTCTTGCCTCTGACATCTGTCACTCCACTTATTGACTCCATGAACCTATAAGTGGAGATATACAGTATTTGTGTTTCTATGACTGACATATTTCACTAAGCATACTATCATCCAAGTGGTAATTTACTGCATAATTTCTTTCTTTTTTTAATGCTATTAATATGTACATGCCACATTTTCTTGATCCACTTTTTGGTCCATAGATATTTAGGTTAATTCTTATCTTTGATATTTTGAATAGCCCTGCAATGACCAAGGGAATGCTAATATCTCTTTTAAATCATCATTTTCATTCTTTTGAAATAAATAAATATTTAGAAGCAGAGTCACTGGATTGTGAGAGCATATATTTAATTTTTATACTATGAAAAGACACCATACTATTTTCATAAGTATACTTAAGTAACAATCAGAAGGCGATTTTTCCATTCCAGTTCTCACTATCATAATTCTTTAACTGTGATTTTTATCAGAGATTTTCAATTATGACACTATTGATATTTTGGACTGGATTATTCTTTTACGGGGAGCTAGAGTACATCATGAGAAATGCTGGACTGGAAGAAACACAAGTTGGAATCAAGATTGCTGGGAGAAATATCAATAACCTCAGATATGCAGATGACACCACCCTTATGGCAGAAAGTGAAAAGGAACTAAAAAGCCTCTGGATGAAAGTGAAAGTGGAGAGTGAAAAAGTTGGCTAAAAGCTCAACATTCAGAAAAAGAAGATCATGGCATCCGGTCCCATCACTTCATGGGAAATAGATTGTGAAACAGTGGAAAAAGTGTCAGACTTTATTTTTCTGGGCTCCAAAATCACTACAGATGGTGACTGCAGCCTTGAAATTAAAAGACGCTTACTCCTTGGAAGGAAATCTATGATCAACCTAGATAGCATATTCAAAAGCAGAGATATTACTTTGCCAACAAAGGTTCATCTAGTCAAGGCTATGGTTTTTCCTGTGGTCATGTATGGATGTGAGAGTTGGACTGTAAAGAAGGCTGAGCGGAGAGTCCCTTGGACTGCAAGGAGATCCAACCAGTCCATTCTGAAGGAGATCAGCCCTGGGATTTCTTTAGAAGAAATGATGCTAAAGCTGAAACTCCAGAACTTTGGCGACCTCTTGTGAAGAGTTGACTCATTGGAGAAGACTCTGATGCTGGGAGGGATTGGGGGCTAGAGTAGAGGAGACAACAGAGGATGAGATGGCTGGATGGCCTTACTGACTCAATGGATGTGAGTCTCGGTGAACTCTGGGAGTTGGTGATGGACAATGAGGCCTGGCGTGCTGCGATTCATGGGGTCACAAAGAGTCAGACACGACTGAGCAACTGATCTGATCTGATCGATTATAAATTATATATATATATATATATATATATATATATATATATATATATATATATATATATATACACACATACATACAAATCCCTTATGATTATACAGTGGAAGTGAGAAATAGATTTAAGGGCCTAGATCTGATAGATAGAGTGCCTGATGAACTATGGAATGAGGTCGGGACATTGTACAGGAGACAGTGATCAAGACCATCCCCATGGAAAAGAAATGCAAAAAAGCAAAATGGCTGTCTGGGGAGGCCTTACAAATAGCTGTGAAAAGAAGAGAAGTGAAACGCAAAGGAGAAAAGGAAAGATATAAATATCTGAATGCAGAGTTCCAAAGAATAGCAAGAAGAGATAAGAAAGCCTTCTTCAGTGATCAATGCAAAGAAATAGAGGAAAACAACAGAATGGGAAAGACTAGAGATCTCTTAAAGAAAATCAGAGATTCCAAAGGACCATTTCGTGCAAAGATGGGCTCGATAAAGGACAGAAATGGTGTGGACCTAACAGAAGCAGAAGATATTAAGAAGAGGTGGCAAGAATACACAGAAAAACTATACAAAAAAGAGCTTCACGACCCAAATAATCATGATTGTGTGATCACTGACCTAGAGACAGACATCCTGGAATGTGAAGTCAAGTGGGCCTTAGAAAGCATCACTAGGAACAAAGCTAGTGGAGGTGATGGAATTCCAGTGGAACTATTCCAAATCCTGAAAGACGATGCTGGGAAAGTGCTGCACTCACTATGCCAGCAAATTTGGAAAACTCAGCAGTGGCCACAAGATTGGAAAAGGTCAGTTTTCATCCCAATCCCAAAGAAGTGCAATGCCAAAGAATGCTCAAACTACTGCACAATTGCACTTATCTCACAAGCTAGTAAAGTAATGCTCAAAATTTTCCAAGCCAGGCTTCAGCAATAAGTGAACCGTGAACTTCCTGATGTCCAAGCTGGTTTTAGAAAAGGCAGAGGAACCAGAGATCAAATTGCCAACATCCGCTGGATCATGGAAAAAGCAAGAGAGTTCCAGAGAAACATCTATTTCTGCATTATTGACTATGTCAAAGCCTTTGACTGTGTAGATCACAATAAAGTGGGGAAAATTCTGAAGGAGATGGGAATACCAGACCACCTGATCTGCCTCTTGACAAATCTGTATGCAGGTCAGGAAGCAACAGTTAGAACTAAACATGGAACAACAGACTGTTTCCAAATAGGAAAAGGAGTACGTCAAGGCTGTATATTGTCACCATGTTTATTTAATTTATATGCAGAGTACATCATGAGAAATGCTGGACTGGAAGAAACACAAGTTGGAATCAAGATTGCTGGGAGAAATATCAATAACCTCAGATATGCAGATGACACCAACCTTATGGAAGAAAGTGAAGAGGGGCTAAAGAGCCTCTTTATGAGAGTGAAAGTGGAGAGTGAAAAGGTTGGCTTAAAGCTCAACATTCAGAAAACGAAGATCATGGCACCTGGTCCCATCACTACATAGGAAATAGATGGAGAAACAGTGGAAACAGTGTCAGAATTTATTTTTCTGGGCTCCAAAATTACTGTGGATGGTGACTGCAGCCATGAAATTAAAAGACACATACTCCTTGGAAGGAAAGTTATGACCAACCTAGATAGCATATTCAAAAGGACAGACATCACTTTGCCAGCAAAGGTTCGCCTAGTCAAGGCTATGGTCTTTCATGTGGTCATGTATGGATGTGAGAGCTGGACTGTGAAGAAGGCTGAGCACAGAAGAATTGATGCTTTTGAACTGTGGTGTTGGAGAAGACTCTTGAGAGTCCCTTGGACTGCAAGGAGATCCAGCCAGTCCATTCTGAAGGAGATCAGCCTTGAAATTTCTTTGGAAGTAATGATGCTAAAGCTGAAACTCCAGTATTTTGGCCACCTCATGCGAAGAGTTGACTCATTGGAGAAGACTCTGATCCTGGGAGGGATTGGGGGCAGGAGGACAAGGGGACGAAAGAGGATGAGATGGCTGGATGACATCATTGATTCGATGGATGCGAGCCTCAGTGACCTCCAGGAGCTGGTGATGGACAGAGTAGGCCTGGCCTGCTGCAGTTCATGGGGTCGCGAAGAGTCGGACACGACTGAGCGACTGATCTGATCTGATATACACATATATATGTATGCTGCTGCTGGTGCTGCTAAGTCGTTTCAGTCGTGTCCAACTCTGTGGAACCCCAGAGATGGCAGCCCATGAGGCTCTCCGGTCCCTGGGATTTTCCAGGCAAGAACACTGGAGTTGGTTGCCATTGCCTTCTCCAATGCAGGAAAGGGAAAATTGAAATTGAAGTCACTGAGTCTTGTCTGACTCTTAGCAACGCCATGGACTGCAGTCAACCAGGGTTCTCCATCAATGGGATTTTCCAGACAAGAGTACTGGAGTGGGGTGCCATTGATTTCACTGATATCAGATCAGATAAGTTGCTCAGTCATGTCCGACTCTCTGAGACCCCATGAACTGCAGCACGCCAGGCCTCCCAATCCATCACCAGCTCTCAGAGGTCACTAGACTCACATTCATCGAGTCAGTGATGCCATCCAGCCATCTCACCCTCTGTCGTCCCCTTCTCCTCCTGCCCTCAATGCCTCCCAGCATCAGAGTCTTCTCCAATGAGTCAACTCTTCACGTGAGGTGGCCAAAATACTGGAATATCAATTTTAGCATCATTTCTTCCAAAGAAATCCCAGGGCTGATCTCCTTCAGAATGGACTGGTTGGATCTCCTTGCACTCCAAGGGACTCTCAAGAGTCTTCTCCAACACCACAGTTCAAAAGCATCAATTCTTCTGTGCTCAGTCTTCTTCACAGTCCAGCTCTCACATCCATACATGACCACAGGAAAGACCATAGCCTTGACTAGGCGAATCTTTGCTGGCAAAGTGATGTCTCTGCTTTTGAATATGCTATCTAGGTTGGTCATGACTTTCCTTCCAAGGCGTAAGCGTCTTTTAATTTCATGACTGCAGTCACCATCCACAGTGATTTTGGAGCCCAGAAAAATAAATTTTGACACTGTTTCCACTGTTTCTCCATCTATTTCCCATGTAGTGATGGGACCAGATGCCATGATCTTCATTTTCTGAATGTTGAGCTTTAAGCCAACCTTTTCACTCTCCACTTTCACTTTCATCCAGAGGCTTCTTAGTTCCTCTTCACTTTCTGTCATAAGGGTGGTATCATCTGCATATCTGAGGTTATTGATATTTCTCCCGGCAATCTTGATTCCAGCTTGTGTTTCCTCCAGTCCAGCATGTCTCATGATGTACTCTGCATATAAGTTAAATAAGCATGGTGACAATATACAGCATTGACGTACTCCTTTTCCTATTTGGAACCAGTCTGTTGTCCCATGTTCAGTTCTAACTGTTGCTTCCTGACCTGCATACAGACTTCTCAAGAGGAAGATCAGGTGGTCTGGTATTCCCATCTCTCTTAGAATTTTCGGCAGTTTATTGTGATCTACACAGTCAAAGGCTTTGGCATAGTCAATAATGCAGAAATAGATGTTTTTTTGGAAGTCTCTTGTTTTTACCATGATCCAGAGGATGTTGGCAATTTGATCTCTGGTTCCTCTGCCTTTTCTAAATCCAGCTTGAACATCAGGAAGTTCACGGTTCACATATTGCTGAAGCCTGGCTTGGAGAATTTTGAGCATTACTTTACTAGCGTGTGAGATGAGTGCAATTGTGCGGTAGTTTGAGCACTCTTTGGTATTGCCTTTCTTTGCGATTGGGATGAAAACTGACCTTTTCCAATCTTGTGTCCACTGCTGAGTTTTCCAAATTTGCTGGCATATTGAGTGCAGCACTTTCACAGCATCATCTTTCAGGATTTGGAATAGCTCCACTGGAATTCCATCACCTCCACTAGCTTTGTTCGTAGTGATGCTTTCTAAGGCCCATTTGACTTCACGTTGCAGGATGTCTGTTTCTAGGTCAGTGATCACACGATCATGATTATCTGGGTCGTGAAGCTCTTTTTTGTATAGTTTTTCTGTGTATTCTTGCCACCTCTTCTTAATATCTTCTGCTTCCGTTAGGTCCATACCATTTCTGTCCTTTATAGAGCCCATTTTTGCATGAAATGTTCCTTTGGTATCTCTGATTTTCTTGAATAGATCCTTTGTCTTTCCCATTCTGTTGTTTTCCTCTATTTCTTTGCATCGATCACAGAAGAAGTCTTTCTTATCTCTTTTTGCTATTCTTTGGAACTCTGCATTCAGATGTTTATATCTTTCCTTTTCTCCTTTGCTTTTCGCTTCTCTTCTTTTCGCAGCTATTTGCAAGGCCTCCCCAGACAGCCATTTTGCTTTTTTGCATTTCTTTTCCATGGGGATGATCTTGATCCCTGTCTCCTGTACAATGTCACGAACCTCATTCCATAGTTCATCAGGTACTCTATCTATCAGATCT
Organism: Tragelaphus eurycerus; assembly: GCA_935064755.1. Taxonomy (NCBI): domain Eukaryota; kingdom Metazoa; phylum Chordata; class Mammalia; order Artiodactyla; family Bovidae; genus Tragelaphus; species Tragelaphus eurycerus. The sequence continues at coordinate 362,913 of CAKXYN010000276.1, forward strand.
AGGACCTTAAATCTATTTCTCACTTCCACTGTATTATCATAAGGGGTTTGATTTAGGTCATAGCTGAATGGTCTAGTGGTTTTCCCTACTTTCTTCAATTTCAGTCTGAATTTGGCAATAAGGAGTTCATGGTCTGAGCCACAGTCAGCTCCTGGTCTTGTTTTTGCTGATTGTATAGAGCTTCTCCATCTTCGGCTGCAAAGAATATAATCGATCTGATTTCGGTGTTGACCATCTGGGGATGTCCATGTATAGAGTCTTCTCTTGTGTTGTTGGAAGAGGGTATTTGCTATGACCAGTGCATTTTCTTCGCAAAACTCTGTTAGTCTTTGCCCTGCTTCATTCCGTATTCCAAGGCCAAATTTGCCTGTTACTCCAGGTGTTTCTTGACTTCCTACTTTTGCATTCCAGTCCCCTATAATGAAAAGAGCATCCTTTTGGGGGGCCTACCCGTGAGCGGTGCACTGAGAGCTCCCGGCCTACCCCCGAGCGGCGCACTTAGAGCCCCTCACCGGCTGCGCGGTGCACTGAGAACACTGCCGAGAGGAGCTACCCAACGATCAAGTTCCGGAAGAGCGGCGGTGAGGAGATACCCCTCCCCCAAGGTCAGGAACGGCGGTGGTGAGGAGAGACCCCTCATCCAATGTAAGGTGCGATGGCTGTGCTTTGCTGGAGCAGCCGGGAAGAGATACCCCATGCCCAAGGTAAGAGAAACCCAAGTAAGACCGTAGGTCTTTCAAGAGGGCATCAGAGGGCAAATACACTGAAACCATAGTCAGAGAAAACTAGTCAATCTAATCACACCAGGACCACAGCCTTGTCTAACTCAATGAAATTAAGCCATGCCTGTGGAGCAACCCAGGATGGGCGGGTCATGGTGGAGACATCTGACAGGGTGTGGTCCGCTGGAGAAGGGAATGGCAAACCACTTCAGTATTCTTGCCTTGAGAACCCCATGAACAGTATGAAAAGGCAAAATGATAGGATACTGAAAGAGAAACTCCCCAGGTCTGTAGGGGCCCAATATGCTACTGGAGATCAGTGGAGAAATAAATCCAGAAAGAATGAAGGGATGGAATCAAAGCAGAAAGAATACCCAGCTGTGGGTGTGTCTGGTGATAGAAGTAAAGTCCGATGCTGTAAAGAACAATATTGCATAGGAACCTGGAATGTCAGGTCCATGAATCAAGGCAAATTGGAAGTGGTCAAACAAGAGATGGCAAGAGTGAATGGTGACATTCTAAGAATTAGCGAACTAAAATGGACTGGAATGGGTGAATTTAACTCAGAGGACCATTATATCTACTACTGTGGGCAAGAATCCCACAGAAGAAATGGAGTGGCCATGATGGTCAACAAAAGAGTCCAAAATGCTGTACTTGGATGCAATCTCCAAAACGACAGAATGATCTCTGTTCGTTTCCAAGGCAAACCATTCAATGTCACAGTAATCCAAGTCTATGTCCCAACCAGAAACGCTGAAGAAGCCTAAGTTGAACAGTTCTATGAAGACCTACAAGACATACATACACACACACACACACACACACACACACACACACACATAAGTGACATATATATTATATATATATAATGTATTTATATACATAAGCGACTTAGCAGCAGCAGCAGTATACATATATGTATATATATATAATATATAATATACATATATTATATTATATATGTATTTATTATATGTATATATTGCATATATAGAGTATATATTACACATATACTATATTATATATGTATGTATATATTATACATATATGAAATATATTACATATGCACATGCATGTATATAGACATAAATATATACATATATATATATATATATATATATATATACATGTATATATATTGTCACCATGTTTATTTAACTTATATACAGAGTACATTATGAGAAATGCTGGACTGGAAGAAACACAAGTTGGAGTCAAGATTGCTGGGAGAAATATCAATAAACTCAGATATGCAGATGACACCACCCTTATGGCAGAAAGTGAAGAGGAACTAAAAAGCCTCTTGATGAAAGTGAAAGTGGAGAGTGAAAAGGTTAGCTTAAAGCTCAACATTCAGAAAACGAAGATCATGGCATCTGGTCCCATCACTACCTGGGAAATAGATGGAGAAACAGTGGAAACAGTGTCGGACTTTATTTTTCTGGGCTCCAAAATCACTGTGGATGGTGACTGCAGCCATGAAATTAAAAGACGCTTACTCCTTGGAAGGAAAGTTATGACCAACCTAGATAGCATATTCAAAAGCAGAGACATCAGTTTGCCAGCAAAGGTTCGCCTAGTCAAGGCTATGGTCTTTCCTGTGGTCATGTATGGATGTGACAGCTAGACTGTGAAGAAGACTGAGCACCGAAGAATTGATGCTTTTGAACTGTGGTGTTGGAGAAGACTCTTGAGAGTCCCTTGGAGTGCAAGGAAATCCAACCAGTCCATTCTGAAGGAGATCAACCCTGGGATTTCTTTGGAAGGAATGATGCTCAAGCTGAAACTCCAGTATTTTGGCCACCTCATGCGAAGATTTGACTCTTTGGAGAAGACTCTGATGCTGGGAGGGATTGGGGGCAAGAGGAGAAGGGGACGACAGAGGATGAGATGGCTGTATGGCATAACTGACTCCATGAATGTGAGTCTGAGTGACCTCCGGGAGCTGGTGATGGACAGGGAGGCCTGGCGTGCTGCTGTTCATGGGGTCGCAAAGATTCGGACACGACTGAGCGACTGATCTGATCTGATATGTAAATAATATCTATTATATAAATGATTATATATGTGTGTATGTGAACATATACATATGTGTTGTGTATGTGTGTATACATATGCATATATATGTATGTATACATGCATATACATATGTCTTGTGTATATACGTATACACACATATACATATGCATACGTACATGTATACATACATAAATATATACATTTACACTCTAATACTCTTGCCTGGAAAATCCCATGGATGGAGGAGCCTGGTGGGCTGCAGTCCATGGGGTCGCTAAGAGTCGGACACGACTGCGCGACTTCACTTTCACTTTTTCGCTTTCATGCATTGGAGAAGGAAATGGCAACCCACTCCAGTTTTCTTGCCTGGAGTATCCCAGGGGCAGGAGAGCCTGGTGGGCTGACGTCTATGGGGTCACGTGGAGTCGGACACGACTGAAGTGACTTAGCAGCAGCAGCACACATGTATATATATAAATAATATATATTATATACACATATATATGTATATATACATACATATACATATGTCTTGCGTATATACGTATGGATACATATGTTTACATATATATGTGTGTATATATATGTGTGTATATATATAAATATATTATAAATATATTGTATATATATATATGTGTATATATATATATAGACACAAGAATATCCCTGAGCTCCTGGTGCTACCTGCAGAGGAACCTTAAGCCTCCCACGGCAACTTGAGATAAACCACGGGATTTGCCTGTCAACACGAGATGAGGCCCTTTTCTCCTGCAACGCCTTATGTGCAATCCCAAGTTCCCTCCAATAACATATATACATATGTATACACTTATATATGTATGTGTATATATATATGCAACACGGAAGGCTCCCTGAGCTCCTGGTGGCACCTGCAGAGGTACCCCAAGCCTCCCGCTGCAACATGAGACAAATCAGAGGATTCCCCTGTCAACGCAAGATGAGGCCCTTTTCTCCTGCAACGCCTCGAGTGCAATCCCGTGTTTCCTCTCAAAACTCGAGAGAAGGCTTGACTCCCTTCATGCGACTCAAGGGGGCCCACAGATCCCAGTCACAACCAGTGATGAAAGCCGAGTTTCCCACCACAACTCCAGAATAGCCCCGTGTGTCCAACCTCAATCTGTAGAGATGAGGGTCCGTTCCCTGCTTCAACTCAAGAGGAATCCCAACTTCCCCTCGTACCACAAGAGGAGGCCTGTGTCACCAATTGAATCCCAAATGTACCCTGCAGGTCCTGGTGCAAGAAAAAAGGATGCCGAATTCCCCCTCAGCTCCAGATAAGTCCTGATTCCCCTGCACCGGCTCCAATGGAACACTGAGTATCCCTGCCTATCCTCTTGAAAAAGCCCAAATTCCCCACCTGAATTCGACGGAGGCTGAAATCCCTTTGACAACTTGAGAGGAACCCAGAGTTCCATGCCTCAACACCAGGCGAGGCCTGAGTCCCTTGTTGAACCTTGATAGGAAGCCCGAGATCCCTGTCACCACCGGAGAGAAACACTGAGTTTCCCGACTGAACTCTATTCACATGCAGCGACTCAAGAGGAATCTTGATGAGCCCCTCGCAACTGGAAAAGAGACCTGGCCTCTCTGAGGAAACACGATTCGGTCCCTGAGATCCCCGTAGAAATTCGAGAGGAACCCTTCCACAACCACCACCCCTCCCACCATCTCCCAACATCCTCCTGCCACCCTCCAATCCACCCTCCCACCACCGTCCCACCACCCTCCCACCACTTTCCCATCCATACTCCCATCCATCCACTCACATCCTCTCATCTACCTTCCCACTATCCTTCCACCACCCGCCCTCCACCCTCCCACCATCCTCCCACCCTGCCACAACCCTGCCACCACCCACCCTCCACCCGCTCACCACCCTACCATCACCCTCCCACCACCCTCCCCACCATCCTCCCCCCCCCCCCGCCTCCCACCACCCCTCCCACCAGCTTCTCATCACCCTCCCACCATCCTCCCATGACCCGCCCACCAGCCTCCCACCACCCTCCCACCAGCTTCTCATCACCCTCCCACAACCCTCCCATGACCTGCCCAACACCCTCCCACCACCCTCCAATCCACCCTCCCATTCATCTTCCTACTCCAGCCCACTGGAGTAGGCTGAACCTGTTTTCTTTTACATAAAATGGGAGGATCTAGCTCGATCTGTGGTTTATAAACTAGATCATTTAGAGCTCTAGGGTATATAGGATGTGTTGGCTTTCTGTGTTGTGATTCTGGGTAAGATTTCATCCAAAGAAAGATATAGGGACATCATATGGCTTCCCTATCTGCACCCCTCTGGAAAAAAGGGTCACTGTGCCATGTTCATTATTGCATCACCAGGGTCTATTGCATCCCACAGTAGAGCCTCAATAAATACTCTATGGAAGGAAAGAAAAGAAGGTAGGTAAGTAAAGTAGATGAGAGGGAGGATGAGAGTGTGGGTGGAAAGGAGAGATTGGAGGATGGGTGAAATGATGGTGGGCAGGTGGTGGGCGTGTGGTGGGAAGGTGTTGGGCGTGTGGTGGGCGTGTGTTGGGCGGGTGGTGGGTGGGTGGTGGGAGGGTCCTGGGCAGGTGGTGGGAGGGTGGTGGGAGGGTCCTGGGCGGGTGGTGGGCAGGTGGTGGGAGGGTCCTGGGCGGGTAGTGGCTGGGTGGTGGTTGGGTGGTGGGAGGGTACTGGGAGGGTTGTGGGCGTGTGGTGGGAGGGTGTGGGCGTGTGCTAGGGGGGTGAAAGGCGGGTGGTAGGAGAGTCCTTGGAGGAACTAATGTCACTAATTATGTGTGTGTCAAGCCAGGCTTCAGCAATATGTGAACCGCGAACTTCCATATGTTCAAGCTGGTTTTAGAAATGACAGAGGAACCAGAGATCAAATTGCCAACATCCGTTGGATCATGGACAAAGCAAGAGAGTTCCAGAACAACATCTATTTCTGCTTTATTGACTATGCCGAAGCCTTTGACTGTGTAGATCACAATAAACTGTGGAAAATTCTTAAAGAGATGGGAATACCAGACCACCTGATCTGTCTCTTGAGAAATTTGTATGCAGGTCAGGAAGCAACAGTTAGAACTGGACATGGAACAACAGACTGGTTCCAAATAGGAAAAGAAGTACATCAAGGCTGTATAGTGTCACCTTGTTAACTTATATGCAAAGTACATCATGAGAAATGCTGGACTGGAAGAAACACAAGTTGAAATCAAGATTGCTGGGAGAAATATCAATAACCTCAGATATGTACATGATGCCACCCTTATGGCAGAAAGTGAAGAGGAACTAAAAAGCCTCTTGTTGAAAGTGAAAGTGGAGAGTGAAAAGGTTGGCTTAAAGCTCAACATTCAGAAAACGAAGATCATGGCATCTGGTCCCATCACTTCATGGGAAATAGATGGGGAAACAGTGGAAACAGTGTCAGACTTTCTTTTTCTGGGCTCCAAAATCACTGCAGATGGTGACTGCAGCCATGAGATTAAAAAACGCTTACTTCTTGGAAAGAAATTTATGACCAACCTAGATCACATATTCAAAAGCAGAGACATTACTTTGCCAACCAAAATTCGTCCAGTCAAGGCTCTGGTTTTTCCTGTGGTCATGTATGGATGTGAGAGCTGGACTTTTAAGAAGAAGGCTGAGTGCTGAAAAATTGATGTTTTTGAACTGTGGTATTGGAAAAGACTCTTGAGAGTCCCTTGAACTGCAAGATCCAACCAGTCCATTCTGCAGATCAACCCTGGGATTTCTTTGGATGGAAGGTTGCTAAAGCTGAAACTCCAGTACTTTGGCCACCTCATGTGAAGAATTGACTCATTGGAGAAGACTCTGGTCCTGGGAGGGATTGAGGGCAAGAGGAGAAGGGGACGACAGATAATGAGATGGCTGGATGGCATCACTGACTTGATGGACATGAGTCTCAGTGAACTCCGGGTGTTGGTGATGGACAGGGAGGCCTGGCGTGCTGCGATTCATGGGGTCGCAAAGAGTCAGACACGACTGAGTGCCTGATCTGATCTGATCTGATGAGGAAGAATTTATTCTTAAATGACATATATCATCCCAAGTAATTTTTGCCTTGTTTTCCTGAAAGAATAGTCATGAGATGAATTACTCATATAAAAAGAGTACAAGTGAAATCTAATGCAATTTATATAATTTTATAAGAGGGTTGATTGAATCATAGAGTATGGAACTGTGGATAAGGAACATTGATTGCAATGTTTTAGGCAGATTTTCAATTGCACAGGGTGTCATTGCCCCAACCCCTGCATTACTTGAGTCAACTCTTTATATGTGTATATGTATCTCATGATCAAAGCTGACTCACTAGAGAACTTGACCGTCTATCCAGTCATGTGATTAAGGTCACAATTTATGCAACCAAACACATCTACCAATCTACTGCTTAACAGGGAGGAAACTGCAATGGAGTATTTTTTAACACCATTTTCTGTAATAAAATTCAAAGGCAGTAATGTTGAATGCTTTCTTTAAATATCGGAATAAATGCATAGAATGATAAATTATTATAATCACCCTCAATTCTGTACAATTTTATATTTTACTCAGTTATTGCTGCATAATCACTCACCCTAATAGTAAATGTTTGAATGTAATATCTTTATTATCAAGTGAGATTTAATATTTAATTGTTTTGATCTCTTCTGGACTCCTCATAAGTCTACATGCACTTGTAATTTTATATGTTACAACTCTACAAAAGCTCATCCAGGAGGTTGTATGCAGCCATGTGGCAATTCTTTCTTCACTAATATATGATAGTTTACTCCACTTATGTATGCATTTTAATCTTGCAACTTGTGGGAAACATAGTTTATCATTGGTGATGTCAGCGTCATGGTGGCAGAAAACGCTCCCTGTGTCTCACCTCTTCAATCTACAACTAGTAAAATGTCCATAACTAAACAAAGTTTTTCTAACCAACATGTCAGGGCACCAGAGATACACACTGTTGTACATCTGAAGGTGAATGGATTTTTCACCTAGAGGAGATGAAACTAGGAGAATAACAGAGGCAGTGATCCTGGTCTCAGCTACACAGCTGAGGCAATTGAGCCCATTGCCCCAGAGGGAACTGGTAGCATCAGTAGAGGTGGTACACGTGACCCTGGCTTCCTGGATGCAGCAACATGTAGAACCATAGATAGCCAGGTAGTACAGATGGTGTAGCCCTCAAACTTGGTCACCCTGGATGGGGCAATAGAGCCCAACATTTTCAAGATTCCCCCAGAAAATATGATGGCAAAGAAAGAATGTTATAGGCAGCCAGAAAAAAAGAAGAGTAACCGACAAAAGTATCACCATTAGGCTATGAGCAATTTTCTCATCAAGTCAATGAAATATCTTATTTATAATATTGTTATACAAAAACTGTCAACCAAAATATCCAGAAAAGTCACCCTTCTGATATGAGAGAAAGAAATGTTATCTCAAAAATAAAGAAAAGCTGTTGGAGTTTAACATCCAGAACTATTTCATAAGCAATATTGAAATGCTCTCTTCTATTTAAAATGAAAACAAAACAAAACAAAATACCCGAAGACTGAATAAGGTGATAGATAGAATCAGAAAATTGAAACTGTATATCAGACAAGGTTGTTAACAATTAGAGTACAATGCTTAAAGGAAAAAGCATTAAAAATAACTGTAGCTACTTCATTGGTAACAATCAAAAAATGAATATATTCGGAATTGGACAACTTCAGTGAAAAGAATGCAAATGAACCACTCTATCACATTACATACAAAGATAAACTCAACATAGGTTAAAGACTTAAATGTGAGGTCTGAAACATTAAAAATCATAAAATAAAACACAGGCAGTAACACTTTACTTCAGTTTTAGAAATATTGGGTGGGGGTGGGCTATATTTCCCCAGGCAAGAAATACAAAGGTAAAAGTAAACAGAACTATGTCAAACAAAAAAAGTCTGTAGTGAAGGAAACCAGTCACAAATCTAAAAGGAAACCTACTCGTGGGAAATAGTATTTGCACATTATACATTAAATAAGGGACTGTTATTCAAAAAAAAGAATTCAGCCAACTTAATTGAAAACATAAACAACCAAATAAAGACAGATAAAGGACCTTCAATAGATATTTTTTTCCCCCAAGGAATATATACAGATGGCCAACAGGCTCATGAAAAGAGCTTTGACATCTTCAGAGAACTGGAATTGAAAACCAAGTGAGATACATTTCCCACTGGTCAGAATGCATACTGTTAAAGAGACAAAAATCAACATCAGTAAGGAATACATGGGACCAGGAAATGATACTCAAATTCACAATTTCTTCCTCTTGAATATCAGAGGAATCAAAACTGCAATCCCTCATGTTTGAGAGTTTCTTGTCCATGTACCTGATCATGGTGTTTGAAAACCTGCTTATCTTGAGAGTTCCCTGATGGTTCAGTGGCTAAGACTTCACACTCCCAAGGCAGAGGCTCAAGGTTTGATTCCTGATTGGGAAACTAGATCCCACAGGTCACAACTAAAAATCTCACATGTTGCAGTGAAGATATCATACACCACACCTATGACCCTGTGCATCCAAATGAATTAAAAGACAAAAACTATAACTTGAAAGTTGTGTGACATTGAATGAGTTACCAAATGTCTCTGTACCTCACTTTCTTTAGAGTGAAATGGAGATAGTGGGCTTTATATAATGGGCTTTACATTCCAGCCCATAATGAAGTGCCTGACCCAGGAATCAAAATGTGTTAAACAAATGACTGAAAAGTGTCAGGAATGTTCCTGGTACATGGCCTGCATTTAATGATAAATCTTCTACACACTTATGTATGCCTGGTAATTTTTGATTGGATGTCAGTCTTCATAAATTTTACCTTGTGGGTGATGGATATTTTTGTGTTCCTATAAATATTCTTGAGTTTTATTCTGTGATGAAGTTAAGTTACTTAGATATCTTTTGTGAACATTAACAAAAATGTAATTTCAAACTTAACGAAAAGCTCTAAGAATAGTACAAGGAACTTTTATGTACAATTTCCTCTGATTTACCAACTGTTAACATTTTTTCCCTGGTGGCTCAGATGGTAAAGAGTCTGCCTACAATGTGGGAGACCTGGATTCGATCTCTGGGTTGGGAAGATCTCCAGGAGGAGGAAATGGCAACCCACTCCAGTACTCTTGCCTGGAAAATTCCATGGAAGGAGGAGCCTGGTAGGCTACAGTCCATGGGTCACAAAGAGTTGGACATGACTGAGTGACTTCAATCTACTGACTGCAAAGTCCATGCTCTTTCCATGTGTCACACTGAAGGGGAAGCAAAAGGCTACAACTGAGTAACATAAAGCCGTCTAGAGGACTTCACTGGTGGTCCAGTGGTTAAGAATTCACCCTCCAGTGCTCCCTTCAGCAGCACATATACTAAAATTGGAACGATACAGAGAAGATTATCATGGCCCCTGCGCAAGGATGATACGCAAATTCGTGAAGCGTTCCATATTTTTATGGCTAAGAAAGCTGTGGTACATATACACAATGGAGTATTACTCAGCCATTAAAAAGAAAACATTTGAATCAATTCTAATGAGGTGGATGAAACTGGAACCTATTATACAGAGTGAAGTAAGCCAGAAAGAAAAACATCAATGCAGTATACTAATGCATATATATGGAATTTAGAAAGATGGTAACAATAACCCTGTATACGAGACAGCAAAAGAGACACTGTTGTATAGAACAGTCTTTTGGACTCTGTGGGAGAGGGAGAGAGTGGGATGATTTGGGAGAATGGCACTGAAACATGTATAATATCATATATGAAACGAGTTGCCAGTCCAGGTTCGATGCACAATACTGAATGCTTGGGACTGGTGCACTGGGACGACCCAGAGGGATGGCATGGGGAGGGAGGAGGGAGGAGGGTTCGGGATGGGGAACACATGTATATCTGTGGTGGATTCATTTTGATGTATGACAAAACCAGTACAATATTGTAAAGTTAAAAAGTAAAATTAAATTTAAAAAAATAACTAAAAAAAAAAAAAAGAATTCAAAAAAAAAAAAAAAAGACAAAAACTGCTCATCATCCTGGCCACGTCTCTGATTCCTACTACCGCACACCCATGCAATTATTCTCTTTTTTTTTTATTTTATTTTATTTAACTTTACAATATTGTATTGGTTTTGCCATGTATCAAAATGAATCTTCCACAGGTATACATGTGTTCCCCATCCTGAAGCCTCCCTCCCTCCTCCCTCCCCATACCATCCCTCTGGGTTGTCCCAGTGGACCAGCCCCAGGCATCCAGTATCAGGCATTGAATCTGGACTGGCGACTCGTTTCATATATGATAATATACATATTTCAATGCCATTCTCTCAAATCACCTCACCTTCTCCTTCTCCCAGAGTCCAAAAGACTGTTCTATACATCAGTGTCTCTTTTGCTGTCTCGTATAAGGGTTATTGTTACCATCTTTCTAAATTCCATATGTATGCGTTAGTATACTGTATTGGTGTTTTTCTTTCTGGCTTACTTCACTCTGTATAATCAGATCAGATCAGATCAGATCAGTCGCTCAGTCATGTCCGACTCTTTGCGATCCCATGAACTGCAACACGCCAGGCCTCCCTATCCATCACCAGCTCTCGGAGGTCACTCAGACTCACATTCATCGAGTCAGTGATGCCATCCAGCCATCTCATCCTCTGTCGTCCCCTTCTCCTCCTGCCCTCAATCCCTCCCAGCATCAGAGTCTTCTCCAATGAGTCAACTCTTCGCATGAGGTGGCCAAAATAATGGAGTTTCAGCTTTAACATCATTCCTTCCAAAGAAATCCCAGGGTTGATCTCCTTCAGAATGGACCGGTTGGATCTCCTTGCAGTCCAAGGGACTCTCAAGAGTCTTCTCCAACACCACAGTTCAAAAGCATCAATTCTTCGGCGCTCAGCCTTCTTCACAGTCCAGCTCTCACATCCATACATGACCACAGGAAAGACCATAGCCTTGACTAGGCGAACCTTTGTTGGCAAAGTGATGTCTCTGCTTTTGAATATGCTATCTAGGTTGGCCATAACCTTCCTTCCAAGGAGTAAGCGTCTTTTAATTTCATGGCTGCAGTCACCATCTGCAGTGATTTTGGAGCCCAGAAAAATAAAGTCCGACACTGTTTCCACTGTTTCTCCATCTATTTCCCATGTAGTGATGGGACCAGATGCCATGATCTTCGTTTTCTGAATGTTGAGCTTTAAGCCAACCTTTTCACTCTCCACTTTCACTTTCATCAAGAGGCTTTTTAGTTCCTCTTCACTTTCTGCCATAAGGGTGGTGTCATCTGCATATCTGAGGTTATTGATATTTCTCCCAGCAATCTTGATTCCAACTTGTGTTTCTTCCAGTCCAGCATTTCTCATGATGTACTCTGCATATAAGTTAAATAAACATGGTGACAATATACAGCCTTGACGTACTCTGTATAATAGGCTCCAGTTTCATCCACCTCATTAGAATTGATTCAAATGTATTCTTTTTAATGGCTGAGTAATACTCCATTGTGTATATGTACCATTGCTTTCTTATCCATTCTTCTGCTGATGGACATCTAGATTGCTTCCATGTCCTGGCTATTATAAACAGTGCTGCTATGAACATTGGGGTACACGTGTCTCCTTCAATTCTGGTTTTCTCAGTGTGTATGTCAAGCAGTGGGATTGCTGGGTCATATGGCAGTTCTCTTCGGCAGTTCTGTTCGTTTCCAAGGCAAACCATTCAATGTCACAGGAATCGAAATCTATGCCCCAACCAGTAACGCCGAAGAAGCTGAAGTTGAACGGTTCTATAAAGACCTACAAGACCTTGTAGAACTAACACCCAAAAAAGATGTCCTTTTCATTACAGGGGACTGGAATGCAAAAGTAGGAAGTCAAGAAACACCTGGAGTAACAGGCAAATTTGGCCTTGGAACACGGAATGAAGCAGGGAAAAGACTAACAGAGTTTTGCCAAGAAAATGCACTGGTCACAGCAAATAACCTCTTCCAACAACACAAGAGAAGACTCTATACATGGACATCACCAGATGGTCAACACCGAAATCAGATCAATTATATTCTTTGCAGCCGAAGATGGAGAAGCTCTATACAATCAGCAAAAACAAGACCAGGAGCTGACTGTGGCTCAGACCATGAACTCCTTATTGCCAAATCAGACGTAAGTTGAAGAAAGTAGGGAAAACCACTAGACCGTTCAGGTCAGCAAAAACAAGACCAGGAGCTGACTGTGGCTCAGACCATGAACTCCTTATTGCCAAATTCAGATTTAATTGAAGAAAGTAGGGAAAACCACTAGACCATTCAGGTATGACCTAAATCAAATCCCTTATGATTATACAGTGGAAGTGAGAAATAGATTTAAGGGCCTAGATCTGATAGATAGAGTGCCTGATGAACTATGGAATGAAATTCGTGACATTGTACAGGAGACAGGGATCAAGACCATCCCCATGGAAAAGAAATGCAAAAAAGCAAAACGGCTGTCTGGGGAGGCCTTACAAATAGCTGTGAAAAGAAGAGAAGCGAAAAGCAAAGGAGAAAAGGAGAGATATAAACATCTGAATGCAGAGTTCCAAAGAATAGCAAGAAGAGATAAGAAAGCCTTCTTCAGTGATCAATGCAAAGAAATAGAGGAAAACAACAGAATGGGAAAGACTAGGGATCTCTTCAAGAAAACCAGAGATACCAAAGGAACATTTCATGCAAAGATGGGCACGATAAAGGACAGAAATTGTATGGACCTAACAGAAGCAGAAGATATTAAGAAGAGGTGGCTAGAATACACAGAAGAACTATACCAAAAAGAGCTTCACGACCCAGATAATCATGATGATGTGATCACTGACCTAGAGCCAGACATCTTGGAATGTGAAGTCAAATGGGCCTTAGAAAGCATCACTACGATCAAAGCTAGTGGAGGTGATGGAATTCCAGTGGAGCTATTCCAAGTCCTGAATGATGATGCTGGGAAAGTGCTACACTCAATATGCCAGCAAATTTGGAAAACTCAGCAGTGGCCACAAGATTGGAAAAGGTCAGTTTTCATCCCAATCCCAAAGAAAGGCAATACCAAAGAGTGCTCAAACTACCGCACAATTGCACTCATCTCACACGCTAGTAAAGTAATGCTCAAAATTCTCCAAGCCAGGCTTCAGTAATATGTGAACTGTGAATTTCCTGATGTTCAAGCTGGATTTAGAAAAGGCAGAGGAACCAGAGATCAAATTGCCAACATCCGTTGGATCATGGAAAAAGCAAGAGAGTTCCAGAAAAACATCTATTTCTGCTTTATTGACTATGCCAAAGCCTTTGAGTGTGTGAATCACAATAAACTGTGGAAAATTCTGAAAGAGATGGGAATACCAGACCACCTGATCTGCCTCTTGAGAAATCTGTATGCAGGTCAGGAAGCAACAGTTAGAACTGGACATGGAACAACAGACTGGTTCCAAATAGGAAAAGGAGTACGTCAAGGCTGCATATTGTCACCATGTTTATTTAACTTATATGCAGAGTACATCATGAGAAATGCTGGAATGGAAGAAACACAAGTTGGAATCAAGATTGCTGGGAGAAATATCAATAACCTCAGATATGCAGATGACACCACCCTTATGGCAGAAAGTGAAGAGGGGCTAAAAAGCCTCTTGATGAAAGTTAAAGTGGAGAGTGAAAAGGTTGGCTTAAAACTCAACATTCAGAAAACGAAGATCATGGCATCTGGTCCCATCACTACATGGGAAATAGATGGGGAAACAGTGGAAACAGTGTCAGAATTTATTTTTCTGGGCTCCAAAATCACTGCAGATGGTGATTGCTGCCATGAAATTAAAAGACACTTACTCCTTGGAAGGAAAGTTATGACCAACCTAGATAGCATATTCAAAAGCAGAGACATTACTTTACCAACAAAGGTTCGCCTAGTCAAGGCTATGGTCTTTCCTGTGGTCATGTATGGATGTGAGAGCTGAACTGTGAAGAAGGCTGAGTGCCGAAGAATTGATGCTTTTGAACTGTGGTGTTGGAGAAGACTCTTGAGAGTCCCTTGGAGTGCAAGAAGATCCAACCAGTCCATTCTGAAGGAGATCAGCCCTGGAATTTCTTTGGAAGGAATGATGCTAAAGCTGAAACTCCATTATTTTGGCCACCTCATGCGAAGAGTTGACTCATTGGAGAAGACTCTGATGCTGGGAGGGATTGAGGGCAGGAGGAGAAGGGGACGACAGAGGATGAGATGGCTGGATGACATCACTGCCTTGATGGGTGTGAGTCTGAATGACCTCCGGGAGATGGTGATGGACAGGGAGGCCTGTTGTGCTGCGGTTCATGGTGTCACAAAGAGTCAGACATGACTGAGCCACTGATCTGATCTGATGGCAGTTCTATTCCCAGTTTTTGGAGGAATCTCAATACTGTTATCCATAGTGGCCACATTAGTTTGCATTCCCACCAACAGTGTAAGAAGGTTCCCTTTTCTCCACACCCTCTCCCCAGCATTTATTGCTTGTAGAGTTTTAGATCGCAACCATTTTGTCTGGCATGAAATGGTACCTCATAGTGATTTTGATTTGCATTTCTCTGATAATGAGTGATGTTGAGCATCTTTTCATGTGTTTGTTAGTCATCTGTATGTCTTCTTTGGAGAAATGTCTATTTAGTCCTTTGGTCAATTTTTTGATTGGGTCATTTATTTTTCTGGAATTGAGCTGTAGGTGTTGCTTGTATATTTTTGAGATTAGTTGTTTGTCAGTTGCTTCATTTGCTATTATTTTCTCCCATTCTGAAGGCTGTCTTTTCACCTTGCTTATAGTTTCCTTTTTTGTGCAGAAGCTTTTTAAGTTTAATTACGTCCCATTTGTTTATTTGTGCTTTTATTTCCAATATTTTCGGTGGTGGGTCATAGAGGATCCTGCTCTGATGTATGTCAGAGAGTGTTTTGCCTATGTTTTTCTCTAGGAGTTTTATGGTGTCTGGTCTTACATTTAGATCTTTAATCCATTTTGAGTTTATTTTTATGTATGGTGTTAGAAAGTGCTCTAGTTTCATTCTTTTACAAGTGTTTTATCAGTTTTCCCAGCACCACTTGTTAAAGAGATTGTCTTTAATCCATTGTATATTCTTGCCTCCTTTGTCAAAGATAAGGTGTCCATATGTGTGTGGATTTATCTCTGGGCTTTCTATTTTGTTCCGTTGATCTATATTTCTATCTTTGTGCCAGTACCATACTGTCTTGACTGTGGCATTGTAGTAGAGCCTGAAGTCAGGCAGGTTGATTCCTTCAGTTCCATTCTTCTTTCCCAAGATATCTTTGGCTATTCGAGGGTTTTTGTATTTCCATACAAATTGAGAAATTATTTGTTCTAGCTCTGTGAAGAATACCATTGGTAGCTTGTTGGGAATTGCATTGAATCTATAAATTGCTTTGGGTTGTATACTCATTTTCACTATATTGATTTTGCCAATCCATGAACATGGTATATTTCTCCATCTGTTAGTGTCCTCTGATTTATTTCACCGGTGTTTATAGTTTTCTATATATAGGTCTTTAGTTTCTTTAGGAAGATATATTCCTAAGTATTTTATTCTTTTCATTGCAATGGTGAATTGAATTGTTTCCTTAATTTCTCTTTCTATTTTCTCATTATTAGTGTACAGGAATTCAAGGGATTTCTCTGTGTTGATTTTATATCCTGCAACTTTACTATATTCATTGATTAGTTCCAGTAATTTTCTGGTGGAGTCTTTAGGGTTTTCTAAGTAGAGGAACATGTCATCTGCAAACAGTGAGAGTTTTACTTCTTCTTTTCCAATTTGGATTCCTTTTATTTCTTTTTTTTTTGATCTGATTTCTATGGCCAAAATTCCAAAACTATGTTGAATAGTAATAGTGAAAGTGGGCACCCTGTCTTGTTCCTGACTTAAGAGGAAATGCTTTCAATGTTTCACCATTGAGGATAATATTTGCGGTGGGTTTTTCAAACCTGAGGCCAGGGGCGGCGGGTGGGAGGAGCTACCCCACACCCTCACGCCAGAGGCCAAGTTGATGGCTGGGAGGACCAACCCCACGTCCAAGGAGCTGTGGCTGCATGGGCGCAGGAAGGAAGAGCTATCCCACGTTGAATGTCAGGAAGGGCAGTGGTGAGGAGAGACCCATTGTTTAAGGTAAGGTGTGATGGCTGTGTTTTGCTTGAGCAGCCCTGAAGAGATACCCCATGCCCAAGGTAAGAGAAAGCCAAGTAAGACGGTATGTGTTGCAAGAGGATATCAGAGGGCAAACACAACTGAAACCATACTCACAGAAACTAGTCAAACTAATCACACTAGGACCACAGACTTGTCTAACTCAATGAAACTAAGCCATGCCCTTGGGGCAACCTAGGATGGGTGGGTCGTGGTGGAGAGATCTGACAGGATGTGGTCCGCTGGAGAGGGGAATGGGAAAACACTTCAGTATTCTTGCCTTGAGAACTCCATGAACAGTATGAAAAGGCAAAATGGTAGGATACTGAAAGAGAAACTCCCCAGGTCAGTAGAGGCCCAATATGCTACTGGAGATCAGTGGAGAAATAACTCCAGAAAGAATGAAGGGATGGAGCCAAAGCAAAAAGAATACTCAGTTGTGGATGTGTCCGGTGATAGAAGCAAAATCTGATGCTGTAAAGAGCAATATGGAATAGGAACCTGGAATGTCAGGTCCATGAATCAAGGCAAATTGGAAGTGGTCAAACAAGAGATTGCAAGAGTGAATGTCCACATTTTAGGAATCAGGGAACTAAAATGGACTGGAATGGGTGAATTTAACTCAGATGATCATTATATCTACTACTGCCGGCAGGAATCCCTCAGAAGAAATGGAGTGGCCATCATGGTCAACAAAAGAGTCCGAAATGCAGTACTTGGATGCGATCTCAAAAATGACAGAATGATCTCTGTTCATTTCCAAGGCAAACCATTCAATGTCACAGTAATCCAAGTCTATGCTCCAACCAGTAAAACTGAAAAAGCTGAAGTTGAATGGTTCTATGAAGATGTACAAGAACTTTTAGAACTAACACTCCCAAAAGATATCCTTTTCATTATAGGGGACTGCAATGCAAAAGTAGGAAGGCAAGAAACACCTGGAGTAACAGGCAAATTTGGCCTTGGTATACAGAAAGAAGCAAGGCAAAGACTAACAAAGTTTTGCCAAGAAAATGCACTAGTCATAACAAACACCCTCTTCCAACAACACAAGAGAAGACTCTATATATGGACATCACCAGATGGTCAACACCAAAATCAGATTAATTATATTCTTTGTAGCCAAAGATGGAGAAGCTCTGTACAGTCAGCAAAAACAAGACCAGGAGCTGACTGTGGCTCAGACCATGAACTCCTTATTGCCAAATTCAGACTGAAACCGAAGAAAGTAGGGAAAACCACTAGACCATTCAGGTATGACCTAAATCAAATCCCTAATGATTATACAGTTGAAGTGAGAAATAGATTTAAGGGCCTAGATCTGATAGATAGAGTGCCTGATGAACTATGGAATGAGGTTCGTGACATTGTACAGGAGACAGGGATCAAGACCATCCCCATGGAAAAGAAATGCAAAAAAAGCAAAATGGCTGTCTGGGGACGCCTTACAAATAGCTGTGAAAAGAAGAGAAGGAAAAAGCAAAGGAGAAGGAAAGATAGAAACATCTGAATGCAGAGTTTCAAAGATTAGCAAGAAGAGATAAGAAAGCCTTCTTCAGTGACCAATGCAAAGAAATAGAGGAAAACAACAGAATGGGAAAGACTAGGGATCTCTTCAAGAAAATCAGAGATACCAAAAGAACATTTCATGCAAAGATGGGCTCGATAAAGGACAGAAATAGTATGGACCTAACAGAAGCAGAAGATATTAAGAAGAGATGGCAAGAATACACAGAGGAACTGTACAAAAAAGATATTCACAACTCAGATAATCACAATGGTGTGATGACTGACCTAGAGCCAGACATCCTGGAATGTGAAGTCAAGTGGGCCTTAGAAAGCATCACTATGAACAAAGCTAGTGGAGATCATGGAATTCCAAATGAGATATTTCAAATCCTGAAAGATGATGCTGGGAAAGTGCTGCACTCAATATGCCAGCAAATTTGGAAAACTCAGCAGTGGCCACAGGACTGGAAAAGATCAGTTTTCATTCCAATCCCAAAGAAAGGCAATGCCAAAGAATGCTCAAACTACCGCACAATTGCACTCATCTCACAGGATAGTAAAGTAATGCTCAAATTCTCCAAGCCGGGCTTCAGCAATACGTGAACCGTGAACTTCCTGATGTTCAAGCTGGTTTTAGAAAAGGCAGAGGAACCAGAGATCAAATTGCCAACATCCGCTGGATCATGGAGAAAGCAAGAGAGTTCCAGAAAAACATCTATTTCGGCTTTGTTGACTATGCCAAAGCCTTTGACTGTGTGGATCACAATAAACTGTGGAAAATTCTAAAAGAGATGAGAATATCAGACCACCTGATCTGCCTCTTGAGAAATTTGTATGCAGGTCAGGAAGCAACAGTTAGAAATGGACATGGAACAACAGACTGTTTCCAAATAGGAAAATGAGTACATCAAGGCTGTATATTGTCACCCTGTTTATTTAAGTTATATGCAGAGTACATCATGAGAAACGCTAGACTAGAAGAAACACAAGTTGGAATCAAGATTGCTGGGAGAAATATCAATAACCTCAGATATACAAATGACACCACTCTGATGGCAGAAAGTAAAGAGGAACTAAAAAGCTTCTTGATTAAGGTGAAAGTGGAGAGTGAAAAAGTTGGCTTAAAGCTCAACATTCAGAAAACGAAGATCATGGCATATGGTCCCATCACTTCATGGGAAATGGATGGGGAAACAGTGGAAACAGTGTCAGACTTTTTTTTTTCTGAGCTCCAAAATCACTGCAGATGGTGACTGCAGCCATGAAATTAAAAGACGCTTACTCCTTGGAAGGAAAGTTATGACCAACCTAGATCACATTTTCAAAAGCAGAGACATTACTTTGCCAACAAAGGTTCGTCTAGTCAAGGCTATGGTTTTTCCTATGGTCCTTTATGGATATGTGAGCGGTACTGTGAATAAGGCTGAGCACTGAATCATTGATGCTTTTGAACTTGGTGTTGGATAAGACTCTTTACAATCCCTTGGACTTCAAGGAGATCCAACTAGTCCATTCTGAAGGAGATCATCCCTGTCATTTCTTTGGAAGGAATGATGCTAAAACTGAAACTCCAGAACTTTGGCCACTTCATGCAAAGTGTTGACTCATTGGAGAAGACACTAATGCTGGGACGGATTGAGGGCAAGAGGACAAGGGGACGACAGACGATGAGATGGCTTGATAGCATCACTGACTCGATGGATGTGAGTCTCAGTGGCCTCCGGGAGTTGGTAATGGACAGGGAAGCCAGGCATGCTGCGATTCATGGGGTCAAAAAGAGTTGGACACGACTGAGTGACTGATCTGATCTGATGTTCCTTTTATTCCTGCTTTCTGGAGAGTTTTTATCATAAATTGATGTTGAATTTTGTCAAAGGCTTTCTCTGCATCTATTGATATAATCATATGGTTTTGATTTTTCAATTTGTTAATGCGGTGTATTACATTGATTAATTTGTGGATACTGAAGAAGGCTTGCATTCCTGGGATAAAGCCCACTTTTCATGGTTTATGATCTTTTTAAAGTGTTTTTTTGATTCTGATTGCTAATATTTTGTTAAGGATTTTTGCATCTATGTTCATCAGTGATATTGGCCTGTAGTTTTCTTTTTTGTGTGGCATCTTTGTCAGGTTTTGGTATTAGGGTGGTGGTGGTCTAATAGAATGAGTTTGGAAGTTTACCTTCCTCTGCAATTTTCTGGAACAGTTTGAGTAGGATAGGTATTAGCTGTTTTGTAAATTTTTGATAGAATTCAGCTGTGAAGCCGTCTGGACCTGAGCTTTTGTTTGCTGGAAGATTTCTGATTACAGTTTCAATTTCCGTGCTTGTGATGGGTCTGTTAAGATTTTCTATTTCTTCCTTATGCAGTTTTGGAAAGTTGTACTTTTCTAAGAATTTGTCCATTTCTTCCACGTTGTCTATTTTGTTGCCATACAATTGCTGATAGTAGTCTCTTCTGGTCCTTTGTATTTCTGTGTTGTCTGTTGTGATCTCTCCATTTTCATTTCTAATTTTATTGATTTGATTTTCTTCCCTTTGTTTCTTGATGAGTCTGGCTAATGGTTTGTCAGTTTTATTTATCCTTTCAAAGAACCAGCTTTTGGCTTTGTTGACTTTTGCTATGCTCTCTTTTGTTTCTTTTGCATTTATTTCTGCCCTAATTTTAAAGATTTTTTTCCTTCTACTAACCTTGGGGATCTTCATTTCTTTCTTTTCTAGTTGCTTTAGGTGTAGAGTTAGTTTATTTATTTGACTTTTTTTTCTTGTTTCTTGAGGTATGCCTGTATTGCTATGAAATTTCCCCTTAGGACTGCTTTTAGAGTGTCCCGCAGGTTTGGGGTTGTTGTGGTTTCATTTTCATTCATTTCTATGCAGATTTTATTTCTTCTGTGATTTGTTCATTATTCATCAGCGTGTTCTTCAGCCTCCATATGTTGGAATTTTTAATAGTTTTTCTCTTGTAATTGAGATCTAATCTTAGTGCATTGTGGTCAGAAAAGATGCTTGGAATGATTTCAATTTTGCTGAACTTACCAAGGCTAGATTTATGGCCCATGATGTGATCTATCCTGGAGAAGGTTCCATGTGTGCTTGAGAAAACGGTGAAATTCCTTATTTTGGAATGAAATGTCCTATAGATATCAATTAGGTCTAACTGGCCTATTGTATCATTTAAATTTTGTGTTTCCTTGTTAATTTTCTGTATAGTTGATCTATCCATTGGTGTGAATGGGATATTAAAGTCTCACACTATTATCGTGTTATTGTTAATTTCTCCTTTCATTCATGTTAGTATTTGTCTTACATATTGCAGTGCTCCTATGTTGGATGCATATATATTTATAATTGTTATATCTTCTTCTTGAATTGATCCTTTGATCATTATGTAGTGACCTTCTTTGTCTCTTTTCACAGCCTTTGTTTTAAAGTCTATTTTATCTGATATGAGTATTACTACTCCTGCTTTCTTTTGGTTCCTATTTGCATGGAAAATCTTTTTCCAGCCCTTCATTTTCAGTCTGTATGTGTCCCTTGTTTTGAGGTGGGTTTCTTGTAGACAACATATGTAGGTGTCTTTTTTTGTATCCATTTGGCCAGTCTCTGTCTTTTGGTTGGGGCATTCAACCCATTTACGTTTAAGGTAATTATTGATAAGTATGATCCCATTGCCATTTATTTTATTGTTTGGGTTCAAGTTTATACATCCTTTTTGTGTCTGCTTTTTAGAGAATGTCCTTTGGTATTTGTTGAAGAGCTGGTTTGGTGGTGCTGAATTCTCTCAGCTTTTGCTTGTCTGTAAAGGTTTTGATTTCTCCTTCATATTTGAATGAGATCCTTGCTAGGTACAATAATCTGGGCTGTAGGTTATTTTCTTTCATCACTTTAAGTATGTCTTGCCATTCCCTCCTGGCTTGGAGAGTTTCTATCGAAAGATCAGCTGTTATCCTTATGGGAATTCCCTTGTGTGTTATTTGTTGTTTTTCCCTTGCTGCTTTTAATATTTGTTCTTTGTGTTTTATCTTTGTTAATTTGATTAATATGTGTCTTGGGGTGTTTCGACTTGGGTTTATCCTGTTTGGGACTCTCTGGGTTTCTTGAACTTGAGTGATTATTTCTTTCCCCATTTTAGGGAAGTTTTCAACTATTATCTCCTCTAATATTTTCTCATGGTCTTTCTTTTTATCTTCTTCTTCTGGGACTCCTATGATTCGAATGCTGTAACATTTAATATTGTCCTGGAGGTCTCTGAGATTGTCCTCATTTCTTTTCATTCGTTTTTCTTTTTTCTCCTCTGATTCATTTATTTCTACCATTCTATCTTATAATTCACTAACCCTATCGTCTGCCTCTTTTATTCTACTATTTGTTGCCTCCAGAGTGTTTTTTATCTCATTTATTGCATTATTCATTATATATTGACTCTTTTTTATTTCGTCTAGGTCCTTGTTAAACCTCTATTGCATCTTCTCAATGCTTTTCTCCAGGCTATTTATCTGTGATTCCATTTTGACTTCCAGATTTTGGATTAATTTCACTCTCATTATTCGGAATTCTTTGTCAGGTAGATTCACTATTTGTTCCTCTTTTGTTTGGTTTGGTGGGCATTTATCCTGTTCCTTAACCTGCTGTTTATTCCTCTGTCTCTTCATCTTGTTTAAATTGCTGAGTTTGGGGTGTCCTTACTGTACTCTGGTAGTCTGTGGAGTTCTCTTTATTGTGGCGTTTCCTCACTGTGTGTGGGTTTGTATAGGCGGCTTGTCAAGGTTTCTTCTTTAGGGAAGCTTGTGTCGGTGTTCTGGTGAATGAAGCTGGATTTCTGCTCTCTGGAGTGCAATGAAGTGTCCAGTAATGAGTTATGAGATGTCTATGGTTTGGGGATTTCTTTGGGTAGCCTGTATATTGGAGCTCAGGGCTGTTGTCCTGTGTTGCTTGTGTATTTGCTTGGTATGTCTTGCCATGGAACTTGTTGGCCCTTGTGTGGTGCTTGGTTTCAGTGTAGGTATGGAGGCATTTGATGAGCTCCTGTCAATTAATGTTCTCTGAAGTCAGGGAACTCCTGCTTCCAGTTATCAGTCTTATTTTTACAGTAGTCTCAAACCTCTTCCTTCTATACAGCACCTTTGATAAAACACCTAGGTTAAAGATGAAAAGTTTCTCCACCATGTGGGTCACCCAGAGAGGTTCATAGCATTACATGGAAAAGAGAAGAGGGAGGAGGGAGTTAGAGGTGACCCGGATGAGATGTGGTGGAATCAATAGAGGAGAGAGCGGGCTAACCAGTAATCACTTCCTTATGAGCACTTCACAACTGGACCACTCAAAGATGTTCATGGAGTTATACAGAGAAGAGAAGAGGGAGGAAGGAGACAGAGGTGGTCAGGAGGATAAAAGGAGGGAATGAAAAGGAGAGAGACAGATCCAGTCAGTAATCTGTTCCCTAAGTGTTTTCCATCGTTTGGAACACACAGAAATTCACAGAGTTGGGTAGAGTAGAGAGGGGTTAGGGAGGAGATGCAGGCGACCTAGTGGAGAAAAAGAGAGTCTAGAGGTGGAGAGAACAGTCAAGTCAGTAATCTCACTCCCTAGTAAAAAATGGGTACTGAAGATTGGGTTCTTAAAGGTACAAAATTGGTAACAAATACCTAAAAGCAAAACTTAAAAATCTAGAGTAGAGTTTGGAGTTTCGAAAATACAATATTAAAGAAGAAGGAAAAGAAAGAGAGAAAAAGAAAAAGAAAAAAAGAGTCACAAAAGTTATAAAAAAAAAATATAGGTACAAAATTGATAACAAATTTCAAAAAGCAAAGTTTAAAAAACTAGAGTAGAGTTTGGAGTTTCAAAAATACAGTGTTAAAGAAAAGAAGAAGAAAAAGAAAGATAGGAAAAATAAACAGTCACAAAAATTATAAAGAAGATATAGGTAAAAATTGATAACAAATATCAGAAAACATAAATTAAAGATCTAGAGTAGAGTTTGGAATTTCAGGACTACAATGTTAAAGAAAAGATGAAGAGATAGAAAGAGAGAGGAAAAAAAAGTCACAAAAGTTATTTAAAAAAGATAGGTACAAAATTGATAACAAATACCAAAAGCTAAAATTGAAAATCTAGAGCAGAGTTTGGAATTTCAAAAAATATAATATTAAAGAAAATAAAAAAAATAAAAAGAAGTCACAAAAGTTATAAAAAATATATATATGAAGTTTTTTTTAAAGTATATTTTATTTATTTATTTATTTACAAAGTAATAGAAGGTTATACAAGTGAAAATTAAATGAGAAATAGAGGATTTAATTTAAAAAAATTAAAAAGAAAGAAAGAATGATCATAAAAATAGTAAAAATATACATAGGGCTTTCTCTGATATTGTTGTGGGTATCGTGGGTTCAGTTCATTTTCAGCTAGTTGTTTGCTCCGGCTTAAATTTCTCAAGATCTATAGGCCCCTTCCTATGAAGTTGGTACTAACCACGGGGTTTTAGTTTATTGCCTGTCGCTTCCATGGCAGTTCCCTCTGTTATAGCTTCTTCTATTTGCTGGTCTCTTTAGGAAGAAATATCAATAACCTTAGATATGCAGATGACACCACTCTTATGGCAGAAAGTGAAGAGGGGCTAAAAAGCCTCTTGATGAAAGTGAAAGTGGAGAGTGAAAGGTTGGCTTAAAGCTCAACATTCAGAAAACTAAGATCATGGCATCTGGTCCCATCACTACATGGGAAATAGATGGAGAAACAGTGGAAACAGTGTCAGACTTTCTTTTTCTGGGCTCCAAAATCACTGCAGATGGTGACTGCAGCCATGAAATTAAAAGACGCTTACTCCTTGGAAGGAAAGTTATGACCAACCTAGATAGCATATTCAAAAGCAGAAACATTACTTTGCCAACAAAGGTTCGCCTAGTCAAGGCTACGGTCTTTCCTGTGGTCACGTATGGATGTGAGAGCTGGACTGTGAAGAAGGCTGAGCACCGAAGAATTGATGCTTTTGAACTGTGGTGTTGGAGAAGACTCTTGAGAGTCCCTTGGAGTGCAAGAAGATCCAACCAGTCCATTCTGAAGGAGATCAACCCTGGGATTTCTTTGGAAGGAATGATGCTAAAGCTGAAACTCCAGTATTTTGGCCACCTCATGCGAAGAGTTGACTCATTGGAGAAGACTCTGATGCTGGGAGGGATTGAGGGCAGGAGGAGAAGGGGACGACAGAGGATGAGATGGCTGGATGGCATCACTGCCTTGATGGGTGTGAATCTGAGTGACCTCCAGGAGCTGGTGATGGACAGGGAATCCTGGTGTGCTGCGGTTCATGGGGTCGCAAAGAGTCGGACATGACTTAGCGACTGATCTGATCTGATCTGATATTAGGGTCTGATTTCCACCCTGATACAAAGGGGGCGATGGTGGACACCTTTCTTTTTTTTTTTTTTTTTTTTAGGCTCACTTGTTCAGTCGCGCTGTGGGGAGGGAGGGATGCTCCAGATAAATAACACTGGTGTGTGCTTGCAGTGCCTCAGCCACACTGGGCCTGCCCCCACTCACGGTGTGTGTAGCCTCCCTGCCCACACTGCTCAGGCTCTAGGTTGCTCTGCCAGGAACCATCCGCAGCCGTCCCTGGGCTGCTTGCCCCTCCCAGGTCTAAGACACTCAAGTTCAGGCACTTGGGTAGTCCTCAGAGGCCCAGACTCTGTTGGGCATGCGTTTTGTCCCCTTCTCAGATCCGAGCAGTATAGGTGAAGAGGTGTTTACCGAGTACAGTTTCTGCGACTTATCACCTCCCCACTGCTCAGTTTTGTGGGTTTACAACCGGTGCACCTTCTCAGGTGGATGTTGACCATCTAGAGCTCCAAGAAGTCTTAGTTAGCAAAGAAGCCTGCTTACAGTTTTGTAGATAATGTCTCTCTGGGGCTGCAATTGCCCTCCTCCGGCTCTGGCTGCCTGTCACTGGAGGGGGACCGTCTGCAGCCATCTATCTCTGTACAGTCCTTTCTTCCTTGCGCGGGCCTGGCAGTGTCTTAGGTTAGGGCTGGCTTTTCACGTGGTAGATATACCACAGTCTGTTTTGCTAGCCCAAATTATTTCTCTCAGGTAGCGCTTGGGATATACAGGCCAGATCCTTACTCTAAGTAGTGCAGCCCGTGCCTCGCCTCCCTGCCCAGCCCCAGCTTGTTAATGGCGGATGCAGGCGTCTGCACTGCTTCTCCCCTGGGGGGATTGCAGCAGGTCTCCTAATCTGTGGGGTTTAATTGTTTATTTATTTTCCCTCCCTGTTGTTGCCCTCTGTGCTTCCCAGGCTCGGCATAGACTCGGCAGTGAGAATGTTTCCTGGGATTTGGAAACTTCTCTCTTTTTAAGACTCCCTTCCCTGGACAGAGTTCCGTCCCTCCCTCTTTTGTCTCTTTTTTTGTCTTTTATATTTTTTCCTACCTCCTTTAGAAGGCAATGGGTTGCTTTTCTGGGTGCCTGATGTCCTCTGCAGGCATTCAGAAGTTGTTTTGTGCAATTTACTTGGTGTTTAAATGTTCTTCTGATGAATTTGTGGAAGAGAAAGTGTTCTCCCTGTCCTATTCCTTCACCATCTTAGCTCCTCCCCCCAATTATTCTTCTCCAATTTGTTCTTTTTAGATAGGTTTCACCTTAACCACCATCCCAAAGAAGGCAAAATCATATACTATAACTATACATTCACCCACTCTTTGTAGATTTGGACAACACTTTCCTGACCACAAAGGCCTATGACTCCTTCATGGCCATCCATCAACCCCTGCACTATTCTATAACTCCTAACCTTCTGCTCTGTGGACTGCTGGTTCTGGTGTTTGATTCATGAGTGTCCTGTATTCCTGGCTACAAAGATGAATAGGGTCACAACTGTCCTTCTGTACAACTTTGGAAATCCTCCACTTTTCCTGTGAAATCAAACAGGATGTCCAACTTGCCAATTGTGACACCTTTCTTAGTGACATGGTGAGGTATTTTGAAACGGTAATATTCCTGAGTGGTGATCTCTTGCCTGGGATCCTTTATCCATATTCTAAGAAAGGTTCCTCTATACGTGTAAAGTGCTTTTCACCTGGCCTCTCACCTCTCAGTTGTATCCTTGCTTTATTGTATGAGCTTTGCTTGTACCTCAGTCTTGCTGCTCCACAAACCCTTCTGCTCAGAGTCGAGTGTATTAGCTTCAGTGATGTTCACTGTGTTCACACCCATGTCAAACCCCTTCAGATCTGCAGTCTAAGGTACAAAGACATAAATAAGGCTCTGAAAATATTCTTTGGAATGACAGCTATAAAAGGACTAACAGACATAGAATGAAAGAAGTTCTCACTTTTGCAGGATTCAAAGCATTTGAGCCAGAATTTGATACTTTTTGATCAGAGTGTAGAAGTAGAAATTGCTCACCCCCTCTATTCCCTGAAATTTTCATTTCTTTGATTCAAATTCTTCATAGCAGTGAAGCAACTCACATTTATAAGTTTTTTCTCTGTCTGATTTATAAACAATTTTCCCCTTTGTCCACTTTTAAATTTCTCAAAAATCTTCCCAAACTTGATTCACAATATTTACAATCCCCATTTTTTCCATGGGATAACATGGATTTCTTAAGAATTATTTCTTCTCAAATGATACATATCATCCCAAATATTTTTTCTCTTGTGTTATTAATAGAATTGCTATAAGTAATAGCATCACAGTGAGGAAAAAAGTATACTTACTAGCCAAGGTATTTTATGTAATTTAATATCAGAGGAAAACTGACTATAGTTTTAATTTTGCATACACCATTACTTAATTATTGCCTTATTTGCTTATGTAAATTATTTCCCTAATTGGTCTTCTTGACAATAGAACTTTAACCTATAGTTTGCATTAGAGGTGGTTATTCAGATCTTTTCTTCTCTTTAGGATCCTGTTCTCTTGTTTACCAATGTTCACAGTACCTACACTAGTAACTGGCATATGTTAGTCAACTACAGATTTCCAAGTGGAGTTTACACAGAAGAACACATTTGAATACATTCACTTAATATTACCTTTGAGTCAGGGGAAAAAGTTAATAGGTAAAAAATTTAAACTACACTTTGTATTACTAAGCAAAATATTTCACTTTCATGCCCTGTATCTATTCACTAAAGTTTGGATTTTGGTGTTCTTGGGAACACATCCTATTCTTATTAGGGTAAAGGATTGGTTGCTGTGTTTAAAATGATACATTCTGTGTAATCACCTATACAACATATGAAAAACATTTTCAAAATTATATATATATATATATGATTTTTGGTGAATAAGATTAAACTGAATAGTGAAAGTGAAAGTGTTAGTGACTTAGTCATGTCCGATTCTTTGTGACCCCATGAACTGTAGCCAACCAATCTCCTCTGAAGAGAAGTCCATGAAGCTCTCCAGGCAAGAATACTGGAGTGGGTTGTCATGTCCTCCTGCAGGGGATCTTCCTGACCCAGAGATCGAACCCAAATCTCCAGCTTTGGGGGCAGATTCTTTATGGTCTGAGCCACCAGGGAAGCCCAAAACTGTGTATCAGATCAGATCAGATCAGATCAGTCGCTCAGTCATGTCCGACTCTTTGCGACCCCATGAACCGCAGCACGCCAGGCCTCCCTGTCCATCACCAGCTCCTGGAGGTCACCCAGACTCATACCCATCGAGTCAGTGATGCCATCCAGCCATCTCATCCTCTGTCGTCCCCTTCTCCTCCTGCCCTCAATCCCTCCCAGCATCAAAGTCTTCTCCAATGAGTCAACTCTTCGCATGAGGTGGCCAAAATACTGGAGTTTCAGCTTTAGCATCATTCCTTCTAAAGAAATTCCAGGATTGATCTCCTTCAGAATGGACTGGTTGGATCTTCTTGCAGTCCAAGGGACTCTCAAGAGTCTTCTCCAACACCACAGTTCAAAAGCAGCAATTCTTTGGCGCTCAGCCTTCTTCACTGTGTATACCTGACTCCAAAACAGAACCACTTTCTTGCTACCAAAGCATGATTCACAGACCTGGACCTGTAGCATCAGCAACACCTGGGAGCTTGTCAGAAACAGGGTCCCTGGGTTGACAAGAGACCTGGTGAATCAGAGTTTGCATTGAACTAAAAACCTTGGTGATATTTATGTACAGTGAATTTAGAAATATTTTAGTCTAGAATAGGGATTCTCACCATCTTACTATTGATTTGGAACAGGATAATTGTTTATATTGGGTGCTGTTCAGTTCAGTTCTGTCACTCAGTCGTGTCCGATTCTTTGTGACCCATGGACTGCAGCACACCAAGCTTCCCTGTCCCTCATCATATCCTGGAGCTTAGTCAAACTCATGTTCATCAAGTCGGTGATGTCATCCAGCCATCTCATCCTCTGTTCCTTCTCCTCCTGCCATCAATGTTTCTCATCATCAGCATCTTTTCCAATAAGTCAGTTCTTCACATAAAGTGTCCAAAGTATTGGAGTTTCAGCTTCAGCATCAGTCCTCCCAATGAATATTCAGGACTGACTTCTTTTAGGATGGACTGGTTGAACCTCCTTGCAGTCCAAGGGACTCTCAAGACTCTTCTCCAACCAATGCTGCTAATGTTCCGTGGTTTATAGAATGTTAGCAGCATCCTTTCAGATACTGTAAAATAATTCCAAGAATTAAATATTCTCAGATTGAATCACTGCCCCAGAGTTCCAGAACTGAGGGATTCCAATCAGACTCGATCCCTTACTTGGTTTATACTTTTGAGTAAAACATTAAATCCCACTGAGTCCCATTTTGACAATGAAAAATGATGCTCATAAAAGCACTATTTCATAGAATACACTGGTTTTAAAGTTAAATTTGACAATCTCTATAATAGGCAAGGGTTTAACTGGTGGCTCAGATGGGAAAAAAAATCTGTCTGTAAACAGGAGCCCTGGGTTCAATCCCTGTGTCAGGATGACCCCCTGTAAAGGGAATGGCAGCTCAAGGATTCTTACCTGGGAAATCCCATGGACAGGGAAGCCTGGCAGGCCACAGTCCATGCGGTCACAGAGTCAGAATGGTTGAGCGACTAAGACATGCATACACATAATCTGATAATATATTTTATGGGGCATAATAATAGCTCAGTTCAGTTCAGGTCAGTTCAGTCGCTCAGTCATGTCCAACTCTTTGCGACCCCATGAATCGCAGCACGTCAGGCCTCCCTGTCCATCACCAACTCCCAGAGTTCATTCAGACTCATGTCCATCGAGTCAGTGATGCCATCCAGCCATCTCCTCTGTCCTCCCCTACCCCTCCTGCCCCCAATCCCTCCCAGCATCAGAGTCTTTTCCCATGAGTCAACTCTTTGCATGAGATGGCCAAAGTATTGGAGTTTCAGCTCAGTATCTCTTTTATAATTGCAAATATTTTGTATTGAGGACTAAATGACAGCTCTGAACTTGTGATGTAAGTAGAAAACTCTCAAATGGCTTGGAAAAAAACATCATGAATCCAGGGAATATAATACCCAAGATTTTATACTAAAGGAGAAAAGTTATCCCACTTTTTGAAGAGAAGGATAGTTATTTCCAGAAACTTTGGTGACTGTGTTCCCACCATAAATCAAAGATTTGAAGACACATGTGACCCATTTAAGAAAAATCTTCAATAATATACTTTTGAGAAAATTTGAACTCAAGGATATGATGAGGTGCTAGGAGGCTTAAAGTGCTTTGGAAGCAGGAGAATTACTGGAGAAGGAGTAGTAAAAACTGAATTCACCTAACTTATAAAGCAGTCTTCTAGGAACAGAGAATCAGCAGGAAAAAGGAAAAAAAAAAAAAAAATCCATTCTGCCCAGACCAGTGTCTCCAAAGGAAGTCCTGTACTTATAGATTGGAGTCACAGTAGGAAAACATGTTTGATGAGCTGACATAAAGGCAATGGCAACCCACTACAGTACTCCTGCCTGGAAATCCCATGGATGGAGGCACCTGGTAGGCTGCAGTCCATGGGGTCCCTAAGGGTCGCACACGACTGAGCGACTTCACTTTCCCTTTTCACTTTCATGCATTGGAGAAGGAAATGGCAACCCACTCCAGTGCTCTTGCTTGGAGAATTTCAGGGACAGCAGAGCCTGGTGAGCTGCCGTCTATGGCAGAGTTGGACACAACTGAAGTGACTTAACAGCAGCAGCAACAAGAAGATGTTAATACCTGCGCTCCTGCCATCCCTCAGCCTGTGCCATAGCTGTTTGACTGGGATGTGATCCTTGCTTTTGCAGCTCTGTATCTGGCTAGAAGAATTCTTCCTGTTGTCTTGTTCATGGACAAAAGTTTGTTCTGCATCATCAGTCATTTTCCTTCTATGCAGAAAGCTTGCTCTCAGATTCTGCAGGCAGGTTAGTCCAAGAGCTGAACAGACACTTTAGGAGAGGGTGAAAGAGGACAGAAGCCAGGAACCTGTACCTGAGGTCACCTGAAGACCACTGTAGCATAGCCCAGAGCTCACTGTCGTTGTTTGCTGGCTTTCCTTATCTTAGTGTATATTTATTTATTGTCTAAAAAAAAACCTGAACATTGCACTCGGAAATGCAAGTGTTGATGCTGACTATTAAATGGTGTTAATGGAAGTTCAATTAGAAAAGAAATGATAAACATAAAATGTTTTCAGTAAAATTAGGCAGTAAGTCTATTAATTGTATTTATTAATGTGCATGTATATGCTTAGTCATTCAGTCATATTCAGCTCTTTGCAGCTCTTTGGACTATAGTCCACCAGGCTCCTCTGTCCAATGGACGTTTCAGGCAAGAATATTGGAGTAGGTTCCCATTTCCTCCTCCAGGGGATGTTCCTGACTCAGAGATTGAACCTGCATCTCCTGTGTCTCCTATATTGCAAGCAGATTCTTTACTTGCTGGGCCATTAGGCAAGTCCATATTTACCAGCAGGAGTAGACAAATAAGAATAAGCCTCAAGAAAAAAAGAAATCTGCTGCTTCATATAAAACATTTCCAATTTTTTTTGTGTTTTGTGTTTCCTGCTTTGAATTGTTACTTTATTCCTTTTGCTTATTTTTCCTTTATGATATTCAATCTGCAAGTTCTTTCACATCATAAATATACAACTGTTTCTGTCCTTGGAAAAGAAAATTTTTGCTTTATTATTTTTCCCAGGCATCAAGGAGATGTCACTGGATTTGGAATGTTGCCAAACCAAGGAAGCTTTTCTTCACTATATTGTCTCAGTGTACATTTGGGCTATTGGAAATTTTCTCCCCTAATATTCATAGGTCCATTTAACTTTCCTCTCTATTTTTTTTTCTCCTCTATCTTTCTCATACTCTTAATATTTTTCAAATATAAAGAAGAAAATGGCCATGTAGAAAAAGAACCCCAAATTTATTGGTCCATTAGAAGTTCATGAAAGGAATTTCTAGTACCATTTATACATTCTACACAGGAAAGATAGTCTGGTTTGACCAGCTTGAGCTGTCAGAACTCATGGCCTAAGGATGCTGATTATAGGTGGGAAAATGCATGGAGTTACACAGCCCAGGAGTTCTTGTGAGTTCTTGTTAATAAACACCTTGTGGATTGAAAACAATTCTTCAAGCAGAGGCACTTGGGCTTATATAATAAGGGAACTTATAATACATAGGTAAGAATTCAGTCAAAGATGGTATACTACTAAGGATGTCATCTACTTTAATTCACATGATATTTTTGCAAGAAAATAGAGAATATGTAAGGAGAGAGTCTCTGTGGACTGAAGGTTCAGCTGTAGCAGGGAAGCCACCTTGCTCCTCAGCATGTCTGACACCATCTCTAATCATTCTCCCTCTTTCTTATTCTCTGACCCACTGGCTTCCATTTTGGGTTTGAAGCAGTATCTTCCTCTAATCCTTTGCAGTGGCTGTTTCCTCTGCAGGCACACTCTTCTCCTGATACAGTACTAGATTCTTCCCTCTTTTTCTTGAAGTCTAATGCAAAAATATCTTCTTGTTTCCTTACCTTACCTGAAAACTCAGTACAAAATAACACCTCCTACAACTCTCTCCTTCATAACTGTTTTTTTTTTCATAGCATCTGTCTTCATCTAACATATTATATAATACTTTATTTGTTCATTATCTCTCAACATCCTTGAATTGTGGGAGATTTGTTTTTAATCATCTACTTATTGCTTGGATCATGTTGGCACTCAATATGTATTTCTCAAATGCATGAAATAATTTTGCATTAAAGCTATGTAGAATTTATGTATGACCTTTTTGTAAATATGCTGAGAATGTGACAAAAATCCCTAGTCACAGATAAATTGGGGGTATAGCAGGTGATGCTGGTGGTAAAGAACCTGCAGGAGACTTAAGAGACTGGGGTTTGATCACTGGGTCAGGAAGATCCCCTGCAGGAGGGCATGGCAATCCACTCCAGTATTTTTGACTGGAGAATACCATGGACAGAGGAACCTCATAGGCTGCATTGCATGGTGTCTTCACACAAAGTCGGACACAACTGAAGTGGTTTAGTACACATACTCTCAAAAAGAACTTCAGATCAGATCAGTCGCTCAGTCGTGTCCGACTCTTTGCGACCCCATGAACTGCAGCACGCCAGGCCTCCCTATCCATCACCAGCTCTCGGAGGTCACCCAGACTCACATTCAGCGAGTCAGTGATGCCATCCAGCCATCTCATCCTCTGTCGTCCCCTTCTCCTCCTGCCCTCAATCCCTCCCAGCATCAGAGTCTTCTCCAATGAGTCAACTCTTCGCATGAGGTGGCCAAAATAATGGAGTTTCAGCTTTAGCATCATTTCTTCCAAAGAAATCCCAGGGCTGATCTCCTTCAGAATGGAATGGTTGGATCTCCTTGCAGTCCAAGGGACTCACAAGAGTCTTCTCCAACACCACAGTTCAAAAGCATCAATTCTTCGGCACTCAGCCTTCTTCACAGTCCAGCTCTCACATCCATACATGACCACAGGAAAGACCATAGCCTTGACTAGACGGACCTTTGTTGGCAAAGTAATGTCTCTGCTTTTGAATATGCTATCTAGGTTGGTCATAACTTTCCTTCCAAGGAGTAAGCGTCTTTTAATTTCATGGCTGCAGTCACCATCTATAGTGATTTTGGAGCCCAGAAAAAGAAAGTCTTACACTGTTTCCACTGTTTCCCCATCTATTTCCCATGAAGTGATGGGACCAGATGCCATGATCTTAGTTTTCTGAATGTTGAGATTTAAGCCAACCTTTTCACTCTCCACCTTCACTTTCATCAAGAGGCTTTTTAGTTCCTCTTCACTTTCTGCCGTAAGGGTGGTGTCATCTGCATATCTGAGGTTATTAATATTTGTCCCAGCAATCTTGATTCCAACTTGTGTTTCTTCCAGTCCAGTGTTTCTCATAATGTACTCTGCATATAAGTTAAATAAACAGGGTGACAATATACAGCCTTGACGTACTCCTTTTCCTATTTGGAACCAGTCTGTTGTTCCATGTCCAGTTCTAACTGTTGCTTCCTGACCTGCATACAGATTTCTCAAGAGGCAGATCAGGTGGTCTGGTATTCCCATCTCTTTCAGAATTTTCCACAGTTAATATAGTTAACTATATATTGACATATATGTCAATCTCACAGTTTACAAAAAAAAATAAATCTATCTTTGATGACATCAGCATCATGGTAGCACAAGACACTCTCTTTGACTCTCCCCTTCTATCTCTGATTAATCAGACTTCCATAAGTCAGCAAATATTCACCTGTCCAATAACCAGGAGTCCAGAGATTCATACAATTTTACATGTTAAATTGGGTTGATTAGAACACAAGGAAGAGGTGCATCTAGGGGAAAACAGCAAGAGGCAGTGCCCCCAGTCCCAGCTCAATGCAACCATTGCCTGAGTCCATTAGGCAGCTGAGTCCATAGACCCACAGCACCTGGAAGCACAAGTGGAGGTGGCACAAGTGAACCTAGCCTTCCAGATGCAGTATTATCTACCACCGTAGGGAAACAGTCAGCAGTTCTGGTCGGGACCTTGAACCAGGTGACCCTGGATGATGCAAAATTGCCCACTATCATGGTTTCCTGAACAGAGATGCCAGCCACATCAGGGACATTAGCAGCACCAAGGCACCAGTGACCCCAGAGGCACCAGCAGTGATGACAATGCACCAAGCAACACCTCTGCTAGGGACAGTGAAGGACAAACAACAATAACAACAACAACAAAAAAAAAAAAAACGTTTTTTTCGCCAGATGAGTGATGCATGTGTGCTCACTCAATCATGTCCAACTCATTGCCTCCCCTTGGACTCTAGCCCTCCAGGCTCTTCTGTCCATGGCATTCTCCAGGCAAGAATACTGGAGTGGGTTGCATTTCCTACTTCAATAAATGCAACTCAGATGCAACTCAGGCAAAAGAAACAAAAGACTTGTGTTACTGTGTCACCTAACTGAAAAACACAGAAAGGCCTCTTGTTACCAGTTATTGAATTGTTAGAATCAGCATGAACCGACCTTTACCTAAGTGAAAAAGGCGTTTGTTATTTTAAATGCACTGCCAGAGGAGCTACCCACTGGGCACCATAAAATAAAAACCACAGTAACACAGAATCACAAAAAGAAAATGACAATTTTCCAGAAAACAATCAAAGCCATAGAAGATTGTGATCAAGCCAGTGGAAAACTCAAATAGTGTCATGGAGAAACTCAGGAAGCTATAGGAACACTCACAAAAGCATTTAAACTCATAAATTAAAAAAAAAAAAAATGTCATGGCTATTATAAAGAGTGCTGCAATGAACATTGAGGTACACGTGTCTCTTTCAATTCTGGTTTCCTTAGTGTGTATGCCCTGAAGTGGGGTTGCTGGGTCATAAGGCAGTTCTATTTCCAGTTTTTTAAGTAATCTCCACACTGTTCTCCATAATGGCTGTACTAGTTTGCATTCCCACCAACAGTGTAAGAGGGTTCCCTTTTCTCCACACTCTCTTCAGCATTTATTGCTTGTAGACTTTTGGATGGGGAACACGTGTATACATGTGGCAGATTTGTTGATATATGGAAAAACCAATACAATATTGTAAAGTTTAAAAAATTAAAAAAAAATAATTATTTAATAAAATGAAAATATTCCCCTGGGGAAAAAAAAATGAAAACAAGAAGCAATTTTCAAAGAGATGAAAACTCTTAAACATAACCAGACAGACATACTGGAGTTGAAGAAATCTATAAATGAATTGAAAGATGTATTAGAAAGCACTAAAAGTTAAATCATGTACATAGAGGTTAGAGTAACGAGAGGAAAACATGTCTAATGAGCTAACATGGAAGCTCTAAATATCTCTTCTGTTGCAGTCCCTCAGCCTGTGTCACTTTGGTTGGACAGGATGTGGTCCTTGTCTTTTGCAGTCATACAACAGCAAGCACTGGCTGAGAGATCAGTGCTTGATCTGTTCCTGTTGTCCTGTTTGGGAACAAAAATTTGGTCTGCCTCATCAATCTTTTAGGGAGGAGTTTTGACTTCTATCAGGAAAGCCTTCTCTCTGAATCTGCTTGCAGGTGAGTCTCAGAGTTCCACAGACACTGCAGGGAGAGAAGCAGAGAGGAGGGAAGCCAGAAACATGTGCCTGACAGAGGCCAGAGACCGGCTGTCTGCTGGCTTCCCTAGTATTAATTCATTTGTTTATGATCTAAAAATTAAGTGAACATTGTGCTGGGAAATCCAAGTCTCAGTGTTGACAATTAAATGGTAATAGTGGAAGCCCAATTAAAGGGAATGGAAGTCATAAAGTGCTTCCAGTAGATGTAGACAGTAAGTCTAAAGATTTTATTTATTAACAAGAGTGGACAAATAGGGAAAAGTCTCAGGAAAAAGACATCTTCGGGTTTTGTTGTGTTCTATGTATTTCCACTTTTGA
Organism: Tragelaphus eurycerus; assembly: GCA_935064755.1. Lineage (NCBI taxonomy): Eukaryota > Metazoa > Chordata > Mammalia > Artiodactyla > Bovidae > Tragelaphus > Tragelaphus eurycerus. The sequence goes on from CAKXYN010000276.1 coordinate 400,289, forward strand.
ACTGATAGCTTATCCCTTTTGCATGTTTTCCTCTTGGGATATTCAAATTGTAAAGTGTTTCACATCATAAAGATATGACTGTTGGTGTCTTTAGAAAAAATATGCTTTTCTTTATTGTTTTTTTTCCTGGACTTCAGGGAGATGACTTTGGACTTGGAATGTTGACAAACCAAGGGAGGTTTTATTCATTGCATTGCATCAAGAGCTGTTTGAGTTTACTGGATATTTTCCCCTGATATTCCTATGTCCATTCCGTTCCTCTCTCTCATACTTTTTATATTTCTTTAAATAAAAAGTAGAAATTAGCCATACTGAAATGGAACTCCAAGTTTATTTCCAGATTTATTTCCAAGGAAAACTTATAAACTGGAATTTTTAGGTACTATTTACAAATCCTTCATGAGAAAGATAATCTGATCTGACTAGCTTGAGTTGTAACTAATCATGGCCTAAGGAGGGTGGATCTGGGTGAGGAATTCATGGCAGTAACACAACCTAGGAGGACAACGTTGTGTGTGTGTGTGTGTGTGTGTGTGTGTGTGTGTGTGCCTGAGACTTGGGAAGTGAGAGCAGTACTTTGAGGCACCTGGACTCACACGTTAAGATGACTTACAACACAGAAGCCAGAATTCAATCAACAGATGGTATGAAGAAGTATGGTATGAAGATGGTATGAAGATGGATCTGATGAACTCACAGGAAGTTTTTAGGATTAAATTCATAAAGTGCTGGGAACAACACAGGAGTGATTCTCTGTGGACTGAAGGCTCACCTATAGTGGGGAGGCCCCTTGTTCCTAAGCATCCCTGAGACCATCTCTAATCTCTCCAGTTCTAGCTTATTCCTCTGCCCCACTGGCTTCCTTGTTTCAATCTGAACATGTGTAATGAGCATCTTCCTCTGTTACTTTGCAGTGGTCAGGCACACACTTCTCCTGATATCAAACTAGATCCTTCTCTCTCTTTCTTAGCTATCTGTTCAATTATCACCATGCTTTCTGACCCTGCCTGAACCCTAAGTACAAAATAACACCTCTTACAACTCTCTTCTTTATATCTGGTTTTGTTTTCTTCATAACATTTGACACCAGCTGACATATAGTATTTTATTTGCACATCATCTATCATCATCCTTGGATTGTGGGAGATTTGTTTTCCATCACTCTCTACTTATTGCCTGCATGTACTTGAAACATAGTTGGCACTCAATATATTTATCAAATATATGAACATGTGACTACTCTGGTACTTGGCCCAGTGGTACTTGGGGGAGGGGAAATGTTAATTTAATAACTACTACACTTTGCTTCTTAAAAGTCTATTTCCTTTAACAGTGTAGATGCAGCTGTGGAGTGAGCTGAGGTGATGTGTGTTCAGCGAACTTCAGTTTATGCCATTGGTCAGTCCGAGCTCCCATCCTGGCTTCTGAGGCTGGTGTGGGCACCACTCAGCTCCCACCAGCCCCAGATTTGACTATCCATTCAGAGTGGTTTTGGGGCCCCAGACCCTTCGCTCCTGTTGGTTTATTCCTGATAGCCTACAAAGCTGCACACTGCCCTCAGTTGTCCCCCTTTATTTCTTTTGAAGGACCAATTTTTTCATGGTACTTGTCCTGATTGTTTTCATAGTGTTCAAATCTGTATTTTTGTATGTATAGGGAAATAATTTTCTCAATACTAATCGCTAATAAATATTGAATTGTCATGAAGGAGTTCTTGTTTAATAAACGGACGTGTAAAAACGGTAAAAAAAAAAAATAAACAAATATATGAAACAATTTCTCATTAAATCTCTAGAATATATGATTTCTGGAAATATTTTGAGAATGGAACAAATATTCCTAGTCAGAGATGAAATGGAGTATTCCCTCAAAGAGAACTTACCTGTAAATAAAATACTAACATTGATTTCTAAAGAGCTAAATAGTTTTAGCTATGTGAATTATGTCAGTTGTTGCAAAAATTAGTCATATTATTTTTTCCTTTTCCTATTAGTCACCTCCACCACATGGAACCAGTGAATAATACACAAATTTCAGAATTCCTTCTTCTGGGACTTTCAGAGGAACTAAAACTACAGCTGCTCACATTTGGACTTTTTTTCTCCATCCATGTACCTGATCACTGCTTTTGGAAACCTGGTCATTATCCTGGCCACAGGATATGATATGAATATGATAATATTCATAATAATAATATAATAATATGATATGATATGAATATGATAATATTCAGCTCAGACACCCACCTACATATCCCCACGTACTTCTTCCTCTCCAACCTGTCCTTTGCAGACATCTTTTTCACTTCCACCACCATCCCAAAGATGCTGGTAAATATTCAAACACAGAGCAAAGTTATTACCTATGAAGGCTGCATCGCCTAGATGTATTTTTATATTCTCTTTGGAGAACGAGATGATGTCCTCCTAACTGTGATGGCCTAGGACTGCTTTGTGGCCATTCACCACCTTTTGCATACATGGTCATCATGAGCCTCCATCTCTGTAGATTTCTGGTTCTGACATCCTGGGTTGCCATATATTTCTTGCTACATAGCTTAATGGTGTTGTGACTGTCCTTTTGTCCAGTTGTGCAAATTCCCCACTTTTTCTATGAACTCAATCAGTTGGTACAACTTTCCTGTCCTGACAACTTTCTTAAAAATATAGTGATGTATGTTGCAGCTGCCCTGCTAGGTGGTGGTCCTTTTGCTGGTATCCTTTACTCTTTTTCTAAAATAGTTTCATGTATATGTAAAATCTCATCAGCCCAGGGGAAGTATAATGTGTTTTCTACCTGTATGTCCCACCTCTCAGTTGTCTCTTTATTTTATTGTAATACTTTAGAAGTGTACTTTAGGTCTGCTGCTATCCATCTCTCACACTCAAGTGCAACAGCCTCGGTGATGTACACTGTGGTCACACCTATGCTAAACGCCTTCATCTAAAGTCTGAGAAATAAAGACATAAAGAGGGCTCTGAGGAGATTCCATTTGATGCCAGTATAAAATGGCCAATTATACTAAGGCTGATGAAGTGCCCTTGATTGCGTAACTCAAAGCCTCAGAACCAGAAATTGTGGTTCTTGATCACTGTGGAATAAAATTTACTCCTTCATCTGATTTCCATTTTTAAATTCAGTTTCTTTGTGTAATTTTAGGGCTTCCCTGGTAGCTGAGATGGTAGAGTCTTCCTGCAAAGCCAAAGACCCTGGTTCAAGCCTTGAGTCGAGAAGACCCGCTGGAGAAGGGCATGGCAACCCACTCCAGTATTCTTGCCTGGAGAATCCCACGTACAGAGGAGTCTGGTGAGCTATAGTGTATGGGGTTGCAAAGAGCTGGGCATGACTGAGTGAGTTTCACTCTCTCTGTGTACTTTTAGTAGCTCTCTTTATTAGACTTTAGCCTCAGTTATATACATAGGCAGTTTTTCTTTTTTCCTACTTCAAAATTTTCCTACCTTTGAATCAAAAATGTTCAGAAATTCCATTTCTTTGATGGGGTATCATAAGTTTATTAAGAATAATTACTTCTCAAATTAAATATGTCATCCTAAGTAATTTCTCCTCTTTCCCTGATGAGTTGCATTATTAATTTTAAAATACATTTAAGAACCAAGATAATTTGTATTTTTTTTTTTAAGTTGGTTGAATCAGTGATACAGAAAGATGACTTTATAGGAGGATTTTTGACTATGCAGTAGGTCTCAATCCTCTTTTTGTTCAAAGGTCAACTTGTGTGTCTATATACACTGCTTTGGCCAAAAGGTTGATTTTTTTTTTTTTTTTTTTTTTCCATACCATAGCATCCTGGGCTTTTATGGTGATTCAGGAGGTAAGAAACTGCCTGCAATACAGGAGACCCAGGTTTGACCCATGGGTCAGGAAAATCCCCTGGAGAAGGAAATGGCTACCCTCTCCACTTTCTTGCCTGGAGAATTTCATGGAGAGGGGAGCCTGGTGGGCTACAGTCCGTGGGATCCCAAGGAATCGAACACGACTGGAAGCAATTAGCATGCACACATATTGGATGGCATATTTTAATATTTTCATTGAATTATTTCATTGTTTACTTTTGAAAACTTCCAAGGATTCCTACAAATATGACTCTTCCCATTGCTCTAAATAAAATAACTCAAATTTTTCTAAATTTCATCATAAACACTAAGGGTGAAGCATATAAACTATAACTCTTATATATCTCCTATATATTCAATACAAAGGCATTTATTCAACTTCATTATCATAAATTACTCATAAGACAACTTGAATCTACCTGTTCATGGGAATCAAGATCAGCACCAGCATGCTAACCTTGATGCAGCAAGGTTTCTGCACCAACATACATGTCCTGAAAAGCTCTTCTGGGTAGCTGGAAGGGATATCTGTGCAGTCATCCTTTAATACTGTTACCTGACAAAAAAGATATATAATGCTACAATCAGAAGGATTACTTTCAAATATAAGAATAAATGTCAAAATTAAGATCAATATAGTTATAGCTGTGGTTTTTCCAGTAGTTACGTATGTATATGAGATTTGGACCATAAAGAAGGCTGCTGCTGCTGCTAAGTCGCTTCAGTCGTGTCCGACTCTGTGCGACCCCATAGACGGAAGCCCACCAGGCTCCCCTGTCCCTGGGATTCTCCAGGCAAGAACACTGGAGTGGATTGCCATTTCCTTCTCCAATGCATGAAAGTGAAAAGTGAAAGTGAAGTTGCTCAGTCGTGTCCGACTCTTAGCGACCCCACAGACTGGAGCCTACCAGGCTCCTCTGTCTATGGGATTTTCCAGGCAAAAGTACTGGGGTAGGGTGCCATTGCCTTCCCCGAAAGAAGGCTGAGTACTGAAGAATTGATGCTTTTGAACTGTGGGGCTGGAGAAGACTCTTGAGAGTCCCTGGGACAGCAAGGAGGTCAAACCAGTCAATCCTGAAGGAAATCAACCCTGAATATTCATTGGAAGGACTGGTGCTGAATCTCCAATACTTTGGCCATCTAATGTGAAGACCCAACTCATTGGAAAAGTATCTGATGCTTGGAAAGGTTGAGGGCAAAAGGAGAAGGGGGCAACAGAGGATGAGATGGATGGATTGCATCACTGATTCGATGTATATATTGTTACACTTTTTCAGCCGCCCAATAGTGTCTGACTCTTTGTGAAACTCTTTGCCGACCCCATGCACTGCACCATGCGAGACCTCTCTGTCCTTCATCATCTCCCAAAGTTTGCCCAAGTTCGTGTCCATTGCATTGGTGATGCCATCCCATCCTCTGACATCCTCTTCTCCTTCTGCCCTAAATCTTTCCCAGCATCAGGGATTTGCCCATTGAGTCGGCTGTTCACATCAGACGAACAAAATACTGCAGTTTCAACTTCAGCATCAGTTCTTCCAATGAATATTCAGAGTTGATTTTCCTTAAGTTTGACTGATTTGATCTCCCTGCTGTCCAAGGGCCTCTCAGGAGTCTTCACCAGCACCACAGTTTGAAGGCATCAATTCTTCAGCACTCAACCTTTTTTACAGTCCAACTTTCACAACCGTACATGAGCACTGAGAAGAACATAGCCTTGACTACCAATGGACATTTGTTGGCAGAGTAGTTAATGTCTTTGCTTTTAGCACATTGTCTAGATTTGTCATAGTTTTCTTACCAAGAATCAAATTTCTTCTGATTTCATGGCTTCAGACACCATCCACAGAGATTTTAGAGCCTAAGAAGAGGAAATCCGTCATCACTTCCACTCCACCCCCACCCCCACGCCCCCGCCATTTGCCATGAAGTAATGGGGCCAGAAGCCACAATCTTAGATTTTTTAAATATTTATTTTTAAGCCAGCTCTTTCACCCTCATCAAGAGGCTCTTTAGTTCCTCTTCACTTTCTGCCATTAGAGTGGTATCATCCACATATCTGAGATTGTTGGTGTTTCTCCCACCTATCTTGATTTCAGTTTGTAACTCATCTAGCCCAACTTTTCTCATGATGTACTCAGTGTATAGATGAAACAAACAAAGTGACAGAAGACAGCTCTGTTGTACTCATTTCTCAATCTTGAACCAACAAGTTGTTCTATTCAGGGTTCTAACTATTGCTTCTTGACCCACATACAGGTTTTTCAGGAGACAGGTAAGATGGCCTGGTATTCCCATCTCTTTGAGAGCTTTCCACACTTTATTATGATCCATATGGTCAAAGGCATAATTAATTAAACATAGGTAGGTGTTTTTTTGAAATTCCCTATCTTTCTCTATGATCCAGTGAATGTTGGGAATTTGATCTCCAGTTCCTCTTCCTTGTCTAAATCCAGCTTGACCATCTGGAAGTTCTTGGTTCACATAATGCTAAAGCCTAGCATGCAAGACTTTAAGCATGACCTTACTAGCATGGGAGATGAGTGAAGTTGTTTGATGGTTAGTATATTATTTAGTATTACCCATTTTGAGAATTGGAATGAGGATTGACCTCTTAAAGGATGATGCAATCAAGGTGCTGCATTCAATATGTCAACAAATCTGGAGGACAAAGCAGTGTCCACAGGACTGGAAAAGGTCAATCCTCAATGGACATGAGTCTGAGCAAACTCAGGGAGATAGTGAAGGATAGGGAAGCCGGGCATGCTCCAGTTCATAGGGTAGCAAAGAGTTAGACATGACTTAGTGACTGAAAAACAACAAAAACAAAGAGAAGCAGAGTATTTTCACTGATGTCAATTCTGTTTGTTCTGATTATTCAATCAACAATTTCCTCAGTTATTGCAGCATAATAAGTCAATCTAAAATAAAAAGATTTATCATAATGCCTTTATTATTGAATGGGGCAGTCAGGTGGGGAGTGGTACTGAGCCCTGCCTGGCACCTGATGAATCTATATTCAGCTGTGAGTCTCTACATTGTGTTTCAAAGGCTCATCCATGAATCTGCATGTGACTCTTGTGCTATTTTCCCTCGAACATATTTATACTCATCTTACTCCATGTTTATAACTAAGTTACCCATTTACAAAAACTAAATGAGCTTTTCAAATGTGAATATTCTTAATTTAAGGTCACTGTTGCTATGTCCATATATGTTGTTGTTTAATGGCTGTCATGTCTCCAACTCTTTGTGACCCCATATCCCACCAAGCTCCTCTTTCTATGGAATTTCCCAGGCAAGAACACTGGAGTTGGCTGCCATTTCCTTCTCCAGGAGATCTTCTCAACCCAGGGATCAAACTCAAGTCTCCTGCATCAGCAGACAGATTCTTATAAACACACACACAAATAAATAAATAAATAAAAACCTCCAAATAAAAGGAATCTTTCAAAATAAAAATGGAACTGTAAGAGTCAGACTTCCTGACTTCAGGAAGTCAGGCTATACTGCAAAGCTAAAGTACCAAAACAGTATGTTATTGGGACAAAAATATAAGTGTTGATCAATGCAACAGAATAGAAAGCTCTCAGAATTAAGCCCACTTACCTAAGATCAACCAATCTATTACAAAGGAAGAAAAACTTAACCATAAGCATAGTCTCTTCAATAAGTGGTTCTGGGAAAACTGAACAGCTTCATGAACAAGAATAAAATTAGAACATTCTCTCTAACAGCATACAGAAAATAAAGTGGATTAAAAACCCAAATATAAGACCAGATATTATAAGCCCTTAGACGAAAACATAGACAGGACTTTCACTTAATCGCAGCAGTATCTTTTTGAATCTCTATCCTAGAGTAATAGAAATGAAAATAAAAATAAAGAAATGGTACTTAATTAAGCTTAAATGCTTTTGCACAGTGAAGGAAACCATAAACAAATCAAACAAAAAATTTGTCCTAAAGATGTGACCAGTAAAAGTTAATCTCCTGAATATATCAAACATCTCATGCAGCTCAATATATATTTTTAAAAAATCCCATTTAAAAATTAGCAGACAATCTAAACATATTTCTCCAAAGACACAGATGTCTAAAAGGCATATGAAAATATACTCAAAATCACTATTGTGTGCTGTGCTGTCACTTCATTCATGTCTGACTCTCTGCGACCCTTTGGACTTTAGTCCCCCAAGCTCCTCTCCATGCAAGAATACTGGAGTGGGTTGCCATTTTCTTCTCTAGGGGATCTTCTCAACTGAGGGATCAAACCCGCATCCCTGGGTTCTATAATAACCTATAAGGGAAGAGATTTTGAAGGAAAACAAATCTATATCTATATCTATAACTATATCTATATATACAGGTGTGTGTGTGTGTGTGTGTGTGTGTGTGTGTGTGTGTGTGTGTATGAATTACTGTGCTAAATACCTAAAACAAACATGGTAGTGTAATTCAACTATACTTCAATAAAAATAAATTAATAATTGTTAATGATTTTTAAAAATTTACAAAGATGTTTACCATTTTATCTTTTAAAAATATCTTACTATTGTACATGGTATTTACTGCTGCAAATTGTGGGTTTATTCCCTTAGCTCATTAAATCTGAGATATCATTCCTTTCTCTTTTGAGTACATTGACTTTTATGGCTTTAATTGTAGTTCTGGGCATTATAGGGATTTAGCAATTGGACTGCTGCCAGAATTAATTAATCTTTTTCCTTTTCAGTTCTCTCAGGGTCTACTTGAGCTCCCTAGATACTCTTTTTGCCTCTTATGGCCATTTTCCTCTATCACTGTTTTTTTAACCAATTTTTAAAGTTTCTTTAATTACAAAACACAAAATTATCATATTAAAAGGGAGAGATATTTACATATGCATGAAATGATATGTGTTTGTGTGTGCCATTATTATGCACAGTTCTCAGTCATGTCCAACTCTTTGTGACCTCAAGGACTGTAGCCAACCAGGATCCTCTTTCCAAGGAAATTTCCAGGCAAGAAGAATACTGGAGTGGGTTGCCATTTCCTTCTCCAGGGGATCTTCTGGACCCAGGGATCAAACCTGTGTCTCTTGCGTCTCCTGCACTGGCAGGCAGACATTTTTTTTCCCTCTGCTGTGCCATCTGGGAAACCTCAGGAAATGATAAGTGATAGAATTTGGGTACTATATCTATATATTATATAGATATAATATACTGTTGAAGAAAGTCACATTATTTTGTTTCCTTCTCTATGTGATTTATAGGCAGATTTCCCCTTTGCCATTTCCTATTTTCTCATTTTTATTTTTTTTCCTCAGACTTGATTCACAATATTTAAAATTCACATTTATTTTAGGTGCTTTTGAGAAACCTATATGCAGGTCAGGAAGCAGTAGTTAGAACTGGACATGGAACAACAGACTGGTTCCAAATAGGAAAAGGAGTCCGTCAAGGTTGTATGTTGTCACCTGCTTATTTAACTTCTATGCAGAGTACATCATGAGAAACGCTGGGCTGGAAGAAGCATATGCAGGAATCAAGATAGCCAACAGAAATATCGATAACCTCAGATATGCAGATGAAACCACCCTTAAGGCAGAAAGTGAAGAGGAACTAAAAAGCCTCTTGAGGAAAGTGAAAGTGGAGAGTGAAAAAGTTGGCTTAAAGCTCAACATTCAGAAAACTAGGATCATGGCATTTTGTCCCATCACTTCATGGGAAATAGATGGGAAAACAGTGAAAAGAGTGACAGATTTTATTTTGGGGGGGCTCCAAAATCACTGCAGATGGTGACTGCAGCCATGAAATTAAAAGACACTCCGTAGAAGAAAAGTTATGACCAACTGAGATAGCATACTGAAAAGCAGAGCCATTACTTTGCCAACAAAGGTCCATCTAATCAAGGCTATGGTTTTTCCAGTTGTCATGTATGGATGTGAGAGTTGGACTGACTGTGAAGAAAGCTGAGTGCTGAAGAATTGATGCTTTTGAACTGTGGTATTAGAGAAAACTCTTGAGAGTCCCTTGGACTGCAAGAAGATCCAACCAGTCCATTCTGAAGAAGATCAGCCCTTGGTGTTCTTTGGAAGGAATGATGCTAGAGCTGAAACTCCAGTACTTTGGCCACCTCATGTGAAGAGTTGACTCATTGGAAAAGACTCTGATGCTGAGAGGGATTGGGCCAGGAGGAGAAGGGGACGACAGAGGATGAGATGGCTGGATGGCATCACCAACTCGATAGATGTGAGTCTCAGTGAACTCTGGGAGTTGGTGATGGACAGGGAGGCCTGGCGTGCTACTATTCATGGGGTCGCAAAGAGTGAGACATGACTGAGCGACTGAATTTAACTGAACCTTTATTTCCAAAGAATTTCTTCTTAAGTGACAGACATTATTCCAAGTAATGTTTATTTTGTATTTGTGAAAGAATAGTCACAAGATACATTATTCATATGGAAAAAACACTACACTTAATCGCTGGGGCAAGACATAAAGTTTTGTGATAGAGGAAAACTGATACCACTGTTTCCATTCTGTGTACATAGTCCCTATATTAATCACTGTCTTAACTGCTCTTCTTAAAAATGGAGTACTTATTTTTTTTATATTGGTGGATATTTAGTTTTATTCTTCACTTTAGTATGTTCTCTCATTCAGTTGTGTTCACCGTGCCTAACCTAGTCAATGGGACAATGATTATCAACTACGTGACTCCAAGTTCAGTCTACATAGAAACACAAATTCAAATGGGTTCACTTAGTACCACCTTTGAATCAGGGAAAATGCTAAAAATGATAAAGAAAATTTTAATTTACATTTTATATTTCTGAGCAAAATATATCATTTTCATTTTCTATATCTGTTCATTGAACAGATATGGATTTTGGTATCTATGGGAACAAATCTTATTTCATTATGGTGAAGGATTGGCTGGTTTACACTTTACAACTGTTCAGATCAGAGCAGATCAGTCGCTCAGTCATGTCCGACTCTTTGCAACCCCATGAACTGCAGCACGCCAGGCCTCCCTATCCATCACCAGCTCTCAGAGGTCACTCAGACTCACATTCATTGAGTCAGTGATGCCATCCAGCCATCTCATCCTCTGTCGTCCCCTTCTCCTCCTGCCCTCAATCCCTCCCAGCATCAGAGTCTTCTCCAATGAGTCAACTTTTCGCATGAGGTGGCCAAAATACTGGAGTTTCAGCTTTAGCATCATTCCTTCCAAAGAAATCCCAGGGCTGATCTCCTTTAGAATGGACCGGTTGGATCTCCTTGCAGTCCAAGGGACTCTCAAGAGTCTTTTCCAACACCACAGTTCAAAAGCATCAATTCTTCGGCGCTCAGCCTTCTTCACAGTCCAGCTCTCACATCCATACATGACCACAGGAAAGACCATAGCCTTGACTAGGCGAACCTTTGTTGGCAAAGTGATGTCTCTGCTTTTGAATATGCTATCTAGGTTGGTCATAACTTTCCTCCCAAGGAGGAAGCGTCTTTTAATTTCATGGCTGCAGTCACACTTTATAAATTGAAGTATCTACTTGTATCTGTTTGCACACTTCCAGTGCTACATAGAAATGACACTTTCTACTACTTTAAACAAAATATATCCTCTTTTCAAATTTTTAATAACCATGAATAGGAAGACGGCTTCCCAGGTGGCTCAGACAGTAAAGAATTTGCCTGTAATGTGGGAGATCTGGGTTGATCCCTGGTTTGGGAAGATCGCCTGGAGGAGGAAATGGAAACCCACTCCTGTATTCTTGCCTGGAGAATTCCGTGAACAGAGGAGCCTGGTGGGCTAGAGTTCATGGGGTCATGAAGAGTCAGACACGACTGAGCACCTACATATGCATATGTAATATCCATTTATCCTCATGATCAAAGAATGACTCATTAGAGAGCGTCAATTTATGTCCATACATGTGATTCAGGTCAGCATTTTGTACAGACAGGCACATGTTCTTTTGACTCCTTCTGATTTCCTGGAGGGAACTTCCACAGAGTCTCTCATAAATACAATTATCTGTATTTAACCACAAATGTTATCTTCAAATATCAATAAAAATACTTAGAATGATATACAACAAATTATTATAATTTCCCTGTTCTGCCAGCAGTTTTCACTTTGGTCTCAGGTTCAGTGGATTTTTTAACAAAATAAGCCACTCATTATAGCCAAGTAAATATTACCAATATTTATTAGAGAATTGTCTAGCTTACTTTTAATATATTAACAGTAAAAGAAAAGTAGAAAGAGCAGTGGATGCATCCATACTCAAACAGCACTGAGAAGTCCTGTGACACAGCTCCTCTTGAGTCCCCACTGGAAAAGGGTTCCAGGCAGTGTGTCCTATCTATAGGTGAGACTTCCAAGATTGCAGTTTGGGGTTCCTAGATATAATCCCAGGACTCAAACTAATATCATCCATAGTCTGTGAGCAAATTGCACCTCTGATTTCATGTTAATGCTGTTGGATTTGTCATGTGAAACTTGAAAAGTGGTTAAGCCTGGGGCCTGTTGGCCAGACCATCTCTAGGGGCTCAACAGTCGCAAGATTCCTCCCATCTAATCTAAGATGCTTCAAGTCTTGCACTCACAGTAAGCAGTCACTCACAGTCACTCATACTCAGGTCAGTGTCCAGGCAGGTTAGAAGCAGGTCAGAGGCCTGCTCTGTTTTGTCCCTGAAGCCTAAACAATTCTATTTAATTTATCTAACATTCTTCAGTTCTGTTAGCTTTTATTGGTTGGCTCTTACTGAATAAGAAGCTAACTTAAAAACACTTATTTTATGATAGTTCCATTACCAATCCACTGATTGTTTGGTGAGATTTTTCCAACCTCTTCTGAGCTGCCCATAGATCTAATTCAGCTGTGATTTGTTTCTGAAGCTTATGCATGATCTATTGCATAAGCTTGCATCTGTACTATTCCCCTTTCTTCAACCAATATATGATGTTTACTCCATTTATATATGTATGTTAACCCTTTACTTTTAGGGAGAAATAGTTTACAAATTTAAATTGGCTTAATTTCACTATTTCTCTATCAATATATAACACTTTTCTTTCTTCCTAGTTGTGTTAGGGGAAGCACATTGACTGAAACCTCAAACCCTGGCCAGGCACCACAGTAACCATTGGCATGAGTTGTTTTAAGACAGGAGGTCCTGGGAAGAAACATGGAACTAATAAGCCACCACAAACCGGAAGAGTTTGGGGAAGGTCGAAAGGAGACACCACATGTCTGACCACCTCCCAGAATCCTTCTCACTAGCATCCATCTTGGCTGAATAAAGCAGGCACCATCAGGAAGGACTCTGAGTGAGAATGATTGGCTAAAGAAAACCCAGAAAATAATCCCATCACCATAAAACCAGAGAGCCAGTGGCAGAGCAGTTCTCCTCGGTTCCCTTACCCTAGTACTCTCCACCTGGCCACCCTTTCCCAATAAAATCTCCTCAGACAATTCATTTTTGAGTTTAGACAAAAGTCCAGTTTCAGGGGCCCTGGAAGGGGTCCCCCTTCCTGCAACAGTTATAAGGTTAATCTTCTAGCAGTGTCTGGAGTGAATCAGCTATATTTAGAGCTGACCTGACTCATGAACACTAAAATTTTAATTAATTTACAAGAGTACAATCATATTCAATAATCTTCACATCTTTAAAATGTACAATCTGCCAAATTAAAGGATTCTTACAAAACTGAGAATACATAATATATGGATTCATTTGTATGCAACTGAAGAAGATACTGAATAAATTCCAACTACTTTCTCAAATGTTAAAATGTAATCCACCTGGGAATAAGACCCTTATTTCTCAAGGCAGTATGGGATAATACAAATTAATTCAGATGAAAGTTGTGAAATACATGAAATGGTGGATATATTTTCAGTCCAAAGATAACCTTCAAGAGTAAGGAGTGTGTGTATATATACATGTATGTGCATTCGGAACATCCCCTTTTCAACTAAACAGACTCACACATTGTTGTAGGAAGCAGGAGCACCCATTCAGCTCCCCAAGAGCAGACTCTTGTCTAAGACTTGGAAAAGAATTGTCCAAGGAGACACGTGTTGACAAAGCAAGAGACTTTACTGGAAGAAGGCACCCAGGCAGAGAGCAGCAGGCTAAGGGAACCTAGGAGGACTGCTCTGCCACTTGGTTCACAGTCTCAGGTTTTATGGTGATGGGATAATTTCTGGGTTGTCTTTGGCCAATCCTTCTGACTCAGAGTCCTTCCTGTTGGCGCACCCATCACTTATCCAGGATGGATGCTAGCAAGACAGATTCTGGGAGGTGGACAGACGTGCAGCATCTCCTTATGACTTTTCCTGAACTCTTCCAATTGGTGGTGGCTTATTAATTCCGTATTCCTTTCCAGGACCTCCTGTTGTAAAACAACTCATGCAAATGTTTACTAGAGGGTCTGGCCAGGGTGGGCTGTTTCAGCCAGTATGCTTCCCCTGACGCTGTGTCTTGAAATGAGTCTCACTGGATTTAAATCAAGACATCTGGAGGGCTTGGATCTTTCAGGAGGTTCCAGGTGAGGATTAATTCTTTCTCCTATTCCAATTTTCAGTGGCCGCCTGCATTCCTTATGGCTTGTAATAATATATATTCTTATATCCTTCCTCCATCTTCAAAGCCAGCAGCATAACATCTTCACATGTTTCTCTGACTCCAATTCTTCCTCTCTTTCACATTTAGAAGGTCATTGTCCTTACACTAGTTCAACGTGAAAATTTAGGCTAATTTTTATAAATAAAGATGGTGTGGGGAGGGAGAGGGAGGAGGGTTCAGGATGGGGAACACGTGTATACTGGCGGCAGATCCATCTTGATGTATTGTAAAAGCAATACAATATTGTGAAGTTAAGCAAAATTAAAAAATAAACAAAAAATACATTCAGTTCATTTCAGTCTCTCAGTCGTGTCCGACTCTTTGGGACCCCATGAATTGCAACACGCCAGGCTTCCCTGTCCATCACCAACTCCCGGAGATCACTCAGACTTACGTCCATCGAGTCAGTGATGCCATCCAGCCATCTCATCCACTGTGGTCCTCTTGTCCTCCTGCCCCAAATCCCTCCTAGCATCAGAGTCTTTCCAATGAGTCAAGTCTTCACATTAGGTGGCCAAAGTACTGGAGTTTCAGCTTTAGCATTATACCTCCCAAACAAATCCCAGGGCTGATCTCCTTCAGAATGGACTGGGTGGATCTCCTTGCAGTACAACGGACTCTCAAGAGTCTTCTCCAACACCACAGTTCAAAAACATCAATCCTTCAGCACTCAGATTTCTTTACAGTCCAACTCTCACATCCATACATGACCACAGAAAAAACTATAGCCTTGTGTAGACGGACCTTTGTTGGCAAAGTAATGTCTTTGCTTTTCAGTATGCTATCTAGGTTGGTAATAACTTTTCTTCCAAGGAGTAAGCGTCTTTTAATTTCATGGCTGCAATCACCATCTGTCGTGATTTTGGAGCCCCCAAAATAAATTCTGACACTGTTTCCACTGTTTCCCAATCTATTTCCCATGAAGTAATGGGACTGGATGCCATGATCTTCATCTTCTTAATGTTGAGCTTTAAGCCAACTTTTTCACTCTTTCACTTTCATCAAGAGGCTTTTGAGTTTCTCTTCACTTTCTGCCATAAGGGTGGTGTCATTTGCTTATCTGAGGTTATTCACATTTCTGCCAGCAATCCTAATCCAGCTTGTGTTTCTTCCATCTCAGCGTTTCTCATGATGTACTCTGCATAGAAGTTAAATTAGCGGGGTCACAATATACAGCCTTGATGTACTCCTTTTCTTATTTGGAACCAGTCTATTGTTCCATGTCCAATTCTAACTGTTGCTTCCTGACTGGCATATAGGTTTCTCAAGAGGCAGGTGAAGTGGTCTGGAATTCCCATCTCTTTCAGAATTTTCCACAGTTTATGGTGATCCACATAGTCAAAGACAGTAGCATAGTCCATAAAGCAGAAGTAGATATTTTTCTGGAACTCTCTTGCTTTTTCCATGATCCATCCAGCGAATGTTTGCAATTTGATCCCTGGTTCCTCTGCCATTTCTAAAACTAGCTTGAACATGTGGAAGTTCACGATTCATGTATTGCTGAAGCCTGGCTTGTACAATTTTGAGCCTTACTTTACTACCGTGTGAGATGAGTGCAATTGTGCGGTAGTTTGAGCATTCTTTGTCACTGCCTTTCTTTGGGATTGGAATGAAAACTGACCTTTTCCAGTCCTGTGGCCACTGCTGAGTTTTCCAAATTAGCTGGCACATTGAGTGCAGCACTTTCACAGCATCATCTTTCAGGATTTGAAATAACTCAACTTGAATTCCATCACCTCCACTAGCTTTGTTTGTAGTGATGCTTTCTAAGGCCCACTTGACTTCACATTCCAGGATGTCTGGCTCTAGGTGAGTGATCACACCATCGTGATTATCTGGTCCATGAAGAACTTTTTTGTACAGTTTTTCTGTGTATTCTTGCCACCTCTTCTTAATATCTTCTGCTTCTGTTAGGTCCATACAGTTTCTGTCCTTTATCGAGCCCATATTTGCATGAAATATTCCTTTGGTATCTCTAATTTTCTTGAAGAGATTCTAGTCTTTCCCATTCTGTTGTTTTCCTCTATTTCTTTTCATTGGTCCCAGAGGAAGGCTTTCTTATCTCTTCTTGCTATTCATTGGAACTCTTCCTTCACATGCTTATATCGTACCTTTTCTCCTTTGCTTTTCACTTCTCTTCTTTTCAAAGCTGTTTGTAAGGCCTCCCAAGACAGCCATTTTGCTTTTTTTTTTTGCATTTCTTTTCCATGGGGATGATCTTGATCCCTGTCTCCTATGGCACAAACCTCAGTCCATAGTTCATCAGGAACTCTGTCTATCAGATCTATGCCCTTAAATTTATTTCTCACTTCCACTGTATAATCATAAGGGATTTGATTTAGGTCATACCTGAATGGTCTAGTGATTTTCCCTACTTTTTTAAATTTCAGTCTGAATTTGGCAATACGGAGTTCATGGTCTGAGCTACAGTCAGCTTCTGGTCTTGTTTTTGTTGACTGTATAGAGCTTCTCCATTTTGGCTGCAAAGAATATTATCAATCTGATTTCGATGTTGACCATCTGGTGATGTTCATGTGTAGAGTCCTCTCTTGTATTGTTGGAAGAAGGTGTTTGCTATGAACAGTGCATTTTCTTGGCAAAACTCTACTAGCCTTTGCCCTGCTTCATTCTGTGTTCCAAGGCCAAATTTTCCTGTTACTCCAGGCGTTTCTTGACTTCCTACTTTTGCATTGCAGTCCCCTATAATGAAAACGATATCGTTTTTGGATGTTGGCTCTAAAAGGTCTTGTAGGTCTTCAAAGAATCATTCAACTTCAGCTTCTTCAGTGTTACTGGTTGGGGCATAGACTTGGATTACTGTGATATTGGATGGTTTGCTTTGGAAACGAATAGAGATCATTAAAACACATTACTAGTAGCTATATTCCATCTACTGTCTTAATTACCCTGCTATGTAAACTAATATATTAGCAAGTTATTTGGTTTAGGATGTGACTTCTTTTGGAGTCCTTAATTCTCTCTATCACAAACTCTTCTTAATATGTATATTTTATTTATGTCACTCAAGAGCTGTTATATTTAAAAGATCTGCCACATATTTAACTGCCACCTATAAAATGAGTGATTTTTTTTTTTCAAAATTACATACATAAAAGAGACTCTGTGGAATAGACTAAAACTCTATACACTTGACATAGGACTGCTGCCTTGATACCCAAAGTGTGATCCACAGACCAAGACCTGCAGTTTCAATAACTAAGAGCTTGTGTGAAATCCATTCCATGGGCCCACTAGAGACCTCATGAAAAAGATTTTGCATTTCAGCCACAGACCTTGGTGATTTGTATGCAAAATGAACTTGTAGAAGTTCTGGTCCAAAATAACTTTTCTTACCTTCTTACTGTTGGCATTTGGGACAGTGCAATTACATGGACTCTGTCCTGCTCTATATAAGAGAATTACAGAATCCCTTTTACTCCTGTTTAGTCGCTCAGTCATGTCTGAATCTTTGCAACACCATGGACTATAGCCCACTAGGATCCTCTGTCCATGAGCTTCCAAAGATTGAGCATCCCTTTAAACATTGTCAGATATTCCCAGAAGAAAAAAATACCTCTGGTTAAGAACCTCTGCCCAGAATCTGAAAACTGGAAGTATCTTCAAGATGTCATCCCTCACTTGCTATGTACCTTTAAGCAGAACATTAAATCCCTCTGAATTCCATCTCTATGATGGAGAATGGAGTTCATATAAGTTCTAACTCATAGAACAAAGTGTTTTAAAAATTAAATTTGACGGTCTCTATAATATGTAGGTTAGTAGTGCATAAAAGTATCTATAAAGTTCTTCCATAGTTACAAATATTTTATAAAGAGAGATAAATGACAGCTCTTAACTTCTGATATAATAAGGGAATCCTTATTGGAATTGCAAAATTTTCATGAAACCAATGATTATAATACCCAATACTTTTATTAAAGGAGTGAAATTATCCCCCTTTAGGATGAGTGGGAATAGTCACATTCAGAGATTTCAGAGGTTGCGCTCCACTACAAATCAAAGCATTGAAGAACCAAGGTACCTGGCCAAGACAAATCTTTAATATTATACTTTTGAGAATATTTGAACTCAGGTATGTGATGAAGTGCTGGGAGTCAGAGCTTTGGAAGAAGGAGAGATAAAGGAGAAGGAGTGAAGAAAACTGGATCTGCTTAATGTATGCAGTGTGCTAGGAATGGAGAATAAAAGAAAAAGAAAAAAAAGAAAAAAAATCATTAGGTCTATATCAGCATCCCAAAGGGAAATCATGGACTTGGAGCTTGGAGTATCAAGAGGAAAACATGACTAATGAGCTGATGTAGAATGATGTAAATACCTCCTTGGCTATAGTCCCTCAGCCTGTGCAACTTTGGATAGAATGTGGTTGCTGCCTTTGCAGTCCTAAATCAAGCTGGGTGATCAATGCTTGATCCTATTCCCTATTGTCTGGTTTGGGAACAAAACCTGTCTTCATTGGCAATCATTTATGAAGGAATTTTGACTTCCACACCAAAAGCTTCTTCCCAGAGTCTCCATGCAGGTGAGTCTGAGAGCTTAATAAGCACTCCAGGAGAGGACCAGAGAGCAAGGAAGCTGGGAACTTGTCCCAGAGGTCACCTAAGAGCCAATACAGCTTAGCACAGAGGCCAGAGATCACTCAGGTTGTTTGCTGGCTTTCTTAATAATGCATTTATTTATGATGCTGACAAAGGAACATTGCACTTAGAAACTCAGTTGCCAGTGTTGACATTTAAATTGTGCTAGTGGAAGCCCAGTGGAAGAAAGAATGGGAGCTATAAACTGCTTCCAGTGAAAGTAGCTGTTGTTGTTCAGTCACTAATTCGGGTCCAGCTCTTTGCCACCCCATGAACTTCAGCACGCCTGGCTTCTCTGTCCATTGCTATGTCCCCTAGTTTGGTCAAACTCATTTCCACTAAATTAGTGATGTCATCCAACTATCTCATCATCTGTCTCCCCTTTCTCCACAATTTTTCAGGGTCTTTTCCAAAAAGTCAGCTCTTTGATTCAGGTGGCCAAAGTATGGCAGCTTTAGCTTCAGTACCAATGTTTCCAATGAATGTTCATAATGCAATAAATTACAGGACTAGACAAATAGGTTATTACCTGAGAGAGTTATCCAGTGAAATAAGGACATTTATTTTTATTTTAAGTTGAGACATATTAGACTACATATGCTATGGTTTCTCACATCATACAGATATCACTGTTTCTGTCCTTGGGGAAAACAAAAAGGTATTTATGTTTATGATTTTCTCATGGCACCAAAGACTGTAGATAAAGTTGGAGGGCTGCCCAACTAAGAAAGCTTTTCTTCATCACATTGTCTCAGGGGCCATTTGAGCTTATTAGATATTTTTCCTTCATTTTTTTCCCCTCTCTATCCCTCTCCCATATCTTTATTTCTTTAAAAACAGGGCAGAAAGTGGCCATAGCAAAAAGGAACCCCAAGTCTATTCTTCTCTTGGAAGTTTATAACCTGGAATTTCTGGGTTTTCCACATTCTTTAGGAGAAAGCTAATCTGATCTGACCAGCTTGAGTTGTCACCCCCAATGGCTTTAAGGAGGGTGGTTCTGGGAGTATAATTCATGATAGAAACACAGCCCAGGAGACCATGGTGTGTCTGCAAACCTGTGCCTGTGGAGTGAGAGAAGTTCCTAAAACAGAGGCACTTGGACACATGTATTTGTTTTTGTTATTCACTACATCATGTCTGACTTTTTTGCAACTCCATGCTCTATAGCCTACCAGGCTCCTCTGTCTGTTGGATTTCCCAGGCAAGAATACTGGAACTGGTTACTATTTCCTTCTCCAGAGGAGCTTGCCAACCCAGAGATTGAGCCAATGTCTCCTACATTAACTGGCAGACTCTTTACCATTTGAGCCACCGGGAAAGCCCATTCCCTCTGCCAGGCACACAATTTTTCTGATCCCTCTAGATCCTTCTCTCTCTTTCTTGACCTGAAATTGAAAGTGAAGTCGTTCAGTCATGTCTGCCTCTTTGAGACCCCATGGACTATAGCCTACGAGGCACCTCAGTCCATAGGATTTTCCAGGCAAGAGTACTGGACTGGTTTGGCATTTCCTTCTCCAAGGGATCTTCCTCACCCAGGGATAAAACCCTGGTCTCCTGCATTATAGACAGATGCTTTACTCTCTGAGCCACCAGGGAAGCTCCTTTCTTGAGCTATCTCTTCAATCATCATCTTGTTTGCTGACCTGGCCTGAACACTCAGTACAGAATAGCACCTCTTGCCTCTCCTTCCTTTATACCTAATTTTATTTTCTTCATAGAATCTGCCATCACCGGATATAGTGTATATTTTTTTGAATATTATCTTTCATCTTTCTTGAAAAGTGGGGGATTTGTTTTTTTGTACCTCTGTTTATTCCCAGTATGTGTTTGAAGTATGTTGACTCTCAATATATACTTCTCAAAGTCATCAAAGGGTTTCTCATTAAAACTGTACATATTATGCTGACAAAAACAACAACAAAAATCCTTCATTTTTTCAAATAAAATAAAAAACATGTTTTTCCTTTTCACAAGGAACTTTATTGGACAACATATTCATAGTTTTGTTTCACTACTTTCAGCCATATTCCAGGCAACTTCATAATTCCATCTTCCAAAAACGTTAAATCATTTAGAACAGAGAATTGCCCCAGGTGCTTTTTGCAGTCTTCCAGGGAAGTGATTTTTTTTTTTTTCTTCATCAAGAGAATTTTGTAAAGACTGAAATAAATGGAAATTTGAAGGTACAATGATGATGAATATTGCAAATGACTCAGAAATTCCTAGCCAAGCAGGAACAATTTTTTTCCTATTCATCAAAGAAATAAACAGTCTTGCGGTTTCCTGAAGGAACATTATGTATTTTCTGTTCACTAATTCCGGATATTATTCATCAAGTGCTGCCTTCAGCTGGCCTAATTGGGAGCAGTACTTGCTGGAATTAATCTTTTGATTTTTCAGAAGGACCTCACAATAGAGGACTCACTTCCAATCCCACCATATACACAGCATCAACTTCTTTGGTGGTTGGTGGTGGGTTAATTTTGCTTGGCCCATGAGCTTTTCCATTCCACAGTGTTGTGCAGTACTCTTTCCATTGCCCATCACATTTTGTTTCAAAAATAGAATGTTTTGATTACATTTAAGTAGAGTCACATGTGGAAATGTGGTCAAAAAGGATTTTCTTTTCTTTTTTTTTTTTTTTTGCTTAACTTATATGATAAAGGCTTGTGTTGTTGCACAGCTGGTAATGAATCTGCCTTCTATGTGGGAGACCTGGGTTTGATCCCTGGGTTGAGAAGACCCACTGGAGAGGGGAAAGGCTACCCACACTAGTATTCCCGCCTGGAGAATTCCATGGACTGTATAGCCCATGGGGTTCCAAAGAGTTGGACACAACTGAACAACTTTCACTTATGTGATTAACAAATATCAGACTGATTAACAAAACCAAGCTAATGATTGTCAACACTTGATTTGGATATTTTGAGTTTATTAACTCTCTCCTTCTTGGTGTAATGCTGGCTGTTCTCAGTGTACATCTTGATTTTATTGTCATCAAGCTCAACTGGTATTCTTGTCCAAGGTGCATTGTACAGCAAGAAATTTCCAGCATGAAACTTTGTAAACCTCTTTTGACATGCTTTATCAGTCACATCATCTTTTCCATACATTTCACAAATCTTTTTTGTCATTTTTTTTAACCTTTTGTCATTGTGTCTTGACCATTCTTGAAATAATAAAGAATAGAATTCTGAGAATGTTGCGTTTCTCTTCCATATTCAACATTAAAAGAGCTACACAAAAATTCACCAATTTTGATTTTTTTTTAATGCGTGCTTGTATGATGTCTGTCAAAATATAATCAAACACAAATGTTTCAAATGATGTTAAAGACAAATGAATGCTACTATATCCATCTTACAGGAAAAAAACAATGAGCAAACCTTTTGGACCACCCAATACATGAACTCTTTAAAAATATACTTTGGATGGGACAGAAATTTTTAATAACAGGTGAAATGGGGTATACCCTGAAGGAGAATTTATCTATATATACCATCTTAACATCAATTTCTTGCCAGCAAAATAGAAATTATAGTAGTTCAGTTATGTAAATTATGCCTGTTCAAGTCAAAATTATTCTTGGCATTTTCTTTTTCCCAATAGTCACTTCCACCACATGGAACCAAGGAACAATACAAAAATTTCAAAATTTCTTCTTCTGGGATTTTCGGAGGAAATAGAGCTGCAACCCCTCATATCTGGACTTTTCCTCTCCATGTACCTAATCACTGTGTTTGGAAACCTGCTCATCATCCTGGCTGTCAGCTCAGACTCCCACCTCCACACGCCCATGTACTTCTTCCTCTCCAACCTGTCCTTTGTAGACATCTGCTTCATCTCCACCACCATCCCAAAGATGCTATGGAACATCCAGATGCAGAGCCAAGTCATAACCTATGAAGGCTGCATCACCCAGATGTATTTTTACATTCTCTTTGGAACATTAGATGACTTCCTCCTGGCTGTGATGGCCTATGATCGTTATGTGGCCATCTGCCACCCTTTGTACTACACAGTCATCATGAACCCATGGTTCAGTGGATGTCTGGTTCTACTGTCCTGGGTAATAAGTGCAACATACTCATTGTTACGCAGCTTAATGGTGTTGCATTTGTCCTTCTGCTCAGACTTGGAAATACACCACTTTTTCTGTGAAACCAAACAGCTTGTCCAACTTGCCTGTTATGACACTTTATTCAATAACACAGCACTATGTTTTGGAGCTGTGATTATGGGTGGTGGTCCCCTGACTGGTATTCTTTACTCTTACTCGAAGATAGTGTCCTCTATCTGTGTAATCTCATCAGCCCATGGAAAGTATAAAGCATTTTCAACCTGTGTGTCTCATCTCTCCACTGTCTCCTTATTTTATTTTTCTGGCTTAGGAGTGTACCTTAGCTCTGCTGCTACCCACAGCTCCCACTCAAGTGCAACAGGCTCGGTGATGTATACCGTGGTCACACCCATGCTGAACCCCTTTATCTACAGTTTGAGAAATAAAGACATAAAGAGGGCTCTGAAAAGATTCTTTGGGATGGAAACTTTTATAAAAGGGCCATTTTCTCTTGGCCTGAAGAAATGTCGATGATACCCTGACTGAAAGCCTCAGAGCTGAGTATTTTGAGTCTTTGATTGTTTTGTGATTATAACAATTGTTTCTTCATTTGACTGCTTGGTATTTACTTTTCTTGGATTTCAACTTCTCTATACTTCTGTTCTTTGTCATGTATAGTTTTTATTTTGTCACTTTTTGAGTCTCCAAAATTGACTTGAAAATGTGAAATATATGTAAATTGCCAATTTCTTAAAAATAAATTCTTCCAAGATAAAAAACTTACACTGAGTCATTTTTTGACTTTACTTAAAGTATAATCATGAATTGTGCTTATATGGAAAAAAAAATCTTGACAACAAAGACAATTACATAATTCCATAGAAGAGACAAATATGAAACGAGTTTATCACTTTTTAGTTCAGTATAACTTGGAACATCACTACAATAATTACTCTACCTAAAAATGTATTCACAAACATTAGGAGAGAGTGTGTTTCATAACTGGTCATCTGATTTTACTCCCTCACAGTGTGCTATTCTCCATTTATCTCAGTGTCCATGTTGCCTATAGGAGATACTGGCAAAATGGAGCATCAGATGTATGTCTCCAATTGTCTGTCTACCTGAATCAAATTTCAATAAAGGCTTTGACATTATAAGGTCTTGATTCAAAGAGGACTCTAAGCATGATGTAGCAAAACTTTATGTTAGATTATTACCATGCCAAATAGTTTTTCATGGTGTTCACTCAGGAAGGGGCTTATTGTTGGGGTGAAGTAGTGTTTGGTTTAATTACATCTTTCTGTTTCTGCTTGAAATTTTCCATTATTGCTTTCAAATATGATTCCTTCCACTGCTCTAAATGAAGTATTTCCCCCATTCTAAGTTCTGTCATTTCCACAAAAAGAGTAGTCAATTAATAATATGAAAGTGAAAGTCACTCAGTTGTGTCCAACTCTTTGTGACTGTATAGTCCATGGAATTCTCCAGGCCAGAATACTGGAGTGGGTAGCCTTTCCCTTCTCCATCAGATCTTCCCAAGCCAGGAATCAAACCAGGATCTCCTGCATTACAGGCAGATTCTTCACCAACTTAGCTCTCAGGGAAGTCCTAGTAATATAAATATCATATCTCTCCAAAGTGTGCCTCATGAGAGGGCTTAAACTCCTATCCAGTCCTGTGGTTCAGTCACAAGTTTTGTACAAACAATTATATCCTTTTAAACTTTCTTGCTTATCTAAAAGGAAACCTCAGTGGAACCCTTTTTTAACACAACTGTGTGAAATAAACTTGAATAACAGGGAAATCATGAATGCTATTCAAATATCACAACAATTGCTTAGCAAAAAAGCATCATGTTATTATAGCGTCCCTCAGTTTTGTTCACATTGCTTATTGTAGAAGTTAGCTGTTGCTACATAGAAAATCATCCTAAAAGCAAATGGTCTAATGTAATGGATTTATGCTCAAATGGATTTCTATGGTGGGGATTTTATCTGATTTGTCTCCTCATGGGTCTACTGTCAGCTATCAGGCTCTATGTTGTGCTATAAAGGCTCATCCATGATGTTGTGTGCAGTTGTAATGCTTCTGTTTTGAACCAGTTTATGTGAAAAGCAGAGACATTACTTTACCAACAAAGGTCCATGTAGTCAAGGCTATGGTTTTTCCAGTGGTCCTGTATGGCTGTGAAAGTGGGACTGTGAAGAAAGCTGAGTGCCAAAGAATTGAAGCTTTTGAACTGTGGTGTTGGAGAAGACTCTTGAGAGTCCCTTGGACTGCAAGGAGATCCAACCAGTTCATTCTGAAGGAGATCAGCCCTGGGATTTCTTTGAAGGGAATGATGCTAAAGCTGAAACTCCAGTACTATGGCCACTTCATGCCAAGAGTTGACTCATTGGAAAAGACTCTGATGCTGGGAAGGATTGGGGGCAGGAGGATAAGGTGATGACAGAGAATGAGATGGCTGGATGGTATCACTGACTCGATGGATGTGAGTGTCAGTGAACTCCTGGAGTTGGTGATGGACAGGGAGGCCTGGTGTGCTGCAGTTCATGGGGTCGCAAATAGTCGGACACAACTGAGCAACTGAACTGAACTGAACTGATGTCAAATTCTTCCTTTTATATATACAGATTAGTGTAACAAGAAAAAAATAGGTTTCTCAAATGTTACCTATTTTATCTAAATTTCACCATTATTATATCCATAAGTGATATTTTGTTTCTTCCTAGTTAGAGAAGCTGGTGGTAGTTTAGTCAATTAGTTGTGTTTTATGATCCCATCGACTGTAGCACACCAGGCTCCTCAGTCCATGGGATTTCTCAAGCAAGGATACTGCAGTGGGTTGTTATTTCCTCCTCCAAGGGGTCTTCCTAACCCACGGATCAAACCCAGGTCCCTTGCACACTCTTCACTGGCTGAGCCAATGGAGCTGTCTACCACTAGAGCACTTAGAGGAGCTATCTCTCACCAGTTTTAGGTTTGACTCAACTACATGTGCTTAACATATTATGCTAAACAATGTACCACCGAAATGTTTAATTTTTAACTAATTTATTAAAGTGTAATGACATATAATAATCTGCACATGTTTAAAATATACAATTTTCTGGATTTCAAAAAAATAAAAACATTATTAAATTTGTGTATGATTTCAGAAGGTGCAGAAGATGTTTTAATTAATTTTTAATGTTATTGTTAATCATACAATTTGCTCTTAGCCTCAGTTTTATTTCAGAATAAATTGTGAGATGATTAATTCTAACTCACTTGCACGTTGTGAAGAATGAATAAAATGAATAGAAATACTTCGCTGAGTCCACAATTTTCAAGTTTAGAAGTACAAGTATGTTATTTGTATACACCTTTCTCTCAAACAGTCACACTCATCCATACATATATATGGACACAGTCTCATTTATAATCCCATCCATTGTTTAAAAGAAAATTTGAGAGAAAGTTGAAAAGATAGTCATGAAAGCATAAATGCTTGAATTAACATAAATAGAATATAAAAAGTTTAACAGGAAGATGTAAAATAGAATGTATGATCTTAATTTTGATAATGATTTACTTTTTTATTTTATTTTTTTTAATTTAAATTCATTTTAATTGGAAGCTAATTACTTTACAGTATTGTATTGGTTTTGCTATACATCAACATGAATCCACCATGGGTGTACATGTGTTTCTCATCCTGAACCCCACTCCATCCTCCCTCCCAATACCATCCCTCTTAAATTCTCCAAGACTTAAAGTCAAAACCCTATTTACATTTGTTGTTATTGTTTAGTCCCTAAATTGTGTCTGACTCTTGTGACACCATGGACTGTAGCCCTGTAGGCTCCTCTGTCCATGGGGTTTTCCAGGCAAGAATACTGGAGACAGTTGCCATTTCCTTCTCCAGTATTTATATTGGGCAATGTGAAATTCCCTGTACCAGCTAATGGGGCAAAATTTCTCCAAACTGACTCTAATCCTCTTATATTTAAAATAGCAGTTAAACACAGAATGCCTTTTAAGGGAAGCTCACTGACTGTATTGAAAAGCTTAAACTCAGCTCAGAGGGACAATATCTGATTGAACAAATATCTGTATTAGATTCATCTTACTCCTGTAATAAATTACCGCACCAGTAGTTTAGAATGAATGTCTATCTTGAAATTCTAGAAGGTCAGGAAACTGAAATGGGTCTCTGGCTAAAATTGAAATGTTGGCAAGTCTTTAATCCTCATGGACACTCCAGAGGACAAGTATTCCCTTTCTTATTTTATTTACATTGGCCACCAGCATTCCTGGGCTCATGGTCCTTCCTCTATCTTCAAACCCAGATGCATAGCATTTTAAACTGCCTGTCTCACTTCACTTCTTCTTCTTTCCCACTTTTAAAGGGTTACTGTGATTGCATTAGTCCAACTTGGATAATCTGTGCTAATCTTCTTATATCAAGATTAATTAACAATCTCATTGCATGTACTACTGTAATTTTTCTTGCAGTGCAAGTTAGGATATTTAAAAGTTCTTGGGAATATGATGAGGACATAGTTTTTGAGGATTTTATTCTGCCTGTGTTTTGTCACTTTGACTCTTTACAACCCAGTGAACTGTAATCCAACAGGTTCTTCTGTCCATGGAATTGTCCAGGAAAGAATGTTGGAATAGCTTGTCATTTCCTGCTGTAGGGGATCAACCCAACTCAGGGACTGAAATTGCCTTTCTTGCTTCTGCATTGGCAGGCAGATCCTTTACCACTAGCACCACCTGGGAAGCACCTTTATTCTGCCTACTGCAAAGTATTTTTCAGACAGAAATTATTTGATGTCACTCATTTATTTTACATAAATAAAGAAACAAATAAATTTATCACTATAAAGTAAGTAAAACTATTTTCTTTCAAAATTACATACATGAAATAAGACTACCAACACCTGAGTCAAATTCAGGACCACTGTCTTGCTGTTCAAATTGTGGTCCACAGGCCAGGATCTGCAGCATCAATAACATTTAGCATCTTGATAGAAATGCAGAGATCCTGGGCTACATGAATCAGACTTGTTGAATCATGATTTGAATTTGAACTACAACCTTTAGCAATTTGTGGAAATAGTGAATTAAGACATGCTGGTCTAGAATAAATTTTCTCACCACCTCACTGTTGACATTTGGGGCAGTATAATCATCTGTGTTGGATGCTGTCCTGAACAGATTTTCAGTGGCAGCCCTACAGACAAGCCAAATATCATTAGTTGTAAAATGGTCTTTAGTTGACAATCACTGTTTCAGAGTTTGAGAACTGGAAGCATCCTGAGAGAGGCCAGTCAAGATGCATTATCTTACTTGTTTAAAACTTTGATCAGAACATTAAACCTGTCTGAATTTCTTGTGTACAACGGAGAATGAGGTGCATAAGAGGACAACATCATAGAATGAACTTCTATAAAATTAAAGCAGACTGTAATTTCCAAGGAGGGTAATGGTATATAAAAATAACTAAATAATTTCATAATAACAAACATTTTGTAATGAATGGCTAAATGATCACTCTAACTTCTGAAACCAAGTATGAAATTACTAATAACTTGGGGAAAAGATTCAGGAAGGCAAGCAATGTAGTGCAAAAGTTTTATATGAAAGGGCAATGTTATTCTACTTGTAAAAAGGGGAATAACAATTTTCTAGACCTATCAAGAGCTATCTAGTCAATAATTGGTAGATTTGAAGGACCTAACCAAGAGAGAATTCACAGTCTTAAACTTTGAGGAAACTTTAACTCAGGCTGGGAAAATGTGCTGAGGGGTTTAGACCTCCAGATGCAGGAGAGTTCATGAAGAAGGAGGAATAAAATCTAAAATCATCTTCCTTGTAACCTGGTCTCCTAGTCTCCTAGGCAGAAAGTCAGCTGGAAATATTTCCTTCTGTCCAGACCTGTGTTCCACAGGGAAATCATGACATAAATGTGGGTTACAACAGAAAAGATACCTAATGAGAATACAAAGTGAGCTATAAAACTCCTCTGTTGCAATTCCCTCAGCCTGAGAAATCTTGGACTTCATAGGATGTGTTTCCTTTGGAGGCCTAAGTCTGGCTGGTCTTCAAATCCTTCCTGCTGTTTTGTGAGACAGAGCTTCAGTCTACAGTATCAACCCTCCAGGAGGCATTTGAACTTCCACACACAGACCTTTCTCTCACTTCCCATCCAGGTGAGTCTGAGAGTGCAGTAGCTATTGCAGGAGAGGATTGGTGCTGGTGCTAAGTCACTGCAGTCATGTCCGACTCTTTGTGACCCCATGGACTGTAGCCCACCAGGCTTTTCTGCCCATGCGATTCTCCAGGCAAGAATACTGGAGTGGGTTGCCATCTCCTACTCCAGGTGACCGTCCCAATCCAGGTATCAAACCCAAGGTTTTTGTGTCTCCTGAGATGTTTTGCCACTGCACCACCGAGGAAGCCTATGGGAGAGGACTAGAGAGAAAAAGAAATCTTTGAACCTCTATCAAATGTCACCTGTGAGCCAATCCAGTATAGTTCAGATATCAAAGGTTATTGGCCAGAGAAACAAATACTGGCCTCAGTAAGGCACGCTCAGTGTTGACAACTCAATGATAAAAACATGTCTATTAAGAAGAGGGAATGCGAGGCATAAAATGCTCTGAGTAAAAGTGGAACATAAGTGTTGTGATACTACTAAATAACAAGAGTAGAAAAATAAGGTTATTAGTGGTTGAGTGACATAGAGTGAAATAATGGTATTTCATTTTAGTTTAAGATGGACATTTTGACAGTTTCCATATTAATTAGAAAGATCCTAACCAAGGGATTTATGCAAATATATCCCTACAACAGCATTTTTTGTAACTTGTGTATCCTAGTATCTCTTCTCTCTCTTTCTGGATACTCACATAAAAAACATGTGAAGATGGGCACACTAAAGAGATTTACTTTGCAATCATTTTGTTATCTGTGAGGTTGTATATATATTTCCATTTGTTAAACATTTGCATTCTCCATGAAAAGTTGTCTGTGAAAGCCCCTAGCTTTTGTATAGTATGGCTGGATTATAAGCATAAAAAATAATTTGAGGTTTTATTTTTTAAAAAATATTTCCTGCAGTTTAGTTATTTTATGTATCTATAGATATATGTATGGGGATATTTGAGATTATAAACTATGTGTGGTTAAATTATCAATCATATGGTGTTCTTCCCATTGCTTTTAATTAAATTTTTTTTCTGACTGAAATAACTGACCTATCACTTTATATTCTTCATATGAAAAATCTTATTTTAAACAAGAATAATAATAAATGTTCTCATGCATACTTACTGTGAATAAATAAATTTGTACACATATCTCTAACTTTATGAATTTTTCGATATTGTTCCATTCAGCCTTTGTGATTAAATGTATTTCTAAAAGTTATATTACCTTTGGTCATCATGTAGAGAGCATTCTTCTTTATCTTTGGAATAAAAAAGGTCACCTTAATCGTCCATAGGGATTTCCTGGTGGCTCAGGAGGTAAAGAATCTGTTCACAATGCAGGAGATCTGAGCTCAATCCCTGAGTTGGGAAGATTCCCTGGAAGAGGAAATGGCAACCCACTCCAGTATTCTTGCCTGGGAAATCCCATGGACAGAGGAGCCTGACAGGCTACAGTCGATGGGGTTGCACAGAGTCAGACAAGACTGAACGACTAACACTTCACTTTAATCTTCTGTAAATGTATTTGAATCCATATATCTTTATATGACTGAAGTGACTTAGCATCTTTATATGAGAATAAATTATAACTGGACTATTCCTCTCTCCTCACATTTTAAATTCTGTTCTGCTATAATCTTTTATTTCCAAGTCTTTGACAATTTAATGATAATGTCAATGATAATGATAATGTCAATTTAATGATAATGTCATTAAATCATTACCATTTTATATCTTTATATAAATGAAATGTAGACTTTCATTCAGTTTTGTTATATTCAATTATTTTAAAATCTTCATACTTAATTTCATTCTCATTGACATTTTCCCATAGGTTCTTGGTTTCTTTTAAAATTTATCTTTCTAGGTTATGTATGCATATCTATTTATACACTTTTCTACAAATGCATATATGCTCTTTATATTTCAGTACAGTCTTTTTTCTACCTGTTTCCCATTTTCCTTATTTATCAATATGCACCAAGGACTTTCTTCCTGTACAGTACTAGTTTATTATTTTCAATAGCTGTTTAATAATTCATGGTAGGGGATGTGCTATTTACACTATGAATGATCTTCCATAATCTTTCCCTTTAAAGTGCTGTTGTATCATCACTACAGAAATATTTGGGATTATTAAGTTCTAACTGTTGTTCTGACTGGGCGCAGCTATGTTTCCAGAGAACACTGAGGAATGCTCATACAAATGTCTGTCTGTCACACTGAGGAGGGATGGCTGGAGGCCAGGAATGCTCTAGACATCCTATAAGTCACAGGACAGACCCCACCACAGAAAACACCTGCTTGAGAATGTCAGTAATGCTGAGACTGAGAAACTTTGAGTTAAAGAACTTCTATACTTGTAATATCTATACCATTCTTCAGAATGCTTTCCCAACATTGTAACACTATAAATTTCTGTCAGCAGGAATAGATAGTACCTGTTTGCTCCTTGTTTCAAGGTACCACTGCAAACAGCGTGATGGCTCTTTAAGTGTTTTCCAAGGCTGTGGGAGGTGGAAAAGACTGTTGTTTTCTACACTAGTACTGAGTTTGATCAGATTCACATATGTGATCACCATTCTAGTTTGCCTGTTATTATCATATGGCAATATATTGTATGTATATTGCATGTGTGTGTGCTTAGTCGCTCAGTTGTGTCCGACTCTTGAAACCCCCTGGACTATAGCCCACCAGGCTCCTTTGTCCATGGAATTATCCAGGCAAAAATCCTGGAGTTGGTAGTCATTTCCTACTCCAGGAGATGTAAAATATTTTCATGGCCAAATATTTATGTTTATGTATACACATACATTATATGTTTATTATGCTACCATTATCAGACTTTCAAATAAGTTTTTATTTTATTTTTTTTTTTATTTTATTTTTCAGCAGAAAATTGACAAAGGAAACGATCAATGAGGGTGGGAGGGAAATGGGAAGGAAGAAGGGGGGGTGGTGGTGGGGAGGAGTATATGTAATTTCTTAACTAATTGCTTTCTGTTTTTAATCACAAAGAACATTTAAAAAAAATCATGTTGAATTCATCCTATATTAGAACGTTTGATCTGGAAATGAAAAGTTCAGGAAACTGAAAGTCCAGTTTGGGTGTCCTCATCTTAGGCACATCTTGGTATTTTGTATTGGTAAGTCTATCTTTACCACAATATATTATTTAGGACAGGATCACATTTGTTACTTCTTCCTCCCTACTACGCAAAGTGGTACCAGACCCATAAAATAGTCAATAAACACTTACAAAGTGAACAAATAAGTCTATTTTATTAAGTCTCCTGAGTGAACTGAATTTTTTGCAGCTCATACGTGAATGTTTTCTTCTTTATTTTGTCTATTACAGCCAGATTGTATAAGTGAGGTATTAAAGTCTCCCACTATTATTGTATTGTTGTATATTTCTTCTATCATACTAATTAGTGTTTGTATTAGGTATATCAATGCTCCAATGTTGGGTGCATCTATATTTATAATTGTTATAACTTCTTTTTGGATTGTTCCTTTAAGTTGTTATGTATAACCTTGATTGTCTCCTTTTCAGGATCTTTAAAGTCAATTTTATCTGATATGAGTATTGCTACTCCTGTTTTGTTTTAGTCCATATTTGCATAAAAAACCTTTATCCAGCCCTTCATTTTCAGTCAATATATATTCCCTATTTTAAGGTGGTTCTCTTGTAGACAACATATATAGGGGTCTAGTTTTTATATCCATCTGACCCATTTTAGTCTTTTGGTTGTCTCTTGTAGACAAGGAATGTAGGGGTCTTGTTTTTGTATCAATTCGGCCAGTCTTTGCCTGTTGATTAGGGCATTCAGCTCATTAACGTTTAAAGCAATTATTGATAAACAGGATTTACTTTATTGTTTTGTGTTCAAATTTATACACCATTTTAGTGATTCCTATCTAAAGAATGTCCTTTAGTTTTTCTTGGAGAAATGGTTTAGTGCTGCTAAATTCTCTCAACTTTTGCTTATCTGTGAAGCTTTTGATTTCTCCTTCATATTTGAATGAGATTCTTGCTGGATACAATAATCTAGGCTGTAAGTTATTTTCTTTCATCACTTTAATTATGTCTTGCCATTCCCTCCTGGCTTGGAGAGTTTCTATTAAAGATCAGCTGTTATCCTTATGGGAATTCCCTTTTGAGTTATTTGATGTTTTTCCCTTGCTGCTTTTAATATTTGTTCTTTAAGGGCCTAGATCTGATAGATAGAGTGCCTGATGAACTATGGAATGAGGTTCGTGACATTGTACAGGAGACAGGGATCA
Organism: Tragelaphus eurycerus; assembly: GCA_935064755.1. NCBI lineage: Eukaryota > Metazoa > Chordata > Mammalia > Artiodactyla > Bovidae > Tragelaphus > Tragelaphus eurycerus. Next base: position 433,904 of record CAKXYN010000276.1, read on the forward strand.
AGACCATCCCCATGGAAAAGAAATGCAAAAAAGCAAAATGGCTGTCGGGGGAGGCCTTGCAAATAGCTGTGAAAAGAAGAGAAGCGAAAAGCAAAGGAGAAAAGGAAAGATATAAACATCTGAATGCAGAGTTCCAAAGAATAGCAAGAAGAGATAAGAAAGCCTTTTTCAGCGATCAATGCAAAGAAATAGAGGAAAACAACAGAATGGGAAAGACTAAGGATCTATTCAAGAAAATCAGAGATACCAAAGGAAAATTTCATGCAAAGATGGGCTCGATAAAGGACAGAAATGGTGTGGACCTAACGGAAGCAGAAGATATTAAGGAGAGGTGGCAAGAATACACAGAAGAACTGTACAAAAAAGAGCTTCACGACCCAGATAATCATGATGGTGTGATCACTCACCTAGAGCCAGACATCCTGGAATGTGAAGTCAAGGGGGCCTTAGAAAGCATCACTAGGAACAAAGCTAGTGGAGGTGATGGAATTCCAGTGGAGCTATTCCAAATCCTAAAAGATGATGCTGTGAAAGTGCTGCACTCAATATGCCAGCAAATTTGGAAAACTCGGCAGGGGCCACAAGATTGGAAAAGGTCAGTTTTCATCCCAATCCCAAAGAAAGGCAACGCCAAAGAGTGCTCTAACTACCGCACAATTGCACTCATCTCACACGCTAGTAAAGTAATGCTCAAAATTCTCCAAGCCAGGCTTCAGCAATATGTGAACCGTGAACTTCCTGATGTTCAAGCTGAATTTAGAAAAGGCAGAGGAACCAGAGATCAAATTGCCAACATCCACTGGATCATGGAAAAAGCAAGAGAGTTCCAGAAAAACATCTATTTCTGCTTTATTGATTATGCCAAAGCCTTTGACTGTGTAGATCACAATAAACTGGAAAATTCTGAGAGATGGGAATACCAGACCACCTGATCTTCCTCTTGAGAAATCTGTATGCAGGTCAGGAAGCAACAGTTAGAACTGGTCATGGAACAACAGACTGGTTCCAAATAGGAAAAGGAGTACGTCAAGGCTGTATATTGTCACCATGTTTATTTAACTTATATGCAGAGTACATTATGAGAAATGCTGGACTGGAGGAAACACAAGCTGGAATCAAGATTGCTGGGAGAAATATCAATAACCTCAGATATGCAGATGATACCACCCTTATGGCAGAAAGTGAAGAGGAACTAAAAAGCCTCTTGATGAAAGTGAAAGTGGAGAGTGAAAAAGTTGGCTTAAAGCTCAACATTCAGAAAACGAAGATCATGGCATCTGGTCCCATCACTACATGGGAAATAGATGGAGAAACAGTGGAAACAGTGTCAGACTTCATTTTTCTGGGCTCCAAAATCACTGCAGATGGTGACTGCAGCCATGAAATTAAAAGACGCTTACTCCTTGGAAGGAAGGTTATGGCCAACCTAGATAGCATATTCAAAAGCAGAGACATCACTTTGCCAACAAAGGTTCGCCTAGTCAAGGCTATGGTCTTTCCTGTGGTCATGTATGGATGTGAGAGGTGGATTGTGAAGAAGGCTGAGCGCCGAAGAATTGATGCTTTTGAACTGTGGTGTTGGAGAAGACTCTTGAGAGTCCCTTGGACTGCAAGGAGATCCAACCTGTCCATTCTGAAGGAGATCAGCCCTGGGATTTCTTTGGAAGGAATGATGCTCAAGCTGAAACTCCAGTATTTTGGCCACCTCATGCGAAGAGTTGACTCATTGGAGAAGACTCTGATGCTGGGAGGGATTGAGGGCAGGAGGAGAAGGGGACGACAGAGGATGAGATGGCTGGATGGCATCACTGAGTCGATGAATGTGAGTCTGGGTGACCTCAGAAAGCTGGTGATGGATAGGGAGGCCTGGCGTGCTGCAGTTCATGGGGTCGCAAAGAGTCGGACACGACTGAGCGACTGATCTGGTCTGATCTGATATTTAATCTTTGTTAATTTGATTAATGTGTCTTGGGGTGTTTCGCCTTGGGTTTATCGTGTTGGGAACTTTCTGGATTTCTTGAACTTGAGTGGTTAATTCCTTCTCCATTTTAGGGAAGTTTTCAACTATTATCTCCTCAAGTATTTCCTCATGGTCTTTCTTTTTATCTTCTTCTTCTGGAACTCCTATGATTCGAATATTGCAGAGTTTAATGTTATCCTGGAGGTCTCTGAGATTGTCCTCATTTCTTTTGATTTATTTTTCTTTTTTCTCCTTTGATTCATTTATTTCTAGGATTCTAGCTTCTAATTCACTAATCCTATCTTCTGCCTCTGTTATTCTACTATTTGTTGCCTCCAGGGTGTTTTGGATCTCCTCACCAGATGGTCAACACCGAAATCAGTTGATTATATTCTTTGCAGCCAAAGATGGAGAAGCTCTATACAGTCAGCAAAAACAAGACCAGGAGCTGACTGTGGCTCAGACCATGAACTCCTTATTGCCAAATTCAGACTGAAATTGAAGAAAGTAGGGAAAACTACTAGACCATTCAGGTATGACCTAAATCAAATCCGTTATGATTATACAGTGGAAGTGAGAAATAGATTTAAGGGCCTAGATCTGATAGATAGAGTGACTGATGAACTATGGAATGAGGTTCGTGACATTGTACAGGAAACAGGGATGAAGACCATCCCCATGGAAAAGAAATGCAAAAAAGCAAAATGGCTGTTTGGGGAGGCCTTACAAATAGCTGTGAAAAGAAGAGAAGCGAAAAGCAAGGGAGAAAAGGAAAGATATAAACCTCTGAATGCAGAGTTCCAAAGAATAACAAGAAGAGATAAGAAAGCCTTCTTCAGTGATCAATGCAAAGAAATAGAGGAAAACAGCAGAATGGGAAAGACTAGGGATCTCTTCAAGAAAATCAGAGATACCAAAGGAACATTTCATGCAAAGATGGGCACGATAAAGGACAGAGATGGTGTGGACCTAACAGAAGCAGAAGATATTAAGAAGAGGTGGCAGGAATACACAGAAGAACTGTACAAAAAAGAGTTTCAAGACCCAGATAATCATGATGATGTGATCACTGACCTAGAGCCAGACATCTTGGAATGTGAAGTCAAATGGGCCTTAGAAAGCATCACTAAGAACAAAGCTAGTGGAGGTGATGGAATTCCAGTGGAGCTCCTCCAAGTCCTGAAAGATGATGCTGTGAAAGTGCTGCACTCAATATGCCAGCAAATGTGGAAGACTCAGCAATGGCCACAAGATTGGAAAACGTCAGTTTTCATCCGAATCCCAAAGAAAGGCTATGTCAAAGAATGCTCAAACTACCGAACAATTGCACTCATCTCACACGCTAGTAAAGTAATGCTCAAAATTCTCCAAGCCAGGCTTCAGCAATATGTGAACCGTGAACTTCCTGATGTTCAAGCTGTTTTTAGAAAAGGCAGAGGAACCAGAGATCAAATTGCCAACATCCACTGGATCATGGGAAAAGCAAGAGAGTTCCAGAAAAACATCTATGTCTGCTTTATTGACTATGCCAAAGCCTTTGACTGTGTAGATCACAATAAACTGTGGAAAATTCTGAAAGAGATGGGAATACCAGAACACCTGATTTGCCTCTTGAGAAATCTGTATGCAGGTCAGGAAGCAATAGTTAGAACTGGTCATGGAACAACAGACTGGTTCCAAATAGGAAAAGGAGTACGTTAAGGCTGCATATTGTCACCATGTTTATTTAAATTATATGCAGAGTACATTATGAGAAGTGCTGGACTGGAAGAAACAGAAGTTGAAATCAAGATTGCTAGGAGAAATATCAATAACCTCAGATATGCAGATGACATGACTCTTATGGCAGAAAGTGAAGAGGGGCTATAAAGCCTCTTGATGAAAGTGAAAGTGGAGAGTGAAAAGGTTGGCTTAAAGCTCAGCATTCAGAAAACGAAGATCATGGTATCTGGTCCTATCACTACATGAGAAATAGATGGGGAAACAGTGGAAACAGTGTCAGACTTTGTTTTTCTGGGCTCCAAAATCACTGCAGATGGTGACTGCAGTCATGAAATTAAAAGACGCTTACTCCTTGGAAGGAAGGTTATGACCAACCTAGATAGCATATTCAAAAGCAGAGACATTACTTTACCAACAAAATTTGCCTAGTCAAGGCTATGGTCTTTCCTGTGGTCATGTATGGATGTGAGAGCTGGACTGTGAAGAAGGCTGAGCACCGAAGAATTGATGCTTTTGAACTGTGGTGTTGGAGAAGACTCTTAAGAGTCCCTTGGACTGCAAGGAGATCCAACCGGTCCATTCTGAAGGAGATCAATCCTGGAATTTCTTTAGAAGAAATGATGCTAAAGCTGAAACTCCAGTATTTTGGCCACCTCATGCGACGAGTTGACTCATTGGAGAAGACTCTGATGCTGGGAGGGATTGAGGGCAGGAGGAGAAGGGGACGACAGAGGATGAGATGGCTGGATGGCATCACTGACTCGATGGGTATGAATCTGGGTGATCTCCGGGAGCTGGTGATGGACAGGGAGGCCTGGCGTGCTGCGTTTCATGGGGTCGCAAAAAGTCGGACACGGCTGATCGACTGATCTGATCTGATCTGATCTATTGCATTATTCATTATGTGTTGACTCTTTTTTATTTCTTCTAGGTCCTTGTTAAACTTTTCTTGCATCTTCTCAGTGCTTGTCTCCAGACTATTTAACTGTGATTCCATTTTGATTTCAAGATTTTGGATTAATTTCACTATCATTATTCAGAATTCTTTATCAGGTAGTTTCCCTATCTCTTCCTCTTTTGTTTGGTTTGGTGGGCATTTATCCTGTTCCTTTAGCTGCTGGGGAACTCCAGTTTCCACCGGGCAGAGAAGAGCGGGAGGGGAGGGAGGAGGAGAAGGGGACGACAGAGGAGGGGCGGCCGGGGCGAGGGGCCTCCGGGGGGGGGGGGGGGGAGAGGGACACGACTGAGCGACGATCTGATCTGGGATTCTTTTGTCTCTTCATCTTGTTAAAATTGCCAAGTTTAGAGTGTCCTTACTATATTCTGGTAGCTTATTGAATTCTCTTTATTGAGGCGGTTTACTGGTCTTTTCAATATCTGATCTCTGTCCTGTAACAGAGGAGGCGGAGATGAACACCCAAATCTAAGCTGGCCAGTTTCAGGCACTCCAGGTTCAGAAGCACAGACTCAGTTGAGTCTGCGTTTTATGCCCTTCCCAGGTCTGAGTAGCACAGGTGATGAAGTGTTTAGTGAGCACAGCTGCTGTGACTTATTGCCTCCCCGCCACTCAGTTTTCTGGGTATACAACCGGTGCACTTTCTCAGGCAGATGTTGACCATCCAGAGCCCCAAGAAGGGAGAGTTAGCACAGAAACCTGCTTACAGTTTTGTAGTCAATGTCTCTCTAGGGCTGTGATTGCCAGCTTCTGGCTCTGGCCGCCTGTCACTGGAGTGCGACTGGCTGCAGCCGGCTATCTCTGTGCAGTACTTTGTTCCATATGTAGTCCTGGTGGTGTCTTAAGTTAGGGCTGGCTTTTGATGTAGTAGATAACTGACAGTCTGGTTATTTCGCTCAGATAGCACTCAGGATAGCTAGGTCAAATCCTTTCTCAAAACGATGCAGGCCATGCCGCTCCTCCTAGCCCAGCCCCTGCTTGCTAATAGCAAATGCTGGTGTGTACCCCGCTTCTCCACAAAAGGAGTTACCGCAGGGCTCGTATCTCCTTTTGAAGACAATGAATTGTCTAAGTGCCTGATATCCTCTGCCGGCACTCAGAAGTTGTTTTGTAGAATTTACTCAACATTCAAATGTTCTTTTAATGGATTTGTGGAGGAGAAAGTATTCTCCCGATCCTACTCATCCGTCATCTTAGCTCCTCCCCCTCAAATAAGTTTTTAAAAGCTAGTGTTTTTCAGTTGGTATTTGGAGGATGGTCTGGCTGTACAAATATTTCACCTTTTATTTAGTTAAATATGGTTATCTTTTTAATTGTCAGTTTCTTGCTTGAATTAAAATTCATTGCTCCACCTGTAGACTGTAATATGTAGTTTTCTAGACGTTCACCCAAAATTATTACTCTTACAGTGAATAGATAATCCCTGTGATTTTTTGGTAATATGACTGAGGGAGGGGGAAAACGTCATTTTCTTCCAGGCAGATATCCACTTTTACCAGCTTTTATTCAATAATCTAGACTTACCAAATAAAGTAAAATATAACCTTAGCATATATTCAGTATACATCTATCAGATCAGATCAGATAAGATCAGCCACTCAGTCGTGTCCGACTCTTTGCAACCCCATGAATCGCAGCACACCAGGCCTCTCTGTCCATCACCAACTCCCGGAGTTCACTGATACTCACATCCATTGAGTCAGTGATGTCATCCAGCCATCTCATTCTCTGTCGTCCCCTTCTCCTCCTGCCCCCAATCCCTCCCAGCATCAGAGTCTTCTCCAAAGTGTCAACTCTTCGCATGTGGTGGCCAAAGTACTGGAGTTTCAGCTTTAGCATCATTTCTTCCAAAGAAATCCCAGGGCTGATCTCCTTCAGAATGGACTGGTTGGATCTCCTTGCAGTCCAAGGGACTCTCAAGAGTCTTCTCCAACACCACAGTTCAAAAGCATCAATTCTTCAGTCCTTAGCCTTCTTCACAGTCCAGCTCTCACATTCATACATGACCACAGGAAAAACCATAGCCTTCACTAGGCAAACCTTTGTTGACAAAGTAATGTCTCTGCTTTTGAATATGTGATCTAAGTTGCTCATAACTTTTCTTCCAAGGAGTAAGCGTCTTTTAATTTCATGGCTGCAGTCACCATCTGCAGTGATTTTGGAGCCCAGAAAAATAAAGTCTGACACTGTTTCCACTGTTTCCCCATCTATTTCCCATGAAGAACTGAGACCTAATTCCTGATTCAGTCAACAAATAATAACTGAGCATCTACTATATGCCACTATTTCTAGGAACATTGTCTATTATATTCACTTATGCCTATAGCTTTGCCAATTTAATTACAAATCCATGTGACATCATTAAGTCATTACAATTTTTGCCACCTTTAGTTTTTTTTTAATGAAGTATATATTTGATTTACAAAATTATATTCATTTTCAATGTGTGACATGATGACAGCATTATTATAGATTATACACCATATAAAGTTTTTATAAAATACTGTCTATATTCCCTATGCTGTACAAAGTATTCTTGCAGCTTATTTATTTTATACATAGTAGTTTGTGCTTCTCAATTCCATGCTTCTATCTTGACACTTCCCTGTTCCTTTTCCTCAATGGTGACAGACAAAGCAAATGTTAATGCTTATATGTAGAATTAAAAAAAAAAAAAAAGAATATAACCAACAAACTCACAGATGTACACAATGAACTACTTTTTCGGTTAGTTTTTGATGCTCTCTTAAATTTTGTTTAATATAGTTGCTCTTAAACTAATCTATTTAACCTGGCTTCATTCTATCTGTCCTTTTTATTTCATAATTTCACATTTGCTTTAATGTTTTCTGTGTAAGTACAGATATAGTCACACATATTTCTGAAAATAAGAAATGAAAAACTAGGTGAAGTCTCTAATGATTAAGATCTTACATTATAGTGGCAACATTAGGCGTGCTAAATTGCTTTAGTCATGTCTGAGTCTGTGATCCTGTGGATGGTAGCCCACCAGGGTCCTCTGTCGATGGTATTCTCCAGGCAAGAATACTGGAGTTGGTTGTCATTCCCCCTCCAGGGGATCTTCTTGACCCATGGATGGAATCTGCAACTCTTATGTCTCCTGCATTGGCAGTCAGGTTATTTACCACTAGTGTCACTTTATTTTTAGATGGCAACATCATAGTACAGTGAAGTAAGCATGTGTGTGACTTAGTGTTCTTGGGCTTAAACCATTTGAAGAAAGTTATCCACATTAAGAGAATGGATATTCAGGATGTGCTCAAGATTTAGAGCAGAGTCTGGAAAAGTCTTTGCATTTTGGACAAAGACAGGAACAAGGATTAATGTGTACCCATGTATTTATAAAAGAAAAGTAAGACAAAATATTAAACCCAAGAATAACAGACAAGCAATCGCCTATAGTCTATAAATGCGTTAAATGCAAAACAAACAAAAAAAAGGGCTTTATTATTCTTTGTAAATCACATCAAGTTTCATAACAATGATTAAAAACCTGGCCTCTGGACTCAAACTCTTTGTGTTAAAATACCAACTGTCTAGCTTTGAGACCATGGGAAAATCATTTCACTGCTCTGTGCTTCAGTTTCATATCATGAAAAACTCAGATAATAATGAAACTGCTTCGTAAAGTTATTGTGAAGATTAAGTGAAACAATCCATTTAATGCATTGATTCATGTTAACTCTGCAGTTAAGGGTGGCCAAAATACTGGAGTTTCAGCTTTAGCATCACTCTGAAGCTCCAGTATTTTGGCCACCCTTATGCTAAAGCTGAAACTCCAGTATTTTGGCCACCTCATGTGAAGAGTTGACTCATTGGAAAAGACTCTGATACTGGGAGGGATTGGGGACAGGAGGAGAAGGGGACGACAGAGGATGAGATGGCTGGATGGCATCACTGACTGGATGGATATAAGTCTGAGTGACCTCCGCCGGGTGTTGGTGATGGACAGGGAGGCGTGGCGTTCTACGATTCATGGGGTCGCAAAGAGTCGGACACGACTGAGTGACTGATCTGATCTGATCTGATTCAGTTAAGTGTTAGCCATTTGTTGTTGTTAGCCATAAGTCGTGTCCAACTCTTTTGCCACCCCATGGACTGTAGCTTGCGAAGCCCCTCTGTCCAGGGGATTTCCCAGGCAAGAATATTGGAGTAGGTTTTCATTTCTTCTTCCAGAAGATATTCCTGACCCAGATATTGAACCCGAGTCTCCTGCATTTGCAGGCGGGTTCTTTACCACTGAGCCACCAGGGAAGATCTAAATGTTAGACATTTTCTTTTATAACATCATGCTCAACAGATATGTATTAAATAAATGAACAATGAGATATTAAATTCATGTCTCAGGTTTATCTGTATTAGATCAATGGTATTTGAAGATATTTAATATCAAAAACATTTATTAAAAATGTTAATTAAAAATATGCTTACAAAAACAAACAAACAAACAAAAAAAAAAAAACCGTGCCCTATAAGAAAACTGAGATAGGGCTTGCTTCATTCCCTATCAGGCTGTTCTCAGAGAGACAGTAGTCTTGAAGCAGGATCTTATTTCCCTGTCCTTGTATTGAATTTAGCTGTTAGTCCACCAAGAAGTGCAAGTGAAAGTCGTTCAGTCATGACCGACTATATGGAATTCTCCAGGCCGGAATACTGGACTAGGTAGTGTTTCCCTTCTCCAGGGGACCTTCCCAACCCAGAAATCGAACACAGGTCTTGCTCAATGAAGGCAGATTCTTCACCAACTGAGCCACAAGGGATGCTCAAGAATACTGGAATGTGTAGGCTATCCCTTTTCCAGCAGATCTTCCCGACCCAGAGATCAAACGGGAGTGTCCTGCATTGCAGGTGGATTCTTTACCAACTGAGATATTAGGGAAGCCCTTGACCACCAAGGCTAGAAGCAAAGTTCCCTGTTTCTTGCCCCATTTGAAAGCAAAAATGTTTCAAGGAGGCAAAGACTGCAAAACAGGTACAAAGTTTATTATTAAGAGACAAAGCACAACAAATGGAAGGATACCCAGAGAAGCAGTTTATTTATTTAAATCAGCACAGAAATACACCCCCAGAGAGGAGTGCTGGTGTCTTGAATGAAGAGCACAGTAAAAAGGTGCTTTAAGTCATATACAGCCACAAACAACTTCGGAATGCCGGCAGAGGACATCAGACACCCAGAAAAGCAACTCATTGCCTTCTAAAGGAGAGTCTGTGCCGAACCTAGGAAGCACGGAGAATATCATAACAGAGAGGAAAACAATTAAACAATTAAAACCCACAGACTATGAGCCCTGCGGTAACTTTCACAGTGGAGAAGCATCATCCCAAACGCCTGCATCCGCCATTAGCAAGCCGGGGCTGGACAGGGAGACGCAGCGGGCCGCTCCCACGCAGGATGCTCCCCCGTGGGCGACTCCCCCGGGGGACACTCCCCCGCGGGACGCTCCCTCCGCCAGCCGCTCCCGCACGGGCGCACCCCCGCCCCCTGAGCTGGTGGCTCCTGCGCGGGCTGCCCCCGCTACGCCCGCGGCTCCGCCCCACCGCCAGCCGTTCCGGCGCGAGCCATCCCCTTGCCAGCCTCTCCCCCGCTGGCCACTTCTCCGCTGGCCGCTGCGAGCAGGCTGCTTCCGCCGGCCGCCGCGGAGCGGGCTGCACTGGCCTGATTGTCCCAAGCGCTGCCTGATTAGAGTAGTTTGGGCCAGCAGACCAGACTGCAGCACCGACCACATGAGAGGCTGGCCCTAGCCCAGAACACTGCCGGCCCGCACACAGAACAAAGGACTATACAGACCAACTACACAGAAAGGGACCTATAGATCTTGAGAAATTTAAGCCGGAACAATGAACTAGCCGAAAATGAACTGAACCCACAACAATAATAGAGAAACTCATATATATATTGTTACTATTTTTACCATCATTATTTCATTTTTTTTCTTTTTTCAATATATATATATATATTTTAATTTTATTATTTTTTATTAAAAAAAGGAAAACAAAATTTTTTTCCTTCTTTTAATTTTTTTTGTTTCTTTTATTTTTATTTTTTTATCCTCTAGTACTTCTTTAATCTCCACTTTTAAATATAACTTTTGCGACCTTGTTTGTTTTTTTTTTTTTCTTTTTGTCCTTTGCTTTTTTTCCTTCCTTTTATCTTTTCTTTAATGATTACTAACTAGATCTGTCTCTCTCCTTTATATTCCCTCCTTTTATCCTCCTGACCACCTCTGTCTCCTTCCTCCCTTTTTCCTTCTCTGTATAACTCCGTGAACATCTCTGAGCGGTCCAGTTGTGGAATGCAGTATAGAAGAAGTTTTTTGAGACTACTGTAAAAATAAGACCAATAACTGGAAGCAGGAAGCTTAAGTCCAAACCCTGATCCCACGAAACATTAATTGACAGAAGCTCATCAAATGCCTCCATACCTACACTGAAACCAAGCATCACACAAAGACCAGCAAGTTCCACGGCAAGACATACCAAGAAAATTCTCCAGAAAAACAAGAACACGGCCCTGAGCTCCAATACACAGGCTACACAAAGCGACCCCAAAATCATAGACATCTCATAACTCACTACTAGACACTCCACTGCACCCCAGAGAAAAGAAATCCAGCTCCACCCACCAGAACACCGACACAAGCTTCCATAAACAAGAAACCTCGACAAGCCACCGGTACAAACCCACATATAGTGCAGAAATGCCACAATAAAGAGAACTCCACAGACTACCAGAGTACAGTAAGGACACCCCAAACTCAGCAATTTAAACAAGATGAAGAGACAGAAGAATTCCTAGCAGGTAAAGGAACAGGATAAATGCCCACCAAACCAAACAAAAGAGGAAGAAATAGCAAACCTACCTGATAAAGAATTCCGAATAATGATAGCGAAATTAATCCAAAATCTGGAAAGCAAAATGGAATCATGGATAAATAGCCTGGAGAAAAGCATTGAGAAGAAGCAAGAAAGATTTAACAAGGACCTAGAAGAAATAAAAAAGAGTCAATATATAATGATACTGCAATAAATGAGATCCAAAACACTCTGGAGGCAACAAATAGTAGAATTACAGAGGCAGAAGATAGAACTAGTGAATTAGAAGATAGAATGGCAGAATTAAATGAATCAGAGGAGAAAAAAGAAAAATGAATTAAAAGAAATAAGGACAATCTCAGAGACCTCCAGGACAATTTTAAACGTTACAATATTCGAATCATAGGAGTCCCAGAAGAAGAAGACAAAAAGAAAGACCATGAGAAGATACTAGAGGAGATAATAGTTGAAAACTTCCCTAAAATGGGGAAGGAAATAATCACTCAAGTCCAAGAAACCCAAAGAGTCCCAAATAGGATAAACCCAAGGTGAAACACCCCAAGACACATATTAATCAAATTAACAAAGATCAAACACAAAGAACAAATATTAAAAGCAGCAAGGGAAAAACAACAAATAACACACAAGGGAATTCCCATAAGGATAACAGCTGATCTTTCAATAGAAACTCTCCAAGCCAGGAGGGAATGTTAAGACATACTTAAAGTGATGAAAGAAAAGAACCTACAGCCCAGATTATTGTACCCAGCAAGGATTTCATTCAAATATGAAGGAGAAATCAAAGCCTTTACAGACAAGCAAAAGCTGAGAGAATTCAGCAACAACAAACCAGCTCTCCAACAAATACTAAAGGACATTCTCTAGACAGGAAACCCAAAAAGGATATATAAATTCAAACCCAAAACAACAAAGTAAATGGCAATGGGATCATATTTATCAATAAATACCTTAAATGTAAATGGGTTGAATGCCCCAACCAAAAGATAGAGATTGGCTGAATGGATACAAAAACAAGACCCCTACATATGTTGTCTACAAGAGACCCACCTCAAAACAGGGGACACATATGACTGAAAGTGAAGGGCTGGAAAAAGATTTTCCATGAAAATAGGGACCAAAAGAAAGCAGGAATAGCAATACTCACATCAGATAAAATAGACTTTAAAACAAAGGCTGTGAAAAGAGACAAAGAAGGTCACTACATAATGATCAAAGGATCAATCCAAGAAGAAGATATAACAATTATAAATATATATGCACCCAACATAGGAGCATCGCAATATGTAAGAAAAATACTAACAAGTATGGAAGGAGAAATCAACAATAACACAATAATAGTGGGAGACTTTAATACCCCACTCACACCAATGGATAGATCAATTAAACAAAAAATTAACAAGGAAACACAAACTTTAAACGATACAATAGACCAGTTAGAACTAACTGATATCTATAGGACATTTCATCCCCAAACAATGAATTTCAGCTTTTTCTCAAGTGCACACGGAAACTTCTCCAGGATAGACCACATCCTGGGCCATAAATCTAGCCTTGATAAGTTCAGAAAAATTGAAATCATTCCAAGAATTTTTTCTGTCCACAATGCAGTAAGAGTAAATCTCAATAAAAGGAGAAAAACTATTAAAAATTCCAACATATGGAGGCTGAACAACACACTCCTGAATAAACAACAAATCACAAAAGAAATCAAAAAAGAAATCAAATTCTGCATAGAAACGAATGCAAATGAAAACAAAACAACTCAAAACCTGTGGGACACTGTAAAAGCAGTCCTAAGGGGAAAGTTCATAGCAATACAGGCATACCTCAAGAAACAAGAGAAAAGCCAAATAAATAACCTAACTCTACACCTAAAGCAACTGGAAAAGGAAGAAATGAAGCACCCCAAGGTTAGTAGAAGGAAAGAAATCTTTAAAATTTGGGCAGAAAGAAATAAAAAAGAAACAAAAGAGACCATAGCAAAAATCAACAAAGCCAAAAGCTGGTTCTTTGAAAGGGTAAATAAAATTGACAAGCCACTAGCCAGACTCATCAAGAAACAAAGGGAGAAAAATCAAATCAATAAAATTAGAAATGAAAATGGAGAGATCACAACAGAGAGCACACAAATACAAAGGTTCATAAGTGACTACTATCAGCAATTATATGGCAATAAAATGGACAATGTGGAAGAAACGGACAAATTCTTAGAAAAGTACAACTTTCCAAAACTGGATTAGGAAGAAATAGAAAATCTGAACAGACCCCTCACAAGCACGGAAATTGAAACTGTAATCAGAAATCTTCGAGCAAACAAAATCCCAGGCCCAGACGGCTTCACAGCTGAATTCTACCAAAAATTTAGAGAAGAGCTAACACCTATCCTACTCAAACTCTTCCAGAAAATTGCAGAAGAAGGCAAACTTCCAAACTCATTCTATGAGGCCACCATCACCCTAATAGCAAAACCTGACAAAGATGCCAAAAAAAAAAAAAAAAAAAAAAACTACAGGCCAATATCACTGATGAACATAGATGCAAAAATCCTTAACAAAATTATAGCAATCAGAATCCAACAACACATTAAAAAGATCATACAGCATGACCAAGTGAGCTTTATCCCAGGAATGCAAGGATTCTTCAATATCCGCAAATCAATCAATGTAATACACCACATTAACAAATTGAAGAATAAAAACCGTATGATTATCTCAATAGATGCAGAGAAAGCCTTTGACAGAGTTCGACATCCATTTATGATAAAAACTCTCCAGAAAGCAGGAATAGAAGGAACATCAGATCAGATCAGATCAGTCGCTCAGTCATGTCCGACTCTTTGCGACCCCATGAAGCGCAGCACGTTAGGCTTCCCTGTCCATCACCAGCTCCTGGAGGTCACTCAGACTCACACCCATCAAGTCAGTGATGCCATCCAGCCATCACATCCTCTGTCGTCCCCTTCTCCTCCTGCCCTCAATCCCTCCCAGCATCAGAGTCTTCTCCAATGAGTCAACTCTTCATATGAGGGGGCCAAAATACTGGAGTTTCAGCTTTAGCATCATTCTTCCAAAGAAATCCCAGGGCTGACTCTCCTTCAGAATGGACTGGTTGGATCTCTTTGCAGTCCAAGGGACTCTCAAGAGTCTTCTCCAACACCACAGTTCAAAAGCATCAATTCTTCGGCGCTCAGCCTTCTTCACAGTCCAGCTCTCACATCCATACATGACCACAGGAAAGACCATAGCCTTGACTAGGTGAACCTTTGTTGGTAAAGTAATGTCTCTGCTTTTGAATATGCTATCTAGGTTGGTCATAACGTTCCTTCCAAGGAGTAAGCGTCTTTTAATTTCATAGCTGCAGTCACCATCTGCAGTGATTTTGGAGCCCAGAAAAATAAATTCTGACACTGTTTCCACTGTTTCTCCATCTATTTCACATGTAGTGATGGGACCAGATGCCATGATCTTCGTTTTCTAAATGTTGAGCTTTAAGCCAACCTTTTCACTCTCCACTTTCACTTTCATCAAGAGGCTTTTTAGCCCCTCTTCACTTTCTGCCATAAGAGTGGTGTCATCTAAGAAATGCAAAAAAGCAAAATGGCTGTCTGGGGAGGCCTTACAAATAGCTGTGAAAAGAAGAGAAGCGAAAAGCAAAGGAGAAAAGGAAAGATGTAAACATCTAAATGCAGAGTTCCAAAGAATAGCAAGAAGAGATAAGAAAGCCTTCTTCAGTGAGCAATTCAAAGAAATAGAGGAAAACAACAGAATGGGAAAGACTAGGGATCTCTTCAAGAAAATCAGAGATACCAAAGGAACATTTCATGCAAAGATGGGCACGATAAAGTACAGAAATGGTATGGACCTAACAGAAGCAGAAGATATAAAGAAGAGGTGGCAAGAATACACAGAAGAACTGTACAAAAAAGAGCTTCACGACCCAGATAATCATGATGATGTGATCACTGACCTAGAGCCAGATATCTTGGAATGTGAAGTAAAATCGGCCTTAGAAAGCATCACTACGAACAAAGCTAGTGGAGGTGATGGAATTCCAGTGGAGCTCTTCCAAGTCCTGAAAGATGATGCTGTGAAAGTGCTGCACTCAATATGCCAGCAAATGTGGAAGACTCAGCAGTGGCCACAAGATTGGAAAAGGTCAGTTTTCATCCCAATCCCAAAGAAAGGCAATGTCAAAGAATGCTCAAACTACTGAACAATTGCACTCATCTCACACGCTAGTAAAGTAATGCTCAAAATTCTCCAAGCCAGGCTTCAGCAATATGTGAACCGTGAACTTCCTGATGTTCCAGCTGGTTTTAGAAAAGGCAGAGGAACCAGAGATCAAATTGCCAACATCCGCTGGATCATGGAAAAAGCAAGAGAGTTCCAGAAAAACATCTATTTCTGCTTTATTAACTATGCCAAAGCCTTTGACTGTGTAGATCACAATAAACTCTGGAAAATTCTGAAAGAGATGGGAATACCAGACCACCTGATCTGCCTCTTGAGAAATCTGTATGCAGGTCAGGAAGCAACAGTTAGAACTGGTCATGGAACAACAGACTGGTTCCAAATAGGAAAAGGAGTACGTCAAGGCTGCATATTGTCACCATGTTTATTTATTTAACTTATATGCAGAGAAGGAACATACCTCAACATAATAAAAGCTATATATGACAAACCCACAGCAAACATTATCCTCCATGGTGAAAAATTGAAAGCATTTCCTCTAAAGTCAGGAACAAGACAAGGATGCCCATTTTCACCATTACTATTCAACATAGTTTTGGAAGTTTGGGCCACAGCAATCAGAGCAGAAAAAGAAGTAAAAGGAATCCAAATTGGAAAAGGAGAAGTAAAACTCTCACTGTTTGCAGATGACATGATCCTCTACGTAGAAAACCCTAAAGATTCCACCAGAAAATTACTAGAATTGATCAATGAATATAGTAAAGTTGCAGGATATAAAATTAACACACAGAAATCCCTTGCATTCCTGTACACTAATAATGAGAAAGTAGAAAGAGAAATTAAGGAAACAATTCCATTCACCATTGCAATGAAAAGAATAAAATACTTAGGAATATATCTTCCTAAAGAATCTAAAGACCTATATATAGAAAACTATAAAACACTGCTGAAAGAAATCAAAGAGGACACTAATAGATGGAGAAATATACCATGTTCAAGGATTGGTAGAATCAATAGAGTGAAAATGAGTATACTACCCAAAGCAATTTATAGATTCAATGCAATCCCCATCAAGCTACCAACGGTATTCTTCACAGAGCTAGAACAAATAATTTCTCAATTTGTATGGAAATACAAAAAACTTCGAATAGCCAAAGCTATCTTGAGAAAGAAGAATGGAACTGGAGGAATCAACCTGCCTGACTTCAGGCTCTACTACAAAGCCACAGTCATCAAGACAGTATGATACTGGCACAAAGACAGAAATATATATCAATGAAACAAAATAGAAAGCCCAGAGATAAATCCACGCACATATGGTCACCTTATCTTTGACAAAGGAGGCAAGAATATACAATGGATTAAAGACAATCTTTTTAACAAGTAGTGCTGGGAAAACTGGTTGAACACTTGTAAAAGAATGAAACTAGATCACTTTCTAACACCGTACACAAAAATAAACTCAAAATGGATTAAAGAGCAAAATGTAAGACCAGAAACCATAAAACTCCTAGAGGAAAACATAGGCAAACACTGTATGACTTACATCACAGCAGGATCCTCTATGACCCACTTCACAAAATATCGAAAATAAAATAAAAAATGAACAAATGGGACCTAATCAAACTTAAAAGCTTCTGCACAACAAAGGAAACTATAAGCAAAGTGAAAAGACAGTGTTCAGAATGGGAGAAAATAATAGCAAATGAAGCAACAGACAAACAACTAATCTCAAAAATATACAAGCAACTTCTACAGCTCAATTCCAGAAAAATAAACGATCCAATCAAAAAATGGGCCAAAGAACTCAATAGACATTTCTCCAAAGAAGACATACAGATGGCTAACAAACACATGAAAAGATGCTCAACATCACTCATTATCAGGGAAATGCAAGTCAAAACCACTATGAGCTACCATTACAGGCCAGTCAGAATGACTGCGATCCAAAAGCCCACAAGCAATAAATGCTGGAGAGGGTGCGGAGAGAAGGGAACCCTCTTACACTGTTGGTGGGAATGCAAACTAGTACAGCCACTATGGAGAACAGTATGGGGATTCCTCAAAAAACTGGGAATAGAACTGCCTTATGATCCAGCAATCCCACTGCTGGGCATACACACTGAGAAAACCAGAATTGAAAGAGACACGTGTACCCCAATGTTCATCGCAGCACTGTTTACAATAGCCAGGACTTGGAAGCAACCTAGATGTCCATCCACAGATGAATGGATAAGAAAGCTGTGGTACATATACACAATGGAGTATTACTCAACCATTGAAAAGAATATATTTGAATCAGTTCTAAGGAGGTGGATGGAACTGGAGCCTATTATACAGAGTGAAGTAAGCCAGAAACAAAAACACAAATACAGTATACTAACACATATATATGGAATTTAGAAAGATGGTAAAAATAACCCTATTTATGAGACAGCAAAAGAGACACTGAGGTATAGAACAGACTTTTGGACTCTGGGACCGGGAGAGGGTGGGATGATTGGGGAGAATAGCATTGAAATATGTATAATATCATATCTGAAACGAATCGTCAGTCCAGGTATAATGCCCAATAACAGATGCCTGGGGCTGGAGCACTGGGACGACCTGGAGGGATGGTGTGGGGAGGGGGAGGGAGGAGGGTTCAGGATGGGGAACACATGTATACTGGTGGTGGATCCATCTCAATGTATAGTAAAAGCAATACAATATTGTAAAGTTAAGCAAAAAAAAAAAAAAAAAAGTCATATACATAGGACAGTCTTTCTGGGTCTTTGCTTACGCTTGGCCAGTTAACTTTTTTGCTTTTATCACACCTGATTGGTCCTAAGACCCTCACCAAGAAGCATACACAACTTTTTGCTAAGATGGATCCCATCACAGACCTGTGGGTGTGTGTCCACACTTATTTTGGCATGGCACCCTCTCCCTTCTTGACTTCCAAGGAGCCTCATTGCACATGTGCAGACACGAAGTCTTCGTTGACCTCAGGAGTGTTGTCCTTGGAGTATATGGGTGAGAACAAAATTTCAGTTTTACTCCACTTGACCAACACCAGCTATCCAGTCCAGGAGCTGGGCTCATCTATCTCCTACTTCAAGACCACAAAAAAGAAGACGTCTAAAAATACGGAAGAGTCTCAGGACAAATTTTATACTGCTTAATATAAGACATACTAAACTCTTACTGTGTCTGTATATACCCTTTTGTGAACTGTTGATTTATTCTTTTTGCTTATTTTTTCTCGGATATTCAATCTGTATGGTGTTTCACATCATACACATATCACTGTCTATGTTGTTAGAATAAAGGTACTTTTTCCTCTTAACATCAAGGAAATCTTACAGGGGCTGGAATTTTGCCAAACCGAAGAAGTTATTCTTCATCACATTGTCTTAGAGAACATTTGAGCTTAGTAGATCATTTTCCTGCAATATCCATTTCATTTCTTTTAGCCTCTCTTGTACTTAAATATTTATTTATTTATTTATGGCTGTCCTGCATCGTCTTTGCTGCATGCAGGCTTTTTCTAGTTGTGGCACCGCTACTCTTCGTTGTGGTGCATGGGCTCCTCATCATGGTGGCTTATCCTGTTGCTAAGCATGGGTTCTAGGTGCACAGGCTTCAGTAGTTGTGGTGAATGGGCTTAGTTGCCAAGTGGCATATGGAATCTTCTGGGAGCAGTGCTGAAACCTGTGTCCCTCAGATTGGCAGACAGATTATTAACCCCTGGACCATCAGGCAAGCACTCTCTCTTACTTTTTAATTTTTTTAAAAAAATACATGGCAGAAATACTCATATCTAAAAGGAACCCCTAGTTCATCGGTCCATGGAAAGCTTAGGAAGTGGAATTTCTGGGTACCATTTATACATTCTTTAGGAGAAAGATAATCTGATTTGACCAGCCTCAATTGTAATGACACAGACAGGTAGTTCTAGGTGATAAGTGCATGGTAGTAACACAGACCAGAAGGATTTGGTATGTGTCTGTGCCCTGTGGCTTGAGAGCAGTTCCTAAAGCAGAGGCACCTGGGCTTATATACTAAGGTGACATAACACAGAGGTCAGAATTCAGTCAACAGTTAGTATTAAGAAATTTGTTTGAATTCACAGGAAGCCTTGGCAACAAATTGATAAAATGCAAGAAAACACACATAAAAAGAGATTCTCTGTGGACTGAAGTGTCAGCTGTAGAAGGGAAGCCACCTTGTTCCTCAGCATCCCTGACAGCATCTCTAATCACTCCACATCTTGTTTATCCCTCTGTCCCAGTGGCTTCCTTTTCTGCATTTGAACATATGGAACAAATATCTTCCTCAGGTCCATGGCAGTGACCATTCCATCTGCCAGACATGTGCTCCTCCTGACATCATACTACATCATTCTCTTTCCTTCTTGAGGTACCTGCTGAATTATCACCTGTTTTCCAGCCTTATTTGAACATTCAGCACAAGATAATATCTCCTACCAAGATTTTTTTTAAATAGAAAATACATATCCGATTATTATACACATTTGAAGTGAAAATGAAAGTCACTCAGTCGTGTCTAACTCTATACAGTTCATGGAATTCTCCAGGCCCAAATACTGGAGTGGGTAGTCTTTTCCTTCTCCAGGGTATCTTCCCAATCCAGGGATTGAACCTAGGTCTCCAGCATTGCAGGCAGATTCTTTACAAGCTGAACCACAAGGGAAGCCCAAGAATACTGGAGTGGGTAGCCTATTCCTTCCTCAGTGGATCTTCCTGACCCAGGAATAGAACCAGGGTCTCCTACATTGCAGGCAGATTCTTTACCAACAGAGCTATGAGGGAAGCATTTACCTACCTCAAATACTATTTTACATCAATAAAAATGCTTAAATACTTAATTTTAAATAATCATCCCTCTAATTTCATGAAATAATTAATTTATACCAAAGACATTCAGAATTTGTACTGTTTTAAATTTTATTACAAGTAGAAAAATGCTTATCGTAATCCTATCTTTTCTCACTCTTTGCAAGATAGTGCAAAGTAAAAGAGTTTGAAATACTTAGAAGCATGATTTAATGTATTCAATTCTGCAAATGGGAAGTTAGCCTATTAATTCCTCCTTGGGAGTTTATCAACTCAAACTATATAACAGACTAGTTAGAAGAGCATCCATTAAGGGTAAAATAGCTAGAGGAATCAAGTAATGTTTTCTTCTAACTGCTGAGGGTATATACAAACATTTTTAATGAACAGTGGGGAACCATTCCCAGCATAAAAAATATTTAACAACTTTTCCAGGATAAACAAGAATCCTGCTCTCTTTTTATCTCTGGCATGACTTTGCAAAGAACTTTGCATGGAATTAGGTGCATGACAAATGCTTTCAGAAACAATTGGAAAAATGGAATTCTGAAAAAAAAGAAGTTAGTACAAGACTATGCTTAAAGCGAAACCCACATTAAATGTCTTCGATGTTTGGGATAACAAGAGTAAACAGAACAAAATAGTTTCTACATGTAAATGGTTATTCGTTTCATGGAAATGATCATTTTTTATCTTAAAGCAGTGATTAAAATTTTTCCCCTGGCTCAAACTTTCTTGTGCTCTGCTTCAGTGATCTCTTTTTGTCACATTTCACCTCAATAATAGACCATTAGACATAAGCAGCCAAATTTAGAAAACAATGCTTCCTTTCTCATTGTTGTTGTTAACATGGATTTGTTTCCTTCATAGCATTTGTAGCCATCTGACATACTTATTTGCATATCATTTTCATTGTCATTGGATGGTGGGGTATTTATTTGTAAGCACCCTATTGCCTATGTGTTCTTGGAACGTGGTTGGCACTTGAAATGTGTTCCTAAAATACATGCAAGAATTTCTTCTTATAGTTGCAGCATATATGATATTTTTGAGAATATGCTGAGAATGGGGCAAAATTTCCTATGCAGAGATGAAATGAGTGGGGCATAATCTCAAGAAGAACTTATCTATAACCAATTAAAATCAATATTGACTGCAAAATAAAAATTATCCAGGTTATGTAATATGGGTAATGCCCAGTGGGGTGAAAATTATTCATGTTATATTCTGACACCTTTCTTAATAACTCAGTGATGTATTTTGCATCAATGCTGCTGGCTGGTGATCCCTTTGTTAAATTAGTATCCTACATACATGTAATCTCTTCACCTCAGTGAAAGAATAAAGGATTTTCCACCTGTGCATCTCAGCTCTCAGATGTCTCTTTATTTTATTGTAGGAGCTTAGGAATATACCTTAGTTCTGTGGCTACCCACAGCTCAAACTTAAGTGAAAATCCTCAGTGATGTACATAGGTGTCACCCTCATGATGGGCCCATTTCTCTAGAGTTTGAGGAATAAGAACATAAATGAAGTTCAAAAGAGTCCCTGTGTGATGACAAGAATAAAATGGACAGATATTATGGGTGTGATAAAGTACTCTGCACTACACAGTTCAAAGCCTTGGAACTAAAAATTATGGTTCTTTGATCATTGTAGAATCAACTTTGCTCTGTCCATTTACTTCCTGGGATTTTAATTTTTTAATTAAAATTCTTTATGCAGTGTCAATAACTCATTTTATTAAGCTTTCTACTCAGTCTAATATAAAGCCAGGTTTTTTTTTAATTTGTATATTTTTAAATTTACAAACTTTTCTATACATCAATGTCTCTTTTGCTGTATCGTATACAGGGTTATTTTTACCATCTTTCTAAATTCCATATATATGCGTTAGTATACTGTATTGGTGTTTTGCTTTCTGGCTTACTTCACTCTGTATAATAGGCTCCAGTTTCATCCACCTCATTAGAACTGATTCAAATGTATTCTTTTTAATGGCTGAGTAATACTCCATTGTATATATGTACCACAGCTTTTTTATCCATTTGTCTGCTGATGGACATCTAGGTTGCTTCCATGTCCTGGATATTATAAACAGTGCTGCGATGAACATTGGGGTACATGTGTCTCTTTCAATTCTGGTTTTCTCTAGGAGAGGGAGAGGATGGGATGATTTGGGAGAATGGCATTGAAATATGTATAATATCATATATGAAAAGAGTTGCCAGTCCAGGTTCGATGGTGCACTGGGAAGACTTAGAAGGATGGTATGGGGAGGGAGGAGAGAGGAGGGTTCAGGATGGGGAACACATGTATACCTTTGGCAGATTCATTTTGATACATGGCAAAACCAATACAATATTGTAAAGTTAAATAAAATAAAAATAAATTTTAAAAAATTACAAACTTTGCCTATCTTTGCATAGAAATATATGGAAATTTTCAATTCTTTATAGGGTGAGACATCAATTTCTCAATTATAATTTCTGTTCTGACATTTTTCTTAATAACATGGTGATGCATTTTGCATCCCAAGTAATTTTTCTTGTTTTCCTGAAAGAGTAGTTGTTGTTATATTACTCATTTTAAAAAATACAATTAAAAAGCAAAATAATTTGTAGAATTTTTTACCAGAGGAAAATCTGAGACCATGATTTTTTTCACCCTTGTGTCAATCATTACTTTGTATGTCATATCTTAACTGTTTGTTGTGATAAAGTGAAAGTGTTAGTCTCTCAGCCGTGTCCAACTTTTGTGACCTCATGAACAAAGGAGCCTGCCAGGCTCCTCTGTCCATGGAATTCTCCAGACAAGAGAACTAGAGTGGGCAGCCATTTGTAGACTTAAATAATAGTGTGTGTATATGTGGGCATTGAGTTTTATTCTCCTCAAAAGGATCCTATTCTCTTATGCAGCTCCATGTCCACAGTGCCTGCTCGAGTGACTGTTGAAATGGTCACCAAATACACGTCAGCAGGTGGAGTGTACACTAAAACAAATTTGAGTAAATAAAATTTATTATTTAATGTTACTTATTATACTTAATATGGCTTTTGAGTTAGGGAAAACATGAATACGAAGAAAATTTTTAAATTTGCTTTGTATTACTAAGTGAAATATTTATCATGCGATACATCTACACATTGAAGTTTGGAAGATTGATGTCCCTGTGAAAGGATGTGTTTCACTGGGGTGATGGTTTAATGTGCTTAAGTTGTTTTTATTGAATTTTCGTCCTGATTTCATCTTGAAATATTTCAGCGATGCCTGTAGATGCTACTCTTTCCCTTGCTCTAAACAAAATTAAAATTTTTATGATCATTAAATGTTCAGTCATTAACAATATAAATGTCATTCATTATTACATATAATAGATACCTAATATATACTATATATTATACACTACATATTGTAAAATACATATTATGTAGTATATATACCATATACAATATATACTGAATAATGTATTATATATTATGATATATATATCATAATATATAATATGTAATATTGTTTATATTTGTGTGTGTGTGTGTGTGTGGTGTGTGTGCACACTCAGTTGTTTATGACTCTTTGCAATCCCATGGACTATAGCCACCAGGTTCCAATGTACATGGAGTTTTCCAGGCAAGAATACTGGAGTGGGTTGTCATTTCCTTCTCCAGACGATCTCCCAACCCAGGGATTAAACCTAAATCTCCTGCATTGCAGATGGATTCTTTACCACTGAGCCACAAGGAAAGTAGAAGCCCTGTGAGTCCCACCCATATCACCTTGATCCTTTACATTTCTGAGGTTTGCAGTACAACTGCCAGCAGTTACCTCCTAAATCTCTTTACCTGGGGGCTTTACCTGACCAACAAAATCTCTCTCCCTACTTGCATGATTATCTGACAGTGACAGTGGTATAATATTTTCATCCTCAGGAGAGGAATTCTACATTTTAATTTATTTTATTGGGCTCCAAAATCATTATGGATGGCGATTGCAACCATGAAATTAAAAGATACTTCCTCCTTGGAAAAAAAGCTATGACAAACCTAGACAGTGTATTAAAAAGCAGAGACATCACTTTGCTGACAAAGGCTCCTATAGTCAAAGCTATGGTTTTCCAATAGTCATGTACAGACATGAGAATTGAACCAGAAAGAAGGCTGAGCACTCAAGAATTGATGCTTTAGAACTGTGGAGCTGGAGAAGACCCCTGAGAGTCCCTAGGACTGTAAGATCAAACCTGTCAATCTTAAAGGAAGTCAACCTTGAATATTCATTGGAAGGACTGATGCTGAAGCTGGAGCTCCAACATTTTGTCACCCTATGTGAAGAGCCAACTTTTTAGAAAAGACCATAATGTGGGGAAAGACTGAATACAGGAGAAGGGGATGACAGAGGATGAGATGGTTGGATGGCATCACTGACTCAAGGGGCATGAGTTTGAGAAAACTCTGGGAGATAGTGAAGGACAGGGAAGCCTGGAGAGCTACAGTCCATGGGCTCACACAGAGTCAGACATAAGTTAGCAACTGAGAAACAACAACAATATGAACTAGATTCTCCTGACATCTAACCTGGTCTCCTGGGAACAGAGTATCATAAGAATAATTTCTTGTCTAACTAGACCAGTGCCCACAGGGAAGTGTTGTGAGCAGAGGTGGGAGTAACAATGGAAACAGTGCCTAATGAGCAGACATGGGGAGCAGTAAGTATCTCCTCTGCTGCAGTCCCTCAGTCTATACAACCTAGAACTGCACAGGACATGGTTGTTGGTTTTGAAGTCCTACATCTGAATAAGGACCAATGCTTCCCTCTTTCCTTCTGACCTGCCTTGGAACAGAGCTCCAGTCCATCATTCACCATCCAGGGAGGAATTTGAATATCCACACAGGAACATTCTTCTCATAGTCCCCATCTAGGTGAGTGTGAGAGTTCTATAGGTACTTCAAGAAAGGTTCAGAGAGAATGGAAGTAGAAAACTTTTACCTGAGGTCACCCGAGTGCCTAATCATCTCATAACAGAGCAGAGATATTAGTCATACTGTTTTGCTAGGTTGACTAATTATAATTTGCTTATTTAATGTTCAAAGGAGAAGTGTCTGATAGACTCAGTGACACAAGAGTCTTTGCTGACAATTAAGTGATGGGGATGGAAGTCTGATTCGGAGATGTGAATGAAGGAGGAATTGGAAGCTCAAACTGGTTCTGGTAAAGTAGAGCAGATTAGAAGTTTACAGTTAAGGAGAAAAAGAAACCTAGGTTTGGAGGCATGAGCAGTGACACATACACCTTTTATCCAGCATTCTGAGATGGGATATATTTGGCATCTTCCATTTTTTCCCACATCTATTGAATTAGGTACTGCCTTGGAACAGTTCTTGAGACATACATTCTTCTCTCACACTGAATGTTCACATGTAAAAGCTGTATTTTATATACAAGATGGTATACTACTGAGCTTTAGTTTGCAACTCTTCGTTACCAAGTGGTAGGAAGGCAATAGAGACATTTGTGAGGTAGAAGAAAATAATCAGCCAAACTCATCACAAGTTATACTCATTCACTTAGTGACATGAAACAAGTATGTTAAGTTTTGTATACACATTGAGTAAATTTGTCTAAGAACTTAGAAGAATGGATACCTCTTCCCTCACTTTTTGTGTAAAGATATTAACAGTTAGAGGAGAAGGCAATGGCATCCCACTCCAGTACTTTTGCTTGGAAAATCCCATGGATGGAGGTGCCTGGTAGGCTGCAGTCCATGGGGTCGCTAAGAGTCGGACACGACTGAGCGACTTCACTTTCACCTTTCACTTTCATGCATTGGAGAAGGAAATGGCAACCCACTTCGGTGTTCTTGCCTGGAGAATCCCAGGGATGGCGGAGCCTGGCGAGCTGCCTTCTGTGGGGTTGCATAGAGTCGGACACGACTGAAGCGACTTAGAAGCAGCAGCAGCAGCATTAACGGTTAGAATGGGTCTGTAGTCTCACTAAATACAAACAGCTGATACACGGTAGTTCTGAGATTCAAACAGGGGTTTTCTGAATCAAAAACTTCATTTAAAATCATTTAGAACCTCTATACAACTTACATTTAAAATTCTCATCTATTGTTGAACATTGTATATTTCCTGTTGTAAATTGTGGGCTAATTCCCTTTGCTCTTTTTTCTAGTAGAATTCATTTAGTAAAATGTGTTATCATTACAAAGATAATGATTCATGTTTCCTTTGATAAATTCCTTTAGGGTACCTTATTAAGTATTCTGGGCATCAGGGGAGTATAACTGGGTTTGGGATGCTGCTGGAAGCAAGGAGTCTCTCTTTTTCACTGTCTCCCAGAGACTGCCTGAGCTTATTAGATCTCGTTTTGCAAATAAAGGGGTTCAGAATGGGGGTTACCACAGTGTAGATCACTGAGGCCGTCAGACTTATCCAAGAAGATGAAATACCTGCAGAACTGAGATACACATACTCCAAGGACAGTGCTCTAGAGCAAGACAACCATGAAGAGGTGGGATCTATAGGCTGTGTTTATTTCCCTCCATATGTTCTAGTCTTTCTTATTTCTCAGGTTTGTTTGTTTGTTTGTTTTAACTTCTTGTCCAGGGATCAAACCTGTGTCTCCCACACTACAAGCCGATGCTTTACCATCTAAGTTACCAGGGCAATCAGCATAAATTTTCTTTTTAGAGAAGGCAGAAAAAGAGCTCATATTAAATGGAATGCCACTTCCTCAAGAGGCTTGCCAACTTTAATTTACGTACTATTTCTACATTCTTTATGATAAAGATAATTTGCTATTAATAGATAGCACAATATCTTAATTATTGTGACTGGAAGTAAGAAAAGCCAAGAAGTAACAAACCCGGCAGACCACAATGTGCTGTATTTTTGTGTGTGTCTGTGTCTGTGTGTTTGCAATAAGCATTTCTCTGGGCAGTGATACTGGAGTTTATGTACTCCAAAATGGACAAATCCTGCAATGTTAACAGCAGAAGGGCATAAGGAGTGGATCCACTTCTACTCAGAGCAAAGAATCAAAACAACAACAAAAAAATGTGAGAGGAACAGCATGTGAATTAATGTCTCACCTGTAGCAGGAGGTCACCTTGTTTCTCAGCAGCCTCTAACACCATGTCTCATAACTCTCCCTCTTGCTTATTCCCCTAGACACTTTGGCTTCCTTTTAAGTCTAGAATTTGAAACAAGTGGCATACTTAGGACCTTTGCACTGACTTTTTCTCCAACAGGGCACACTCTTTCACCAGGTAATTTTGTGTCTCTGCTTTGTCTTTCTTCAGGCTTCTTTTCAAATTTCTTCTAGTTTGCAGATCTTCTTCAACTTACATTAAAATATAACATCCATTCACTCTATTTATACTTATTTTTCCCCTAAAACCTATCACCAGGTATATGCTTTTTGTTTGCTAATTTATATTCTTTCTTTATTATTTATTACTGGGAGCCTCATTGTCAGCACCCTATAATTTTAGCCCAGAATACAGTCAGCTGTTGTTTAATAGTTAATTTATGTCAGACTCTTTTGCAATCTCATGGACTATAGCCTTCCAGGCTCCTCTATCCATGGGATTTCCCAGACAAGAATACTGGAGTAGGTTGCCATTCCTTCTCCCAGGGATCTTACTGACCCAGGCATTGAACTCTCATCTACTGCATTGGCAGGTGGATTCTTTAGCACTGAGCCACCTGAGAAGGCCAAGACACAGTATTCAACATAAATTCATCAAATGTATGAAAGAATTTTGCATTTGGTATATATACACAATGGAGTATTACTAAGCCATTAAAAAGAATACATTTGAATCAGTTCTAAGGAGGTGGATGGAACTGGAGCCTATTATACAGAGTGAAGTAAGCCAGAAACAAAAACACAAATACAGTATACTAACGCATATATATGGAATTTAGAAAGATGGTAAAAATAACCCTATTTACGAGACAGCAAAAGAGACACTGATGTATAGAACAGACTTTTGGACTCTGGGACCAGAAGAGGGTGGGATGATTGGGGAGAATAGCATTGAAATATGTATAATATAATATCTGAAACGAGTTGTCAGCCCAGGTATGATGCCCGATAACAAATGCCTGGGGCTGGAGCACTGGGACGACCTGGAGTGATGGTGTGGGGAGGGGAGAGGGAAGAGGGTTCAGGATGGGGAACACATGTATACTGGCGGCGGATCCATCTTGATGTATTGTAAAAGCAATACAATATTGTAAAGTTAAGCAAAATAAAATAAATAAATATATATATATATAAAAAAAAAACTGTGTAGTAAGATTACCTGTTGGTAGAAAACCTGCCTATGGGAATTTCTATTCACTGTTGTCACAGCTTCCCTGGTGGCTCAGACCATAAAGAGGCTGCCTGCAATGCAGGAGACCTGGGTTCAATCCCTGAGTCAGGAAGATCCCCTGGAGAAGGGAAACGCAACCCACTACAGTATCCTTGCCTGGAGGATCCCATGAATGGAGGAGACTGGTGCAGTCCATGGGGTTGCAAAGCGTCAGACATGACTGAACTGAAATGAACTGATAACATTTATGATGTTACAGAAGGCCATTTAAAATAACTGAATATAATTTACAGCATTTCACTATGTTAAGGTCTATATGTGTAAAAATCAGTCATTTTTCTTTCTGTCCTAGTAGTGATCACTACCACATGATACCAGGCAACAATACACAAATTTCAGAATTTGTTCTTCTGGGATTTTCAAAGGAAGCAGAATTGCAGCCCCTCATATTTGACTTTTTTCTCTCCATGTATCTGATCAATGTGTTTGGAAACCTGCTCATCATCCTGGCCATCATCTCAGATTCCCATCTCCACACCCCCATGTACTTCTTCCTCTCCAACCTGTCCTTTGTAGACATCTGTTTTGTCTCCACCACTATTCCAAAGATGCTGCAGAATATATTAACTCAAACCAAAGTCATTACTTATGAAAACTGCCTCACCCAGATGTATTTTTTCTTATTGTTTGTACAGTTGGACAATTTCCTTCTGACTGTGATGTCCTATGACCGCTTCATAGCCATCTGCCACCTCCTGCACTACACAGTCATCATGAACCCTGTTCTCTGTGGACTGCTGGTGCTGATATCATGGCTAATAGGTGCCTTGAATTCTTTGTTACAAAGCTTACTGGCATTACGGCTGTCTTTCTGTACTGCCTTGGAAATCCCCCACTTTTTCTGTGAATTCAAAGAGGTGATCCAACTTGCCTGTTCTAATACCTTTCTCAATAATGTGATGATGTATTTTGCAATTGGGCTGTTTGGTGGTGGTCCATTCACTGGGATATGTTACTCTTACTCTAAGATAGTTTTCTCCATACGTGGAATCTCATCAGCTCGGGGGAAGTATAAAGCATTTTCCACCTGTGCATCTCACCTCTTAGTCGTATTCTTGTTTTATTGTACAGGTTTAGGAGTGTACCTTAGCTCTGCTGCTACCCATGGCTCACACTCAAGTGCAGCAGCCTCTGTGATGTACACAGTGGTCACACCCATGCTGAACCCCTTCATCTACAGTCTGAGAAATAAAGACATAAAGAGATTTCTAAGAAGATTCTTTGGGATGGGAGCTATAAAATGGCCAATTGTCCTGGGGCTGAAGAAGTGTCAGTTATTACAGCACTCAAAGCATTAGAGGCAGAAATTGTGATTCTTGATCAGATTGCAGAAAGAGTTCTTATTCCTTATATTTATTTCCTGGTCTTTCTATTTCTTTGATTTTGACTTTTCCATATTGTTTAAGTAAGTCACTTGATTAAGCTTTCTATTCTGTCTGGTATATGGCTATCTTTCCTTACTTCTCTAAGTTTCTTAATTTTTTTTTCTGAAATTGGATAAGAAATATTTGAAAATTTCCATTTATTTCATGAAAAAAATTTTGTTCCTCATTTTTCCCTTTAAATGAGAGCTATCTTCCCAAGTAATTTTTTTTTTAATTTCCCATAAAGAATTGTCTTGAGTTGTATCACTCACATAGAAAGACCACACTTAGCAGCTAGAGTAACCTATATAATTCCATTGCAGAGTGAAATCCAAACCAGTTTGTTATTCTGAGTCTCTCATTTTTTGTCTATAACATAACCTTATTTCCATGATCTTAATAATATCAACTTTATTCATACTACTGTGTTTTATAACTACTCTTCTGGGGTTATATGCTGCTGTTCAACCTGTGTCCCTAGTATTTACCATAGTCACCTATTAAAAATCATCATCAAATGTGTATCTCCCAGTAAAATCTATATTGAAATGCAAATGTGAATAAATAGACTGATCTAATACAGTCTTTGTGCTCCAAAATCACTTCTAATGGTGACTGCAGCAATGGAATTAAAAGAGTCTTGTTCCTTGGAAGAAAAGCTATGAAAAATCTAGATAGCATTTTCCAAAACAGAAACATTACTTTGCCAACAAAGGTCCATATAGTCAAAGCTATGGTTTTTTCAGTAGTTTTGTATGGATGTGAGAGTTGAACCATAAAGTAATCCAAACACTAAATAACTGATGCTTTCAAACTGTGGTGTAGGATAAGACTCTTGAGAGTCCCTTAACTGCAAGGCGATCAAGACAGTCAATCCTAAAGGCAACCAACCCTGAATATTCACTGGAAGGACTGATGCTGAGGCTGAAGCTCTAATACTTTGGTTACCTGATGTGAAGAGCAGAGTCATTGGAAAAGATTCTGATTCTGGGAAAGACTGAAGGCAGGAGAAGGGGATGATAGGATGAGATGGTTGGATGGCATCACAAACTCAATGGACATGAGCTTGAGCAAACACCGGTATATAGAGAAGGACCGGGAAGCCTGGCCTGCTGTAGTCCATGGGTTCACAGAGTCAGACGTAACTTCAACTGAACAACAGCAACAGTATGGTCCTATTGTCACAGATAACCTTAAATCAGATCAGATCAGTCGCTCAGTCGTGTCCGACTCTTTGCTACCCCATGAACCACAGCACGCCAGGCCTCCCTGTCCATCACAAGCTCCCGGAGGTCACTCAGACTCGCATCCATCGAGTCAGTGATGCCATCCAGCCATCTCATCCTCTGTCGTCCCCTGCTCCTCCTGCCCTCAATCCCTCCCAGCATCAGAGTCTTCTCCAATGAGTCAACTCTTCGCATGAGGTGGCCAAAATACTGGAGTTTCAGCTTTAGCATCATTCCTTCCAAAGAAATTCCAGGATTGATCTCCTTCAGAATGGACTGGTTGGATCTTCTTGCAGTCCAAGGGACTCTCAAGAGTCTTCTCCAACACCACAGTTCAAAAGCATCAATTCTTCGGTGCTCAGCCTTCTTCACAGTCCAGCTCTCACATCCATACATGACCACAGGAAAGACCATAGCCTTGACTAGGCGAACCTTTGTTGGTAAAGTAATGTCTCTGCTTTTGAATATGCTATCTAGGTTGGTCATAACTTTCCTTCCAAGGAGCAAGCGTCTTTTAATTTCATGGCTGCAGTCACCATCTGCAGTGATTTTGGAGCCCAGAAAAACAAAGTCTGACACTGTTTCCACTGTTTCCCCATCTATTTCCCATGCAGTGATGGGACCAGATGCCATGATCTTCGTTTTCTGAATGTTGAGCTTTAAGCCAACCTCTTCACTCTCCACTTTCACTTTCATCAAGAGGCTTTTTAGCCCCTCTTCACTTTCTGCCATAAGGGTGGTGTCATCTGCATATCTGAGGTTATTGATATTTCTCCCGGCAATCTTGATTTCAACTTGTGTTTCTTCCAGTCCAGCATTTCTCATGATGTACTCTGCATATAAGTTAAATAAACATGGTGACAATATGCAGCCTTCACGTACTCCTTTTCCTATTTGGAACCAGTCTGTTGTTCCATGACCAGTTCTAACTGATGCTTCCTGACCTGCATACAGATTTCTTAAGAGGCAGATCAGGTGGTCTGGTATTCCCATCTCTTTCAGAATTTTCCATAGTTTATTGTGATCCACACAGTCAAAGGCTTTGGCATAGTCAATAAAGCAGAAATAGATGTTTTTCTGGAACTCTCTTGCTTTTTCCATGATCCAGCGGATGTTGGCAATTTGATCTCTGGTTCCTCTGCCTTTTCTAAAACCAGCTGGAACATCAGGAAGTTCACGGTTCACATATTGCTGAAGCCTGGCTTGGAGAATTTTGAGCATTACTTTACTAGCGTGTGAGATGAGTGCAATTGTGCGGTAGTTTGAGCACTCCTTGGCATTGCCTTTCTTTGGGATTGGGATGAAAACTGACCTTTTCCAATCTTGTGGCCACTGCTGAGTTTTCCAAATTTGCTGGCATATTGAGTGTAGCACTTTCACAGCATCATCATTCAGGACTTGGAATAGCTCCACTGGAATTCCATCTCCTCCACTAGCTTTGTTCGTAGTGATGCTTTCTAAGGCCCATTTGACTTCACATTCCAAGATGTCTGGCTCTAGGTCAGTGATCACATCATCATGATTATCTGGGTCTTGAAGCTCTTTTTTGTACAGTTCTTCTGTGTATTCTTGCCACCTCTTCTTAATATCTTCTGCTTCTGTTAGGTCCACACCATCTCTGTCCTTTATTGTGCCCATCATTGCATGAAATGTTCCTTTGGTATCTCTGATTTTCTTGAAGAGATCCCTAGTCTTTCCCATTCTGTTGTTTTCCTCTATTTCTTTGCATTGATCACTGAAGAAGGCTTTCTTATCTCTTCTTGCTATTCTTTGGAACTCCGCATTTAGATGTTTATATCTTTCCTTTTCTCCTTTGCTTTTCACTTCTCTTCTTTTCACAGCTATTTGTAAGGCCTCCCCAGACAGCCATTTTGCTTTTTTGCATTTCTTTTCCATGGGGATGGTCTTGATCCCTGTCTCCTGTACAATGTCACGAACCTCATTCCATAGTTCATCAGGCACTCTATCTATCAGATCTAGGCCCTTAAATCTATTTCTCACTTCCACTGTATACTCATAAGGGATTTGATTTAGGTCATACCTGAATGGTCTAGTAGTTTTCTCTACCTTCTTCAATTTCAGTCTGAATTTGGCAATAAGGAGTTGATGGTCCGAGCCACAGTCAGCTCCTGGTCTTGTTTTTGCTGATTGTATAGAGCTTCTCCATCTTTGGCTGCAAAGAATATAATCGATCTGATTTCGGTGTTGACCATCTGGTGATGTCCATGTATAGAGTCTTCTCTTGTGTTGTTGGAAGAGGGTATTTGCTATGACCAGTGCATTTTCTTGGCAAAACTCTGTTAGTCTTTGCCCTGCTTCATTCCGTATTCCAAGGCCAAATTTGCCTGTTACTCCAGGTGTTTCTTGACTTCCTACTTTTGCATTCTAGTCCCCTATAATGAAAAGGACATCTTTTTTGGGTGTTAGTTCTAAAAGGTCTTGTAGGTCTTCATAGAACCGTTCAACTTCAGCTTCTTCAGCGTTACTGGTTGGGGCATAGATTTGGATTACTGTGACATTGAATGGTTTGCCTTGGAAACGAACAGAGATCATTCTATCGTTTTTGAGATTGCATCCAAGTACTGCATTTCGGACTCTTTTGTTGACCATGATGGCCACTCCATTTCTTCTGAGGGATTCCTGCCCACAGTAGTATATATAATGGTCATCCGAGTTAAATTCACCCATTCCAGTCAATTTTAGTTCGCTAATTCCTAGAATGTCAACATTCACTCTTGCCATCTCTTGTTTGACCACTTCCAATTTGCCTTGATTCATGGACCTGACATTCCAGGTTCCTATGCAATATTGCTCTTAACAGCATTGGACTTTGCTTCTATCACCAGACACATCCACAGCTGGGTATTCTTTTTGTTTTGGCTCCATCCTTTCATTCTTTCTGGAGTTATTTCTCCACTGATCTCCAGTAGCATATTGGGCCCCTACTGACCTGGGGAGTTTCTCTTTCAGTATCCTATCATTTTGTCTTTTCATACTGTTCATGGGGTTCTCAAGGCAAGAATACTGAAGTGGTTTGCCATTCCCTTCTCCAGCGGACCACACCCTGTCATATGTCTCCACCATGACCCGCCCATCCCAGGTTGCCCCTCGGGCATGGCTGAATCTCATTGAGTTAGACAAGGGTGTGGTCCTTGTGTGGTTAGATTGACTAGTTATCTGTGAGAATGGTTTTAGTGTATTTGCCCTCTGATGCCCTCTTTCAAGACCTACTGTCTTACTTGGGTTTCTCTTACCTTGGGCGTGGGGTATCTCATCCCGGCTGCTCCTGGCTGTTCCCGGCCAGCGAAGCACAGCCATCGCACCTTACCTTGGACGAGGGGTCTCTCCTCACCGCTGCCCTTCTGACCTCGTGTGGGGGCCGGCCCGGCGGGGTCTCTCCTCACCGCCACCCTTCCTGACCTCGGTCGTGGGGTAGCTCCTCTTGGCCGCGCTCTTAGTGCCCGATGCAGCCGGCGGGGCACTCTTAGTGCGCAACGCAGCCGGCGGGGCGCTCTTAAATGGTGCGCCGGTCGCGGGCAGGCGAGGTCAATTTTCAACCTTACATGTAAAAAATTTCTACCTATACATCTACTCATTGAAAAGTGGAAAATTGGTGTCCAAGAGAGAGGGAGTCTATACATTGGAGTTAGTGATTGGTTGGTGTATTTTATAATTGTTTTCCTGGATCACTCAATTTTGACTTTAAAATTTCCTGTCCTGATTACAGTTATGACTCCTCTGTTGCTCTGAACGAAGGATCTTCACTTTTCTAAATTTCATCATAACCACTAAAAAATCAGAAGCAGTGAATGAACTGTATCAAGCTGAACCATTTCATATGTCCTTTCTCCTCAGGAACCTTCAGTCTTCATGATCAAAGCTTGCTTCAAAAGCAAGCTGAAATTTCTACCTAGTCATGTGATTCCAGATCACCATTTGCTTTGACACAATGTGCATATCCTTCCAACCATTCCAAGTTTCTTAGAACAGAACTTAAATTTCCTCATGAAGGAGAAACCAATGAACCAACTGATAATCTAGTTATCTGAAACAAGTTTAAATAATAATCATGAATATTGTCCTCAAATCAAAATGTATGCCAAAAGTAAAAAGTAGTGGATTGTTATGCGTGCTCTCATTACTGTTTGCTTTGTTGTTTCAGTTAGCTATTGCTGCACAACAAGCTATCCTAAATCATATAGTTTATTATAATGCCTTTCTTATCAAGTGAAATTATATAGCTGGAGGTGCTCTGATCACTATTCAGATGCTCATAAGTCCATATAGCTCAGTACAACATTGTGTACATTGTGTATGATCTTATCATCCCAATGTGCTCACTCCATACCTCTGTGCTCACCTCACATCAGTAAATTCAAGAATAGTAGATTTTCAACAAATCCCCAAAGGATGAACCACGCTATTTATATCTATATTAGATACTGGTGTGTCCCACATGTATCATCTTGATTCTTTCCAAATATGAGATTTCTCAGCCCAACTGCAAACTGCCAGCTTCTGGAGTTCTTTGCCCAAAAGCTTTATTGGACAATCAACTTTGCCTGGTCTGCCAACTTGCATGACTATCTAGTAGTTGTAGTGAAATAATACTCCCTGCAATGTACGTCTTTTCATACAGCAAATCCATACCTGACCTCTAGAAATTGATTACTATTTCATGCAAACACGTAAAATATTACATTTTTTGCTGCTTCTATGTTAGTCTTTTCCAGGCAAGTTGTTTCTCACATCTGCATTCATGACTCTCATTGAGGATGTCTGTCTTTATGTTTCAAGTTAGTTTCTCTGGCATCATGCCTCCCCTGAGGTGGAACAGGTCAATGTCATTTGCACTGTTTTGTTCTGTGTTTTCTCCAAAAAAAAAAGTGAGCGGATATGAGTGACAGCCCAGCTTTCCCAGCTGTGCAGGATACCGAGTTATTATATGCCCATCCAGAAAACTGACATAAACTTCATGACAAGGGGTTGGGGAGAGATTAGAATAACAGCAGCCAGGACTCTTGAAGGGCATCACAGATAAGCAGATTCTAAAAACTGCATCATGAATTCTATCAGGAAATGTTCTAAAACTGTTGATGGTTGTAGGTATCTAAGAATGTGCTAAAAATTGAATTATACATTCAAAATTGGTGAATTGTATGGCATATGAATCATATCTCAATAAAGCTATTTTTAAAAGTTCAAAAATCTTTAAAGAAGGAAAAAGGAAACTACAGTCCAATATATTGGAGGAATATACATGAAAAATTTCTAAACAAGATACTTGTAAACCAATTTCTATGGAGCATTAAATGGATCATAACCGAGGATCACATGGGGCTAATCTCTGGGACACAAACGTGGTTCAACAAAAGCAAATCAATCAATGTAATACACCAAATGAATGGAATTAAAGGTAAATATCATATGTTAATAACCATAGATGCAGAAAAATCATTTGACAAAATTCAACATCCTTTAGTGATAAAAATTCTGCCAAAGTGAATATAGCAGGAATGAACCTCAACAGTAAAACGACCATATATGAAAAGCCCATAGATGACATTATATTGACTGGTAAAAAATTGAAAACATATTCTTTAAGATCAGACACAAGACAAGAGGGTCCACTCTTACCACATCTATTCAACACAGTCCTGGAAGTTCTAGTTAGAGTACCTAGGAAAGAAAATAAAAGCATCTTAATTGGAAAGAAAAACATTAATTTGTCTGTTTGAAGAAGATAAGTCTCTATATCTATCTATCTATATAAAAACCTAAAGGCTCCATCAAAAAACATTAGAACACATAAACAAATTCAGTAAATTTGCAGGATAGAAAAATCAATATGTAAAAATCAATTATGTCTATATACACCAACAATGAACAATCTAGAAAATACAACTCTCAATTACAATAGCATCAAAAAAGATGTAAAAATATTCAGAAATCAATTTACCCAAGAGGTCAAATTCCTATACACTAAATCATTTTAAGATTTTCACGAAAGAAGTGGAAGTAGGCACAAATAAATGGAGCAATATCATATGTTCTTGGATCAGAATAATTAATATGTATAAATGGTAGACAACAAATTAAATAACTAATTTCCTATCTTAAAAGGGACATCACAATCTAAAACATATTTACATTTATGCAATGAGAAAATCTCTATCATCTAAGAAGTGTGAATATCCCCCAACTGAATTTAAATTCCCTCTTCTACTTAAGATGAGATTACAACACACTATGTCTTTCCCCAGGGAAAGCTAAATGAATAAATTCAGAAAAGTAATATCAGTTTTTTGAACAAAAATTTATTGGCTAAATGTCTATGGTGTTGGCAGCAGTTTAGTCGATAAGTCGTGTCTGACTCTTTGTGACCCTATGTACTATAGGCTTTTCTGTCAATTGGATTCTCCAGACAAGAATACTGGAATGGGTTGCCATTTCCTTCTCCACCTGATCTTCCTGGACCAGGGACTGAACTGGTATCTTCTACATTGTAGGTCAATTACCGACTGAACCACCAAGGAAGTTGAATTAATATCTATAGCCAATTCCTAATGCAAATGTAAAATTACCACACTAATAATTTAAACGAACACATTTATGCTCCTACAATTCTGGAGGTCAAAATACTGAAAAGAGTCTCACTGGGTAAAGTCAAAATGATTGTGGTACTGGATTTCTTCTGGAAGCTATAAGGAGGAACATTACTATCCTATTCTGAGTAAATATTATAGAGGAAAAAAAATCCAAATATATACCTTACGATTAAAAAAAAAATTAAATGTGAGGGACTAAATGACAATTTTTAACTTGTGATATAATTATAAAATTCCAAAAGATTTTGGACAACGTGGCATGAAATTAAGATGTGCATAACTCAAGGTTTATATCAAAGGAATAAAGTTCTCCTCCTTGTCCTTGTTAAAGAGAAGAGCAATTTTCTCTAAACATCAGGTGCTGTGTCTCTACTACAAAATACTTTATAGACTCAAGGAATCTAATCTATGCAAGTATGTAATGTAGTCTTATATTTGGAGAAAATCTTAAGTCAGATTTGGGATGAGGTGCTGGAAGGTTAGACTGAATAATTCAGAATGTACAGGAGGAAGAACTATGATAAGCTGTGGATTCTCTTGACTCTAACCTGGTCTCTTGGAAACCCAGAATGTCCAGGACATTCCCTTCTGTATTCAGAGTAGTGTACCACTGGGAAATCATGTGCTTATGGTTTGGAGTAACAAGACAGAAATGTGCTGATGAGCAAACAAGTGGAGCTATAAATATCACCTCTGCTGCATCCCTCAGCCTGTACAACCTTGGACTGCATGGGGCATGATAGTTGCTCTTGGAGTCCTAAGTGTGGCTGGGAGACTCTTACCACCCTCCTTCCTGCTGTCTTTTGAGGCGCCAGAGCATCAGTCTCCATCATTAACCATCCAGGAGGAGTTTGGAGTTCCCCTCAGTGTCCTTCCTCTCAGAGTTCCCAACCAGGTGAGTTAGTGAGTCCAGGAGGTACTGCAGAAAAGGATGAGAGAAAATAAAATCCAA
This sequence comes from Tragelaphus eurycerus, assembly GCA_935064755.1. Classification (NCBI taxonomy): domain Eukaryota; kingdom Metazoa; phylum Chordata; class Mammalia; order Artiodactyla; family Bovidae; genus Tragelaphus; species Tragelaphus eurycerus. Next base: position 472,954 of record CAKXYN010000276.1, read on the forward strand.
GAACATATCCTTGAGGTCACCTCATAGCCACTTGCTGGGCCCAACTCTAAGAGATTGCTAGTTGTTTACTTTTCTGATTAACTAATTAATATATTTATTTATCATGCCAAAAAGGGACGTGAGCATGAACTTTCACAGGGGTGACTGTTGACTATTAAGTGAAGGTAACCCATTAGAGTCAAGAATGGCTGGCATACAGTGCTTCTAGTAAAAGCAGGACTTATCTAAGGGGTTTTTCAGGTAAAGGAAGTAAATAAAAATTGTTTGCTGTGCAGGTAGTCCAACAAATTGTGGGTAGTTTTTTTTTTTTTTTTTTAAATTTTTAAGATGGGCTACTTTTGAAGCATTTCTATATTTGTAAGAAATGTCCAGACCAATATATTGCTTGCAAATATTACTTTGTAATACAAGTTCATGATACATTAATGTTAAATTATCTCTTTTTCACTCTGGGTATTCAGATTTAAAAAATATCTTTGAGAACTAAAAAGCAGTATGCCAAATACTGCAATTGTTGCGATTATTTTCCCATGAAGCTGAATACTATCTATGAATTATCTTTTCATTTATATTCCCTATTATAGTCTATATAAAATCTTTACATTTGTTTAGAAAGGGTTGGAGAATTTTTATTCTTGTTTTTGATTACATTGTTCCAAATAAGAAACTGGAGATTTTCTACCAAATCTCTGTTTAAGACTGAGTTCTTTTATGAATGTAAAGGTGTATATGTGAGGGATTGTGAGTGTTTCTTCATAGTGTGTGGTTGAATATATCACTCAGTCTATTCTGTTTTCTCCATATTTTTCCTTACTGAAAAATTGAGCTGTCACTTTAATATTCTTGAAGATCTTTGATAGAAACAAAAATGAAAGTGAATATTCTTCTGTATGTGTGGAAGTATGCTCAGTCACTAGGTCATCTCTGACTCTTTATGACCCTAAGAACTGTAGCCCTCCAGGCTCTTCTGTCTATGGATTACCCTGACAAGGATATTGGAGTGGGTTGCTATGCCCTCCTCCAGGGAATCTTCCCAAACAAGGGATCGAATCCTCATCTTTCATGTCTGTTGCATTGCATAAAATTATATGACAGTATATTTTTATATAGGATGAAAATAAAACTAGGCACTGCACTGCTTCTTCCATGAGTTTAAAAGACCTTCCCTTATATCCTTACATTTCCAAGTCTTTGGAAATTTAATTTGTAGCCAGAGACCCATGATGTTACTGTCAAGTTTTTATTATATTATTTTGCTGTATAAGTTAGTTTTGGATTCTTGTTTAGTTTTGCTGCATATGGTTGATTCAGTTCAGTTCAGTCACTCAGTCGTGTCCAACTCTTTGCAACCCCTTGAACTGCAGCATGCCAGGCCTCCCTGTCCATCATCAACTTCTGGAGTCCACCCAAACCCATGTCCATTGAGTCGGTGATGCCATCCAACCATCTCATCCTCTCTTACCCGCTTCTCATCCTGCCTTCAATCTTTCCCAGAATCAGGGTCTTTTCAAATGAGTCAGCTCTTCACATCAGGTGGTCACAGTATTGGACTTTCAGCTTCAGCATCAGTCCTTCCAATTAATATTCAGGACTTATTTCCCTTAGGATGGACTGGTTGGATCTCCTTGCAGTCCAACGGACTTTCAAAAATCTTCTCCAAGATCACAGTTCAAAAGCATCAATTCGTCAGTGCTCAGCTTTCTTTATAGTCCAGCTCTCACACCCATACATGACCACTAGAAAAACCATAGCCTTGATTACACAGACCTTTGTTGACAAAGTAACGTCTCTGCTTTGCAATATGCTGTCTAGTTTGGTCATAACTTTCCTTCCAAGGACTAAGCATCTTTTAATTTCATGGCTGCAATCACCATCTGCAGTGATTTTGGAGCCCAGAAAAATAAAGTCAGCCACTGTTTCCACTGTCTCCCCATCTATTTGCCATGAAGTGATGCTGCCAGATGCCATGATCTTAGTTTTTTGGATGTTGAGCTTTAAGCCAACTTTTTCACCCTCTTCTTTCACTTTCATCAAGAGGCTCTTTAGTTCTTCTTCACTTTCTGCCATCAGGGTGGTGTCATCTGCATATCTGAGGTTATTGATATTTCTCCTGGCAATCTTGATTCCAGCTTGTGCTTCCTAAAGTCCAGTGTTTTTCATGATGTACTTTGCATATAAGTTAAATAAGCAAGGTGACAATATACAGCCTTGATGTACTCCTTTTCCTATTTGGAACCAGTCTATTGTTTCATGTCCAGTTCTAACTGTTGCTTCCTGACCTGCATAGAAACCACTAATTCTAGTCTAATTGAATTCTTACTGACATTATATTATAAATTCTTTGTTCTTTTTAAACTTATTTTCCTATAGATGTATAATTTATATATACTATATATTTGCATATATATTCATATACTTTTATTCAAATAAATAAATAGAATTATGTGCATATCATACACACTCTTTATATTTTAATGCAGTCTTGTTTATTCCTTGTGTCCACTGTTTCTTCTTATTCATTAGTACCTCATGGACTTGCCTCCAGTCCACTAGTGTTTTGTTCATTCGCTATTTCAACGTCTGCCTAATATTCGATGCTATGGCTGTGTTACTCACATTTTGAGAACTCCTGGATTTTTCACTCCTGGACACTCTTTCACATTTTCTTTCATCATTTTCCCCTTTGTACATTCATCTTGCAGTGTCACCTTCCTATTTATTGCTTAAACACTTGCATCAACAGCTTTCTCTTTGCCCTGTCATCCACAGGACTGAACGTGGTGACTCATCACCACTGACAACCATTCTTTTGCAAATAGGAAGGTGAGGCTAATCTTTTTGTATATATTGTCAACCACCTCAGGAAGATAGATACCACTCTTCCCATTATTTGGGTAAACATGTAAAAATACAGAATGATTAAATAGTCTCTTATAGTTTAAATAGATACTTGTGGTAGATCCAAGACTTGATGAAAGGTTTCTTAATTTCAAAAGTATGTGTTTAATACAATTTAGAAGTGTCTTTACCATTTCCCTATAAAATCCTTTCACTATTTTTTGTATATTGTACATTCCCATTAGCAAGTTCTGGGTTTATTCTCTTTGCTGATTTTTCTAGTGGGCTGTTTAATTGATAGGATGACTTGCTATCATAAAGATATAACTTTTTTTCAATCTGGATATGTATATACACATATCCCCTGGTGTCGCAGACAGCAAAGAATCTGCCCCCAATGCAGGAGACCAGGGTTTGATCCCTGCATCAGGAAGATCCTCCCCTGGAGAAGGGAATGGCTACCCTTACCAGTATTTTTGCCTGGAGACTTCCTGGACAGAGGAGCCTGGCAGGCTACAGTCCATAAGGTCACAAAGAGTCAGGCATGATTGAGAGACTAAATATATATATATATATATATATATATATATATATATATATATATATATGACATATGTATGTATATATGTATGTGTATATGTATATGTATGTATACGTGTTTATATGTATGTATGCATGTGTATATGTATATGCATATTTTTGCTTTATTAGTTATTCTAATAACTAATAAATATTTGCTTTATTAGTTATTCTGAGCATAAAGCAGATTTACAGAGTGCAAGGAACAATACACTGGATGATGGATTCCCTGTGTGTTGAAGTTTGAGCAATAGCACAGAAATCACTTTATGTTTCAGCATCCTCTAACACAACCCTTCATCACCCTCCCTCTTATATTTCCCTGAATCCTGGCTTACTTTTGAGCTTAAATATCTATAAAAAGATCTTCAGTATCACTGCAGGTTCTTTTACCTACAGGACATGTACATGACCTGATAAAATCTTGTCACCTGTTGTTTCTTCCTTAAATTCTGTTTTCAAACATCATCTAGTTAGCAGATTAACTGAAGTCCCAATGAAAAATAAGTGCCATCCACTCACTTTTATACCTGCATCTTTTCTTTATTCATAGCACCTATCACCACCCAGCGTGGTACATATTTGCTTATAGTCTTTCTCTGTGATTGCACTATACAGATTTTATTTAATTTTTTTTTTCTTTTCAAAATACTTTTTTTTTCTTTTTCTATATTTTTTATTTTTATTTTTTAACTTTAAAATATTGTATTGGTTTTGCCATATATCAACATGAATCTGCCACAGGTATACATGTGTTTTCCATCCTGAACCCTCCTCCCTCCTCTCCCATACCATCCCTCTGGGTCATCCCAGTGCACCAGCCCCAAGCATCCAGTATCCTGCATCGAACCTGGACAGATGACTCATTTCATATATGATATTATTCATGTTTCAAAGCCATTCTCCCAAATCATCCCACCCTCTCCCTCTCCCACAGAGTCCAAAAGACTGTTCTATACATCTATGTCTCTTTAGCTGTCTTGTATACAGGGTTATTGTTACCATTTTTCTAAATTCCATATATATGCGTTAGTATACTTTATTGGTGTTTTGCTTTCTGGCTTACTTCTCTCTGTATAATAGCCTCTAGTTTCATCCACCTCATTAGAAGTGATTCAAATGTATTCTTTTTAATGGCTGAGTAATACTCCATTGTGTGTATGTACCACAGCTTTCTTATCCATTCATCTGCTGAGGAACATCTAGGTTGCTTCCATGTCCTGGCTATTATAAACAGTGCTGCGATGAACACGGGGGTACACGTGTCTCTTTCAATTCTGGTTTCCTCAGTGTGTATGCCAAACAGTGGGATTGCTGGATCATAAGGCAGTTCTATTTCCAGTTTTTTAAGGAATCTCCACACTGTTCTTCATAATGGCTGTATTACTTTGCATTCCAACCAACAGTGTAAGAGGGTTCCTTTCTTTTTTTTAAAAAATTAATTTATTTATTTTTATTTTGCTTAACTTTACAATATTGTATTGCTTTTACTATACATCGAGATGGATCCGCTACCAGTATACACATGTTCCCCATCCTGAACCCTCCTCCTTCCCCCTTCCCCACACCATCCCTCCAGGTCGTCCCAGTGCTCCAGTCCCAGGCATCTGTTATCGGGCATCGTACCTGGACTGACGACTCGTTTCAGATATGATATTATACATATTTCAATGCTATTCTCCCCAATCATCCCACCCTCTCCCGGTCCCAGAGTCCAAAAGTCTGTTCTATACATCAGTGTCTCTTTTGCTGTCTCGTAAATAGGGTTATTTTTATCATCTTTCTAAATTCCATATATATGTGTTAGTATACTGTATTTGTGTTTTTGTTTCTGGCTTACTTCACTCTGTATAATAGGCTCCAGTTCCATCCACCTCCTTAGAACTGACTCAAATGTATTCTTTTATAAAAAAAAAAAATAAATAAAATAAAATAAAAAGAGGGTTCCTTTTTCTCCACACCTTCTCCAGAATTCATTGCTTGTAGACTTTTGGATCGCAGCCATTCTGACTGGCTTGCAATGGTAGCTCATAGTGGTTTTGATTTGCATTTCTCTAATAATGAGTGATGTTGAGCATCTTTTCATGTGTTTGTTAGCCATCTGTATGTCTTCTCTGGAGAAATGTCTATTTAGTTCTTTGCCCATTTTTTTTTTTTTTTATTAGGTCAATTATTTTTCTGGAATTGAGCTGTAGGAGTTGCTTGTATATTTTTGAGATTAGTTATTCATCAGTTGCTTCATTTGCTATTATTTTTCTCCCATTCTGAAGGGTGTCTTTTCACGTTGCTTATAGTTTTCTTTGTTGTGCAGAATCTTTTAATTTTAATTAGGTCCCATTTGTTTATTTTTGCTATTATTTCCAATATTCTGTGAGGTGTGTCATAGAGGATCCTGCTGTGATGTATGTTGGAGAATGTTTTGCCTATGTTCTCTTCTAGGAGTTTTATAGTTTCTGGTCTTATGTTTAGATATTTAGTCCATTTTGAGTTTATTTTTGTGTGTGGTGTTAGAACGTGCTCTAGTTTCATTCTTTTACAAGTGTTTGACCAGTTTTCCCAGCACCACTTGTTAAAAAGATTGTCTTTTGTCTGTTGTATATTCTTGCCTCCTTTGTCAAAGATAAGATGTCCATATGTGTGTGGGTTTATCTCTGGGCTTTCTATTTTGTTCCATTGATATATATTTCTGTCTTTGTGCCAGTACCACACTGTCTTGATGACTGTGGCTTTGTAGTAGAGCCTGAAGTCAGGCAGGCTTATTCCTCCAGTTCCATTCTTCTTTCTCAAGATAGCTTTGGCTATTTGAGGTTTTTTGTATTTCCATAAAAATTGTGAAATTATTTGTTCTAGCTCTGTGATGAATATCATTGGTAGCTTGATAGGGATTGCATTGAATCTATAAATTGCTTTGGGTAGTATACTCATTTTCACTATAGTGATTCTTCCGATCCATGAACATGGTATATTTCTCCATCTATTAGTGTCCTCTTTGATTTCTTTCACCAGTGCTTTATAGTTCTTTATATATAGGTCTTTGGTTTCTTTAGGTAGATATATTCGTAAATATTTTGTTCTTTTCATTGAAATGGTAAATGGTATTGTTTCCTTAATATCTCTTTCTATTTTCTCATTATTAGTGTATAGGAATGCACGGGATTTCTGTGTGTTGATTTTATATCCTTCAACTTTTCTACATTTATTGATTAGCTCTAGTAATTTTCTGGTGGAGTCTTTAGGGTTTTCTATGTAGAGGATCATGTCATCTGCAAACAGTGAGCGTTTTACTTATTCTTTTCCAGTTTGGATTCCCTTTATTTCTTTTTCTGCTCTGATTCTGTGGCCAAAACTTCCAAAACTATGTTGAATAGTAATGGTGAAAGTGGGCACCCTTGTCCTGCTGCTGACTTTAGGGGAAATTTTTGTAAGGCAAAGTGCAAGACAAAAATTCATAGACAAAGAAGTCATAGAGACCCATTGAACAGGATGAATTCCATAGCAAATATACATATTGGAAATCCACTCCAGTGTTCTTGCCTGAAAAGATCCATGGACAGAGGAGCCTGGTGGGCTCCAGTCCATGGGAGTCGCAAAGAGTGGAACACAGCTGAGTCAATTACTATGCATGTACACACACACACACACACACACACACACACACACACATGTTGCTTAACTTCAAAATACTAATTGCAAAATTCCACCTATTTTAGTAATGCCCATTTGTATGAAAATTAGTCATATATATATATATATATATATATACATATATATATAGTCATGTATATATATATGTATATATATATAGTCATATATATATATATATATATTTTTTTTTTTTTCTTTCCTAGTTGTCACATCAATCTTATGCACCTAGTAATAATACACAGATTTCAGAATATCTACTTATGTGATTATCAAATGAACCAGATCTGAAGCCCCTCATATTTGGACTTTTCATCTTCTTGTACCTTATCACTGTGTTTGGAAACCTGCTCATCATCCTGGCTGTCAGCTCAGACTCTCACCTCCACACCCCCATGTATTTCTTCCTCTCCAACTTGTCCTTTGCAGACGTTTGTTTCACCTCCACCATCATCCCAAAGATGCTGTGGAACATCCAGACTCACAGCAAAGTCATAACCTATGAAGGCTGCATCATCCAGATGCATTTTTTGTTGCTGTTTGGGGGATTGGACGTCTTCATCCTGGCCATGATGGCCTATGATCGGTATGTGGCCATCTGTCACCCTCTGCACTACCTGGTCATCATGAAACCCCAGCTCTGTGGTCTCCTGGTTCTGTCATCTTTTATTATGTGTTTCCTATATTCCCTGATGCAAAGCTTAATGGTGGTGCAGTTGTCCTTCTGTACAAAGAGGGTAATCCCCCGCATTTTCTGTGAAGCCAACTTGATGATCAAACTTGCCTGTTCTGACACCTTCATCTGTGACATGGTGGTATATTTTGTATCAGTGGTGCTGGGTGGTGGTTCCCCGGGTGCTATTATTTACTCTTACTCTAAGATAATTGCCTGCATAAATGGAATCTCATCAGCTCAGGGGAAATATAAAGCATTTTCCACCTGTGCATCTCACTTCTCTGTTGTCTCCTTATTTTCTTGTTCAGTCCTGGGAGTGTACCTTACTTCTGCTAATACTCACAGCTCAAAATCAAGGGTGATCGCCTCGGTGATGTACAGTGTGATCACACCCATGCTGAATCCCTTCATGTACAGTCTCAGGAATAAAGATATTTAAAAAGCTCTGAAAATATTTGGGAAGGAAACTGATAGTTAAGTGTCCTGGGGCTGAAGAACTGCCACTGATTCCAGGGCTTAAAACTCAGAGCATAAATGGTGAATTTTTAAAATTTCATTTTGAAGGTATAACTTGCTCTATTTATTTATTTCTGGAATTTTAATTTCTTTGGCTTCTCTTTATCTATACAAGTTAACTCATTTTATTAAGCTTTCTCCTCTCTCTGATACTGAGAGTTTTCCCCTTTGTTGTCTTCCTATTATTCCTAGTTTATTTGCCATCTTGAAAAAGAAATATTTGGACATTCCTATTTATTTAATAGGACTATATGCAATTCTTAATAATTTTTCTCAAATGAAAAATGTAATCCCGTGTAATATTTCCTTAGGTTTCCTAAGAGTACTAGATTGTACAAACGCTCTAAAAAAAACACACTTGCCAATCGAGACAGTTGATGAGTTTAACAGTTCAGTTCAGTTTCTCCCTCATGTCTGACTCTTGGTGACCCCATGGACTGCAGCATGCCAGGCTTCCCTGTCTATCACCAACTCCCAGAGCTTGCTCAAACTTATGTCCATCGAGTTGGTGATGCCATACAACCATCTCGTCCTCTGTTGTTCCCCTCTCCTCCTGCCTTCAATCTTTCCCAATATCAGGGCCCTTACCAAAGAATCAGCTGATAAGTTTATAAGATAGGAAAATCTGACACCACAGCTTTTCACTATATGTCCACCAACCATAGTGTATTATTTAGCTGTGCTTCATAATAATATAAATTAACATACAGTGTCTTATAGCAGGCTATTTGTTTTTATTCTCCTGACTAGGGTACTCCTCTTCTCTAACTCACCCTTGTGTACACAGCTCCAACACTAGCTCTTGATTAAAATCGATTATCAAACACATGTCTGTTAGTAATTTCTGCACAGAAACATAAATTAGAATAAAAAGGTGAATTGATACTACCTTGAACTGTTGTTGTTGCTTAGTCACTAAGTTGTGTTTGACTCTTTTTTTTTTTTGGCCATCTTTAACACAAAGTCTTTTCATTCTTCATGTCTTTTGTATCCATTCCTTACATTTTAACCATCATCACATTATATAGATTCTTCTTCTTCTTTTTTTTTTAACTTTACAATATTGTATTGGTTTAGCCATACATCAACATGAATCCACCATGGGTGTACACGTGTTCCCCAACCTGAACCCACCTCCCACCTCCCTCCCCGTACCATCCCTCTGGGTCATCCCAGTGCAACAGCCCCAAGCATCCTGTATCATGCATAGAACCTGGACTGGCAATTCATTTCATATTTGATATTATACATGTTGCAAAGCCATTCTCCCAAATCATTCCACCCTCTCCCTCTCTCACAGAGTCCAAAAGACTGTTCTATACATCTGTGTCTCTTTTGCTTTGACTCTTTTTTTTGACCCAAGTACTGAAGCCTGTCATGTTCCTTCTATTGATATTGTGGATAATATGGCCCCTCTTTGCATTGCTTTAAATGAAATAACTCCCTGATTTAAAGTGTTGCTATAACCACTAAGACTCAGGGATGTGGCTCAAATGGTAAAAGCGTCTGTCTACGATGTGGGAGACCTGGGTTCGATCCCTGGGTTGGGAAGATCTCTTGCAGAAGGAAATGGCAATCCACTCCAGTAATATTGCCTGGAAAATCCCATGGACAGAGGAGCCTGGTAGGCTACAGTCCATGGAGTCGCAAAGAGTCGGACACGACTGAGCGACTTCATGTTATAACCACTAAAGGTATCATGATTAATCATTATCAGTATCTTTCATTATATATCCCCTTTACCATCAGAAATCTCTTCATCTTTCTGGTCAAAGAATGCCTCAAGCAAGAGCTTAAATTCCTGTCCAAGCATATAAATCAGGGTCACCAGTTTTCCTACACAAAAAATGCATATCTGGGATGACCCAGAGGGATAATATGGGGAGGGAGATGGGAAGGGGGTTCAGGATTGGGAACATGTGTACACCCGTGTCAGATTCATGTTGATGCATTGCAAAATCAATACAGTATTGTAAAGTAATTAGCCCCTAATTAAAATAAATAAATTTAAATTAAAAAATGCATATCCTTTCAATCGTTCTTGGTTACCTGGAAGGGAATCCCAATAATATAATCTGTTTAATACAGTGTCTGAAAAGAAGCCATGAATGTTTTCTTCATATATGATAACAAGGCAAAAGTAAGCAGCAGTAGATTATTATCATTGCCCCCACTTCTCTACACTTTGATTAGATGTAAGTTAGCTAACATTGTTCCAGATGTCCAAAAAGCCTATGATCAGATTCTATGGTGAAATGTTATCATGACCTCTGCTGTTCTCCTCTTGAGTCTATTTGGTTCTCCACCCTGTGCTTCTACATCTGATTAATAATGTAGGATGTGATCATGGTGCTCTTCTCTCTTGAACAAATGTATTATCAGTTTCTGCTATTCACCTATTTTACCTTCTATTTTATAGCGAAAAAAAAAAAAGTGCATCAAGTATGAATTGCCTTAATTTAGTACTAGAGTCCATACATCTACACTTTCCTTTTTCACAGGCAGAGGAGACATCAACTACCACTGCTCAGTGTGAATCAGGTACCCTGGGTTCAGGTTCCTCTTTGATCCATGCCCAGGTGTATTTTATTTCCTGAAGGCAATGGCACCCCACTCAAGTACTCTTGCCTGGAAAATCCCATGGACGGAGAAGCCTGGTGGGCTGCAGTCCATGGGGTCGCTAAGAGTCGGACACGACTGAGCGACTTCACTTTCACTTTTCACTTTCATGCATTGGAGAAGAAAATGGCAACCCACTCTAGTGTTCTTGCCTGGAGAATCCCAGGAATGGTGAATCCTGGTGGACTGCCGTCTGTAGGGTTGCACAGAGTCAGACATGACTGAAGTGACTTAGCAGCAACAGACTTATTTAGTCATGTATGGATGTGAGAGCTAGTCCATAAAAAGGCTGAGCGCCAAATAATGGATGCTTTTGAACTGTGGTGCTGGAGAAAATTCTTGAGAGTTCCTTGAACTTACAGGAGATCAAACCAAATCCTAAAGGAAATCAACCCTGAATAATTCATTGGAAGGACTGATGCTGATGCTGAAGCTCAAATACTTTGGCCACCTGATGCGAAGAGCTGACTCCTTGGAAAAGTGGAAAAGACACTTATGATGGGAAAGATTAAGGGCAGCAGGTGAAGGGGCAACAGAGGATAAAATGGTTGGATGGCATCATTGACTCAATGAACATGAGTTTGAGAAACCCCATGAGATAGTGGAGGACAGATGAGCTTGGGTCCATGAGGTCACAGAGAGTAGGACAAGACTTAGTGACTGAACAACAATGATAGACTCACTGGCATTATTTACATCCTATAATCTGCACATAGTTAAAATGGATTTTTAACAAAATATAAAAGTCTTACAGAAATAACCGAATGCACTGCACAGTTCTGTTTATGTATATTTCAAGAAAATTCACAATAACTCTAATATAATTTTTAGGAAACTGTAGAAAATTTAATCTGCTGATTCTTACTGTCTTTGTTTCTGAAGAAAATGTGAGATAGTAAACATAACTTCAGACAAATGTTGTAAGAAATGTATACCTGTGGCGGATTCATTTTGATGTATGGCAAAACCAATAAAATATTGTAAAGTTAAAAAAAAAAGAAATGAAATGTGTGGATATATTTTGGTGGGTTCAAATAAAACCTTCAAAGAAGACATACATGTGTATATGTATACATGTGTATATATATTGTATAAATTTTTATTTCAAATAAACATATACACATTGATTTGTACACAGTCTAATGTTTTATGTTGCAAGGAAATTTGTGAGAAAGATGGAGAGGATACATGTAAAAGTAATGAATGCTTGACTGAATATATTGTAAATGGTAGACAACCAATTAAATAATTACTTTTCCTATCTTAATGCCTCATGGACATCACAATCTGAAGCAAGTTTACATTTATGCCATGAGAAAATCTCTATCAGATAAAGAGACTGAATATCCCGAAATTGAATTTAAATTTCCTCTTCCCAATTAAGATGGGATTATAACACAAAATATCTTTCCCCAGGGGAAGCTCAATAAGTGAACTGAGAAGTATAATTTCCATTTCCTGAACAAATTTTACTGGGAAAAAAAAATATCTGTATTCAATTTCTAATGTTAAGGAATCTCCACACTGTTCTCCATAGTGGCTGTACTAGTGAAAGAGACACGTGTACCCCAATGTTCATCACAGCACTGTTTATAACAGCCAGGACATGGAAGGAACCTAGATGTCCATCAGCAGATGAATGGATAAGAAAGTTGTGGTACATGTACACAATGCAGTATTACTCAGCTATTAAAAAGAATACATTTGAATAAGTTCTAATGAGGTGGATGAAACTGGAGCCTATTATACAGAGTGAAGTAAGCCAGAAAGAAAAACACCAAGACAGTATCAGATCAGATCAGATCAGTCGCTCAGTAGTGTCCGACTCTTTGCAACCCCATGAACTGCAGCACGCCAGGCCTCCCTATCCATCACCAGCTCTCGGAGGTCACCCAGACTCACATTCATCGAGTCAGTGATGCCATCCAGCCATCTCATCCTCTGTTGTCCCCTTCTCCTCCTGCCCTCAATCCCTCCCAGCATCAGAGTCTTCTCCAATGAGTCAACTCTTCGCATGAGGTGGCCAAAATACTGGAGTTTCAGCTTTAGCATCATTCCTTCCAAAGAAATCCCAGGGCTGATCTCCTTCAGAATGGACTGGTTGGATCTCCTTGCAGTCCAAGGGACTCTCAAGAGTCTTCTCCAACACCACAGTTCAAAAGCATCAATTCTTCGGTGCTCAGCCTTCTTCACAGTCCAGCTCTCACATCCATACATGACCACAGGAAAGACCATAGCCTTGACTAGGCGAACCTTTGTTGGCAAAGTGATGTCTCTGCTTTTGAATATGCTATCTAGGTTGGCCATAACCTTCCTTCCAAGGAGTAAGCGTCTTTTAATTTCATGGCTGCAGTCACCATCTGCAGTGATTTTGGAGCCCAGAAAAATAAAGTCTGACACTGTTTCCACTGTTTTTCCATCTATTTCCCATGTAGTGATGGGACCAGATGCCATGATCTTCGTTTTCTGAATGTTGAGCTTTAAGCCAACCTTTTCACTCTCCACTTTCACTTTCATCAAGAGGCTTTTTAGTTCCTCTTCGCTTTCTGCCATAAGGGTGGTGTCATCTGCATATCTGAGGTTATTGATATTTCTCCCAGCAATCTTGATTCCAGCTTGTGTTTCTTCCAGTCCAGCATTTCTCATGATGTACTCTGCATATAAGTTAAATAAACATGGTGACAATATACAGCCTTGACGTACTCCTTTTCCTATTTGGAACCAGTCTGTTGTTTCATGACCAGTTCTAACTGTTGCTTCCTGACCTGCATACAGATTTCTCAAGAGGCAGATCAGGTGGTCTGGTATTCCCATCTCTCTCAGAATTTTCCACAGTTTATTGTGATCTACACAGTCAAAGGCTTTGGCATAGTCAATAAAGCAGAAATAGATGTTTTTCTGGAACTCTCTTGCTTTTTCCTTGATCCAGCGGATGTTGGCAATTTGATCTCTGGTTCCTCTGCCTTTTCTAAATCCAGCTTGTACATCAGGAAGTTCACGGTTCACATATTGCTGAAGCCTGGCTTGGAGAATTTTGAGCATTACTTTACTAGCGTGTGAGATGAGTGCAATTGTGCGGTAGTTTGATCACTCTTTGGCATACATATATATGGAATTTAGAAAGATGCTAACGACAACCTTGTGTGCAAGACAGCAAAAGAGACACAGATGTGTAGAACAGCCTATTGGAGTCTGTGGGAGAGGGAGGTAGGGGGATCATTTGGGAGAATGGCATTAAAACATGTACAATATCATATATGAAATGAGTCACCAGTCCAGGTTCGATTCAGGATACAGGAAGCTTGTGGCTGGTGCACTGGGATGACCCAGAGGGATGGTATGCGGAGGAAGAAGGGAGGGGGTTCAGGATGGAGAACATGTGTACATCCGTGGTAGATGCATATTGATGTATGGCAAAACCAATACAATATTGTAAAGTACACACACAAAAAAATTCTAATGTTAAGAAAAAATTACCACACCAGTGTTTTAAACAAATAATTTATGCTCTGACAATTCTGGAGTTTGGAAGCTTGATATGGGTTTCTCTGGACTAAAATCAACATGCTTGCAGGGCTTGATTTCCTCTGGAAGCTAGAGGGAAGAATCTATTTACTTCCCTATTTTGCATTCAGACTATCGTAGGAAAAGAATATAAATATATTCATTACAATGAACAAACATTTCAATATGAGGGATTAAATCAGAACTCAACTTGTGATATAATTAAGAAATTCCTAGTGATTTTGGACTATGTGCCACCAAGCCAAGCTGTGCAGTGCTCAAGGTTTATATTAAAGGAACACAGTTCTCCTTGTTCTTGCTGAAGTGGAGAAGAGCAACTTTTTCTAGACATCAGGGGTTGTTTCTCTACTACAAGTTAATATTTGAAGAGTCAAGGGATCTACTCCAGGAAGGGATGCAATCTATTCCTAAACTTGGAGAAAATCAGGTTGGGGATGAGGCATTTTTCAAAGGTTAGACTGAAGAAGTCAGCAAAGTGCATGAGGAAGAAGAATGATAATAAGCAGTTCATTCTCTTGACTCTAACCTGATCTCTTGGGAATACAGAATCTCCTGGACATTCTCTTCCCTATTCAGACTAGTGACCAACAGGGAAATCAGAGGCCTATTGGTTGGAGTAGAAAGAGGTAAATGTGCTGATTAGTAGATGGGGGAGCTGTAAATATCTCTTCTGCTGGTCCCCTTAGTCTGTACAACCTTGCACTGAATGGAACGTGATTATTGCTGTTAGAGTCCTAAGCTTGGCTGGGAGACTCATGCAAGCCTCCTTTCCACTGTCTTTTGTGGGGCCAGAGCTTCAGTCTCCATTATTAACCATCCAAGAGGAGTTTGGACCTACTCACAGTGATCTTCCTCTCAGAGTTCCTAACCAAGTGAATTGGAGAATCCAGGAGGTACTGTAGGAAATGGTCCAAGAACATCAAATCCATGCATGTGTACCTGAAGTCACCTGAGAGCCACTTGCTGGGCCAAGAGCCCAGAGTTTGCTAGCACTGACCTATATAAACTGTCAAGAGAGGTAATGGGGAGCTGCTATATAACACGGGGACCCAAGCCCAGGGTTCATGCTAATCTTTTTACATACATTATCAACCACCTCCTTAGGAGAATAAAGTCTTCCCTCGTGACTCAGATGGAAAGAATCTGCCTGTGATGTGGGAGAACTGGGTTCTATCCCTGGGTTGGGAAGATCCTCTGGAGAAGGGAATGGCAACCCACTCCAGTATTCTTGCCTGGAAAATTCCATGGACAGAGGAGCCTGGCAGGCTACAGTCCTTGGGGTCACAAAGAATCAGACACGACTGAGTGACTAACACTTTCAGGAGGATAAATACCCCTATTCTCACTATTTGGGTAAAGATGTAAATTTTTGAGTGGTTCAGTTGCCTCTCAAAATTCAAACATCTAATATGTGGTAGTTCCAAGATGCAGTGTCAAGTTTTTAATTTTAAAAGTTGTTATTAATATAGTTTAGAAGTTTCTTTTACCATTTCACCTTAAAAATCTCCCACTATTTTTGTATATTATGCATTTCCTTTTCTAAATTGTGTATTTATTCCTTTTGCTTATTTTTATAATGGGGTGTTGAATCGATAAAGTGATTTGATATCATAGTGATATCTATTTTATGATTTACATATTTTTCTGCTTTATTTGTTAATCTGGGTTTCCAGGGGATACACAGAGTGCAAAGAACACATTGACAGGGGATTCCCTGTGTCTTGAAGTTTTAACAATAGCAGGGAAGCCACTTTATTCTTCAGCATCCTCTAATAAAACCCTTCATCACCTCCTTCTTACATTCCCCCAAACAATGGCTTAAGTTTGAAACTTGGATATCTGGGGTAAAAAAGACCCTCAGGTTTTTTCACAGGTTCTTTTCCCTTAAGGACACACATGCCACCTTGATAACCTCTTGTCACCTGCTGTGTCCTCACTGAAGTATCTTTTTAAATATTTTGTTTACAGGATTCCTGAATTCCCAATAAAATATAACAGCTCTCTCTCATGAAAATGAAAGTGTTAGTTGCTCAGTCATGTCCAGTTTTTTGCTACCCAATGGACTGTAGCCTGCCAGGCTTCTCTGTCCATGTGTTTCTCCAGGCAAGAATACTGAGGTGGGTAGCCATTCCCTTCTCCGCAGGATCTTCCCAAACCAGGGACTGAACCCAGGTGTCCTGCTTTGCAGGCAAAATTTGTAACCATCTCGGTGAACACTTCATAGCAGCTGCCACCACCTGGAATAAAATATATTTGCTAATATTCTTTCCTAATTTATGATTAGACTTTTGTAGGACAAAACTGAGACAAGAATTCATAGACCGGGAAGCCACAAAGACTCCTTTAAGGGGTGGAGATTCAAATTCTATGTGTGTATGTGTGTGTGTGTGCGTGTACTTAGTTGCTCAACTGTGTCTGATTCTTCTGAAACCCTTTGGACTGCAGCCCACCAGACTCTTTTTCCCATGGGATTTTTCAGGCAAGAATACTGGAGTGGGTTACTGTCTCTCTGTCTCTATATGAATCTAGATATAGATCTTCCTCTCTCTCTCTCTCTCTCTCTCTCTCTCTCTCTCTCTCTCTCTCACATAGCTTCCCAGGTGGCACCATTAGTTCTAAAGAACCAGTCTGCCAATGCAGGAGACATAAGAGATGCAGATTTGATCCCTGGGTTGGGAAGATCCCCTGGAGGGAAACCCACTCTGGTATTCTTGCCTGGAGAATCCCATGGACAGAGGAGCCTGGTGTTCTATCATCCATAGGGTCACAAAGAGTCAGACATGACTGTGAGGTAATTTAGCATTCATGTAAGTTTTCAGTTAAGCCATATATACAAGTGCTGCTAGGTAATGGCTTCCTCATTGGTATGTGCATGTGTGTGTATGGCTTAATTTAAAACTTTAATATACGCAAGCTATATATATATATATATATATATATATATATATATAACAATTAATTACATATATTACAATTAATTATATATTACAATTAATTATATATTACAATTAATTATATATAATTAATTGTAATATTTCACCTAGCTAGTAATGCCCATTTGTATGAAAATTAATCATATTACTTTTTTTCTTTTCTAGTCATTACATCTACCTTATGGAACCAGTAATAACACACAGGTTTCAGGATTTCTTCTTCTGGGATTATCAAAGGAACCAGAACTGCAGCCCCTCATATTTGGGCTTTTCCTCTCCATATACCTGATCACTGTGTTTGGAAACCTGCTCGTCATCCTGGCTGTCAGCTCAGACCCACACCTGCACACCCCCATGTACTTCTTTCTCTCCAATTTGTCTTTTGCAGACTTCTGCTTCACCTCCACCACCATCCCAAAGATGCTGTGGAACATCCAGATTCACAGCAAAGTCATAAGCCACAAAGGCTGCATCATCCAGATGTATTTTTTCTTACTGTTTGGGGGACTGGATGACTTCATCCTGACTGTGATGGCCTATGACCGGTATGTGGCCATCTGTCATCCTCTGCACTACATGTTCATCATGAAACCCCCGCTCTGTGGTCTCCTGGTTATGTCATCTTTTATTATGAGTTTCCTGTATTCCTTGCTACAGAGCTTAATGGTGATGCAGCTGTCCTTCTGTACAAACAATGAAATCCCTCACTTTTTCTGTGAAACCAGTCAGGTTGTCCTACTTGCCTGTTCTGACACCTCCATCTGTGACATGGTGATGTATTTTGCAGGAGTGCTGATCGGTGTTGGTTCCTCCATGTGTATTATTTACTCTTACTCTCAGATAGTCTCCTCTGTATGTAGAATCCCATCAGCTCAGGGGAAGTATAAAGCATTGTCCACCTGTACATCTCACCTCTCAATTGTCTCCTTATTTTACTCTTCAGTCCTAGGAGTGTACATTGCTTCTGCTGATATCCATGGCTCACAGTCAAGTGTAATCACCTAGGTGATGTACACCATGGTCACACCCATGCTGAACCCTTTCATCTACAGTCTCAGGAATAATGACATAAAAGGAGCTCTGAAAATATTATTTACAAAGGAAACTATAAAAGAGATAACTGACTTGATGTTGAAGAACTGCTGTTAATTGCAGGGCTCACAACTTCAAAGCAATAAATTGTGATTATTTGAATCACATTTTGAAACTAGAATTTCTCTTTTCATTTATTTCTGGAATTTTTATTTCTTTGGCTTCCATTTATCTAAAAAAACTTTTACTATCATTATTATGCTTTATTCTCTCTCGATATTGAACATTTCCCCCTTTTTTTCTTCCAATTATTCCAAATTTATTCCCAATCTTGAATATTAAATATTTGAAGAGTCTCATTTGTCTTGTGGGAAAATATGCATTTCTCAGTATTTTTTTCTCAAATGTCATATACAATCCTATGTAATCTTCTGTTAGTTTTCTTAAAAGTATAACTATAGGCTGTACTAAACCTATGGGGGTAAAGAAGAACACATTTAAGAAAACAAGGTCATTTATATAAGTTTATAGGAGAGAAAAATCTGAGACCATCATTTTTCATTATATAAGCACAACTGCTTGTGTATCAATAACAGTTGTTTTTCATAATTATATAGATTTAACATATAGTGCTCCAGTGTTCTTGCCTGGAGAATCCCAGGGACATGGGAGCTTGGTGGGCTGCCATCTATGGGATTGCACAAAGTCAGACACGACTGTAGTGACTTAGCAGGAGCAACATATAGTGCGTTTAGCTAATCATTTGTTTTCATTAATTAATTTCAATTAATTAATACCCAGCAAGAATACTGAAGTGAGTATTCTTTTTCTTATACACCCTGTATGCACAGTGCCAACACTAGCCCCTAACTTTGTCTACCAAATACATGTCTCCTAGTGATGTATCCATGAAAATGAATATTTGAATAAACCATTGGATTCATATGACCTTGAATATGTTCAAGCAAGCTTTAACTTATACTTTGTATCACTCTGCATAATATTTATTTTTCAAAATATACGCTTACATTTTCAAGTAGATATACATCACTTGTTTAAGGCGGGGGTTATTCTTTGGTGTGAAGTTTTGGAAGGTATGTTTTAAGGTTTATCATTGAATTACTTTTTTTTTTTTCCTTGAAATCTTCCAGGGATGCATACAAACATAATTATTTGTATTGCTCTAAGTAAAATTACTCATCCTTTTCTAAATTTCATTATGAACACTAGAGGGACAGGGAATAACCACAATCATCTATTATATATCTCCTATACAGGGACAATTTTTCAATCTTTATTATCATAAATGATTCCCAAGACAATGTGAATCTTCTTACTCATGTGATTCAGGGTCAGCCGAGTTTCTGCACCAACCTGCATGTCCTTCCATGTTCTCCTAGGTAGCTGGAAAGTATATCAGTGAAGTCATTTTTTACTACTGTTGCTTGTGAAACTGAAAGTCTCTCAGTCATGTCCAACCCTTTGCGACCCCATGGACCATACAGTCCATGGAATTCTCTAGGCCAGAATACTGGAGTAGGTAGCCTTTCCCTTCTCCAGGAATCTTCCCAACCCAGGGATTGGATCCAGATCTCCTGCATTGCAGGCAAATTCTTCACCAGCTGAGCCACAAGGGAAGCTCAGGAATATTGGAGTGGGTAGACTATCCCTTCTCCAGAGGCTCTTCTAGACCCAGGAATTGCAGGCAGAGATTTGTATCATAAATAATGATACAATCAGAAATGCTATCTTCAAATATCAGAATAAATGACAAAAATAAGATAAAGTAGATTATTTTCATTGCCTTCAGTTCTGTGCCTTTGGGTTATTGTATCAATTATTATAATGACTGTATTATTGAATGAGACAGTATGATAAGGAGTGGTCCTAGCCTTGTTTGCCACTTGATGAGTCTTTATTCAGCTAGAAGTCTCTTCATTGTGTTTCTAAGTCTCATCCATGAAACTGCGTGACTCGTGTTCTTTTGTCTTGAACATATTTATGGTCAGTTCATTCCTTGTCTATATCCAGTTTATCTATTTACAGAAAAAATGAGTTTCTGAAATGTGAATCCCTTTACCTAATGTCACAATTCCTATATCCATATATAGCACTTTGCTTTCTTCCCAGTTAGAAGACCTATATTTCATACTCACTCTAAATATTATCTGACTTATTAATTTTTAATTAATACCTCAAATTTAATTTTTTCCTGTTAACTAATTTATTAGAATACCATGTTGTCTGCTCAGTTGTGTCCAACTCTTTGTGATCCTGTCAGGCTCCTGTGTCCATGGGATTATCCTGGCAAGAATACTGGAAGGGTGGCCATGTCTTCCTCCAGGATATCTTCCCAACCTAGGGATCAAACTCACGTCTCCTGAAGCTTCTGAATTAGCACTGGATCTGTTTACCACTAGTGCCACCTGGGAAGCCCTATTGGAATATAATGATATACGTTAAACAACACATATTTTAAAAGTTCAGGTGATAGATGGAGGAGAATGATTTTCCCTGAGTAATGTCAGTAATATGGTATATGAAGAGGGGTGTGTGTGTGTGTGTGTGTGTGTGTGTGTGTGTGTGTGTGTGTGCACTAGTCATTCAGTCATGTCTGACTCTTTGTGACCCCATGGACTGTAGCCCTCTAATCTCCTCTGTCCATGGGATTCTCCAGGCAAGAATACTGGAGTGGGTTGCCATGCCCTTCTCGATATGAGGTATATAGGGATTTTGAGCATTCTTCCACCACTAGAAACATCAATTTGATTAACTGTCTATATACAACAATACATTTGTAAGTGTAAGGATTCTAGGCCATTTATTATAATACATTAATAAGTGAAAAAATTAGTAAACACATTTTTATGTTATCCTCATTACAACTTTTCCACAAATGGGCAACAAAGCATGGAGACAGATACCCTCCCCATGACAGAAAGAAGCTCAAGTGTTTGTCTGACCTCATTGTAACCCATACACCAGGCCACGCCCTGCAACCTCAGGCTCCAGGCAGACTTCCCCACACCGAGGCTCCAGTAGTTCAAAGTCCATGCCCCCAAGCCTGAGGACATCCTGCATTAACCCAAACTGTAGGCCAGTCTTAAGAATAGGATACCATATGATTGCTGAGACTCTAGGCTCCAAGCTCATTTAAGCACTAAGTCAGCATGACTCCTGTTAACCAGAGCTTTCAGTCTACCCCAGCATGAGGCCAGCTCTTGCAGCCCAGCTCTTGCAGCCCAACTGCGAGGCCCATTCCAGTGTTCCATGTTGCCTCATAAACCCCTATAAAGCAAAAATCCATGTCTATCCCCAGGCCCCAAGCATCAGGCCTTATCAATCACCTGCCCAGACAAAGACCTGCCGATTTTAGGACTACAGAAGGAAGCCGACCAAAAGACAAAACCGTCTAGCCCATCCAGAAACATAACAGGCTATCTGGTGAAGGACTTTCTATGCCAAGACAGGAAGAGATACCAACTTCTTTAAATGTGCACTGATGCAAGGCTGTGAGGATCACAAGTTCTCAAGGAAAAAAAAGAAACCACTTACAGGACTTCCAAGGTGGCACTGTGGTAAAGAATCCACCTGCCAAGTCAAGAAACGCAGGAGACATGGGTTCATGCCTGTATCCAAAAGACCACTGGGTAGGAAATGGGAAACCACTCCAATATTCATGCCTGGAAAATTCCATGGGCAGAGGAGCCTGACACACGACAGTTTATGGGGTTGCAAAAAGTCAGACATGACTGAACACGCACAAACTGCAAGGAAACTAATACAGCTCCTACGAATGCCCCTAAAGAAATAGAGATCTGTAAACTGTCTAACTATATATATATATATATATATATATATATATATATATCAAAATTCTTAAAGAAATTTAAGAAACTGCTTGAAAACAAAACACAGAAAAAAATCAAACAAGGAAAACAATGACTATTTCTTTTCTGTGCAGAAGTAACTGGGCTTATATTTTCAAGATGACCCTTAATAATACAGAGGCCAGAACTCAACCAACAGATGGTAACAATTCATGGGATGTCTTTAAAACCAGATTAATAAGGTATAAAGGTATATGGTGAGGAGTAGGGACACCTGTGACTTGAAATTACTTCATCAGGGAGGTCACCTTGTTTCTCAACATTCTCTGATATCATCTCTCATCACCCTCCGTCTTTATCATTCCCCTACCAGCCACTGCCTTCCTTTCCTATACTTGACTGCTTGAAACAGGCACCTTCCTCAGGACCTTTGCAAGGGCCATGCCCTCTGCCAGGCATGCACTTCCTCAGATGAGTTCATTCCCCCTGCTGTCTCTTCCTTAAGGTCTCTTTTGAAACATCATCTTGACTACAGTCCTGCCAGAACACCCAATAAAAAATAGTGGCTGCTCTTCACTCTTTCTTTATACCTGCTTTTGTTTTCTTCATCACACTTGTCACCATCTGACCTATTATATCATTATTTTATTTGTTTGTATTCTTTCTCCGTTACTGGATTGTACAGATGTGTTTTTTTTGTTTGTTTGTTTGTTTTTCCTCAGTATCCAATACTCCTTGCCTGGGTAGTGCCTGAAAAATATCTGATTCTCAATATTCTTTTAATTACTCAATTAAAAGAAAGATATTTTTAAATAAAAATGGTATAAATTATGCTTGAAAAAGATCCTGAGACTAGTAAAGGAATTCCTAGCAAGAAATGGAAATGGAATGTCCTAAAGGGGCACTGATCCATAAAGAAAATATTGAAATGAAACTTCTTTGCTTTCACTGTTTATAATAGCCAGAACATGGAAACAAACTAGATGCCCATCAGTAGACGGATGGAAAAGAAAGCTATGTGGTAAATATACACAATGGAGTATTAGTCAGCCATTAAAAAGAATACATTTGAATCAGTTCTAATGAGGTAGATGAAACAGGAGTCTATTATACAGAGTGAAGAAAGCCAGAAAGGAAAACACCAATACAGTATACTAAGACATATATATGGAATTTAGAAAGATGGTAATGGTAACCCTGTATGTGAGACAGCAAAAGAGATACAGATGTATAGAACAGTTTTTGGACTATGTGGGAGAGGGAGAAGGTGGGGTGATTTGGGAGAATGGCATTGAAACATGTATAATATCATATATGAAATGAATCACCAGTCCAGGTTCTATGCATGATACAGGATGCTTGGGGCTGGTGCACTGGGATGACCCAGAGGGATGGTATGGGAAAGGAGGTGGGAGGGGGGCTCAGGATTGGGAACATGTGTACACCCGTGGCAGATTCATGTTGATGTATAGCAAAACCAATACAATATTGTAAAATAATTAGCCTCCAATTAAAATAAATTTATACTAAAAAAAGAAACTTCTCTGCTTTAAAATTATATCACAGTACTTATTTGAGGTTACTAACATGAGCTTGTGTGAAAATTAATCTTGAAAACACTTTATTGGCAGTCACTTGTACCACATGGAACCAGAAGTAGTTACCTGAATTTCAGAACGACTTCAGGAATTTTCAGAGGCATCAGGACTACAGCCCCCATATTGGGACTTTTCTGCTCCAAACACCTGATCACTATATGCATAAAACTGCTTGTCACTGCAGTCATCAAATCAGATTCTTACTTCCATACCCCAATGTACTTTATCTTTTGCTGACCTTTATAAACATCTGTTTCACCTCAACCAATGTTTAGAGTCAGTATGTAATTAACGAAGAAAGTCATGACCTATTCAGGCTTCATTATACAGATGTATTTTTTTCACAGTCTTTTTAGAGTTGGGTGATATTCTCCTGAGTTTAATGTCGTGGTTTGTGACTGGTTTGTGAACATTGACTATTTTGTGACCATCCGAGTACATGCATCTTTTCAAATTATGGTTTTCTCCAGATATATGCCATAGGAGTAGGATTGTGGGATCATATGGTAGTTCTATTTTTAATATATATATATATATATATATATATATATATATAAATAATATATATATATAATATATATATTATATATGTAAATATATCAGATCAGATCAGATCAGTCGCTCAGTCGTGTCCGACTCTCTGCGACCCCATGAACCGCAGCACGCCAGGCCTCCCTATCCATCACCAGCTCTCTGAGGTCACCCAGACTCACATTCATCGAGTCAGTGATGCCATCCAGCCATCTCATCCTCTGTCATCCCCTTCTCCTCCTGCCCCCAATCCCTCCCAACATCAGAGTCTTCTCCAATGAGTCAACTCTTCGCATGAGGTGGCCAAAATAGTGGAGTTTCAGCTTGAGCATCGTTCCCTCCAAAGAAATCCCAGGGCTGATCTCCTTCAGAATGGACCGGTTGGATCTCCTTGCAGTCCAAGGGACTCTCAAGAGTCTTCTCCAACACCACAGTTCAAAAGCATCAATTCTTCGGTGCTCAGCCTTCTTCACAGTCCAGCTCTCACATCCATACATGACCACAGGAAAGACCATGGCCTTGACTAGGCGAACTTTTGTTGGCAAAGTAATGTCTCTGCTTTTGAATATGCTATCTAGGTTGGTCATAACCTTCCTTCCAAGGAGTAAGCGTCTTTTAATTTCATGGCTGCAGTCACCATCTGCAGTGATTTTGGAGCCCAGAAAAATAAAGTCTGACACTGTCTCCACTGTTTCTCCATCTATTTCCCATGTAGTGATGGGACCAGATGCCATGATCTTCGTTTTCTGAAGGTTGAGCTTTAAGCCAACTTTTTCACTCTCCACTTTCACTTTCATCAAGAGGCTTTTTAGTTCCTCTTCACTTTCTGCCATAAGGGTGGTATCATCTGCATATCTGAGGTTATTGATATTTCTCCCGGCAATCTTGATTCCAGCTTGTGTTTCCTCCAGTCCAGCATTTCTCATGATGTACTCTGCATATAAGTTAAATAAACATGGTGACAATATACAGCCTTGACGTACTCCTTTTCCTATTTGGAACCAGTCTGTTGTTCCATGACCAGTTCTAACTGTTGCTTCCTGACCTGCATACAGATTTCTCAAGAGGCAGATCAGGTGGTCTGGTATTCCCATCTCTCTCAGAATTTTCCACAGTTTATTGTGATCTACACAGTCAAAGGCTTTGGCATAGTCAATAAAGAGTCATAGGTGATCCTAAATATGACAAAGCAACTTTTAAAATTATATATTATATGAAAATATTTGATTTTCAAGTTATAAACCTACTCATTGACATATGGCCAAAATATTGAGTCATAGGTGACCCTAAATATGACAAAGCAACTTTTTAAATTATATATTATATGCAAAATATTTGATTTTCAAGTTATAAATCTACTCATTGACATATGGAAGATATGTGTTTATCTTTTCAAGGGTTTATATAATGGAGTGAAAGACTTGGATTGTTTCATGTGTTTCAATGTGATTGGTCATCTTTATAAATCTGTTTGAAAACATCATGGTGCCTACATATATAAATCCTTCCATTTCTCTAGATGATATTCCTCAATCTTTTCTAAATTGCAACATCATCTCTAAAGGAGTAGTGGACTAACATATTATTCATTCCATGTATACTTGTAGAATGAACAAGATGTTAATCTTCATGAGAAGTTATGACTCACAGGACAGTTTGAATTCCTTTCCAATCATGTGATTCATGGACAGTGGATTTTCTGCATGAAAATGCAACTCCTTCTCACCTGTCCAAGTTCCTTGGGACAGAACCTCACTTTTTAGTAGAGTTGTCTGAAATAAACTATATCAGAGTTATCATGAACAGTGTCCTCAAATATCAGAACAGAGATCGCTGACATAAAAAGTAGTGAACTCTTAGAACTGTCCTCAGTTCAGATGACTTTGTTATATCAGTTTACTATTGTTGTATAATAGGTGTTCAGAAAATCAAGTGGTGTAGTTGAATGCCTTTATTATTAAAAGGGGCTACATGATGTGAAGTTGTTCTGACTTCTCCTGAGTTCCTTATGAATGTGGAGTCAGCTGTCAGGCTCTGCGGTGGGTTTTAAGGCTCGTCCATGTTCCATGTGTGTCTATAATGCCTTTCGGTCTCGAACCAATTTATGGTCAGTTTACTTCATTTCTATTTTTAAAGTTCTATTTACAGAAAAAAAAAAAACATATTTAGCATATAAATTACTTTGACTTCAATGCACTGATCTTATATGTTTGGACATTTTGCTTTTGTCATAGTTAAAAAACATACCTTCCACTCATTTTAAGGGTGAATCAGCTACCTTTGTGCTTTCTAGATCCTACTTCAACCATGAGATTTTTTCATTTAAAGATTTCCAATTAAATAAACAAATGAATTTACAAAAAATAAAGAATTCATTGTCATATAATGAACATAATAAACTGCACCCATTAAGTGTAAATTTTGATGAATTAAAGAAACTTTACAGATTCAAGAGGGCATACTGCAGTTTTGCATTTGTATATATTAATAATTCAAGAAAATACAAAATAAGCTTTAAGGGTTTTGTATGTAATTAGCAAAAATTTAGTTTCCATAAACCTCAATTTTCTTATTAATCAAGGTGCAAGCATGCTAAATTGCTTCAGTTGTGTCTGGTTCTTTGCACCCCATGGGCTGTAGCTTGCCAGGTTCCTGTGGTGAGATTTCTCAGGCAAGAATACTGAAGTGGGTTGCCATTCCCTTCTCTAGGGAATCTTTCTGAACCATGTCTCCTGCATTGGCAGGTGGATTCTTTACCACTGAGCCATCTGAAAAGCCTATATTTCTGAAGGTACTGTGGGATTAAAAAAAAAAAAAAATCAGAGAGATATATAGTGAATTAAAAAAGTATTCGAAATCAGAGAGATATATGGTGAATTCAAAAGAATTTTGAAATATTTCATTATATTCAAAGAAAACATTCACGGGAGTGGTCTGTGTATGTGCATTTGTATAGATTCTCCTTTCAAATAAGCACAAACACATTTACATACAAATGCATAGACAACTATGATCTCTTCTTTTATGGTGAAAGAGAATTTGAGAGGAAGTTGGAGATGATAGAAATCAAAGAATGAATGTTTGAATTAACATGAACAACAGTGTAGAAATTTAGAAACAGAATTAAAATAGGGTGACCTTAATTTTCATAGTAAATTATTTTCCTATATTTATTCCTCAAAGGCCTCAGAATCAGACCATCAGATTCACACTTACATTTATGAAAAGGACATTTACTGGGCCAGCTGGAGCAGTTAGCCTGTCTCCAGAAGTACTTAAAACTTAGTCTCCTATTAAGATGGAATTTTAAGGTAATATAGCCTCACCCAAAGTACGTTAAACAAATGAAATGAGAGGATTAAACTTAGTTGTCTGAGAAAAAAATTTATTTAATATATAATTAAATTTATATAATATATTTATATGATATATAAACTAACATATTCTAAGGTTTTGGGGATTTGTAGGTAGACATCTTTTGGAAGTCCTTGTTTTGTTTACTGGTTTTCCAAGTGGCTTAGTGGTAAAGAATTCACCTGCCAATGCAGGAGATGCAGGAGATGCAGGAGATGCAGGTTTGATCCCTGGGTCAGGACGATCCCCTGAAGGAGGAAATAGCAACACTCCAGTATTCATGCCTGGAAAATCCCATGGACATAGGAACCTGTCAGGCTACAGTCCAAAGAGTCTGATGCAACTGAGTACAACAACACATTCTTTTCAGAAGTATACTAAATGAAGGCCCTTGAGGTTTGTAATATAAATCATACACAGAATATATGATAGCCTCTGAATTGGTTGAATATATTTTTCATTAAAGTCTTATATTAGCAAAATACATGGTGAAGAAAAATTTAACACACCTGACCACAGTCTTGCAACTCAGACACTGGACCATAAATTAAGACCTCCAGCATCAATATCATCCAGGAGCTTGTTAGAAATGCAGAGTTTCTGGGATCACAGGATACATGTTGAATCAGAATTTATATTTGAATTACCGTCCCTAGTTCCCTAGTTTACTAGTTACTCCTGTGCACATCAAAAAGTTGAAGTGTTGGTCCAGAATTGATATTCTTACCATTGATATTTGTGTTTGATGATTATTTGTTGGTGCTATTCTCTGCATTGCCAGTGTTAACAGCCAGTCCCTCCAGACAATGTCAAATATCCCCAGGAGGAAAATCATACATGGTTGATAAACACTGCTTCAGAGTTTGAGAACTGAAAGCATCCTGACATATTTACAATCAAGATTCCATTCGTTAATCAGACTATAACATGAGCAGATCACTAAATCCCTCTAAACCCCACTCTTGCATGAGGAACAGAGATCATAATAGTAACAGTTCATAGACAATAGGACATCCCCAGTGGCTCAGTGGGTAAAGAATCTGCTTGCAATGCAGGAGACACAGGAGATGCATCTTCTATCCCTGGATCAGGAAGATCCCCTGAAGGAGAAAATGGCAACCCACCCGAGCACTCTTGCCTGATGAATCCCATGGAGACAGTCCATAGTGTTACAAAAGAGTCAGATACGACTAAATGACTAAGCATGCATAGACAAGACTTGTCAAAACAAAATTAGACAATACATATAAAGTGCTAAAGCCTAAATTTATCTCTTACAATTAACAAAATTTTAATACTGAATTTTAAGTAACACTTCTACTGCTATATAAATATGAAATTCCTCATTATTTGGCAACAGTGTCACAAAGCTAAGGACTGTATTATAGAAGTTTTATGTTATAGAAAAAAATGCATCCCCTTTGTCAAGGAGGGAAAAATCAATCTTCCAGAAATACCAGGAGTTTTATCCCCATCACAAGTCAAGGCTTTGGAAATCCAAGAAATGTAAGCAAAATGAGTTGCTTAATATTAACTGGAAAACAACTTAAAGTTAGACCTCTGGAAGTCAGAAAAAGTATTAGATAAGGAATGATAAAAACTAAATTCACCTGGTTTATAGCCCAGTCGTGTAGGAACAGAGATTTAACAAGGAAATTATTCTTTCTGTTCAGACCAGTGTCTGGCAAGAAGATCAATTATTTAGAACATTTGTAACAAGAGAGAAATGTGCTATTGAGCAGACAGGGAGCTGTATATAGTCCCTTACTGCATCCCTCAGGATGGACAGGATGTTGTTGCTTGGTGAAAATTCAAAGTATTTTTTATATGCTAAAAAAGAGACATGAACATTGAACTCAGTAAAGTAATGTTCAATGATAAGAATGAAATAGTAATCGGAATGGAAGCTCCATCAGAAAAGGAATGAGAGGCAAAAAAATTGCTTCTAGTTAAAGTAGGACTTATGTCCAAGTATCTTATTAATTAACTGGAGTGGAGAAATAATGTACTAGCTTTATAGGGGTATAAAATGGAATTAAAACATTTCTTTCTAAGTTTTAAGATGACATATTTGACCATGTTTACTTATTGATAAGAAAGATCCCCACCAAGGAATTCTTGCAAATGCATCATTGCAAAAGTCCTTGTGGTTGTGGGAAACATATTTCACAGTAGGTTCTGTGAAAAAAAAAAAAAAAAGATTTGAGAAGGGGTATGCTAATTATTTTACTTTGCAATCATTTCATTAACTATGAGGGTAGATATGTTTGTGGATTTATTAGGCATTTATTTTCTTTATCTCAAATTATCTGTATGACTCCTTGGTTTGGTAGAGAAGAATCAGAGAAATTTTATTCCTATTTTTGATTGCAACTTTTCAATAAAAGAATTGCACTTTTTTCACAAAAATGGTTGTGACTGCTTGTCATTTAGTTCTTTTATCTATATATAATGTATTGGAGGGAAACTGTGGGTGTTTATAAATTTTGTGTGGTCAAACCTATCCATCAATCACACTGTGTGTTCTTCATTGTTTTTTATTTTTTAAGTATTTTTTTTTTTTCCCCTGAAGGAGATGAGCTGTCACTTTAATGTTTTCCACTTGCAAACCATTGTTTTAAGCAAAATGATGCTAAAAGTTGTGACTCATTAGTGCTAATATGGGGCTTCCCAGGTGGCCCTAGTGGTAAAGAACCTGCCTGCCAATGCAGGAGACATGAGAAATGCAGGTTTGATCACTTGGTTGGGAAGATTCCCTGGAGGAGTTCATGGCAACCCATTCCAGTATTCTCGCCTGGAGAATTCCTGTGGACAGAGGAGCCTGGCATGCTGCAGTCAATGGGGTTGCAAAGAGTCAAACATGACTGAAGCAATTAAACACAGCATCAGATCAGATCAGTCGCTCAGTCGTGTCCGACTCTTTGCAACCCCATGAATCGCAGCACGCCAGGCCTTCCGGTCCATCACAAACTCCCGGAGTTCACTCAGATTCACATCCATCGAGTCAGTGATGCCATCCAGCCATCTCATCCTCTGTCGTCCCCTTCTCCTCCTGCCCTCAATCCCTCCCAGCATCAGAGTCTTTTCCAATGAGTGAACTCTTCCCATGAGGTGGCCAAAGTACTGGAGTTTCAGCTTTAGCATCATTCCTTCCAAAGAAATCCCAGGACTGACATCCTTCAGAATGGACTGGTTTGATCTTTTTGCAGTCCAAGGGACTCTCAAGAGTCTTCTCCAACACCACAGTTCAAAAGCATCAATTCTTTGGCATTCAGCCTTCTTCACAGTCCAGCTCTCACATCTATACATGACCACAGGAAAAACCACAGCCTTGACTAGATGAACCTTTGTTGGCAAAGTAATGTCTCTGCTTTTGAATATGCTATCTAGGTTGGTCACAACTTTCCTTCCAAGGAATAAGTGTCTTTTAATTTCATGGCTGCAGTCACTATCTGTAGTGATTTTGGAGCCCAGAAAAATAAAGTCTGCAATTATAGCACAGTGCTAATATATTGCCCTTTACACTATTTCCATGTCAACGAAAAAAAATTGCAAACCATGAGAGTTGCAAGTTAAGTTTTATTTGTAACAATAGGAGGTCTGCAGCCCAGAAAACAGCACCTTAGATAGCTCCAAAGAGGTAGGGGGGAAATGATGGCATATATGTGATTTTGGTAGGCAGTCAAGCACATGTTTTTTTGTAGACAGTTTCTGCTGATCTCATGAAGCTTCACTATTCACAAGAAACAGTTTTCACTATGAAGGGATTTTAGTGCTTTTCTAGATATGAGGAGATACAAGACTTGGGCTCATAAAATCAGTTCCTGAGAGTATCTAACTATCTGGAGACCTGTCCCGCCAGTTCCCCCTGTCCACTGCTCCTGCCACCAGCACAGAGTGCCTCATTTCTGCTCTCCACCCTGAGCTTCTTCAGGGATGTTGGAGGTTAGCAGCTGCAACAGCGTATTTGTCAAATGGCAAGTGCCAATTTGCATTTGACATCCAGCACATTTTTACATCTCTGTTATTTCTTATTGTTCTTCTTGTTTTATTAGATCGTGTCTAAAGTTGCATCACATTTGGCCGTCATGTGAAAGGTATTCTTCTTTACCTTTTGAATAAAGATAATCCCTATTCTCTTTTAGCACACTGAAATCCACGAATCTTTTATAAGGTTGAATTCTAAACTAAATACTGTTTTCTCCCTACATTCTAACAGTTCTTCTGTTGCATTATTTATTTCCAGGTCTTTGCTAGTTTAATTTTATGATAGTAACCAATGTTGATGTCATTAAATTATTACTAGTTCATATTTTTATATAACTTAGTTATAGAATTTCATTTTATTTTGTCTCATACAGTTATTTTTTATCTGGAGGATAATTGCTTTACAATGTTGTTCTGGTTTCTGCTATAGAACAACCCAAAGAAGCCAGAATTATGTATTTTTTTAATAATTATATTGTATATAAATATATAATATAAATATATATCCCCTCCTCTTGAGCCTCCCCTCGCTCCCCCTGCCACCCCACTCCTCTAGGTCTGGGCTCCCTGTGTTATGTAGCAACTTCCCAATAGCTAGCTATTTTACACATGGTAGTGTATATATGTCAACGCTACTGGCTCAGTTTATACCTGCTGTCCTTGCCCCACTGCATCCACAAGTCCATTCTCTATGTCTGCATCTCCATTCCTTCCCTGCAAATAGGTTCATCAGTATTATTTTTAGATTCCACATAACATATAGTTTTTTTTCCACTCTACTTAACCTAATTTTATTCTCACTGACAATTTTCCATAAATTTTTAGATTCTTTTAAAACTTCACTTTTTATATTATCCACATATGCTCCATATACTTCATAAGTACTCTTTTGTTTGAATGCAGTCATTTTTCCTACCCATTGCTCCATATTAATATTTCCTCATGGACTTGCCTCCAATCACTAGTCTAATGATGATTTATTGTTTATGGCCATTTAACATTTCATGGTGTGCCTGTGTTACCCTCACTTTTACTTTCATATTCTTCATCGTTATGTTGCTTCTTTAATCAATGCTACTAATAAATGTTGAGATAGTGATGTTTGAACTGTGGTTGGAATCATGGATGATTTTGTCACCCAGGGTACACTGAGCAATATTTCAGCTTTTATTTTTTTGGCTGTCACACAGATGGTTCCACAGGTGTCACAATGTATAAGACAATGATCAGGATTTGAATGTCAATCATGCCAACTCTGAAGGCCCTCAAATTGAAAACTATCTGCATTTTATAGCTGTCTTCAGACACTTTACCTAAAAAGTTGTAACACTCATGTTTCTGCCAGAAAAATCAGAGTATGCCACTGCTACTCATTCAAAGCTTCTCACTCCAAAATGTGAGATCTTTAAGTTTTCCCCCAAGATGATGCTATGAAAGAGATATCTTCTTGGTTTCTTAAATTATATACTGAGGTAGAATAAATGTCTATATATTTGGTCAGCACTTTGATTTGCCTATTACTATTATGTAACCATAAATTATGTCAATTTTATCACAGTTAATAGACTTTCAAATAACTTTTACAAAAGATTGGTTTTCAGTTAATTTTTAGGTGACATTTTGGAAAAAATTTTTAAAAATATTTACTTAGTTAAATGTGTTTATTGTCTTACTTTGAGTTTCTTGCTTTATCTAAAATAGTTTTAACCACCAACTCTTTTATATGTAGATTTCAATATGTTTATCTATACTGTGTTGGTTCTTCTTACACTGATGCTGTAACTCTCATTTTTTTGTAAGATGTTTGAGGGAAGGAGGAAATTTTATTTTTGCAAGCTTGATAGATGTTTATGCTAGTTTTTTTTTTCCAACAATTCAATCCTTCTAAATAAATTGAAGTACAAACTTGTCATATATTTTGTGTTCATAAATAATGAAATACTTGAGTCAGTTCATTCAACAAATAATAATTGAGCAGGTGCTACATACCAATACACTCTAGGAATATTATATATCATTTTATTTTATATCTAGTTCATTTCCAATTTAACCTATATTGATATCATACGTTACTGCTACTGTATTTCTTGTTCAATTAGATTTCAACACTCCATTTAATTTTATTTGCTGTGTTTGTATTGAAATTCTACTATTTTAACCTGGCTTCAATCTCCTTGCCATTCCTTTTATTTACTAACTTTTCATTTTTATAAACTGATTTTTGTACAAGTTTATATACATTTACACACTTGGTTAAAACACAAAGGTGAACAAAGTAGAAGTCCCTGTTTGTTTAGATATATCATCATAGTTGAGAAGATAGAGTACAATGAAAGAAATGTGGGTATAATACAATGTCCGGAATATAATAGGAAAAAAATAAAAATAGGAAAAACTAATAATACTATTTTGTTACTAATAGTAACAAAAAATGTTACTCTGTAAAAATGTTGTAATAATCAAGGTATGTGCTAGTCTTGGGAGGTCTTTGTTAAAGCTTGGGCAAAGATCAGACCTAGAACTAGAGTGAGCACTTAGAACTCATCAGAAAAGGAACAAAATCAAAGAATAACAAAAAGAAGATGCTACATATAACAAGAGAGATAGTAGTCTCTTATGATCCTTTGTATTTCTGTGTTGTCTGTTGTGATCTCTCTATTTTCATTTCTAATTTTATTGATTTGATTTTTCTCCCTTTGTTTCTTGATGAGCTTGGCTAATGATTTGTCAATTTTATTTATCTTTTCAAAGAACCAGCTTTTGGCTTTGTTGATTTTTACTATGGTCTCTTTTGTTTATTTTGCAAAAATCCTTAACAAAATTCTAGCAATCAGAATCCAACAACACATTTAAAAGACCATACACCATGACCAAGTGGGCTTTATTTCAGGGATGCAAGGATTCTTCAATATCTAGAAATCAATCAATGTAATACACCATATTAACAAATTTTAATAGATTTTTTCCTGTTATTGAGATCTAATCTTACTGCACTGTCGTCAGAAAAGATGCTTGGAATGATTTCAATTTTTCTGAACTTACCAAGGCTAGATTTATGGCCCAGGATGTGGTCTATCCTGGAGCAGGTTCCATGTGCGCTTGAATAAAAGGTGAAATTGATTATTTTGGGGTGAAGTGTCCTATAGATATCAATTAGGTCTAACTGGTCTATTGTATCATTAAAAGTTTGTGTTTCCTTGTTAATTTTCTGTTTAGTTGATCTATCCATTGGTGTGAGTGGTGTATTAAAGTTTCCCACTATTATTGTATTATTGTTGATTTCTCCTTTCATACTTGTTAGTATTTGTCTTACATATTGCAGTGCTCCTATGTTGGGTGCATATATATTTATAATTGTTATATCTTCTTCTTGGATTGATCATTTGATCATTATGTAGAGACCTTCTTTGTCTCTTTTCACAGCCTTTGTTTTAAAGTCTATTTTATCTGATATGAGTATTGCTACTCCTGCTTTCTTTTGGTCCCTATTTGCATGGAAAATCTTTTTCTAGCTCTTCACTTTCAGTCTGTATGTGTCCCCTGTTTTGAGGTGGTTCTCTTGTAGACAACATACGTAGGGGTCTTCTTTTTGTATCCATTCAGCCAGTCTCTGTCT
The DNA here is from genome assembly GCA_935064755.1 of Tragelaphus eurycerus. Lineage (NCBI taxonomy): Eukaryota > Metazoa > Chordata > Mammalia > Artiodactyla > Bovidae > Tragelaphus > Tragelaphus eurycerus. The sequence goes on from CAKXYN010000276.1 coordinate 508,230, forward strand.
TTTGGTTTGGGCATTCAACCCATTTACATTTAAGGTAATTATTCATAAGTATGATTCCGTTGTCATTTATTTTACTGTTTTGGGTTCAAATTTATATACCCTTTTTGTGTTTGCTGTCTAGAGAATGTCCTTTAGTATTTGTTGGAGAGCTGGTTTGGTGGTGCTGAATTCTCTCAGCTTTTGCTTGTCTGTAAAGCTTTTGATTTCTCCTTAATATTTGAATGAGATCCTTGCTGGATACAATAATCTGGCTGTAGGTTATTTTCTTTCATCACTATAATATGTCTTGCCATTACCTCCTGCCTTGGAGAGTTTCTATTAAAAGATCAGCTGTTATCCTTATGGGAATTCCCTTGTGTGTTATTTGTTGTTTTTCCCTTACTGCTTTTAATATTTGTTCTTTGTGTTTGCTTTTTGTTACTTTGATTAATATGTGTCTTGGGGTGTTTTGCCTTGAGTTTATCCTGTTTTGGACTCTCTGGGTTTCTTGGACTTGAGTGATTATTTCCTTCCCCATTTTAGGGAAATTTTCAACTATTATCTTCTCTAGTATTTTCTCATGGTCTTTCTTTTTCTCTTCTTCTTCTGGGACTCCTATGTTTCGAATGTTGTAATGTTTAATATTGTCCTGGAGGTCTCTGAGATTGTCCTCATTTCTTTTAATTCCTTTTTCTTTTTTCTGCTCTGATTCATTTATTTCTACCATTCTATCTTCTAATTCACTGATTCTATCTTCTGTCTCTGTTATTCTACTATTTGTTGCCTCCAGAGTATTTTGGATCTCATTTATTGCATTATTCATTATATATTGACTCTTTTTTTATTTCTTCTAGGTCCTTGTTAAACCTTTCTTGCATCTTCTCAATGCTTTTCTCCAGGCTATTTATCCATGATTCCATTTTGATTTCCAGATCTTGGATTAATTTCACTATCATTATTTGAAATTCTTTATCAAGTAGATTCGCTATTTCTCCCTCTTTTGTTTTGTTTGGTGGGCATTTATCCTGTTACTTTACCTGCTGGGTATTCTTCTGTCTCTTCATCTTGTTTAAATTGCTGAGTTTGGGATGCCCTTACTGTATTCTGGCAGTTTGGGGAGTTCTCTTTATTGTGGCGTTTCCTCATTGTGTGTGGGTTTGTACAGGTGGCTTGTCAAGGTTTCTTGGTTAAGGAAGCTTGTGTTGGTGTTCCGGTGGATGGAGCTGCATTTCTTCTCTCTGGAGTACAATGGAGTGTCTAGTAATGAGTTATGAGATGTCTATGATTTTGGGGTCCCTTTGGGTAGCCTGTATATTGGAGCTCAGGGCTGTGTTTCTGTTTTGCTGGAGAATTTGCTTGGTATGTCTTGCTGTGGAACTTGTTGGCCCTTTTGTGATGCTTGGTTTCAGTGTAGGTATGGAGGCATTTGATGAGCTTCTGTCAATTAATGTTCCCTTGAGTTAGTGTTTGGACTTAAGCCTCCTGCTTTCAGTTATCAGTCTTATTTTTATAGTAGTCTCAAAACTTCTCCTTCTATACTGCACTCCACAACTGGACCACTCAGAGATGTTCACGGAGTTATACAGAGAAGAGAAGAGGGAGGAAGGAGACAGAGGTGGTCAGGAGGATAAAAGGAGGGAATGAAAAGGACAGAGACAGATCCAGTCAGTAATCAGTTCCCTAAGTGTTTTCCTTTATTTGGAACACACAGAAATTCAAAGTTGAATAGAGCAGAGAGGGTTTAGGGAGGAGACACAGGTGAACTGGTGAACAAAAAGAAGAGTCTGGAGGTGGAGAGAGCAGTCAAGGCAGTAATCTTGCTCCCTAGTAAAAAGTGGGTACTGAAGATTAGGTTCTTAATGGTACAGAATTGGTAACAAACACCTAAAAGCAAAAATTAAAAATCTAGAGTAGAGTTTGGCATTTCAAAAATACAATGTTAAAGAAAAGAAGAAGGAAAAGAAAGACAGAAAGAAAAAAAAAAGAAAGAAAGAAAGAAAGAAAATAAAACAAAACCCAAAACAAACAAAGTCACAAAAATTTTAAAGAAGTTATAGGCACAAATTGATTACATATACCAGAAAGCATAAATTAAAGATCTAGATTAGAGTTTGGAATTTCAGGAATACAATTTCAAAGAAAAGATGAAGAGATAGAAAGAGGGAGGAAAAAAAAGTCATAAAATTATAAAAAAAAAATAGGTACAAAATTGATAACAATTACCAATAAGCTAAACTTAAAAATCTAGAGCAGAGTTTGGAGTTTCAAAAATACAATGTTAAACAAAAAAAAAAAAAAAAAGAAAGAAAAAACAAGGGTCACAAAAGTTATAAAATATATATATATATATATGACTTTTTTTTTTTTTTAAAGGGTCTTTTATTTATTTATTTTTGTTTTACAAACATTAGGTTATAGAAGTGAAAATTAAAGAAGTACTAGAGGACCAAAAAATTTTCAAAAAAGAGAAAAAAGAAAAAAATGATGATAAAAATAGTAAAAATATATATAGGACTTTCTCTGATATTGTTGTGGGTATTGTGGGTTCAGTTCATTTTCAGCTAGTTTCTTCTTCCAGCTTAAATTTCTCAAGATCTATAGGCCCCTTTCTATGTAGTTTGTTCTAACCACAGGGTTTTAGTTTATTGCCTGTCGCTTCCACAGCGATTCCCTCTGTTATAGCGTCTTCTGTTTGCTGATCTCTTCAGTGTCTGATTTCTGCCTTGATACAAAGGGGGCGGAGGTGGACACACTTTTTTTTTTTTTTTTTTTTAGGCTCACTTGTTCAGTTGCACTGTGGGGAGGGAGGGACGCCACAAATAAATAACACTGGCATGTGCTAGCAGTGCCTCAGCCACACTGGGCCTGCCCCCGCTCACGGCACGTGTAGCCTCCCTGCCCACTCTGCTCAGGATCTCTATTTCCCCGCTGGAACCATCTGAGACAGGCCCTGGGCTGCTTGCCTCTCCCATATCTAAGCCGCTCAAGTTCAGGCACTCGGTAGTCCTCAGAGGCCCAGGCTCGATTGGGCCTGCGTTTTGTGCCCTTCGCAGATTCCAGCAGCACAGGTAATGAGGTGTTTAGCAAGTGCTGCTTCTGCGACTTATCGCCTCCCTGTCACTCGGTTTTCTAAGTGTACATCCGGCGCACTGTCTCAGATGGATGTTGGCTGACCAGAGCCCCAAGAAGTCTTAGTTAGCAAAGAAGACTGCTTACAGTTTTGTGGATAATGTCTCTCTGGGGCTGCGATTGCCTCCCTCTGGCTCTGGCTGCCTGTTACTGGAGGGAAACGGTCTTCAGCCAGCTATCTCTGTACAGTCCTTTGTTCTGTGTACGGGCCTGGCGGTGACTTAGGTTAGGGCTGGCTTTCTGTGTGGTAGATATCCCATAGTCTGGTTTGCTAGCCCCAATTATTTCGCTCAGATAGCGCTTAGGATATTCAGGCCAGTCCTTACTCTAAGCAATGCAGCCTGCGCCATGCCTCCCTGCCCAGCCCCTGTTTGCTAATGGTGGATGCAGGCGTTTGCGCTGCTTCTCTGCTGGGGAAGTTATCGTAGGGCTCATAGTCTGTGGGTTTTAATTGTTTATTTATTTTCCTCCCTGTTATGTTGCCCTCCGTGCTTCCCAGGCTTGGCACAGACTCGGCAGTGAGAATATTTCCTGGTGTTTGGAAACTTCTCTCTTTTTAAGACTCCCTTCCCAGGACAGAGATCCGTCCCTCCCTCTTTGTCTCTTTTTTGTCTTTTATATTTTTTCCTACCTCCTTTAGAAGGCAATGAGTTGCTTTTCTGGGAGTCTGATGTCCTCTGCCGGCATTCAGAAGTTGTTTTGTGGAATTTATTCTGCGTTTAGATGTTCTTTTGATGAATTTGTGGAGGAGAAAGTGTTCTCCCCATCCTATTCCTCCGTCATCTTAGCTCCTCCCTCCCCTAGTCAGTGTTCTCAACCAAACATGATTTTGACACTGGAGATACTTGGCAATATCTGAAGGGATGATACTGATCTCCTACAAACCGCAGAACAGCACCCAATACAAGTAATTATTTTGTCCAAGGCAGCATAAGAATTAGAGAAATCCTTTTCTAGACAAGAATATCTATAAATTTACTGTTCATATAAATCATCAAGGTCTGCGGTTCAAATATTTATTCGGATTCCTCAGGCCTCTAGTGGTACAGGGACTGTGTTTCTGATCATTTGAGCCACAATATCAGATTCCAGTTCAAATTCTTTACATCCTGAAAAGAAGGGAACTTCTTTAGCACTACCACTGTTGGTACTTTGATACTTGCCACTCCTAATAACCTTTTCAGAGCCCTGTGTCTGAAGAGCCCTATAGTCTTAGTACCTTAGACTATAGATGTACATCACCGAGGTGATTGCACTTGACTCTAAGCAGAAGGGCATGAGTAGCCACAGGTCTGAGGTACTCTCAAAGCCCATGCAATGAAACAAGGATACAAGTGAGAAGTGAGATGCACAGTGGAAAGCACTTTGTACTTCCCCCAAGCTGATGGTATTTCAGATAGAGCAGAAACTCTCTTAGAGTAAAGGATCCCACGTAAGACATTTGTTGTTCAGTCACTCAGTTGTATCTGACTCTTTGTGGCAACATGGATTGCAGCATGCCAGGCTTCCCTGTCCCTCATGTCCATCGAGTCGGTGATGCCATCCAGCCATCTCATCCTCTGTTGTCCCATTCTCCTCGTGCCTTCAATCTTTCCCAGCATTAGGGTCTTTTTAAACAAGCCAGCTCTTCACATCAGGTGGCCAAAATATTGAAGCTTGAGCTTCAGCATCAGTACTTCCAGTGAATATTCAGGATTCCTTTAGCATTGACTCGTTTGATCTCCTTGCAGTCCGAATGACTCTCAAGAGTCTTCTCCAACACCACAGTTCAGAAGTATCAATTGTTTGATGCACAGACTTCTTGGTGTTCCAACTAGATGGACTTTCTTCGGCAAGGTCCCTGCTTTTTAAAACAATGTTGAGGTTTGTCAAAGCTTTTATTCCAAAGATCAAGTGTCTTTTAATTTAGTACTGTAGTCACCATCTGCAGTGATTTTAGAACCTAAGAAAATAAAGTATCTCACTGTTTCCATTGTTTCCCATCTCTTTCCCTTTAAGTGTTGGGACAAGATGCCATGATCTTAGTTTTTGGAATGTTGAGTGTTAAGAATGCTTTTTGTCTCTCCTCTACTTTCATCAGGAGGCTCTTTAGTTCCTCTTCACTTTCTGCCATAAGGGTGGTATCATCTGCATATCTGAGGTTATTGATATTTCTCCTGGCAATCTTGATTCCAGTTTGTGCTTCATCCAACCCAGCATTTCTCATGATGTTCTCTGCATATAAGTTAAATAAGAAGAGTGATAATATATAGCCTTTACATACTCCTTTTCCAGTTTGGAACCAGTCCATTACCAACCTGAAATATAACAGTTTCAAATTACATCATCATGTCATTAAGAAAGGTGTCATAATTGACTATTTGGACCTCTTATTTGTTTTTACAGGAAAAGTACAGAATTCCAAGAAGGTACAGGACAATTGCAACGCTGTTAATCTTTGTAACAAAGAATGTAGGGCATTCATGTACCAAACACCAGAACCAGCAATCCACAAGTGTGTGTGTGTGTGTGTGGGGGGGGGGGGGGGGGGGGGCAGGGAGGCAGTGGTAGTGTTCATGGTGACAAGATAGTGAAGAGTTTGAAAGATGGCCATGAAGTGGTCATATGTCTTTGTGGTCAGTACAATGCTGCCCAAATCTACAAAGTGTAGGTCAAAGTATATTCATAGGTTATGGCTCTGCCTTCTTTGGGATGATGATGAATGTGAAACTTATATTAAAGGAACAGATTAGAAAAGAAGAATTACATGGGTGTGTGAAGTCAGAGATGGTGGCTAGGATAATAAGCAGGTTTCTAAGCATGGTGATCTGGTACATGGAGAGATAATGTGCAAATACAAAGTGCTGCAGTTCTGGTTTCTCTGATAAATGCAGAAGAAGAAATTTTTAAATTTGTGTATGATTTCCTGGTCTCATGTGGCCCTCATCAACTTGTTGCTTTTTGTCTCTTTGATAATAGCCATTCTTCCTGTGGAAGGTGTACCTCGTTGTGATTTTGGTCTCTGTTTCTTTGAAGATTAATGATGTTAAGCCTCTTTTCATGTGTCTGTTGGCAATTTGTATATCTTCCTTGGGGGAAAATGTCTATTGAGGGTCCTCTACCCATTTTTAATATGGTTGTTTATTATTTTTTTAATTGAGTTGACTTAATCTGATATATAGTTTAAGTTTTCTGTTTTTGCCTATTAACTTGATTTTTTTGGTCCTTTTGCCTTCTCATTTGAAGTAGAAGAGAACACTTCAACTTTGTTTATATGACTGTTCTGGGTGCTGAACTTCCTCAGCTTTTCTTTATTTGGGAGAGCCTTTATTTCTTCTTCATATCTGAAGGATACCTTTGCTGGATGGAGGATTCTTGGCTAGCAGTTTTTATATCACAGTAGTTTGAGAATGATATTCCATTCTCTCTTGGACTGTGGAGTCTGTGCTAAGAAATATGTTGATAATCCAATGCAGGTAACTTTACAGAGTGCTCACTTTTTTTCTGGATACCTTTAATATTCTTTCTTTTTAATAACTTTTATTGAAGTGTAATTGATTTACAATTTCATATTAGTTCCATGTATAGAGAAAATTATATATATTGGAGAAGGCAATGGCACTCCATTCCAGTACTCTTGCCTGGGAAATCGCATGGACGGAGGAGCCTGGTAGGCTACAGTCCATGGGGTCACAAAGAGTCAGATGCGATTAAGCGACTTCACTTTCACTTTTCACTTTCATGCATTGGAGAAGGAAATGGCAGCTCACTCCAGTGTTCTTGCCTGGAGAATCCCAGGGACGGGGGAGCGTGGTGGGCTGCCATCTATGTGGTCGCACAGAGTTGGACATGACTGAAGTGACTTAGAAGTAGCAGTATATATATATTCTTTTTTAGATTCTTTTTCCAGTATAGATTATTATAAGATATTGAGTTTATTTTCCTGCATTTAATTCCCTAGGCCCTTGTTGATTGTCATATATCTATCTATCTATATCTATATCTATCTATCTATCTATCTATATATATATATATATATTCTTTCATTCACTTTTAAACATTTTTTCTTTATTTGTTTGCTGTATTTCTTATTGCACCGAGTTTTCCTTGCTTTGCGGGGGCTTTCTCTGGTTGTGGAGGTTGGGGGCGCTACTCTTCACCATGGTGACCTCTCTTGTTGCAGAGCACAGGCTGTACAGTACAGGCCTAGTAGTTGTGGTGCCCCGGCTTAGTGATTTTGTGGCATGTGGAATCTTTCCAGACCAGGCATCACCCCCAGTGCCTGTTCCCACCTTGGCAGGCAGATTCTTACTTACTGCACCACCAGGGAAGTCTTTTCGTTCATTGACTTTTCACAGTTTTAATACGTGTGTGTTGGAGAAGGTTTTTTGCATTGAAACATTTATGTGTTCTATTATACCTCTGTAGATGTGTGCATTCGGTTCTTTCCCCAGACTTGGGAAATTCTCAGCTATTATTTCTATACATAAACTCTCTGTTCCTTTCTACTTCTCTTCTGCTTTTGATACACCCAGTATCCTTCTTACCTGTTCTAATAGAGTCCAAAGTTTCTCACAGAATATCTTCGCTAATATATATATAACTATTATATATATATATATATATATATATGTATATATATACATATATTATTTCTGTCCTCACATCTACCTGAATCATTCTACCTTTGAACTCACTATCTCTCTACTCGATATGGTCTCGATTTCCAGTTCTTTGCAATTCATCCTTCATCTCATTTACTGAGTTCTTTAGCTCCAAAATTTCTGTTTACTTACGTTTAAGAGCTTTCATCATTTTGGAAACTGTTCCTTATGTTCATTATTTTTATTCCTCAGCTAACTGAAGTATCTTTGTGAGTTCTTGTAGATTGTTGAGCTTCTTCATGACACTGTCTTGAATTCTCCACTTGCTCGATCACAATGTTCAATTCAGTCCAGTTCAGTTCACTCACTCAGCCATGTCCAACTCTTTGCGAACCCATGAACTGCAGCATGCTAGGCTTCCCTGTCCATCACCAACTCCCGGAGGTCACTCAGACTCACATCCATCGAGTCAGTGATGCCATCCAGCCACCCCACCCTCTGTCTTGCCCTTTTCCTCCTGCCCCCAAACCCTCCCAGCATCAGAGTCTTTTCCAATGAGTCAACTCTTTGTGTGAGGTGGTCAAACTACTGGAGTTTCAGCTTTAGCATCATTCCTTTCAAAGAACACCCAGGGTTGATCTGCTTTAGAATGGACTGGTTGGATCTCCTTGAAGTCCAAGGGACTCTCAAGAGTCTTCTTCAACACTACAGTTCAAAAGCATCAATTCTTCATTGCTCACATTTCTTCATAGTCCAGCTCTCACATCCATACATGACCACTGGAAAAACCATAGCCTTTAACAGATGGATCTTTGTTGGCAAAGTAATATCTCTGCTTTTGAATATGCTATCTAGGTTGGTCATAACTTTCCTTCCAAGGAGTAAGCATCTTTTAATTTCATGGCTACAATCACCATCTGCAGTGATTTTGGAGCCTAGAAAAATAAAGTCTCACACTGTTTCCACTGTTTCCCCATCTATTTTCCACGAAGTGATGAGACCAGTTGCCATGATCTTCATTTTCTGAATGTTGAGCTTTAAGCCAACGTTTTCACTCTCCTCTTTCACTTTCATCATCGATCACAATCTTACATGATGTTAAATTAGTTCATAGAGAACTGTCATTTTCTTTTTGTGATTCCATGTTACTGTGGTTTTTCATGATGCCCAGTAGGTTGTTCCTCTGTCTATTCATTTGAGGGAGCAAATAGTGTTCTTATATAGGTAAAGCCTTTTATATTTTGATTCTAACAATTCAACAGATTGCTAACAGAGGTACTTCTGCGTTTTTCAATTAAGTGACTTTGTAGCACAAGATTTTGCTTTCTTTCACATGAGCTGTTCCTGGCTATATTTAAGGAACTACATTTTTGCATTTCATGGCCTCTTCCAGAGGCATTGTCATTGTCCTTGCCATCAATGTTTGTGCCATCAGCATCACTGGTGACCTGGTGTTGTCAGTGTCCCTGATGTGGCTGGCATCTTTGCTGGGGGTTCCCAGAGTGTTAGGTGCTCTTGTCACATGCAGGGTGACCTTGCTTGTGCCCCCCCCCCAACTGATGCCTGTTTCCCTGGGGCTTCAGGTGCCACTGCATCCAGGAGGCCAGGATTACAAGCACCACCCCAAGTGGGACTCACAGGTGCTCTGGGGCTGCAGGATCAGCTGCCTCAGCCATGGGGTGGGATCAGCATCACCAACTTTGCTGTTCCCTTGGCTCTACCTCTTCCATGTGAAAAATCAGCTCACCTTCAGATGTACAACTGTGTGTAACTCTGGTGTCCTGATGTGTTGTATAAGAAAACAAAAACAAAACCAAATTTAGTTATGCATGATGTTATATATAAGTTGTAGATTGAGGGGAGAAACAAAAAGAGTGTATTATGCCACCATAATATTGATGTCACCAAAGATAGACTTTTCCCCACAAGCTATAAGATTAAAATTGTGGCTTCCCAGGTGCTGCTGCTGCTGCTGCTAAGTAGCTTCAGTTGTGTCTGACTCTGTGAAACCCCATAGATGGCAGACCACCAGGCTCCCCTGTCCCTGGGATTCTCCAGGCAAGAACACTAGAGTAGATTGCCATTTCCTTCTCCAAGACATGAAAGTGAAAATTGAAAGTGAAGTCGCTCAGTTGTGTCTGACTCTTCAAGACCCCATGGACTACAGCTTACAAGGCTCTTCCGTCCATGGGATTTTCCAGGCAAGAGTACTGGAATAGGGTGCCATTGCCTCATCCCTTCCCAGGTGACTCAGGTGGCTCAGTGGTGAAGAATTCACCTGCCAATACAGGAGATGCAGAAAATCCAGAGAAGGGGAAATGGCAACCTACTCCAGTGTTTTGCCTGGAGAATCTCATGGACAGAGGGGCCTGGTGAGCTACAGTCCATGGGTTCACAAAGAAAAGACACCACTGAGGACATATGCATAACATAAGATTAAAATACACAAATAAATGGAGTAGTCTCTGAGTCCCTTGGACTGCAAGGAGATCCAACCGGTCCATTCTGAAGGAGATCAGCCCTGGGATTCCTTTGGAAGGAATGATGCTAAAGCTGAAACTCCAGTATTTTGGCCACCTCATGCGAAGAGTTGACTCATTGGAGAAGACTCTGATGCTGGGAGGGATTGGGGGCAGGAGGAGAAGGGGACGACAGAGGATGAGATGGCTGGATGGCATCACTGACTCGATGAATGTGAGTCTGGGTGACCTCCGAGAGTTGGTGATGGATAGGGAGGCCTGGCGTGCTGCTGTTCATGGGGTCACAAAGAGTCGGACATGACTGAGCGACTGATCTGATCTGATCATATTGAAGAAAGCACGGAAAACCAATAGACGATTCAGGTATGACCTAAATCAAATCCCTTATGATTATACTGTGGAAGTGAGATATAGATTTAAGGGCCTAGATCTGATAGATAGAGTGCCTGATGAACTATGGAATGAGGTTCATGACATTGTACAGGAGACAGGGATCAAGACCATCCCCATGGAAAAGAAATGCAAAAAAGCAAAATGGCTGTCTGGTGAGGCCTTGCAAATAGCTGCAAAAAGAAGAGAAGTGAAAAGCAAAGGAGAAAGGGAAAGATATAAACATCTGAATACAGAGTTCCAAAGAATAGCAAGAAGAGATAAGTAAGCCTTCTTCAGCGATCAATGCAAAGAAATAGAGGAAAACAACAGAATGAGAAAGACTAAGGATCTATTCAAGAAAATCAGAGATACCAAAGGAACATTTCATGCAAAAATGGGCTCGATAAAGGACAGAAATGGTATGGACCTAACGGAAGCAGAAGATATTAAGAAGACGTGGCAAGAATACACAGAAGAACTGTACAAAAAAGAGCTTCACGACCCAGGTAATCATGATGGTGTGATCACTGACCTAGAGCCAGACATCCTGGGATGTGAAGTCAAGTGGGCCTTAGAAAGCATCACTACGAACAAAGCTAGTGGAAGTGATGGAATTCCAGTGGAGCTATTCCAAATCCTGAAAGATGATGCTGTGAAAGTGCTGCACTCAATATGCCAGCAAATTTGGAAAACTCAGCAGTGGCCACAAGATTGGAAAGGGTCCGTTTTCATCCCAATCCCAAAGAAAAGCAATGCCAAAGAGTGCTGAAACTACCGCACAATTGCACTCATCCACACGCTAGTAAAGTAATGCTCAAAATTCTCCAAGCCAGGCTTCAGCAATATGTGAACCGTGAACTTCCTGATGTTCAAGCTGGATTTAGAAAAGGCAGAGGAACCAGAGATCAAATTGCCAACATCCGCTGGATCATGGAAAAAGCAAGAGAGTTCAAGAATAACATCTATTTCTGCTTTATTCACTATGCCAAAGCCTTTGACTGTGTAGATCACAATAAACTGTGGAAAAGTCTGAGAGAGATGGGAATACCAGACCACCTGATCTGCCTCTTGAGAAATCTGTATGCAGGTCAGGAAACAACAGTTAGAACTGGTCATGGAACAACAGACTGGTTCCAAACAGGAAAAGGAGTATGTCAAGGCTGTATACTGTCGTCGTGTTTATTTAACTTATATGTAGAGTACATCATGAGAAATGCTGGACTGGAAGAAACACAAGCTGGAGTCAAGATTGCCAGGAGAAATATCAATAACCTCAGATATGCAGATGATACCACCCTTATGGCAGAAAGTGAAGAGGAACTCAAAAGCCTCTTGATGAAAGTGAAAGTGGAGAGTGAAAAGGTTGGCTTAAACTTCAACATTCAGAAAACGAAGATCATGGCGTCTGGTCCCATCACTACATGGGAAATAGATGGAGAAACAGTGGAAACAGTGTCAGACTTTGTTTTTCTGGGCTCCAAAATCACTGCAGATGGTGACTGCAGCCATGAAATTAAAAGACGCTTACTCCTTGGAAGGAAAGTTATGACCAACCTAGATAGCATATTCAAAAGCAGAGACATCACTTTGCCAACAAATGTTCACCTAGTCAATGCTATGGTCTTTCCTGTGGTCATGTATGGATGTGAGAGCTGGACTGTGAAGAAGGCTGAGCGCCAAAGAATTGATGCTTTTGAACTGTGGTGTTGGAGAAGACTCTTGAGAGTCCCTGGGACTGCAAGGAGATCCATCCAGTCCATTCTGAAGGAGATCAGCCCTGGGATTTCTTTGGAAGGAATGATGCTAAAGCTGAAACTCCAGTATTTCGGCCACCTCATGCGAAGTGTTGACTCATTGGAGAAGACTCTGATGCTGGGAGGGATTGAGGGCAGGAGGAGAAGGGGACGTCAGAGGATAAGATGGCTGGATGGCATCACTGACTCGATGAATGAGTCTTAGTGACCTCCGAGAGCTGGTGATGGATAGGGAGGCCTGGCGTGCTGCAGTTCATGGGGTCACAAAGAGTCGGACACGACTGAGTGACTGATCTGATCATATATTAGTGAAGAAATAATTGCTACATGGCTCCATAAAACCTCATAGATCAGATTTAGAGTTCCAACATATAGAATTACTGAGAATATAGACTCATGAGAAATCCAGCAGAGATCAGAAGACCTTGTTAATATTAAATCTCATTTGATAATAAAGACATCAATTTAGAACAGTTACTGTTAGGATGAGTGATTATGCAGCAAAAGTACCTGAATAAAATAAAAAATGGCGTAGAACTGAAATTAACTCCAATAATTTCACTCTATGCATTTATTCTGATCTTTAAAGATAGCATTCACTACTCTGTTTTTTAATTGTATTACAGATAATTATATTAAAAAGTTTATTCCACTGCAGTTTCCTCCCAGGTAAATAGGATATTGGCAAACATTTTTGCACAAATTGTGAACAGAACCACATGGCTGGATAGACGGTCAAGCTCTCTAGTGAGTCATCTTTGATCATGAGGTACATATAGAAAAATTTGACTCTTGAAGAATGCAGAGTTTGGAAGCAATGACACCTTGTGCAATTGAAAATCTGCTTGTAACATTGCAATCAACCTTCCTTATCCATAGCTCTGCACCCTCTGATTCAGTCAACCCTTTTATAAAATTATGTAAATTGCCCTGGATTTCACTTGTACACTTTTTCTTATGAGTAATATATCTCATGAATTTTTTTTTCCAGAAAGCAAGGCAAAAATTACTCAGGATGACATTTGTCATTTAAGAAAGTATTATTCCTCGTTTCACTCCATAAAAAAAAAGAAATGCCTAAATATCTCATATCTGAAGTTTGGAAAATTTTGAAGTAGAAAGAAGCATACCTTTAAAAAAAAACACCTAAATGATAGCATGAAAAGAAATTTTAATAAAGTGAGTAACTGAGTTTGTATAAAAAAGTTGAACTTTTATAAAAATGGATATCCAAGGAATTAAGTAGAAGGAGCGAATTTTATTCCACACTGAGGAAAGTGTTACAATTACTGATTCTCAGGCTTTGAGCAATGTAGTCAAAGGCACTTCATCTGCCTCAGGACAATTGGCTTTTTTATAGCTACTATTCCATAGACTCTCTTCAGAGCCCTCTTTATGTCTTTATTCCTCAGACTGTAGATGAATGGGTTCAGCATGGGTGTGACCACAGTGAACATCACGGAGGCTGTTGCACTTGAGTGTGAGCTGTGTGTAGCAGCAGAGGTCAGGTACACTCCCAGGCTTGTAGAATAAAATAATAAGACAACTGAGAGATGAGATGCACAAGTGTAAAATGCTTTAAACTTTCCCTGAGTTGATAAGATTCTTTGTATGGAAGAGATTATCTTAGAGTAAGAGTAAAGGACACCAGCAAACGGCCCACCAGCTAATAGCAATGATGCCAAATACAGCACCATGTCATGAAGTAAGGTGTTAGAACAGGCAAGTTGGAGCATCTGATTGAGTTCACAAAAAAATTGGGGAATTTCCACCTTTGTACAGAAGGTCAGCTGCAATGCCATTAAACTTTGTAATAAGGAATGCACAGCACTCACCACCCAGGGCACCAATACCAGCAGTCCACAGAGCCAAGGGTTCATGATGACTGTGTAGTGCAGGGGGTGGCATATGGCAACAAAGCGGTCATAGGCCATCACTGTCAGGAGGAAGTCATCTACTCCAGCAAGGAATACGTAAAAATACACCTGGATGATGCAGCCTTCATAGGTTATGACTTTGCTTTTTTTCTCAATATTGTGCAGCATCTTTGGGATGGTAGTGGAGGTGAGGCAGATGTCTACAAAGGACAAGTTGGAGAGGAAGAAGTACATGGGGGTATGAAGGTGGGAGTCAGAGATGGTGACCAGGATGATGAGCAGGTTTCCAAACACAGCAATCAGGTACATGGAGAGAAAAAGCCCATAGATGAGAGGCTGCAATTTTGGATCTTCTGAGACTCCCAGAAGAAAAATTTCAGAAAATTGTGTATTGTTACCTGGTTCCATGTGGTAGAGGTGACTACCAGGAAAAATGAAAATAACATGAGTAATTTTCACACAAATTGGCATAACTCACATAATGCAATTTCTATTTTGCTCTCAATCAATTAATTTTAATATCTTGTGTTTAGAAAAGTTCTATTTCATCTCTACCTGGGCATTTTTGACCCCTTCTCAGAATATTCCCAAAGAAATCATGCATTCTACAGTTGTAATGAGCAATAATTTCATACATTTGAAGAATATATATTGAGTGTCAACCATGTTCAAAGCACATATTGCTGAGTTGCTAAGCTGGATCTGGCACTTTTGAGACTCCCGGACTGTATGTAGCCTGCAAAGCACCTCTGTCCATGGGATGTCCCAGGCAAGAATAGTGCAATGGGTTGCCATTTCCTTCTCTGGGTGATCTTCTCAATCCAGGGTTTGAACCCACCTCTCCTACATTGCCAGATATATTCTCTACCACTGAGCGACCTGTCAAGTCCCTCCAAACAAATGCAGGTAACAAATAGATGGTGCTGAAAAACAAAGTGTTCACAATCCAGTGATGGTGAAAGATGATGTGTAAATATAATCTGTCAAGTAATAACAGTTGGTATGAAGAAAACAAAGCTAGATATAAAAGAGAGTAGTAGGAGGTATTTTCATGTACTGAGTGTTCAGGTAAGGCCAGCAAACAAGGTGATAGTTGAACAGAGAGCTCAAGAAAGGGAGAGAAGTATCTAGAATGATATCAAGAGAAATATGTGCCTGGTGAGGGAATGGCCACTACAAAAGAGCTAATGAAAATGCTTGTTCTTTGCACTTTATGAATTTAGTTGCAAAAGCATCCTGTGAATTAAAGCATCTCCCATCCTTAGTACCTTCTGCTAACAGAGGTCTGGGGTCCGTGATATAGGGCACCTTAATATATGAGTCCAAGTGCCTTTGCTTTAAGAACTGCTCTCAAGGCACAAGCTCACACACACTCTCACACCATGTCCTCCTGAGCTATGTTCCTACCACACATTTCTCACCCAGAAACATCCTTCTCACACCATATACCATTATAAAGTCAAGCTGACCATGTCAGATCGTCTTTCTCCTACAGAATGTATAAATGGTACCCAGACATTCCAGTTCACAGACTGGACATAGACCAATAAACTTGGGGTTCATGTATATGATCACTTTCAGCTTTGTATTTAAAGAAATATAAAAAGTATGTGTGTGTGTGTGAAGGAGAGGAGGAGGGAGAGAGAAGACAGGAAAATGAAATAGACATTAGGGGGTAAAAGATTTAACAAGCTCTTATAGTCCCTGAGACTACATGATGAATTAAACCTTCCTTCATTTGGCAACATTCCAATTCCAGTTATCTCTACTTGATGCTCAGGAAAAATAATTTTCAAAAAGAAAAATACTGTTTACCTTGACAGAACAATTATACTTTTATAATGAATGAAACTTGAAATATTTGACTACACCAAAGAAAAATGGGCAAAGTAAATAAAGTGACGTGAAATCTCTCAGTCTTGTCTGACTCTTTGCTACCTCATGGACTGTAGCCCACCAGGCTCCTCCATCCATGGAATTTTCCAGGCAAGAGTATTGGAGTGGGTTGCCATTTCCTTCTCCAGGCGATTGAACCCAGGTCTCCCTCATCACAGGCAGACGCTTTACCATCTGAGCCACCAACAAAAATGAGTATCCAAAGGAAAACAACAAAAGGTAAACGTGTTTTATATAAAGCAATAAAAGAAAGATTCCCAAAATATTTTCCATTTCTTTGACCAATTTTTTACTGTTCTATAGGGAATGAGGCGAGCTCTTTCCCATTTTTCTTATGGGGCATCGTGTGTTTGTTATTCTTGGAGTTTAAGCACTGTCATATTTTTAAAATAAATCTGATGAGCATACCTGATTGCTATTCTGGTCTTTGTTCAACATGCAAAAGGCTTTTCAAACTATACTTTGACACCATGTCAATCCATCCTTTTGTCCTGAATAAATTTTTTCATAGGATTCACGCCTAAAGATGTTATATTATATTATATTATATATTAGATGTCCATTGTACTATTACTTTACCATGACAATGCAAAATCCTAATCATCAGAGACTTCAATTGCTATGGTCACTATTTTTTTCCATAATATCCTTTTATTATCACAATCTGTACATATCTGTAGTTGTTTTTCTCTTTTCATTTCTATTATTGTTGACCTATAGCTTTTTTAAATATAAATTTATTTTAATTGGAGGCTAATTACTATTGTACTTTCAGAAAGATATGTGAATATATGTGCACTTATACAGAAACAAGGCCTTTCCAGGTGGCACTAGTGGTAAACACACACACACACACACACACACACACACACAACAAAACAAAAAAACTTGTCTACCAATGCAATGCAGGAGGCATAAGAGAGGCAGGTTCAATTCTTGGGTCAGGAAGATCCCCTGGAGGAGGGAATGCAAGCCACTCCAGTATTCTTGCCTGGAGAATCCCATGAACAGAAGAGCCTGGGGGGCTACAGTCCATATGGTCACAAAGAGTCAGAAACAACTGAAGCCACTCAACATGCATGCAGGCAAACAGAAACGTATGTATAGAACAGTCTTTTGGACTCTGGGAGAGGGAGAGGGTGGGATGATTTGGGAGAATGGCATTGAAACATGTACAATATCATATATGAAATGAGTTGCCAGTCCAAGTTCAATACACGATACTGGATGCTTGGGGCTGGTCCACTGGGACGACCCAGAGGGATGGTATGTGGAGGGAGGAGGGAGGAGTGTTCAGGATGGGGAACATGTGTATAACTGTGGCAGATAAATGTTTTTATATGGCAAAACCAATACAATATTGTAAAGTTAAAAAATAAAATTAAAATAAATAAATAAATAAAAAACCGCTATCACAGAAAACTAGACAATCTAATCACACAGACCACAGCCATGTCTAACTCAATGAAACTAAGCCATGCCATGTGGGGACACCCAAGATGGACAGGTCATGATGGAGAGGTCTGACAGAATGTGGTCCACTGGAGAAGGGAATGGCAAACCACTTCAGTATTTTTGCCTTGAGAACAACATGAACAGTATGAAAAGGAAAAATGATAGGATACTGAAAGAGGAACTCCCCAGGTCAGTAGGTACCCAATATGTTACTGGAGATCAGTGGAGAAATAACTCCAGAAAGAAAGAAGGGATGGAGCCAAAGCAAAAACAATACCCAGCTGTGGATGTGACTGGTGATAGAAGCAAGGTCTGATGCTGTAAAGGGCAATATTGCATAAGAACCTGGAATGTTAGGTCCAAGAATCAAGGAAAATTGGAAGAGGTCAAACAGGAGATGGCAAGATTGAACATCGACATTCTAGGAATCAGCAAACTAAAATGGACCGGAATGGGTGAATTTAACTCAGATGACCATTATACCCAGTATTGTGGACAGGAATCCCTTAGAAGAAATGGATTGGCCATCATGTTCAAGAAAAGAGTCCGAAATGCAGCACTTGGATGCAATCTCAAAAACGACAGAATGACCTCTGTTCATTTCCAAGGCAAACCATTCAATATCACAGTAATCCAAATCTATGCCCCAACCAGTAATGCTGAAGAAGCTGAAGTTGAACGGTTTTATGAAGACCTCCCAGTGAAGGCAATGGCACCCCACTCCAGTATTCTTGCCTGGAAAATCCCATGGACGAAAGAGCCCGATAGGCTGCAGCCCATGGGGTCGCTAAGAGTTGGATATGACTGAGCGACTGCACTTTCACTTATGACTGAGCGACTGCACTTTCACTTTTCACTTTCGTGCACTGGAGGAGGAAATGGCAACCCACTCCAGTGTTCTTGCCTGGGGAATCTCAGGGACGGGGGAGCCTGGTGGGCTGCAGTCTATGGGGTCACACAGAGTCGGAAACGTCTGAAGTGACTTAGCAGCAGCAGCAGCAGCATGAAGACCTCCAAGACCTTTTAGAAACACCCCAAAAAAGATGTCTTTTTCATTATAGGGGACTGGAATGCAAAAGTAGGAGATCAAGAAACACCTGGAGCAACAGGCAAATTTGGCCTTGGAATACAAAATGAAGCAGGGCAAAGCTAATAGAGTTTAGCCAAGAGAATGCACTGATCATAACAAACATCCTCCTGAAACAACACAAGAGAAGACTTTACACAGGGACATCACCAGATAGTCAATACTGAAATCAGATTAATTATATTCTTTGCAGCCAGAGATGGAGAAGCTCTGTACAGTCAGCAAAAACAAGACCAGGAGCTGACTGTGGCTCAGATCATGAGCTCCTTATTGCCAAATTCAGAATTAAATTGAGGAAAATAGGAAAAACCACTAGACCATTCAGGTATGACCTAAATCAAATCCCTTTTGATTATACAGTGGAAGTGAGAAATAGATTTAAGGCCCTAGATCTGATAGATAGAGTGCCTGATGAACTATGGATGGAGGTTTGTGACATTGTACAGGAGACAGGGATCAAGACCATCGCCAGGAAAATAAATGCAAAAAAGCAAAATGGCTGTCTGGGGAGGGCTTACAAATAGCTTTGAAAAGAAGAGAAGCAAAAAGCAAAGGAGAAAAGGAAAGATATAAGCACCTGAATGCAGATTTGCAAAGAATAGTGAGGAGAGAAAAGAAAGCCTTCCTCTGTGATCAATGCAAAGAAATATAGGGAAACAACAGAATGAAAAAGACTAAAGATCTCTTCAAGAAAATTAGAGATACCAAGGGAATATTTCATGCAAAGATGGGCTCAATAAAGGACAGAAATGGTATGGACCTAACAAAGGCAGAAGATATTAAGAAGAGGTGGCAAGAATACACAGAAGAACTGTACAAAAAATATCTTCATGACCCAGATAATGACGATGGTGTGATCACTCACCTGGAGCCAGACGTCCTGGAATGTGAAGTCAAGTGAGCCTTAGAAAGCATCACTACGAACAAAGCTAGTGGAGTTGTGCAATTCCAATTGAGCTATTTCAAATCCTGAAAGATGATGCTGTGAAAGTGCTACACTCAATATGCCAGCAAATTTGGAAAACTCATCAGTGGCCACAGGACTAGAAAAGTTCCGTTTTCATTCCAATCCCAAAGAAAGGCAATATCAAAGTATGCTCAAAATACTGCATAATTGCACTCATCTCACACGCTAGTAAAGTAATGCTCAAAATTCTCCAGGCCAGGCTTCAGCAATACATGAACCATGAACTTCCAGACATCCAAGGTGGTTTTAGAAAAGTCAGAGGAACCAGAGATCAAATTGCCAACGTCTGCTCATTTCAGTTCAGTTTAGTCACTCAGTCATGTCCAACTCTTTGTGATCCCTAGAATTGCAGGACTCCCCTCCCTGTCCATCACCAACTCCCGGAGTTCACTCAAACTCACATCCATGGAATCGGTGATGCCATCCAGCCATCTCAATCTGCTGTATCATCAAAAAAGCAAGATAGTTCCAGAAAAATATCTATTTCTGGTTCATTGACTATGCCAAAGTCATTGACTGTGTGAATCACAACAGATTGTGGAAAATTCTGAGAGATGTGAATACCAGACCACCTGACATGCCTCTTGAGAAACCTATATGCAGGGCAGGAAGCAACACTTAAAACTGGACATGGAACAACAGACTGGTTCCAAATAGGAAAAGGAGTACATCAAGGCCATATATTGTAACCCTGCTTATTTAATTAATATGCAGAGTAAATCATGAGAAATGCTGAGCTGGAAGAAGCACAAGCTGGAATCGAGATTGCTGGGAGAAATATCAATAACCTCAGGTATGCCAATGACACCAGCCTTATGGCAGAAATTGAGGAGGAACTAAAAAGCCGCTTGATGAAAGTGAAAGAGGAGAGTGAAAAAGTTGGCTTAAAGCTCAACATTCAGAAAACTATGATCATGGCATCTGGTCCCATCACTTCATGGGAAATAGATGAGGAAACAGTGGAAACAGTGTCAGACTTTATTTTAGGGGCATCCAAAATCACTGCAGATGATGATTGCAGCCATGAAATTAAAGGCTTACTCCTTGGAAGGAAAGTTATAACCATACCTAAATAGCATATTCAAAAGCAAAGACATTACTTTGCCAACAAAGGTCCATCTAGTCAAACCTATGGTTTTTCCAGTGGTCATGTATGGATGTGAGAGTTGGACTGTGAAGAAAGCTGAGCGCTGAAGAATTGATGCTTTTGCACTGTGGTGTTGGAGAAGACTCTTGAGAGTCCCTTGGACTTCAAGGAGAGCCAACCAGTGCATTCTGAAGGAGATCAGTCCTGGGTGTTCTTTGGAAGGAATGATGCTAAGGCTGAAACTCCATTACTTTGGCCATCTCATGCGAAGAGTTGACTCATTGGAGAAGACCCTGATGCTGGGAGGGATTGGGAGCAGATGGAGAAGGGGATGACAGGGGATGAGATGGCTGGATGGCATTACCGACTGGATGGACATGAGTTTGAGTGAATTCCAGGAGTTGGTGATGGACAGGGAGGCCTGGTGTGCTGCAATTCATGGGGTCTCAAAGAGTCGGACAGGACTGAGCGACTGAACTGAATGATAAATATGTTCATACATTTGAAGAATATATATTGAGTGTCAACCATGTTCAAAACACATCTTGTTTAATCGTTAAGCTGGATCTGGCACTTTTCAGACCGCCAGACTGTATGTAGCCTTCCAGGCTCCTCTGTCCATGGAATTTGCCAGGCAAGAATACTGTAATGGGTTGCTATTTCCTTCCCCACGTGCTTCTCAACCCAGGGGTTGAAACGCCTCTCCTTCATTGCCAGATATATTCTCTATCACTGATCCACCTGGCAAGTCTCCCCAAACAAATACAGGTAACATATATAAGGTGCTGAAAGCTGGAAGTTTTCACAATCCAGTGATGGCAAAAGATGATGTGCAAATATAATATAATATGTCAAGTAATAAAAGTTGCTATGAAGCAAACAAAACTAGATACAAAAGAGAGTAGTAGGAGGTATGGAGAAGGCAATGGCACCCCACTTCAGTACTTTTGCCTGGAAAATCCCATGGACGGAAGAGCCTGGAAGGCTTTAGTCCATGGGGTCACTGAGGGTCGAACACGACTGAATGACTCTACTTTTACTTTTCACTTTCATGCATTGGAGAAGGTAATGGCAACCCACTCCTGTGTTCTTGCCTGGAGAACCCCAGGGATGGGGGAGCCTGGTGGGCTGCCATCTATGGGGATGCAGAGTCAGACATGACTGAAGTGACTTAGCAGCAGCAGCAGTAGGAGGTATTTTCATGTATTGAGTGTTCAGGTAAGGCCAGCAATCAAGGTGATAATTGAACAGATAGCTCAAGAAAGGGAGAGAAAAATCTAGTATGATATCAAGAGAAATATGTGCCAGTGTGGAAATGGTCACCACAAAGGACCTAAGGAAAATGGTTGTTCCTTGCACTTTATGAATTTAGTTCCAAAAGCATCCGGTGAATTAAAAAATCTCCCATCCTTAGTATCTTCTGCTGACTGAGGTCTGAGCTCTGTGATAAGGCACCTTAATAGATGAGTCCAAGTGTCTCTGCTTTAAAAAGAACTGTTCTCAAGGCACAAGCACACACACACAGACACACTCACACACACACAGGCTCATACCACGTCCTCTTGGCCTATGTTCCTACTACAGATTTCTCACCCAGAACCACCCTGCTCACACCAGATACCATTTTAACTCAAGCTGATCATGTCAGATCATCTTTCTCCTACAGAATGCACAAATGGTACCCAGAAATTGCATTCATGGCTTTCCCAGAGACCAATAAACTTGGGGTTCGTTTTTATGATCGCTTTATATTTAAGAAATAAAAAAAGTGTGTGTGTGTGTGTGTGTGTGTGTGTGTGTGTGTGTGTAAAGAGAGGCAGGGGAGAGAAAGAAGAGAGAGAAATGAAATAGACATTAAAGAGTAAAAGATTTAATAAGGTCTAAATGGCACCCCAATCCAGTACTCTTGCCTGGAAAATCCCATGGAGCCTGGTGGGCTGCAGTCCATGGGGTCAATAAAAGTCAGACACGACTGAGCAACTTCACTTTCACTTTTCACTTGCATGCACTGGAGAAGGAAATGGCAACCCACTCCGGTGTTCTTGCCTGGAGAATCCCAGGGATGGGGGAGCCTTGTGGGCTGCCATTGATGGGGTCACACAGAGTGACTTAGCAATGGTCCAGTATTTTGGCCACCTCATGCGAAGAGTTGACTCATTGGAAAAGACTCTGATGCTGGGAGGGATTTAGGGGCAAGAGGAGAAGGGGATGACAGAGGATGAGATGGCTGGATGACATCACCGACTCAATGGGCATGAGTTTGAGTGAAATCTGGGAGTTAGTGATGGACAGGGAGGTGTGGCATGCTCCAGTTCATGGGGTCACAAAGAGTCGGACATGGCTGAGTGACTGAATGGAACTGAACTGAATGGTCCCTGAGACTATATGATGAATTAAAGTTTCCTTTGCTTCACAACATTCCAATTCCAGTTATCTATACTTGACGCCCAGGATAAATAATTTTCAAAAAGAAAAATACATGTTTTTCTTGACAGAAACAGTTATACTTTTATAATGAAAGAAACCTGAAATATTTGACTACCCTAAAAGAAAAATGGGCAAAATAAATAAACCAACAAAAACGAATATCCAAAGAAAAACAACAAAAGCTAAACACGTTTTATATAAAGCAATAGAAGACATTTTCCCAAAATCTTTTCCATTTCTTTGACCAATGTTTTACTGTTCTATAGAGAATGAAGCAAGCTCTTTTCCAGTCTCCTTATGGGGCATCGTGTGTTTGTTATTCTTGGAGTTTAAGCACTATCATATTTATTTTTTTATTTTTCCTAGCAAGCACAGTTTAATACAAAATTTTCAAATTATGAAATGAATCACCTGTCCAGGTTCGATGCACGATAATAGATGCTTGAGGCTGGTTCACTGGGACGACGCAGAGGGATGGTATGGGGAGGGAGGAGGGAGGAGAGTTCAGGATAGGGAACACATTTATACCTGTGGCAGATTCATTTTGATATATGGCAATACCAATACAATATTGTAAAGTTAATGAAATTAAATTAAAAAAAGAAGCAGTCTTAAAAAAGACCTGATTAAAACATCACAGTAATTTTGTCCTCAAAATAAATCTGATGAGCATACCCCAATGCTATTCTGGTCTTTGTTAAACGTGCAAAAGGCCTTTCAAACTATATTCTGTAAATTCTACAGACACCATGTCAATCCATCCTTTTGTCCTGAATAAATTTTTTTCATAGGATTCATGCCTGAAGATGTTATATTATAATAGATGTCCATTGTACTATTACTTCACCATGACAATGCAAAACAGAGACTTCAACTTCTATGGTCATTATTGTACTTTCAGAAAGATATGTGAATATATGTGCACTTATATAGAAACAGGGGCTTTCCAGGTGGCTCTAGTGATAAAGAACCTGCCTACCAATGCAGGAGGCATAAGAGAGACAGGTTCAATTCCTGGATCAGGAAGATCCCCTGGAGGAAGGAATGTAAGCCACTCCAGTATTCTTGCCTGGAGAATCCCATGGATTCTAGGTGAATATCTAGAAAACTGCACACTAAAATCCATAAGTGTGCCAAACTGCCTTAAAGAAAAAAATCCAGCATAAGATGATGTATTTAACTAAGTAAAATGAAAATGCATCTTTATGGCAAAACAGTCCCGAAAAGGTCAACTGAGAAACAACAATTTATAAAAATCATTTCAACAGCTGGTAGTGATAGACTAAGAGGTTTATATTATGTGGGCATATAATAATAAAATCAACACATCAAAATGACAATTCAAGGTATTAATATTTTATCAATCTCAGTTAAGGAAAAATCACTTTTTCACAACCATCCATCTGGGGAAATTCTTACAGGGTTGTCACATAGTTTGCAGTGGTGCTTTGAAACAGGGAGCACAGGTATACTCTCTGAATTTGCAGACAGAAATTTAAGCTGTTAAACTGTTGGGAAAACCATCCAAACAATGGCACAGATATTAATAGTACAGAAGTTCTTCACCTGGATGCTTCTCAGTCTCAACACTGTTGACATTCTCAGACAGGTTGTTCTCTGTGGTGGGGTCTGTCCTGTATCTTGCAGGATGCCTAGAGCATCCCTGAGCTCCACCCACTGTTCCCAGAGTAACATATAGATATGTCTACAAGCATTGTTCAGTGTTCCCATGGAAACAGAGTTGCTCTTGCTTAGAAACACAATTTAAACTTAACAATCTCAAATATTTTTGTAGGAATGGTATAATAACAACTTGAAGAGAAAGATTAGGAAAGACAGTTTGCAGTATGAGTAGCACAGCTCCTTATGAAATACTAAACAGCTATTGAAATAATGAACCTATATTGCATTGGATATTAGTTGATTGGAAGAAAATCCCTGGGGCACTATTGACCAGTAAAGGAAAGGTAGGGGAAAAAAAAGACTGCACTGAATCAAGAGTATCTGTGATGTGCATAGGATTCTATTCTTGCATTTGTAGAAAAGTATATGAATAGGTCGGAGAAGGCAATGGCACCCCACTCCAGTACTCTTGCCTGGAAAATCCCACGGATGGAGGAGCCTGGTAGGCTGCAGTCCATGGGGTCGCTGAGAGTCGGACATGACTGAGCGATTTCACTTTCTCTTTTCACTTTCATGCATTGGAGAAGGAAATGGCAACCCACTCCAGTGTTCTTGCCTGGAGAATCCCAGGAATGGGGAAGCCTGGTGGGCTGCAGTCTATGGGGTCGCACAGAGTCGGACATGACTGAAGTGACTTACCATATGAATAGGTGTTTATACCTAATGTAGAAATAAAAGTTTAAAAGAAACCAAGCATATGTGGGACAATGTTACTGAGAATAAAGCTAGGTTAAGTGGTAGTGGTTTTAAAATAACCTAATATGACAAGATTGAATTAATATCAATAACTAAGTTTCATAAAGACCAGAACAGTAATACTTTAATGATATCAACATTGGCCACTAATTCAATGTTAAATTGCCAAAGAAACCCTATGGACCACAGCCCACCAGGCTCCTCTTTCCATGGGATTCTCCAGGCATGAATACTGGAGTGGGTTGCCATGCCCTCATCCAGGGCATCTTCCAGACCCAGGGATCCAGCTATTTCTCTTATGTCTCCTGCATTGGCAGGTGGGTTCTTTACCACTAGTGTCACCTAGGAAGCCCATAATAAGTGATTAATTAGCAATAAAATATATGCAGGAAAACAATCACTGGCATGTTCTTAAAGCAAGGTTTGTCAAGAGAAGAATATTACAGTGACAGGTCAATTCGTTCAATAAAAAATATAAAAAGCAATGGAGAGAACACCATATGACCGACCACATAAATTTCATAAATTACCAAAACATTCTCACAAATACATCTATATATACATAAAATAACTAAATGGCAAGCATTTTGTGGAAAGAAAATAAAGCCTCTAATTCATTTTGAATAATGTGAGCAAAGTTACAGAGGGTTCTCACAGACAATTTTTGATCAACAGAATAAATGTGTAACAGAGATAAATATACATGTGTATATGGGTGTTTGTGTGTGCTCAGTTATTTCCAACTCTTTCTATAAGAGAATGCATATAAAACTTTTCGGCAAAGGTCTTTCCCGATTGTCCAGTGAGTAAAGAATCTGCCTGCAATGCAGGAGACACAGGAAATGTGGATTTGATCCCTGGGTGGGAACGATCCCATGGAGGAGGAAATGGGAACTCATTCCAGTATTCTTGCCTGGAGAATCCCATGGACAGAGAGGAACAGTAGGTTAAAGTCCATGGGGTTACAAAGAGGCAGACAAGACTGAGTGACTGAACATTTAAAAAAATAGAAGGTTTCTATCTGTCAAGAATCTTTTTTTTAATTGATTTGTTTTTAATTGGAGGATGATTACTTTATAATATTGTGTTGGTTTCTGCCCTATACCAACATGAATCAGCCATTGCACACATATGTTTGCAGGGATGTATTTTCATGAAGCCCTTCATTCCGATCTTACTCAATAATATGGAAACAGTCAAATATAACCCATCTTATAAAAAATCTTTACTTCACGTACATCTGTCCACATCTAATAACTTATTTCTCTATCCTTGTTACTTCATATTGTCATTAGGCTTATGTTCAAATTTTACTGGAAAAACTTTATGCCTCCCATTCTCTCTTCTACTTGGACTTCCATGTTTATCATTTAATTGGCAACACTGATCCTTACCTTACTGAGGTCAATCTTTGCTTCTCTTTTGCAGGCCTGCTCAGTCACTTAGTAGTGTCCGACTCTTTGCAAGCCAGTGGACTGTAGCCCACCAGGCTCCTCTGTCCATGGGATTCTCCAGGCAAGAATCCTGAAGTGGGTTGCCATGCCCTCCTCCAGGGGATCTTCCTAACCCAGGGATCGAATCCATGTTTCTTATGTCTCCTGCATTGACAAGCATGTCCTTTACCACTAGTGCCATCTGCGAAGTCCTTGCTCCTCTTTTAGTCCTAAGTAAATGCATTTTTTTCAATGAAGTAGGGTTTCCCGAGTGGTGCTAGTGAAAAAGGACCAACTGCCAATGCAGGAGATACAAGAGACTCAGGTTGAATCTCTGGGTTGGGAAGATCCCCTGAAGGGGGAAATGGCAACCCACTCCAGGATTCTTGCCTGAAAAATTCCATGGACAAAGGAGCCTAGCAGGCTACATTCCATGGGGTTGCAAAGAGTCTAACATGACTGAGTGAATGAGCATGCACACACAATAATCAGGATAGCAAACTACCACACTAATCTCTGGTATCTGAGCTAGACTGGTTTGAATCAGAGGTGACCTCAGATAAATGTTCAAGGTTTGCATTGTATTTCTCTCCCACAGTGTCTTTGGGCTCTCAGACTTACCTAGGTGGGAACTGAAAGAAACATCTTTGTGTGGAAGTTCAAATGCCTCCTGGAGGGTTGATAATAGAGACTGAAGCACTGTCCACACAAGAGAGCAGGAGAGAGTACAGGACTGATTTCCCAGCCAAACTCAGGGTTTCAAAGGAAACATGTCCTGTAGCATCCAAGACTTCTCAGGCTGAGGGGACCACAGCAGAGAGATTTTATAGGTCACCTGGCTTTTCATTAGGCATCTTTCTGCTGTAACACTCATACTCTGTACCTGATTTCCCTGGGGGACAGTGGTCTGGACAAAAAGGAAAATTTTCCAGTTCATTCTTTGTTCCTTAGAGATCAGTTTACAAAGCAGATGAATACTGTTTTTATCACTCCTTCTCCTTAATTCTCCTGTGTCCAGAGGTCTAAACTCTCCCAGCAACTTATCCCAGTCTGAGCTAAAGTTTCCTCAAAGTCTAAGGTTAAGAATTCTCACTTAATTTAGTCCCTCAGATCTTTCAAGTTTTCACTAGTGGTGAACACATAATTCCTGATAGTTCTAAAAAATATTTTATGAGTGTGACAAATTTGTTCTTTCATAGAAAACCTTAGGCACTACACTCCTTGGCTCCTTGACATTATTGCCAACTCAGTTAGGATTTTTATGCTTATATCAGAAGTTAAGAGTTGTCCTTTAGTACATCATTATGTTTTTAATTATGAGACAAATAAAGATATTTTATGCACTATAATATAATGGCACATTATAGGGATTGTCTGCTTTAATTTTTATGGAATTTCATGCTGTGATGTAGTATTCTTGTATATCATGACTTCATTCTGCATTATAGAAATGAGACACAGAGGGGTTTAATGCTCTGCTCCAAGGTATGACCAAGAAAGGGATGGACTCTGGATTGGATGTCTTGATTGTCAGAATGCTTTTAGTTCATAAATTGTATGGCAGTGATTTGCAATCAGAGATGACTTTGCAGCAGGTGATACTTTTCTGGGTCTAAAGGAGTCTTACACATGCAATGCATAGGACAGTATCCAATACTTATAACTACACTGCTTCAAATACCATCAGTGAAAAGGTATAAAATTTATTCTAGTCCGACATTTTTCAAAATTGACTGTTCTTAAAAATTACCAAGAACTATAGTGGAAATGAAAACTATGATTCAGCAGGTCTGATTCAAGGTACCAGTGACTCTGCATTTCTAACAAGATCCTATATGTTCTTAACACTGCATATCCTTGTCTAGGTAGCAAGAAAGTGTTTTTCTTATTAAATTCTGCAAATTTAGATATTTTTATACATGTAGTGGCTCAGACAGTAAAGAATCTGCCTTCAATGTGTGACACCTGGGTTTGATTCCTTGGTTGGGAAGATTCCCTGGGAGAGGGCATGGCAACCCATTCCAGTATAAACTTGCCTGGAGAATCACCATGGACAGAGGAGCCTGACAGACTACAGTTCATAGGGTCACAAAGAGTCTGACATGTCTGAGCAACTAAGCACAACACAGCACAAACACCATAACCAAACTTAGCACATTATAGGGACTGTCCACTTTAATTTTTATACAAGTTCATTCTGTGATGTAATCTTATGTACTTCCTTTTCCATTACAGACATGAGACACAGGGGGGTTTAATGTTCTGCTCAAAAGTATAAACCAAGAAAGTCTTGATTGGGAACAGAACACTTGATTATCAGAATACTATTATTTCACAAGTTCCATGGCAGTGATTCTCAATCAGAGATGACTTTGCAGCTGGTCATGTTTTTCAGTGTCTAAAGGGATTCTACACATGTAATGCATAGGACTGCATCCAATACACATAATTCAGTTCAGTTCAGTTCAGTCACTCAGTTGTGTCTGACTCTTTGCGACCCCATGAACTGCAGCACCCCAGGCCTCCCTGTCCATCACCAACTCCCAGAGTGCACTCAAACCCACGTCCATTGAGTTGGTGATGCCATCCAGCCATCTCATCCACTGTCGTCCCCTTCTCCTCCTGCCCCCAATCCCTCCCAGCATCAAAGTCTTTTCCAATGAGTCAACTCTTTGCATGAGGTGACCAAAGTAATGGAGTTTCAGCTTTAGCATCATTCCTTCTAAAGAAATCCCAGGGCTGATCTCCTTATACTGTGTCAAATACAAGCAGTGAAAAGGAATTAAACTTATTCTAGTCCAGTACTTTCCTAAGTTGACTATTCTTAAAAAGTACCAAGGATATGATTTAAATGCAGCTTATGATTCAGCATGTCTGATTCAAGGTACCAGGGACTCTGTATTTCTGACAATGTCCTACATGTTCTTGATGCTGAAGTTCGTTATCTGGGAAGCAAGAAAATGATTCTGTTAGATTTAGATATTAACAGTTTTAGGTCTTCATCAATAATCTTCCATGTATGTAATATTGAACATCTCACTCACTTTGTGAGCAGTGGTAAATTCTGTTTGATTTTTTTAGTGGGAGAACTCAAGGGTGTGATGTTTTGAGAGAATAGCATTGAAATATGTACCTTACCATATGTAGAACAGATGACCGGTGCAAGATCAATTCATGAAGCAGATCACCCAAAGGCAGTGCTCTGGGAAAACCCAGAGGGATAGAGTGGAGAGGAAAGTGGGAGATGGTTTCAGGATTAGCAGGATACATGTATCAGATCAGATCATTCGCTCAGTCGTGTCCGACTCTTTTTAATATCAATAACCTCAGATATGCAGACGACACCACCCTTATGGCAGAGAGTGAAGAGGAAATAAAGTCTCTTGATGAAAGTGAAAGTGAAGAGTGAAAAAGTTGGCTTAAAGCTCAACATTCAGAAAACGAAGATCATGGCATCTGGTCCCATCACTTCATAGGAAATAGATGGCAAAACAGTGGAAACAGTGTCAGACTTTATTTTTCTGGGCTCCAAAATCACTACAGATGGTGAATGCAGCCATGAAATTAGAAGACACTTACTCCTTGGAAGGAAAGTTGTGATCAACCTAGATAGCATATTCAAAAGCAGAGACATTACTTTGCCAACAAAGGTTCACCTAGTCAAGGCTATGGTTTTTCCTGTGGTCATGTATGGATGTGAGAGCTGGACTGTGAAGAAGGCTGAGCGCCAAAGAATTGATGCTTTTAAACTGTGGTGTTGGAAAAGGCTCTTAAAAGTCCCTTGGACTGCAAGGAAATCCAACCAGTCCATTCTGAAGGAGATCAGCCCTGGGATTTCTTTGGAAGGAATGATGCTAAAGATGAAACTCCAGTATTTTGGCCACCTCATGCAAAGAGTTGACTCATTGGGGAACACTCTGATGCTGGGAGAGATTGAGGGCAAGAGGAGAAGGGGATGACAGAGGATGAGATGGCTGGATGGCATCACTGACTCGATGTATGTGAGTCTGAGTGACCTCCAGGAGTTGGTGTTGGACAGGGAGACCTGGCATGTTGCGATTCATGGGGTTGCAAAGAGTCGGACATGACTGAGCAACTGATCTGATCTGATCTGTTCTGAATACTCCATTGTGTATATGTACCACAGCTTTCTTATCCATTCATCTGCTGATGGATAT
Source organism: Tragelaphus eurycerus (assembly GCA_935064755.1). Lineage (NCBI taxonomy): Eukaryota > Metazoa > Chordata > Mammalia > Artiodactyla > Bovidae > Tragelaphus > Tragelaphus eurycerus. The sequence continues at coordinate 539,313 of CAKXYN010000276.1, forward strand.
CTAGGTTTCTTCCTTGTCCTGGCTATTATAAACAGTGATGTGATGAACATTGGGGTACATGTGTCTTTTTCAATTCTGTTTTCTTCAGTGTGTATGCCCATAGTGGGATTTCTGGGTCATAAAATGAAGTTGCTCAGTCGTGTCTGACTCTGCAACCCCGTGGACTGTAGCCCACCAGGCTCCTCTGGCCATTGGATTCTCCAAGCAAGAATACTGGAGTGGGTTGTCTTTTCCTTCTCCAGGGGATCTTCTCAACTCAGGCATCGAACCCGGGTCTCCCGCATTGGAGGCAGGCGCTTTAACCTCTGCGGCTGCTGCTAAGTCACTTCAGTCATGTCCGACTCTGTTCGACCCCATAGATGGCACCCACCAGGCTCCCCCATCCCTGGGATTCTCCAGGCAAGAACACTGGAGTGGGCTGCCATTTCCTTCTCCAATGCATGAAAGTGAAAAGTGAAAGTGAAATCGCTCAGTCATGTCTGACTCTTAGCGGCCCCATGGACTGCAGCCCACCAGGCTCCTCTGCCCATGGGATTTTCCAGGCAAGAGTTCTGAGCCACCTTCTATTTCCAGTTTTTTAAAGGAATCTCCACACTGTTCTCCATTGTGGCTGTACTAGTTTGCATTCCCACCAACAGTGTGAGAGGGTTCCCTTTTCTCCACACCCTTCCAGCATTTATTGCTTGTAGACTTTTGGAAAGCAGCTTTTCTAACTGGTGTGAAATGGTACCTCATTGTGGTTTTGATTTTTATTTTTCTGATAATGAATTATGCTAAGTATCATTTCATGTGTTTGTTAGCCATCTGTATGTATTCTTTGGAGTAATATCTGTTTAGTTCTTTGGCCCATTTTTTGATTGGGTCGTTTATTTTTCTGAAATTGAGCTGCAGGTGTTGCTTGTATATTTTTGAGATTAGTTGTTTGTCAGTTGTTTCATATGCTATTATTTTTTCTATTCTGAAGGCGGTCTTTTCACCTTGATTGTAGTTTCATTTGTTGTGCAGAAGCTTTTAATTTTAATTATGTACCATTTGTTTATTTGTGCTTTTATTTCCAAAATTTTGGGAGGTGGGTCATGGAGGATCCTACTGTGATTTATGACAGAGAGTCTATTGCCTATGTTCTCCTCTAGGAGTTTTATAGTTTTTGGTCTAACGTTTAGATCTTAATCTATTTTTAGTTCATTTTTGTGTATGGTGTTAGACAGTGTTCTAGTTTCATTCTTTTAAAAGTGGTTGACCAATTTTCCCAGCGCCAATTGTTAAAGAGATTGTCCTTTCACCATTGAATATTCTTGCCTCCTTGGCCAAAGATAAGGTGTCCATAGGTGTGTGGATTTATTTCTGGGCTTTCTATTTTGTTCCATTGATCTATATATCTGTCTCTGTGCCAGTACCATATTCTCCTGATGACTGAGGCTTTTAGTAGAGCCTGAAGTCAGGCATAGTTATTATTCCAGTTCCATCCTGCTTTCTCAAGATTGCTTTGGCTATTCGAGGTTTAGTGTATTTCCATACAAATTATGAAATTATTTATTCTAGCTCTGTGAAAAATACCTTTGGTTGCTTGATAGGGATTACATTGAATCTGGATTGCTTGTGGTAGTATACTTATTTTCTCTATATTGATTCTTATTTTCCATGAACATGATATATTTCTCCATCTATTAGTGTCCTCTTTGACTTCTTTCAAAAGTGTTTTGTAGTTTTCTATATGTAGGCCTTTAGTTTCTTTACATACATATATTCCTAATTATTTTATTATTTTCGTTGCAATAGTGAATGGAATTGTTTCCTTAATTTCCCTTTCTATTTTCTCATTATTAGTATATAGGAATGCATGGGATTTCTGTGTGTTGCTTTTGTATCCAGCAACTTTACTATATTCATTGATTAGCTCTAGTAATTTTCTGGTGGAGTTTTTAGGGTTTTCTATGTAGAGGATCTTGTCATCTGAAAACAATGAGAGTTTTACTTCTTTTTTTCCAATTTGGATTCCTTTTATTTCTTTTTCTGCTCTGATTCCCGTGGCCAAAACTTCCAAAACTATGTTGAATAGTAATGGTGAATGTGGGCACCCTTGTCTTGTTCCTGACTTTAGGGGAAATGTTTTCAAATTTTCACCATTGAGGATAATGTTTGCTGTGGGTTATATATAGCTATTATTATGTTGAGGTCAGATCAGATCAGTTGCTCAGTCGTGTCTGACTCTTTGCGACCCCATGACTGTTCTTTCTATTCCTGCTTTCTGGAGAGTTTTGTTTTGTTTTGTTTTGTTTTTTATCATAAATCGATGTTGAATTTTTCAAGAGTTTTCTCTGCATCTATTGAGATAATCATATGTCTTTTATTTTTCAATTTGTTAATGTGGTGTATTACATTGATTGATTTGTGGTATTGAAGAAACCTTGCATTACTGGGATAAAGCCCACTTGGTCATTGTGTATGATCTTTTTAATGTGCTGTTGGATTCTGATTCTTAGAATTTGGTTAAGGATTTTTGCATCTATGTTCATCAGTGATATCCACCTGTATTTTTCTTCTTTGTGGCATCTTTGTCAGGTTTTGCTATTAGGGTGATGGTGGCCTCATAGAATGAGTTTGGAAGTTTACCTTCCTCTGCAATTCTCTGGGAGAGTTTGAGTAGGATAGGTGTTAGCTCTTCTCTAATTTTTTGGTAGAATTCAGCTATGAAGCTGTATGGACCTGGGCTTTTGTTTGCTGGAAGATTTCTGATTACAGTTTCAATTTCTGTGCTTGTGATGGGTCTGCTAAGATTTTCTATTTTTTCCTGGTTAAGTTTTGGAAAGTTGTACTTTTCTAAGAAATTGTCCATTTCTTTCACGTTGTCCATTTTATTTGCATGTAATTGCTGATAGTAATCTATTATGATCCTTTGCATTTCTGTGTTTTCTGTTGTGATCTCTCCATTTTCATTTCTAATTTTATTGATTTGATTTTTCTCCCTTTGTTTCTTGATGAGTCTGGCTAATGGTTTGTCAATTTTATTTATCCTCTCAAAGAACCAGCTTTTGACTTTGTTGGTTTTTTCTATGCTCTCTCTCTCTCTCTTTTTTTTTTTTTTTTGCATTTATTTCTGCACTAATATTTAAGGTTTCTTTCCTTCTGCTAATCCTGGGGTTCTTCATTTCTTCCTTTTGTAGTTGCTTTAGGTGTAGAGTTAGGTTATTTATTTGACTTTTTTCTTGTTTCTTTAGGTATGCTAGTATTGCTACTACGATTAGCAGTATTGCTTTGTACTGCTTCCCTTAGCATTGCTTTTACAGTGTCTAACAGGCTTTGAATTGTGTTTTCATTTTCATCATTTCTATGCATATTTTGATTTCTTTTTTGATTTCTTCTGTGTCTTGTTAGTTATTCAGCAGTGTGTTGTTAGCCTCAATATGTTGGAATTTTTAATAATTTTCTCCTGTAATTGAGATCTAATCTTACTGCATGGTGGTCAGAAAAGCTGCTTGGAATTATTTCATTTTTTTGAATTTACTAAGGCTAGATTTATGGCCCAGGCTGTGATCTCTCCTGGAGAAGGTTCCGTGTGCACATGAGAAAATGGTGAAATTCATTGGTTTTGGGTGAAATGTCCTATAGATATGAATTATGTCTCACTGTTTTACTGTATCATTTAAAGATGGCTGGTGCACTGGGACGACCCAAAGAGATGGTATGGGAGGGAGGAGGTTTCAGGATGGGGAACACATGTATACCTGTGGCAGATTCATTTTGATATATGGCAAAACCAATACAATATTGTAAAGTTAAATAAAATAAAATTTAAAAAAAGATTGTATTTCCTTGTTAATTTTATGTTTAGTTGATTTATCCATAGATGTGAGTGAGGTATTAAAGTCTCCCACTATTATTGTGTTCTTGTTCATTTCCCCTTTCGTACTTGATAGCATTTGTCTTACATATTGTGGTGCTCCTATGTTGCTACTGCTAAGTCACTTCAGTCCTGTCCGACTCTGTGTGACCCCATAGATGGCAGCCCACCAGGCTCCCCCATCACTGGGATTCTCCAGGCAAGAACACTGGAGTGAGTTGCCATTTCCTTCTCTGATGCATGAAAGTGAAAAGTGAAAGTGAATTTGCTCAGTTGTGTCCAACTCTTAGTGACCCCATGGACTGCAGCCTACCAGGCTCCTACATCCATAGGATTTTCCAGGCAAGAGTACTGGAGTGGGGTGCCTTGGGTGCATATATATTTATAATTGTTATATCTTCTTCTTGGATTGATCCCTTGATCATTATGTAGTGTCCTTCTTTGTCTCTTTTCACAGCCTTTGCTTTAAAGTCTATTTTATCTGATATGAGTACTGCTACTCCTGCTTTCTTTTGGTCACTTTTTGTGTGAAGTATCTTTTTCCATCCCTTCATTTTCAGTCTGTATGTGTCCCATATTTTGAGGTGGGTCTCATATATATATATATATATATATATATATATATATATATATTTTTTTATCCATTCAGCCAGTCTTAGTCTTTGTCTTTTGGTTGGGGCATTCAACCCATTTCTGTTTAAGGTAATTATTGATAAGTATGATCCCGTTGCCATTTACTTTATTGATTTGAGTTCGAGTTTATATACCCTTTTCCTTTCTCCTGTATAGAGATCCTTTACATTTGTTTTAGAGCTGTTTGGTGGTGCTGAATTTTCTCAGCTTGTCTGTAAATCTTTTGATTTCTCCTTCATATTTGAATGAGATCCTTACTGGGTACAGTTATCTGGGCTGTAGGTTATTTTCTTTCATCTCTTTAAGTATGTCCTGCCATTCCCTCCCGAACTGAAGAGTTTGTATTTGAAAGATCATCTGTTATCCTTATGAGAATTCCGTTGGGTGTTATTTGTTGTTTTTCCTTTGCTGCTTTTAATATTTGTTCTTTGTGTTTGATCTTTGTTAATTTGATTAATATATGTCTTGGGGTGTTTTGCCTTGGGTTTTTCCTGTTTGACATTCTCTGGGTTTCTTGGACTTGGGTGATTATTTCCTTCCCCAAATTTAGGGAAGCTTTCAACTATTATCTCCTCAAGTATTTTCTCATGGTCTTTCTTTTGGTCTTCTTCTTCTTCTGGGACTCCTATGATTCGAATGCTGGGGCATTTATCATTGTCGCAGAGGTCTCCGAGATTGTCCTCATTTCTTTTAATTCATTTTTCTTTTTTCTTCTCTGATTTATTTATTTCTACAATTCTATCTTTTACTCCACTAATCCTATCTTCTGCCTCTGATATTCTACTATTTGTTCCCTCTAGAGTGTTTTTTGATCTCATTTGTTGCATTATTCATTATATATTGACTCTTTTTTTATTTATTCTAGGTCCTTGTTAAAACTTTCTTGCATCTTCTCAATCCTTGTCTCCAGGCTATTTATCTGTGATTCCATTTTTATTTCAAGATTTTTGATTATTTTCACTATCATTATTCAGAATTATTTATCTGCTATATTCCTTATCTCTTCCTCTTGTTTTGGTTTGGTGGGCATTTATCCTGTTCCTTTAACTGCTGGATATTCCTCTGTCTCTTCATCTTGTTTATATTGCTGTGTTTTGGGTGGCCTTTTTGTATTCTAGTAGTTTGTGGAGTTCTCTTTATTGTGGAGTTTCCTCACTATGAGGGGTTGTACAGGACGCTTCTCATGGTTTCCAGGTTAGGGAAGCTTGTGTTGGTGTTCTTGTGTGTAGAGCTGGATTTCTTATCTCTGGAGTGCATTGAAGTGTCCAGTAATGAGTTATGAGATGTCAGTGGGTTTGGAGTGACTTTGGGCAGCCTGTATATTGAAGGTCTGGGCTGTGTTCCTGTGTTGCTGTAGAATTTGCGTGTTATATCTTACGCTGGAACTTGTTGGCCCTGGTGTAGTCCTTGGTTTCAGTGTAGGTATGGAGGAGTCTGATAAGCTCCTGTTGATTAATGTTCCCTGGAGTCGGGTGTTCTTATGGTTTTCTCAGGATTTGGACTTAAATCTCTTGCTTCTGGTTTTCAGTCTTATTTTTACAGTAGCCTCAAGACTTCTCCATCTACACAACACCATAGATAAAACATCTAGGTTAAAGATGAAAAGATTCTCCACAGTGAGGGACACCCAGAGAGGTTCACAGAATTACATGGAGAAGAGAAGAGGGAAGAGGGAATAGAGGTGACCTGAGTGAGATGAGGTGGAATAAAAAGAGGAGAGAGCAAGCTAGCCAGTAAACACTTCCTGATGTGTGCTCCACAGTGTTGATCACTCAGAGATGTTCATGGAGATATTCACAGAAGAGAAGAGGGAGGAAGGAGACAGAGGTGGCCAGGAGGATCAGATCATATCAGATCAGTCGCTCAGTCGTGTCCGACTCTCCACGACCCCATGAACTGCAGCACGCCAGGACTCCCGATCCATCACCAGCTCTTGGAGGTCACTCAGACTCATATTCATCGAGTCAGTGATGCCATCCAGCCATCTCATCCTCTGTCGTCCCCTTCTCCTCCTGCCCTCAATCCCTCCCAGCATCAGAGTCTTCTCCAATGAGTCAACACTTCGCATGAGGTGGCCAAAATACTGGAGTTTCAGCTTTAGCATCATTCCTTCCAAAGAAATCCCAGGGCTGATCTCCTTCAGAATGGACCGGTTGGATCTCCTTGCAGTCCAAGGGACTCTCAAGAGTCTTCTCCAACACCACAGTTCAAAAGCATCAATTCTTCGACGCTCAGCCTTCTTCACAGTCCAGCTCTCACATCCATACATGACCACAGGAAAGACCATAGCCTTGACTAGGCGAACCTTTGTTGGCAAAGTGATATCTCTGCTTTGGAATATGCTAGAGAGGTTGGTCATAATTTTCCTTCCAAGGAGTAAGTGTCTTTTAATTTCATGGCGGCAGTCACCATCTGCAGTGATTTTGTAGCCCATAAAAACAAAGTCTGACACTGTTTCCACTGTTTCCCCATCTATTTCCCGTGTAGTGATGGGACCAGATGCCATGATCTTCGTTTTCTGAATGTTGAGCTTTAAGCCAACCTTTTCACTCTCCACTTTCACTCTCATCAAGAGGCTCTTTAGCTCCTCTTCACTTTCTGCCATAAGGGTGGTGTCATCTGCATATCTGAGATTATTGATATTTCTCCCAGCAATCTTGATTCCAGCTTGTGTTTCCTCCAGTCCAGCATTTCTCATGATGTACTCTACATATAAGTTAAATAAACATGGTGATAATATACAGCCTTGACGTACTCCTTTTCCTATTTGGAACCAGTCTGTTGTTCCATGACCAGTTCTAACTGGTGATTCCTGACCTGCATAAAGATTTCTCAAGAGGCAGATCAGCTGGTCTGGTATTCCCATCTCTTTCAGAATTTTCCACAGTTTATTGTGATCTACACAGTCAAAGGCTTTGGCATAGTCAATAAAGCAGAAATAGATGTTATTCTGGAACTCTCTTGCTTTTTCCATGATCCAGAAGATGTTGGCATTTTGATCTCTGGTTCCTCTGCCTTTTCTAAATCCAGCTTAAACATCAGGAAGTTCACAGTTCACATATTGCTGAAGCCTGGCTTGGAGAATTTTGAGCATTACTTTACTAGCGTGTGAGATGAGTGCAATTGTGCGGTAGTTTGAGCACTCTTTGGCATTGCCTTTCTTTGGGATTGGGATGAAAACTGACCTTTTCTAATCTTGTGGCCACTGCTGAGTTTTCCAAATTTGCTGGCATGTTGAGTGTAGCACTTCCCCAGCATCATCTTTCAGGATTTGGAATAGCTCCACTGGAATTCCATCACCTCCACTAGCTTTGTTCGTAGTGATGCTTTCTAAGGCCCACTTGACTTCACATCCCAGGATGTCTGGCTCTAGGTCAGTGATCACACCATCATGAATACCTGGGTCGTGAAGCTCTTTTTTGTACAGTTCTTCTGTGTATTCTTGCCACGCCTTCTTAATATCTTCCGCTTCTGTTAGGTCCATACCATTTCTGTCCTTTATAGAGCCCATTTTTGCATGAAATGTTCCTTTGGTATCTCTGATTTTCTTGAATAGATCCTTAGTCTTTCCCATTCTGTTGTTTTCCTCTATTTCTTTGCATTGATCATTGAAGAAGTCTTTCTTACCTCTTCTTGCTATTCTTTGGAACTCTGCATTCAGATGTTTATATTTTTTCTTTTCTCCTTTGCTTTTCGCTGGTCTTCTTTTCACAGCTATTTGCAAGGCCTCCCCAGACAGACATTTTGCTTTTTTGCATTTCTTTTCCATGGGGATGGTCTTGATCCCTGTCTCTTGTACAATGTCACAAACCTCATTCCATAGTTCATCTGGCACTCTACCTATCAGATCTAGGCCCTTAAATCTATTTCTCACTTCCACTGTATAATCATAAGGGATTTGATTTAGGTCATACCTGAATGGCCTAGTGGTTTTCCCTACTTTCTTCAATTTAAGTCTGAATTTGGAAACAAGGAGTTCATGGTCCGAGCCACAGTCAGCTCCTGGTCTTGTTTTTGCTGATTGTATAGAGCTTCTCCATCTTTGGCTGCAAAGAATATAATCGATCTGATTTCGGTGTTGACCGTCTGGTGTTGTCCATGTATAGAATCTTCTCTTGTGTTGTTGGAAGAGGGTATTTGCTATAATCAGTGCATTTTCTTGGCAAAACTCTGTTAGTCTTTGCCCTGCTTCATTCCGTATTCCAAGGTCAAATTTGCCTGTTCCTCCAGGTGTTTCTTGACTTCCTACTTTTGCATTCCAGTCCCCTATAATGAAAAGGACATCTTTTTTGGGTGTTAGTTCTAAAAGGTTTTGTAGGTCTTCATAGAACCGTTCAACTTCAGCTTCTTCGGTGTTACTGGTTGGGGCATAGATTTGGATTACTGTGACACTGAATGGTTTGCCTTGGAAACAAACAGAGATCATTCTGTCGTTTTTGAGATTGCATCCAAGTACTGCCTTTCGGACTCTTTTGTTGACCATGGTGGCCAGGAGGATAATGGGGGGAATAAAAGGAGAGAGACAGATCCAGCCAGTAATCAGTTTCCTAAGTGTTCTCCACCGTCCAGAACACACAAAGAGATTCACTGAGTTGGGTAGAGAAGAGAAAGGGGAGGGAGGAGATAGAGGCGATGTGGCAGAGAAAAAGGAGAGTCCACAGGAGGAGAGAGCAGTCAAGCCAGTAATCTTGCTCCCAAGTAAAAATGAGTACTGAAGATTGGGTTCTTAAAGGTACAAAATAAATACCAAGTACCAAAAAGCATACAATATTGTAAAGTAATTAGCCTCCAATTAAAATAAATAAATTTATATTAAAAAAATCTAGAGTAGTGGTTGGATATTCAAAAATTCAATATTAAACAAAATAAAAAATAAAAAATGTCATAAAATTATTTTAAAAATATATATGAGATTTGTTTTAAAAAATAGGATGTCTTTTTTTGCAAAGTAATAGTAGGTTACAAAAATGAAAATTAAAGGAGTAATAGAGGACTTAAATTTTAAAAAAAAATTAAAAAATAAAGAATGATAGTAAAAATATATCTAGGATATTCTCTGGTGTTGTTGTGGGCAGTGTGAAGTCAGTTCATTTTCGGATCGTTCCTTGGCCTGGCTTGTATTTCTCAAGATCTGTAGGCCCTTCCTATGTAGTTGGTACTAACTACAGGGTTTTAATTTTTTGCACCTGTCACTTCCAAGGCTTCCCTGTTTTAGCTTCTTCTGTTTGCTGGTCTCTTCAGTGTCTGATTTCCACCCTGACACAAGGGGGCTCTAGTGGACACTTTTTTAGGCTCACTTGTTAAGTCACACTGTGGGGAGGGAGGGCTGCTTCAAACAAACAACATTGGCGTGTGCTCACAGTGTCTCAGCCACACTGGGCCTGCCCTCACTCATGGCGAGTGTGCTCTCCCTGCCCACACTGCTCAGGCTCTAGGTTGCTCCTCCAGAAACCATCTAGGCCGGCCCTGGGCTGCATCCCCTCCTCCCAGGTCTAAGCCGCTCAGGTTCAGACACTCGGGTAGTACTCAGAGGTGCAGATTCGGTTGGGCCTGTGTTTTGTGCCCTTCCCAAGTCTGAGTAGCAAAGGTGCTGAGGTGTTTGGCAAGCACGATCGCTGCGACTTATCACCTCCCTTGTCCCTTCCACTCAGTTTTCTGGGTGTACAAGTGGCACACCTTCTCAGGTGGATGTTGACAGTCCAGAATTCCAAGAAGTCTCAGTTGGCAAAGAAGCCTTCTTGCAGTTTGGTAGATAATGCCTCTCTGGGGCCACAATTGCCCCCTTCCGGCTCTGGCTGCCTGTCACTGGAGGGGAATGGTTTGCAGCAGGCTACATCTGTTCAGTCCTTTGTTCTGTAAGTGGGCCTGATGGTGTCTTCAGATCAGATCAGATCAGATCAGTCGCTCAGTCGTGTCCGATTCTTTGCGACCCCATGAACCGCAGCACGCCAGGGCTCCCTGTCCATCACCAGCTCCCGGAGGTCACCCAGACTCATACCCATCGAGTCAGTGATGCCATCCAGCCATCTCATCCTCTGTCGTCCCCTTCGCCTCCTGCCCTCAATCCCTCCCAGCATCAGAGTCTTCTCCAATGAGTCAACTCTTCGCATGAGGTGGCCAAAATACTGGAGTTTCAGCTTTAGCATCATTCCTTCCAAAGAAATTCCAGGATTGATCTCCTTCAGAATGGACTGGTTGGATCTCCTTGAAGTCCAAGGGACTCTCAAGAGTCTTCTCCAACACCACAGTTCAAAAGCATCAATTCTTCGGCGCTCAGCCTTCTTCACAGTCCAGCTCTCACATCCATACATGACCACAGGAAAGACCATAGCCTTGACTAGGCGAACCATTGTTGGTAAAGTAATGTCTCTGCTTTTGAATATGCTATCTAGGTTGGTCATAACTTTCCTTCCAAGGAGTAAGCATCTTTTAATTTCATGACTGCAGTCACCATCTGCAGTGATTTTGGAGCCCAGAAAAACAAAGTCTGACACTTTTTCCACTGTTTCCCCATATATTTCCCATGAACTGATGGGACCAGATGCCATGATCTTCGTTTTCTGAATGTTGAGCTTTAAGCCAACCTTTTCACTCTCCACTTTCACTTTCATCAAGAGGCTTTTTAGCCCCTCTTCACTTTCTGCCATAAGAGTCGTGTCATCTGCATATTTGAGGTTATTGACACTTCTCCCAGCAATCTTGATTCCAACTTGTGTTTCTTCCAGTCCAGCATTTCTCATGATGTACTCTGCATATAAGTTAAATAAACATGGTGACAATATGCAGCCTTGACGTACTCCTTTTCCTATTTGGAACCAGTCTGTTGTTCCATGACCAGTTCTAACTGTTGCTTCCTGACCTGCATACAGATTTCTTAAGAGGCAGATTAGGTGGTCTGGTATTCCCATCTCTTTCAGAATTTTCCATAGTTTATTGTGATCTACACAGTCAAAGGCTTTGGGATAGTCAATAAAGCAGAAATAGATGTTTTTCTGGAACTCTCTTGCTTTTTCCGTGATCCAGCGGATGTTGTCAATTTGATCTCTACTTCCTCTGCCTTTTCTAAAACCAGCTTGAACATCAGGAAGTTCACGGTTCACATATTGCTGAAGCCTGGCTTGGAGAATTTTGAGCATTACTTTACTAGCGTGTGAGATGAGTGCAATTGTGCGGTAGTTTGAGCATTCTTTGGCATTGCCTTTCTTTGGGATTGGGATGAAAACTGACCTTTTCCAATCTTGTGGCCACTGCTGAGTTTTCCAAATTTGCTGGCATATTGAGTGCAGCACTTTCACAGCATCATCTTTCAGGACTTGGAATAGCTCCACTGGAATTCCATCACCTCCGCTAGCTTTGTTCCTAGTGATGCTTTCTAAGGCCCATTTGACTTCACATTCCAAGATGTCTGGATCTAGGTCAGTGATCACATCATCATGATTATCTGGGTCTTGAAACTCTTTTTTGTACAGTTCTTCTGTGTATTCTTGCCACCTCTTCTTAATATCTTCTGCTTCTGTTAGGTCCACACCATCTCTGTCCTTTATCGTGCCCATCTTTGCATGAAATGTTCCTTTGGTTTCTCTGATTTTCTTGAAGAGATCCTTAGTCTTTCCCATTCTGTTGTTTTCCTCTATTTCTTTGCATTGTTCGCTGAAGAAGGCTTTCTTATCTCTTCTTGTTATTCTTTGGAACTCTGCATTTAGATGTTTATATCTTTCCTTTTCTCCTTTGCTTTTTGCTTCTCTTCTTTTCACAGCTATTTGTAAGGCCTCCCCAGACAGCCATTTTGCTTTTTTGCATTTCTTTTCCATGGGGATGGTCTTGATCCCTGTCTCCTGTACAATGTCACGAACCTCATTCCATAGTTCATCAGGGACTCTATCTATCAGATCTAGGCCCTTAAATCTATTTCTCACTTCCACTGTATAATCATAAGGGATTTGATTTAGGTCATACCTGGTCTAGTAGTTTTCCCTACTTTCTTCAATTTCAGTCTGAGTTTGGCTATAAGGAGTTCATGGTCTGAGCCACAGTCAGCTCCTGGTCTTGTTTCTGCTGACTGTATAGAGCTTCTCCATCTTTGGCTGCAAAGAATATAATCGATCTGATTTTGGTGTTGACCATCTGGTGATGTCCATGTATAGAGTCTTTTCTTGTGTTGTTGGAAGAGTGTATTTGCTATGACCAGTGCATTTTCTTGGCAAAACTCTGTTAGTCTTTGCCCTGCTTCATTCCGTGTTCCAAGGCCAAATTTGCCTGTTACTCCAGGTGTTTCTTGACTTCCTACTTTTGCATTCCAGTCCCCTATAATGAAAAGGACATCTTTTTTTGGGTGTTAGTTCTAAAAGGTCTTGTAGGTCTTCATAGAACCGTTCAACTTCAGCTTCTTCGGCATTACTGGTTGGGGCATAGATTTGGATTACTGTGACATTGAATGGTTTGCCTTGGAAACGAACAGAGATCATTCTGTCATTTTTGAGATTGCATCCAAGTACTGCCTTTCGGACTCTTTTGTTGACCATGATGGCCACTCCATTTCTTCTGAGGGATTCCTGCCCACAGTAGTAGATATAATGGTCATCTGAGTTAAATTCACCCATTCCATGTTGACGGTGTCTTAGGTTAGGGCTTTTCGCATGGTAACTATCCCAGAGTCTGTCTGTTTTGCTATCCCAAGTTAGTTTGCTCAGATTGCCCTTGGGGCATTCAGGCCCAGTCCTTACTCTAATCAATGCAGCCCGCGCTTCCCTACCCAGCCCCTGCTTGCTAGTGGCGGGATCAGGTGTCTGCACTGCTTCTTCACTGGGGGAGTTACCGTTGGGCACATTATCTGTGGGGTTTAATTATTTATTTATTGTTCCTCCCAGTTATGTTGCCCTCTGTGGTTCCAAGGCTTGCAACAGACTCAGCAGTGAGAGTGTTACCTTGTGTTTGGGAACTTCTCTCTTTTTAAGACTGCCTTCCTGGGATGAAGCTCTGTCCCTATCTCTTTTGTCTCTATTTTTGTCTTTTATATTTTTTCTTACCCCTTTTTGAAGACAATGGGCTGCTTTTCCTGGTGCCTGATGTCCTTTGCCAGCATTCAGAAGTTATTTTGTGGAATTTAGTAAACGTTTAAATGTTCTTTTGATGAATTTGTGGGGGAGAAAGTGGTCTCCCAGTCCTATTCCTCCACCATCTTAGAACCACCAAAATACTTTAAATTAAAAAAAAAAATTAAGTTCTTTATTACTCCTTTAATTTTCATTTTAAAACCTATTACCTTTTTAAAAAGACCCTATTTTTAGGGCAAATTTCATATATATATATATTTATAATTTTTGCGATTTTTAAAAATATTGTGTTTTTTTAAATTAAATTTTATTTTGCTTAACTTTACAATATTGTATTGCTTTTGCCATACATCAAGATGGATCCACCACACATATACATGTGTTCCCCATCCTGAACCCTCCTCCCTCCTGCCTCCACATACCAACCCTCTGGGTCGTCCCAGTGCACCAGCCCCAGGCATCCGTTATCAGGCAACGTACCTGGAATGGCGACTCGTTTCAGATATGATATTATACATGTTTCAATGCCATTCTCCCAAATCAGCCCACACTCTCCCGTTCCCAGAGTCCAACAGTCTGCTCTATGCATCAGTGTCTCTTTTGCTGTCTCGTAAACAGGGTTATTGTTACCATCTTTCTAAATTCCATATATATGCGTTAGTATACTGTATTTGTGTTTTTGTTTCTGGCTTACTTCACTCTGTATAATAGGCTCCAGTTCCATCCACCTCATTAGAACTGATTCAAATGTATTCTTTTTAATGGCTGAGTAATACACCATTGTGTAAATGTACCACAGCTTTCTTATCCATTCATCTACGGATGGACATCTAGGTTGCTTCCAAGTCCTGGCTACTGGAAACAGTGCTGCGATGAACATTGGGGTACATGTGTCTCTTTCAATTCTGGTTTTCTCAGTTTGTATGCCCAGCAGTGGGATTGCTGGATCATAAGGCAGTTCTATTCCCAGTTTTTTGAGGAATGTCCATACTGTTCTCCAAAGTGGCTGTACTAGATTGCATTCCCACCAACAGTGTAAGAGGGTTCCCTTTTCTCCACACCTTCTCCAGCATTTATTGCTTGTGGACTTTTGGATCGCAGCCATTCTGAATGGCATGAAATGAGACCTCATAGTGGTTTTGATTTGCATTTCTCTGATAATGAGTGATGTTGAGCATCTTTTCATGTATTTGTTAGCCATCTGTATGTCTTCTTTGGAGAAATGTCTATTGAGTTCTTTGGCCCATTTTTTGATTGGGTCATTTATTTTTCTGGAATTGAGCTGCAGGAGTTGCTTGTATATTTTTGAGATTAGTTGTTTGTCTGTTGCTTCATTTGTTATTATTTTTTCCCATTCTGAAGGCTGTCTTTTCACCTTGCTTATAGTTTCCTTTGTTGTGTAGAAGCTTTTTAAATTTAATTAGGTCCCATTTATTTATTTTTTATTTTATTTCCAATATTCTGGGAGGTGGATCATAGAGGATCCTACTGTGCTGTAAGTCAGAGAGTGTTTTGCCTATGTTTTCCTCTAGGAGTTCTATGGTTTCTGGTCTTACATTTAGATCTTTAATGCGTTTTGAGTTTATTTTTGTGTATGGTGTTAGAAAGTGTTCTAATTTCATTCTTTTACAAGTGTTTGACCAGTTTTCCCAGCACCACTTGTTAAAGAGTTTGACTTTACTCCATTGTATATTCTTGCCTCCTTTGTCAAAGATAAGCTGTCCATATGTGTGTGGATTTATCTCTGGGGTTTCTATTTTGTTCCATTGATATATATTTCTGTCTTTGTGCCAGTATCATACTGTCTTGATGACTATGGCTTTGTAGTAGAGCCTGAAGTCAGGCAGGTTGATTCCTCCAGTTCCATTCTTCTTTCTCAAGATAGCTTTGGCTATTCGAAGTTTTTTGTATTTCCATACAAATTGAGAAATTATTTGTTCTAGCTCTGTGAAGAATACCGTTGGTAGCTTGATGGGGATTGCATTGAATCTATAAATTGCTTTGGGTAGTATACTCATTTTCACTCTATTTATTCTACCAATCCTTGAACATGGTATATTTCTCCATCTATTAGTGTCCTCTTTGATTTCTTTCACAAATGTTTTATAGTTTTATATATATAGGTCTTTAGTTTCTTTAGGAAGATATATTCCTAAGTATTTTATTCTTTTCATTGCAATGGTGAATAGAATTGTTTCCTTAATTTTTCTTTCTACTTTCTCATTATTAGTGTACAGGAATGCAAGGGATTTCTGTGTGTTGATTTTATATCCTGCAACTTTCCTATATTCATTGATTAGTTCTAGTAATTTTCTGGTGGAATCTTTAGGACTTTCTACATAGAGGATCATGTCATCTGCAAACAGTGAGAGTTTTACTTCTTTTCCAATTTGGATTCCTTTTATTTCTTTTTCTGCTCTGATTGCTGTGGCCAAAACTTCCAAAACTATGTTGAATAGTAATGGTGAAAGTGGGCACCCTTGTCTTGTTCCTGACTTTAGAGGAAATGCTTTCAATTTTTCACCTTTGAGGATAATGTTTGCTGTGGGTTTGTCATATATAGCTTTTATTTTGTTGAGGTATGTTCCTTCTATTCCTGATTTCTGGAGAGTTTTTTTTATCATAAATGGATGTTGAACTTTGTCAAAGGCTTTCTCTGCATCTATTGAGATAATCATATGGTTTTTCTTTTTCAATTTGTTAATGTGGTGTATTACATTGATTGACTTGCAGATACTGAACAATCTTTGCACCCCTGGGATAAAGCCCACTTGGTTATGGTGTATGATCTTTTTTAATGTGTTGTTGGATTCTGATTGCTAGAATTTTGTTAAGGACTTTTTCATCTATGTTCATCAGTGATATTGGCCTGTAGTTTTCTTTAATTGTGTCATCTTTGTCAGCTTTATGTATTAGGGTGGTGGTGGCCTCATAGAATGAGTTTGGAAATTTACCTTCCTTTGCAAATTTCTGGAAGAGTTTTAGTAGGATAGATGGTAGCTCTTCTCTAAATTTTTGGTAGAATTCAGCTGTTAACCCGTCTGGACCTGGGCTTTTGTTTGCTGGAAGATTTCTGATTACAGTTTCAATTTACGTGCTTGTGGTGGGTCTGTTAAGATTTTCTGTATCTTCTAGTTTTGGAAAGTTGTACTTTTCTAAGAAATTGTCCATTTCCTCCACGTTGTCCATTTTATTGCCATATTTGCTGATAGCAGTCTCTTACAATCCTTTGTATTTCTATGTTGTCTTTTGTGATCTCTCCATTTTCATTCCTAATTCTATTGATTTGATTTTTCCCCCTTTGTTTCTTGATGAGTCTGGCTAATGGTTTGTCAATTTTATTTATCCTTTCAAGAACCAGCTTTTGGCTTTGTTGATTTTTGCTATGGTCTCTTGTTTCTTTTGGATTTATTTCTACCCTAATTTTTAATTTCTTTCCTTCTACTAACCCCAGGGTTCTTCATTTGTTCCTTTTCTGGCTGCTTTAGGTGTAGAGTTAGGTTACTTATTTGACTTTTTTCTTGATTCTTGAGGTATGTCTGTATTGCTATAAACTTTCCCCTTAGGACTGCTCTTACAGTGTCCCACAGGTTTTGTGTTGTTGTGTTTTCATTTTCATTCATTTCTATGCAAATTTTTTTTTAATTTCTTCTGTGATTTGTTGGTTATCCAGCAGTGTGTTGTTCATCCTCCATATGTTGGAATTTTTAATAGTTTTTCTCCTTTAATTGAGATCTAATCTTATTGAATTTTGGTCAGAAAAGATTCTTGGAATGATTTCAGTTTTTTTGAATTTACCAAGGCTAGATTTATGGCCCAGGATGTGATTGATCCTGGAGAAGGTTCCAAGTGTGCTTGAGGAAAAGGTGAAATTCATTGTTTTGGGGTAAAAAGTCCTATACATTGGAGGAGGCAATGGCAACCCACTTTAGTACTCTTGCCTGGAAAATCTCATGGACAGAGGAGCCTGGTAGGCTGCAATCCATGGTGTCACTGAGACTTGGACACGACTGACCGAATTTACTTTCACTTTTCACTGTCATGCATTGGAGAAGGGAATGGCAATCCATTCCAGTGTTCTTGCCTGGAGAATCCCAGGGACGACAGAGCCTGGTGGGCTGCCATCTATGGGGTCGCACAGAGTAGGACACAACTGAAGTGACTTAGCAGCAGCAGCAGCAGCAGCACCAGTCCTATAAATATCAATTAGGTCTAACTGGTCTATTTATTGTATAAAGTTTGTGTTTCCTTGTTAATTTTCTGTTTAGTTGATCTATCCATTGGTGTGAGTGGGGTAGTAATGTCTCCCACTATTATTGTGTTATTTTAAATTTCCCCTTTCATATTGTTTAGCATTTGTCTTACATATTGGGGTTCTCCTATGTTGGGTGCAAATATATATTTATAATTGTTATATCTTCTTGGATTGATCCTTTGCTCATTATGTAGTATCCTTCCTTGTCTCTTTTGACAGCCTTTGTTTTAAAGTCTATTTTATCTGATATGAGTATTGCTACACCTGCTTTCTTTTGGTCTCTATCTGCATGGAAAATCTTTTTCCAGTCCTTCCCTTTTAATCTGTATGTGTCCCTTGTTTTAAGGTGGGTCTCTTGTAGACAAAATATAAAGGGGTCTTGTTTTTGTATCCATTCAGCCAGTCTTTGTCGTTTGGTTGGGACATTCACCCCTTTTACATTTAAAGTAATTATTGATAAGTATGATCCTGTTGCCATTTACTTTATTGTTTTGGGTTCGAGTTTATACACCCTTTTTGTGTTTCCTGTCTAGAGAATATCCTTTAGTATTTGTTGAGAGCTGGTTTGGTGGTGCTGAATTCTCTCAGCTTTTGCTTGTCTGTAAAATTTTTGATTACTCCTTCATATTTGAATGAGATCCTTGCTGGGTACAATAATCTGGGTTATAGGTTATTTTCTTTCATCACTTTAAGTATGTCTTGTCATTTCCTCCTGGCTTGAAGAGTTTCTGTTGAAAGATCAGCTGTTATCCTTATGGGAATACCCTTGTGTGATATTTGTTGTTTTTCCCTTGCTGCTTTTAATATTTGTTCTTTGTGTTTTATCTTTGTTAATTTGATTAAAATGTGTCTTTGGGTGTTTAGCCTTGGATTTATCCTGTTTGGGACTCTCTGGTCTTGGGTGGACTTGGGTGATTATTTCCTACCCCATTTCAACGAAGTTTTCAACTATTATCTCCTCAAGTATTTTCTCACGGTTTTTCTTTTTGTCTTCTTCTTCTGGGACTCCTATGATTTGAATGTTGTTGCATTTAACATTGTCCTGGAGGTCTCTGAGATTGTCCTAATTTCTTTTAATTCGTTTTTCTTTCTTCCTCCTTGATTCATTTATTTCTACCACTGTATCTTCTACTTCACCAATCTTATCTTCTGCCTCTGTTATTCTTCTATTTGTTGCCTCCAGAGTGTTTTTGATCTCATTTATTGCATTATTCATTATATATTGACTCTTTTTTATTTCTTCTACGTCCTTGTTAAACCTTTCTTGCATCTTCTCAATGCTTTTCTCCAGGGTATTTATCTGTGATTCTATTTTGATTTCAACATTTTGGATCAATTTCACTATCATTATTCAGAATTCTTTATCAGGTAGATTCCCTATCTCTTCCTCTTTTGTTTTGTTTGGTGGACATTTATCCTTCTTCTTTACCTGCTGGGTATTCTTCTGTCTCTTCATCTTGTTTCTATTGCTGAGTTTGGGGTATCCTTTCTATATTCTGGCAGTTTGTGGAGTTCTCTTTATTGTGGAATTTCCTCACTGTGTGTGGGTTTGTAGAGGTGGCTTGTCATGATTTCTTGGTTAGGGAAGCTTGCGTCGGTGTTCTGGTGGGTGGAGCTGGATTTCTTCTTTCTGGAGTGCAATTAAGTGTCCAGTAATGCATTATGAAATGTCTATGGTTTTATAGTAACTTTGGACAGCATGTATATTGAAGCTCAGTGCTGTGTTCCTGTGTTGCTGGAGAATTTGCTTGGTATGTCTTTCTCTGGAACTTTTTGGCCCTTGTGTGGTGCTTGGTTTCAGTGAAGGTATGGAGGCATTTGATGAGCTCTTGTCAATTAATGTTGCCTTGGGTCAGGAGTTCCCTGGAGTCAGGGTTTGGACTTAAGCCTCCTGCTTCCAGTTTTCAGTCTCATTTTTACAGTAGTCTCAAAACTTATCCTTCTATACAGCACCATTGATAAAAACATCTAGGTTAAAGATGAAAAGTTTCTCCATAGTGAGGAACACCCAGAGAGTTTAACAGTTACATGGAGAAAAGGAGAGGGACGAGGGAGTTAGAGGTGACCTGAATGAGATGAGGTGGAATCAATAGAGGAGAGAGCAGGCTAGCCAGTAATCACTTCCTTATGTGCACTCCACAGTTGGACCGCTCAGAGATGGTCACGGATTTATACAGAGAAGAGAAGAGGGAGGAAGGAGACAGAGGTGGCCAGGAGGATGAAAGAGGGGAATGAAAAGGAGAGAGAGAGATCCAGCCAGTAATCAGTTCCCTAAGTGTTCTCCAGCATCAGGAACACACAGAATTTCAGAGTTAGGTAAAGTCGAGAGGGGTTAGTGAGAAGACACAGGCAACCTGGTGGAGAAAAAGGACTATCCAAAGGGGGAGAGAACAGTCAAGCCAGTAATCTCACTCCCAAGTAAAAATGGGTACTGAAGACTGGGTTCTTAAAGGTACAAAATTGATAAAAATTCCAAAAAGCAAGAATTAAAAATCTAGAGTAGAGTTTGGAATTTCAGAAATACAATGTTAAAGAAAAGAAGAAGAGAAAAAAGAGAGAGATAAAAAAGTCACAAAAATGATTTTAAAAAGGTACAAAATTGATAATAATTACCAAAAAGCTAAAATTAAAAATGTAAAGTAGAGTTTTGAATTTCAAAAATACAATGATAAAGAAAAAAAAAAAGAGAAAGAAGGAAAAAAAAAAAAAAACAAGGTCACAAAAATTACAAAATATATATATATATATATGAAGTTTGCTTTTAAAAAATAGGGTCTTTTTTTTTTTTTTTTTGCAAAGTAACAGTAGTTTTATCAAAGTGAAAAATAAAGGAGTAATAGAGGACTTCATTTTTTTTTTTTTTAAGAAAGAATGATGGTAAAAAATAGTAAAAATACATCTAGGACTTTCTCTGGTATTGTGTGTATTGTGGGGTCAGTTCATTTTCGGCTAGTTCCATGGTCTGGCTTAGTATCCTTGCTATGTAGTCGGTACTAACGACAGGGTTTAAACTATTGCACCTGTCACTTCCAAGGCAGTTCCCTCTGTTATAGCTTCTTCTGTTTGTTGGTCTCTTCAGTGTCTTATTTCTGCCCTGACACAAAAGGAGCAGTGGTGGACACTTTTTTTTTTTTTTTAGGCTCACTTTTTCAGTTGCGCTGTGCTGAGGGAGTGTCGCTGCAAACAAATAACACTGGCGTGTGCTCACAGCACCTCAGCAACACTGGGCCTGCCCCTGCTCACGGCGTGTGTTCCCATCCTGCCCACACTGCTCAGGCTCTATGTTGTCCTGCCAGGAACCATCCCAGGCCAGCTCTGGGCTGCATGCATCTCCCAGGTCTAAGCCACTCAGGTTCAGGCACTCCGGTAGTCCTCAGAGGCGCAGATTCGGGTGGGCCTGCGTTTTGTGCCCTTTCCAGTTCTGAGCAGCTCAGGTGATGAGGTGTTTGGCGAGTGCGGTTGCTGCAACTTATTGCCTCCCCGCTGCTCGGTTTTCTGGTAGTACAACGGTCACACCTTCTCAGGCAGATGTTGACTGTCCAGAACCCCAAGAAGTCTTAGTTAGCAAAGAAGCCTGTTTACAGTTTTGTAGATAATGTCTCTCTCGGGCTGCAATTGCCCCCTTCTGGCTCTGGCTGCCTGTCACTGGAGGAGGATGGTCTGCAGCTGGGTATCTCTGTTCAGTCTTTTGTTCTGTGCACAGGCTTGATGGTGTCTTAGGTTAGGGCTGGCTTTTCACGTGGTAGTTATCCCACAGTCTTGTTTGCTAGTCCAAGTTGGTTTGCTCAGATAGCACTCGGGGCATTCAGGCCAGATCCTTACTCTAAGTGATGCAGCCCGTGCCTCCCTGCCCAGCCCCCACTAGATAGTGGCAGGTGCAGGCATCTGTGCTGCTTCTCCACTGGGGGAGTTACAGTTGGGCTCGTAGTCTGTGGGTTTTAATTATTTATTTTTCCTCCCTGTTATGTTGCCTTCTATGCTTCCAAGGCTCGGCACAGACTCGGCATTGAGAGTGTTTCCTGGTGTTTGGAAACTTCTCTCTTTTTAAGACTCCTTCCCAGGACAGAGCTCCATTCCTCCCTCTTTTTTCTCTTTCTCTGTCTTTTATATTTATTCCTACCTCATTTTGAAGACAATGGACTGCTTTTCTGGGTGCCTGATGTCCTCTGCCAGCATTCAGAAGTTGTTTTGTGGAATTTACATGATATTTAAATGTTCTTTTGATGAATTTGTGGGGGGGGGGGGAATGGTCTCCTCATCCTATTCCTCTGCCATCTTAGCTCTTCTCCAGTCTGTAGTTTCTTTAGGTAAATATATTCCTAAGTATTTTATTCTTTTCATTGCAATGGTGAATGGGATTGTTTCCTTAATTTCTCTATTTTCTCATTATTAGTGTATAGGAATGCAAGGAATTTTTGTGTGTTGATTTTATATCCTGCTACTTTAATATATTCATCAGATCAGATCAGATCAGATCAGTCGATCAGTCGTGTCCGACTCTTTGCGACCCCATGAACCGCAGCACGCCAGGCCTCCCTGTCCATCACCAGCTCCCGGAGGTCACCCAGACTCACACCCATCAAGTCAGTGATGCCATCCAGCCATCTCATCCTCTGTCGTCCCCTTCTCCTCCTGCCCTCAATCCCTCCCAGCATCAGAGTCTTCTCCAATGAGTCAACTCTTCACATGAGGTGGCCAAAATACTGGAGTTTCAGCTTTAGCATCATTCCTTCCAAAGAAATTCCAGGATTGATCTCCTTCAGAATGGACTGGTTGGATCTCCTTGCAGTCCCAGGGACTGTGAAGAGTCTTCTCCAACACCGCAGTTCAAAAGCATCAATTCTTCGGCGCTCAGCCTTCTTCACAGTCCAGCTCTCACATCCATACATGACCACAGGAAAGACCATAGCCTTGACTAGGCAAACCTTTGTTGGTAAAGTAATGCCTCTACTTTTGAATATGCTATCTAGGTTGGTCATAACTTTCCTTCCAAGGAGCAAGCGTCTTTTAATTTCATGGCTGCAGTCACCATCTGCAGTAATTTTGGAGCCCAGAAAAACAAAGTCTGACAATTTCCACTGTTTCCCCATCTATTTCCCATGCAGTGATGGGACCAGATGCCATGATCTTCGTTTTCTGAATGTTGAGCTTTAAGCCAACCTTTTCACTCTCCACTTTCACTTTCATCAAGAGGCTTTTTAGCCCCTCTTCACTTTCTGCCATAAGAGTCGTGTCATCTGCATATCTGAGGTTATTGATATTTCTCCCAGCAATCTTGATTCCAACTTGTGTTTCTTCCAGTCCAGCATTTCTCACGATGTACTCTGCATATAAGTTAAATAAACATGGTGACAATATGCAGCCTTGGCGTACTCCTTTTCCGATTTGGAACCAGTCTGTTGTTCCATGACCAGTTCTAACTGTTGCTTCCTGACCTGCATACAGATTTCTTAAGAGGCAGATCAGGTGGTCTGGTATTCCCATCTCTTTCAGAATTTTCCATAGTTTATTGTGATCCACACAGTCAAAGGCTTTGGCATAGTCAATAAAGCAGAAATAGATGTTTTTCTGGAACTCTCTTGCTTTTTCCATGATCCAGCGGATGTTGGCAATTTGATCTCTGGTTCCTCTGCCTATTCATAGCCAAAGCAATTTTGAGAAGTAAGAATGGAACTGGAGGAATCAACCTGCCTAACTTCAGGCTCTACTTCAAAGCTACAGTCATTAAGACAGTATAGCATTAGCAGAAAGACAGAAATATATATCAATGGAACAAAATAGAAAGCCCATAGATAAATCTACATGCATATGGACACCTTCTCTTTGACAAAGGAGGCAAGAATACACAATAAAGAAAAGACAATCTCTGTAACCAGTGATGCTGGGGAAATTGGTCAACTACTTGTAAAAGAATGAAACTGGAACACTTTCTAATACCATACACAAAAATAAACTCAAGATGGATTAGAGATCTAAACATAAAACCAGAAACTATAAAACTCCTAGAGGAGAGCATAGCAAAACACTCTGCGACATAAATCATAGCAGGATCCCCTGTGACCCACCTCCCAGAGTAATGGAAATAAAAGCAACAATAAACAAATGGGAACTAACTAAACTTAAACGTTTTTGCACAACAAAGGAGACTATAAGACAGCCTTCAGAATGGGAAAAATAGCAAACAAAGCAACTGACAAAGAATTAATCTCAAAAATATACAAGTAACACCTGAAGCTCAGTTTCAGAAAAATACACTACCCAATCAAAAATGAGCCAATGAACTAAACAGACATTTCTCCAAAGAAGACATACAGATGGCTAACAATGACATGAAAAGATGCTCAACATCACTCATTATCAGATAAATGCAAATCAAAACCACAATAAGGTACCATCTCACGCCAGTCAGAAAGGCAGCCATCCAAAAGTCTACAAACAGTAATTGCTGGAGAGGGTGTGGAGAAAAGGGAACCCTCTTACACTGTTGGTGGGAATGCAAACTAGTATAGCCACTATGGAGAACAGTGTAGACATTCCTTAAAAAAACTAGAAATAGAACTGACATATGACCCAGCAATCCCCCTGCCAGACCAATACACCAAGGAAACCAGAATTGAAAGAAACACTTGTACCCCAATGTTCACTGAAGCACTGTTTATAATAGCCAGGACATGGAGGCAACCTAGATGTCCATTAGCAGATGAATGGATAAGAAAGTGTGGTACATATACACAATAGAATATTACTCAGCCATTAAAAAGAATACATTTGAGTCAGTTCTATTGAGGTGGATGAAACTGGAGCTGATTATACAGAGTGAGGTAAATCAGAAAGAACACCACCAATACAGTATACTAATGTTATATATATCAAATTTAGAAAGATGGTAATGATGACCCTATATGTGAGATATCAAAAGAGACACAGATATATAGAACAGTCTTTTGGACTCTGTGGGAAAAGGTGAGGGTGGGATGATTTGAGAGAACAGCATTGAAACATATATATTTTCATATATGAAACAGATTGCAAGTCCAGGCTCGACTGGCTGCTCATGTCTGGTGCACTTGGATGCCCCTGAGTGATGGTATGGAAGGGGGAGGTGGGAAGGGGTTCAGGATGGGGCACACATGTACACCCATGGCTGATTCATATCAATATATGTCAAAAACCACACAATTTTGTAAAGTAATTAGCCTCCAATTAAATTAAAAAGGAAAAAATAATTTAAAAAAAGAAATACTGAAATTTCTGTATCTTTCTGTGGGTTCATGTGGTAGAGGTGACTGTAAGGAAGGGGAAAATAATATGGCTAATTTTCACACAGATAGGCTTTACTCATATCATTGAAGCAACTGAATTCACATTTGGTCATCAAAAATTAATATTTTACTTATGGTTCTGATCTGCATCAGCGAATTCACTGTGTGTTCTCTAATAAGCAAAACTGTCACTTTTAACTTTTCCCCCATGCTGCTACTGCTGCTGCTGCTAAGTCGCTTCAGTCGTGTCCGACTCCGTGCGACCCCATAGACGGAAGCCCACCAGGCTCCCCTGTCCCTGGGATTCTCCAGGCAAGAACACTGGAGTGGGTTGCCATTTCCTTCTCCAATGCATGAAAGTGAAAAGTGAAAGTGAAGTCGCTCAGTCGTGTCCGACTCTTAGCGACCCCATGGACTAGAGCCTACCAGGCTCCTCCATCCGTGGGATTTTCCAGGCAAAAGTACTGGGGTGGGGTGCCATTGCCTTCCCCGTTTCCCCCATGATGTCATGTATTCAGTTTTAATGAGAAATTCCTGCACCTGAAAATTGAATGGCAACAATGTTCCTTATATAATCTATGCAAAGATTTTAAGCTGCTGAAAATTAAAGATCCTAAAATCCAGATTGGAGAAAGAACATAAGCAAGTTAAAAACTTGTATATCATATTTAAGGGTCTTCCCTGGTGGCTCAGATGATAAAGAATCTGTCATTGATGCAGGAGGCCCATTGTTCAGTCCCTGGGTTGGGAAGATGTCCTGGAGAAGGAAATGGCAACCCACTCCAGTATTCTTGCTTGGAGAATACCATGGACAGAGAGGAGCCTGGTGAGCTACAGTCCATGGGGTCACAAAGAGTCAGACACAACTGATCAATTAAGCCTGCACAGACAGATGTTTGATGATTACAGAGATTATAAAGAAAAAGGAAGGAGGTGGAAGAAAGAGAGAGAAGGATGTGTGTGTGTGTGTGTGTGTGTGTACGCGTGCACGCGCGTGTGCGCTCACGTTTGCTAAATTTTATGCATGTTCAGGCCAGGCCTGCCAAAAATATGATTCTTGAATATAGACCCAGTGACTGAGAATTTGTGGGGAAGTGCGTGTTCGTCAAGGGAACAGCCAGTGCACAGGCTTGTACAGCACAAAGGTGCTTGTTTAAGATGTTCACATTCAGAAAAACGAAGACAGTCTGGTGAGGAAAATCAGCAAGATGGAGAGGGAGGAGAGATGATGTCAGAGGATGCTGAGGAACAAGGAGGCTTCTCTGAATCTGTTGAAACCTCAAGTGACAACGAGTCCCTCGTCCACATATGTATATCCAGCACTTTATGAAATTCAATATAAAAAGCCCCACAACCATGTGCAAGAAAATTGAAAGAAAATCCAAAATCAACTTCTAGTAGAAAAAAATATACAACAGTTATACTTTAATTGAAGTTAACTGATTAATTAAATTTATGAAAAGACACTTTCTCCTTGAAGGAAAGCTATGACAAACCTAGCAACATATTAAAAAACAAAGACATCACTTTGTGATAAAGGTCTGTCCAGTCAAAACTATGGGTTTTCCAGTAGTCATGAACGAATGTGAGGGTTATTCCCTAAAGAAGATTGAGTGCTGAAAAATTGATATTTTCAAATTATGGTGACAGAGAAGACTCTTGGTACTTCCTTAGAATGTAAGGAAATCAAACCATTGATCCCTAAAAGAAATCAACTCTGAATATTCATTGAAATGCCTGATGCTGAAGCTGAAGCTCCAATACTTTGGCCCCTTTTTGAGAAGAGGTGACTCACTGGAAAAGACCCTCATGCTGGGAAACATTGAAGGCAAAAGGATAAGGGGGTGGGAGAAGATGAGAGGGTTAGATAGCATCACCAACTCAGTGGGCCTGAATGTGAGCAAATTCTGGGAGACAGTGATAGACAGTGAAACCTGGATGCTGCAGTCCATGGGGGTCACAAAGACTGATATATGACTTAGCCACTGAACCACATATTTTAATTATATAAGCATGGGTCACTGGTTCAGTTTTAGATTACCAAAGACTTGGAAATAAAAGGATACAGCAGTGAAGTTGCTCAGTCAGTATCTAAGTTACAATTTCCTCTTATATAGAAATATATGGTTTCAAATATGCATCTGGAAGATAGAGGTGATCTTTATTCAAGTGTAAAGAGGAATGCCTTTCAAATGGTAGGTGAACATGATGTAACTTTTAGAACTATGGTGCAAATTTAAGAAATAAAAATACAATGTTTAATCACAAAGAACAAAAACAAGTAATAAGGAATGTGAAAGCATTTTGAAATATGCATAAAGTGTGATTTATTAGCATCAAGTCTTCCCTGATAGCTCAGATGGTAAAGAACCCACCTTCAATGCAGGAGACTGGGACTCTATCCCTGGGGCAGAAAGATCCCCTGGAGAAGGGAATGGCAACCCACTCTAGTAATTTTGCCTGGAGAATCCCATGAACAGAGGAGCCTGGTGGCCTGTAGTCCATGGGTCAAAGACTCAGACATGACTGAGTGACTGACACAACAACAACAATACAATGCAGAAGATCATTCATTTTCTTTTTTATTATATAAATTTATTTATTTTAATTGGAGGTTAATTACTTTACAATATTGTATTGGTTTTGCCATGTATCAACATGATTCCGCCACAGGTATACATGTGTTCCCCATCCCAAAACCCCCTCCCTCATCCCTCCCCGTACTCATTTTCATTTTTGGTGAAAGCAGTGAAGAATGTGTAAGTGACTGCTCTACTCTTTCAAATTAAAAACATTAAACAGCAATGAAAAGAACAAAACATGACTGACTTATAGATTTTACCACATCAAATTTATAAATTCTCAGACATTCTGCACAAAACTTGTATAAATACATAAAATAACTAAATGGCAGAGAGCAAAATATTAAAACATATCTAGTCTTTGAAAGAATACAATGAAAATCAAGAATCCTGCTAAATTCATAATGCAAAAGCAAAGGAATGCAACAGACAATTTTCAAGTACCCGACTTGCTAACATATAAATGTATTCAGCCTCACTGGTAATGAAATAATTGTAAAGTAAGCTCAATAGCATATCCATTTTGGACATAATAAATACTGTTTTATTTGAATATTAGGATGGAGGAGATACTGTGAAATGTTGGTCTCATGAACTGCTTTTGTAAGGAAATGTTTGCTGGTATTCCTTGATCTGGATCCCTCTTATCATAGTCATATAGACACCATCTTAAAAATAAATTAATTTAAAAAAATGTCCTTACATGCCTGTACAATGCTCCACAGCTAATACTCTGTTTGGCTAGTTCAGGTAATAGCAAAGATCCTTGCACTTTGGTTCCACTTTTTCTGGAAGCATTTTACACCTCCAATTCACTCTCCTAATTGAGTCATTATGTCCATCATTAAATGGCCAACACTGACTCTTGCACTTCTCAGTCATTCAGCCATGTTTGACTTTTTCTGACCCCGTAGACTGTAGATGACCAGGATCCTCTTTCCATGGGATTCTCCAGGCAAGAGTACTGGAGTGGGTTGTCATTTCCTTCTTCAGGGGATCTTTCTGATCCAGGGATACAACCCTCGCGTCTCCTGCATTGAAGGTGGGTTCTTTACCACTCTGCCACAGGGAATTAAATATTTACATTTCTTTTTGCATTATAAATTGAAACATTAGTTAATTAATCAAGTAAGCCAACAACACCAGTAATCTTGGCTCTGGGTTAGTCTGGACAGACTCTCAGGTGAACTTAGTAAATGTTCTTGCCTGCCATTCCATCTAACCTTCTTCTGCAGTATTTACTGAACGATCAACCCTGGGATTTCTTTGGAAGGAATGATGCTAAAGCTGAAACTCCAGTATTTTGGCCACCTCATGCGAAGAGTTGACTCATTGGAGAAGACTCTGATGCTGGGAGGGATTGGGTGCAGGAGGAGAAGGAGACGACAGAGGATGAGATGGCTGAATGGCATCACTGACTCGATGGATGTGAGTCTGAGCTACCTCCAGGAGTTGGTGATGGACAGGGAGGCCTGGCGTGCTGCAGTTCATGGGGTCACAAAGAGTCGGACACGACTGAGCAACTGATCTGATCTGATCTGATCTGGACTCACCTAGGGGGAGTCTTTGAGAAGAAAATTGCAACATAGATGTCCCAGCTCCTCTTGGATGGTTGATGATGGAGACAGAGGCTATGTTTCCAGACAAGACAAAGGGAAAGAGTCAAGCATTGGTCCCCTAATCAGAGTTATGAGTCCACAAGAAACAGCTATGGCATGTCCATACAAGGTTGCCCAGGTTGAGGGATGCAGTAGAGGAGATATTTACAGCTCCCCATGTCTTCTCATTAGGTACATTTCCTTCCTGTTAGTACAATCTCTAATAATTAATTTCCCTGTGGGACACTGGTCTGGACAGATAGGAAAATTTTATTTTCATGTTCTGTTTCTAGGGGACAGTGTTACAAGTCAGATGAATTTAGTATTTATTATTTGTCTCCATGATCTTTCTTCTTTTTTTTATTTTTTTAAATTAAATTTTATTTTGCTTAATTTTACAATATTGTAGTGCTTTTACCATACATCGAGATGGATCTGCCACCAGTATACACGTGCTCCCCATCCTGAACCCTCCTCCCTCCTCGCTCCCCTACCATCCCTCTGGGTCGTCCCAGTGCACCAGCCCCAGGCATCCGTTATCGGGCATCATACCTGGACTGGCGACTCGTTTCCGATATGATATTATACATATTTCAATGCTATTCTCCCAAATCATCCCACCCTCTCCCTCTCCCAGAGTCCAAAAGTCTATTCTATACATCAGTGTCTCTTTTGCTGTCTCGTAAACAGGGTTATTGTTACCATCTTTCTAAATTCCATATATATGCGTTAGTATACTGTATATGTGTTTTTCTTTCTGGCTTACTTCACTCTGTATAATAGGCTTCAGTTCCATCCACCTCCTTAGAACTGATTCAAATGTATTATTTTTAATAGCTGAGTAATACTCCATTGTGTATATGTACCACAGCTTTCTTATCCATTCATCTGTGGATGGACATCTAGGTTGCTTCCAAGTCCTGGCTATTGGAAACAGTGCTGCTATGAACATTGGGGTACACGTGTCTCTTTCGATTCTGGTTTTCTCAGTGTGTATGCAGAGCAGTGGGATTGCTGGATCATAAGGCAGTTGTATTCCCAGTTTTTTGAGGAATCTCCATACTGTTCTCCATAGTGGCTGCATTAGTTTGCATTCCCACCAACAGTGTAAGAAGGTTCCCTTTTCTCCGCACCCTCTCCAGCATTTATTGCTTGTGGACTTTTGGATCGCAGCTATTCTGACTGGCGTGAAATGGTACCTCATAGTGGTTTTGATTTGCATTTCTCTGATAGAGTGATGTTTAGCATCATTTCATGTATTTGTTAGCCATCTGTATGTCTTCTTTGGATAAATGTCTATTTAGTTATTTGGCCCATTTTTGATTAGGTCATTTATTTTTCTGGAATTGAGCTGTAGGAGTTGCTTGCATATTTTTGAGATTAGTTGTTTGTCTGTTGCTTCATTTGCTATTATTTTCTCCCATTCTGAAGGCTGTCTTTTCACCTTGCTTATAGTTTCCTTTGTTGTGCAGAAGTTTTTAGGTTTGATTAGGTCCCATTTGTTTATTTTTTATTTTATTTCTGATATTCTTGGAGGTGGGTCATAGAGGATCCTGCTGTGATGTAAGTCAGAGAGTGTTTTGCCTATGTTTTTCTCTAGGAGTTTTATGGTTTCTGGTCTTACATTTAGCTCTTTAATCCATTTTGAGTTTATTTTTGTGTATGGTGTTAGAAAGTGTTCTAGTTTCATTCTTTTACAAGTGTTAGACCAGTTTTCCCAGCACCACTTGTTAAAGAGTTTGACTTTAATCCCTTGTATATTCTTGCCTCCTTTGTCAAAGATAAGGTGACCATATGTGCGTGGATTTATCTCTGGGATTTCTATTTTGTTCCACTTATCTATATTTCTGTCTTTGTGCCAGTACCATACTGTCTTGATGACTTTGGCTTTGTAGTAGAACCTGAAGTCAGGCAGGTTGATTCTTCCAGTTCCATTCTTCTTTCTCAAGATAGCTTTGCTTATTCGAGGTTTTTTGTATTTCCATAAAAATTGAGAAAATATTTGTTCTAGCTCTGTGAAGAATACCATTGGTAGCTTGATGGGGATTCCATTGAATCTATAAATTGCTTTGGGTAGTATACTCATTTTCACTCTATTGATTCTACCAATCCATGAACATGGTATATTTCTCCATCTATTAGTATCCTTTTTGATTTTTTTCACCAGTGTTTTATAGTTTTCTATATATAGGTCTTTAGTTTCTTTAGGCAGATATATTCCTAAGTAATTTATTCTTTCATTGCAATGGTGAATGGAATTGTTTCCTTAATTTGTCTTTCTATTTTCTCGTTATTAGTGTACAGGAATGCAAGGGATTTCTGTGTGTTGATTTTATATCCTGCAACTTCACTATATTCATTGATTAGTTCTAGTAATTTTCTTGTGGAATCTTTAGGGTTTTCGACGTAGAGGATCATGTCACCTGCAAACAGTGAGAGTTTTACTTCTTCTTTTCCAATTTGGATTCCTTTTATTTCCTTTTCTGCTCTGATTGCTGTGGCCAAAACTTCCATAACTATGTTGAATAGTAATGGTGAAAGTGGGCATCCTTGTCTCGTTCCTGACTTTAGAGGAAATGCTTTCAATTTTTCACCATTGAGGATAGTGTTTGCTGTGGGTTTGTCATATGTAGGTTTTATTATGTTGAGGTATGTTCCTTCTATTCCTGCTTTCTGGAGAGTTTTTATCATAAATGGATGTTGAACTTTGTCAAAGGCTTTCTGTGCATCTACTGAGATAAACATATGGTTTTTATTCTTCAGTTTGTTAATGTGGTGTATTACGTTGATTGCTTTACGGATATTGAAGAATCCTTGCATTCCTGGGATAAAGCCTAATTGATCAGGGTGTATGATCTTTTTAATGTGTTGTTGTACTCTGATTGCTAGAATTTTGTTAAGGATTTTTGCATCTCTGTTCATCAGAGATATTGGCCTGTAGTGTTGTTTTTCTTTCTTTTTTTTTTTTTTTTTTTTTTGTGGCATCTTTGTCAGGTTTTGGTATTAGGGTGATGGTGGCCTCATAGAATGAGTTTGGAAGTTTGCCTTCCTCTGCAATTTTCTGGAGCAGTTTGAGTAGGATAGGTGTTAGCTCTTCTCTAAATTTTTGGTAGAATTCAGCTGTGAAGCCGTCTGGGCCTGGGCTTTTGTTTGTTGGAGGATTTCTGATTACAGTTTCAATTTCCTTGCTTGTCATGGGTCTGTTAAGATTTTCTATTTCTTCTTGATCCAGTTTTGGAAAGTTGTACTTTTCTAAGAATTTTTCCATTTCTTCCACATTGTCCATTTTATTGCCATATAATTGCTGATAGTAGTCTTTTATGATCCTTTGTATTTCTGTGTTGTCTGTTGTAATCTCTCCATTCTCATTTCTAATTTTATTGATTTGATTTTTCTCCCTTTGTTTCTTGATGAGTCTGGCTAGGGGTTTGTCAATTTCATTTACCCTTTCAAAGAACCAGCTTTTGGCTCTGTTGATTTTTGCTATGGTCTCTTTTGTTTCTTTTGCATTTATTTCTGCTCTAATTTTTAAGAATTCTTTCCTTCTACTAACCTTGGGGTGCTTCATTTCTTCCTTTCCCAGTTGCTATAGGCGTAGAGTTAGGTTATGTATTTGGCTTTTTTCTTGTTTCTTGAGGTATGCCTGTATTGCTATGAACTTTCCCCTTAGGACTGCTTTTACAGTGTCCCACAGGTTTTGGGTTGTTGTGTTTTCATTTTCATTTGTTTCTATGCAGATTTTGATTTCTTTTTTGATTTCTTCTGTGATTTGTTCTAACTGTTGCTTCCTGACCTGCATACAAATTTCTGAAGAGGCAGATCAGGTGGTCTGGTATTCCCATCTCCCTCAGAAGTTTCCACAGTTTGTTGTGATCTACACAGTCAAAGGCTTTGGCATAGTCAATAAAGCAGAAATAGATGTTTTTCTGGAACTCTCTTGCTTTTTCCATGATCCAGCGGATGTTGGCAATTTGATCTCTGTTTCCTCTGCCTTTTCTAAATCCAGCTTGAACATAAGGAAGTTCACGGTTCACATATTCAGGAGTGTGTTGTTCAGCCTCCATATGTTGGAAATTTTAATAGTTTTTCTCCTGTTATTGAGATTTACTCTTACTGCATTGTGGTCAGAAAAGATGCTTGGAATGATTTCAATTTTTCTGAACTTACCAAGGCTAGATTTATGGCCCAGGATGTGGTCTATCCTGGAGAAGGTTCCATGTGCGCTTGAGAAAAAGGTGAAATTCATTCTTTTGGAATTAAATGCCCTATAGATATCAATTAGGTCTAACTGGTCTATTGTATCATTTAAAGTTTGTGTTTCCTTGTTAATTTTCTGTTTAGTTGATCTATCCATTGGTGTGAGTGGGGTACTAAAGTCTCCCACTGTTATTGTGCTTTTGTTGATTTCTCCTTTCATACTTGTTAGTATTTGTCTTACATATTGCGGTGCTCCTATGTTGGGTGCATATATATTTATAATTGTTATATCTTCTTCTTGGATTGATCCTTTGATCAGTATGTAGTGACCTACTTTGTCTCTTTTTACAGCCATTGTTTTAAAGTCTATTTTATCTGATATGAGTATTGCTACTCCTGCTTCCTTTTTGCCCCTATTTGCATGGAAAATCTTTTTCCAGCCCTTCACTTTCAGTCTGTACGTGTCCCCTGTTTTGAGGTGGGTTTCTTGTAGACAACATATGTAGGGGTCTTGTTTTTATATCCATTCAGCCAGTCTGTCTTTTGGTTGGGGCATTCAACCCATTTATGTTTAAGGTAATTATTAATAAATATGATCCCGTTGCCATTTACTTTATTGTTTTGTGTTTGAATTTATATATCTTTTTTTGTGTTTCCTGTCTAGAGAATGTCCTTTAGTATTTGTTGGAGAGCTGGTTTGGTGGTGCTGAATTCTCTCAGCTTTTGCTTGTCTGTAAAGCTTTTGATTTCTCCTTCATATTTAAATGAGATCCTTGCTGGGTAAAATAATCTGGGCTGTAGGTTCTTTTCTTTCATCACTTTAAGTATGTCTTGCCATTCCCTCCTGGCTTGGAGAATTTCTATTGAAAGATCAGCTGTTATCCTTATGGGAATTCCCTTGTGTGTTATTTGTTGTTTTTCCCTTGCTGCTTTTAATATTTGTTCTTTGTGTTTGATCTTTGTTAATTTGATTAAAATGTGTCTTGGGGTGTTTCATCTTGGGTTTATCCTGTTTGGGACTCTCTGGGTTTCTTGGACTTGAGTGATTATTTCCTTCCCCATTTTAGGGAAGTTTTCAACTATTATCTCCTCTAGTGTTTTCTCATGGTCTTTCTTTTTGTTTTCTTCTTCTGGGACTCCTATGATCCGAATATTGTAATGTTTAATATTGTCCTGGAGGTGTCTGAAATTTTCCTCATTTCTTTTAATTCGTTTTTCTTTTTACTCCTCTGATTCATTTATTTCTGCCATTCAATCTTCTAATTCACTAATTCTATCTTCTGCCTCTGTTATTCTACTATTTGTTGCCTCCAGGGTGTTTTGGATCTCATTTATTGCATTATTCATCATATATTGACTCTTTTTTATTTCTTCTAGGTCTTTGATAAACCTTTCTTGCATCTTCTCAATGCTTTTCTCCAGGCTATTTATCTGTGATTCCATTTTGTTTTCCAGATTTTGGATTAATTTCACTATCATTATTCAGAATTCTTTATCAGGTAGGTTCGCTATTTCTTCCTCTTTTGTTTGGTTTGGTGGGCATTTATCCTGTTCCTTTACCTGCTGGGAATTCTTCTGTCTCTTCATCTTGTTTAAATTGCTGAGTTTGGGATGTCCTTACTGTATTCTGGCAGTCTGTGGGGTTCTCTTTATTGTGGCGTTTCTTCACTATATGTGGGTTTGTACTGGTGGCTTGTGGAGGTTTCTTGTTTAGGGAAGCTTGTGTCGGTGTTCTGGTGGATGGAGCTGGATTTCTTCTCTCTGGAGTGCAATGGAGTGTCTAGTACTGAGTTATGAGATGTCTATGATTTTGGGGTCACTTTGTGTAGCCAGTATATTGGAGCTCAGGGCTGTGTTCCTGTTTTTCTGGAGAATTTGCTTGGTGTGTCTTGCCATGGACCTTGTTGGCCTTTGTGTGATGCTTGGTTTCAGTGTAGATATGGAGGCATTTGATGAGCTCCTGTCAATTAATGTTCCGTGGGATCAGGGTTTGGACTTAAGCCTCCTGCTTCCAGTTATCAGTCTTACTTTTACAGTAGTCTCAAAAACTTCTTCTTCTATACTGCACCCCACAACTGGACCACTCAGAGATGTTCACAGAGTTATACAGAGAAGAAAAGAGGAAGGAAGGAGACAGAGGTGGTCAGGAGGATAAAAGGAGGGAATGAAAAGGAGAGAGACCGATCCAGTCAGTAATCAGTAAAGCAAAGAAAAAAGGAAAGTAAAAAAGAAAAGACAAAAAGAAAAAAGAAAAAAACAGGGTCGCAAAAGTTATATCTAAAAGTGGAAGTTAAACGAGTACTAGAGGATAAAAAAAATAAAAAGAAAAGAAAAAAAAATTTTAAAAAGAAAAAAAATTGTTTTCCTTTTTTTAATTAAAAAATAATTTAAAAATATATTTAAAAAAAAAGAAAGAAAGAATGATGGTAAAAATAGTAACAACATATATATGAGTTTCTCTATTATTGTTGTGGGTATTGTGGGTTCAGTTCATTTTCGGCTAGTTACTTGTTCCGGCTTAAATTTCTCAAGATCTATAGGCCCCTTTCTCTGTAGTTGGTACTAACCATGGGGTTGTAGTTTATTGCCTGTCGCTTCCACGGCGGTTCCCTCTGTTATAGCTTCTTACAAAGGGGGCGGTGGTGGACACCCTTTTTATTTATTTATTTATTTTTAGGCTCACTTGTTCAGTCGTGCTGCAGGGAGGGAGGGACATTGCAAATAAATACTACTGGCGTGTGCTCGCAGTGGCTCAGCCACACTGGGTCTGCCCCGGTTCATGGCGCGTGTAGCCTCCCTGCCCACTCTGCTTGGGCTCTCTGTTTCCCCGCCAGAACCATCTGCTACTGGCCCTGGGCTGCTTGCCCCTCCCAGGTCTAAGCCACTCAAGTTCGGGCACTCCGGTAGTCCTCAGAGGCCAAGGCTCGGTTGGGCCTGCGTTTTGTGCCCATAGCAGAATCTGCGACGTATCGCCTCCCTGCCACTCGGTTTTTTTAGGTGTACCGGCACACTTTCTTAGGCGGATGTTAGATGACCAGAGCCCCAAGAAGTCTGAGTTAGCAAAGAATTCTGTTTACAGTTTTGTGATTAATGTCTCTCTGCGGCTGCGATTGCCTCCCTCCGGCTCTGGCTTTCCTATCTTCTTGGGGGAGTAAAACATAAGGTCCTATCCCAACCCTGAGTCCACATTTTCTCCAGAGTCTAAGATTGAGTATTCTGCCTTGACTAGGTCCCTAATCAAAGCATTTACTCCTAATGGGTCACAGACCCTGATATCTCTAGAAAATTACTACTCTCATCTTCAAGCAATGGGATAAATTTGTTTCTTTAATGTAAAACATTGAGCAGTACTCTGCTTGAATTCATTTTAGTTTTGCAAAAAAAAAAAAAAGTTAGGAATTTTGCACTTAAAGCAAAAATTAAGAGGTCTCAGTTCTTTAGAAAATGTTTTTAATTATAATTTAAATTTATAAAACCCCTCTCTATGTGGTAAGTGTAAAGTGTTAGTCATTAGATTGTGTCCAATTCGTGCAACCACATGGACTGTAACCCATCAGGCTCCTCTGTCCATGGAATTCTCCAGGCAAGAATATTCGAGTGGGTTGCCATGTCCACCTCCAGCGGATCTTCCCAACCCAGGGATTGAACCTGCATGTCTTATGCCTCCTTCATTGGCAGGTGTGTTCTTTACAACTAGTGCCACCCAGATGCAGGTTCAAATGCATCTTCTTATCAGCCCGTCTTGCCTGGTGAGCAAGAGGCTTCTGGATGGTGTTGATGGTGCAGGTACTGGATCAAAGCTGTGGTTATGTTTCAGAGTATTCTATACAGGCTTACATTTTCTCCACCCCAAATCATCTTTGTATGAAATTTTGAAGAGAAGCATATGCATTCATTCCAAAGGCTCTGAAGATCTGTGTGCAATTTGTGTCCCTTTTGTGTATCACAGCCTTGTCATGGTGAAGGAGCTTTTGTAACTCAATGAAGCTATGTGCCATGCCATGCAAGGCCACCCAAGACATACGGTTCATAGTAAGGTGTCCTGACAAAATGTGGTCAACTGGAGGAGGGAATGGTAACCCACTCCAGTATTCTTGCAGCAAGAAACCCATGAACATTATGAAAAGTCAAAAAGGGCCCTTGAATCACACCAAATAATCTACTTCTGGAAAAGTTGGTGTAGTAAGCAGAATAAAGACCTCCAAAAGATATCCAAATTCATATCCCTATAACCTTTGAATATGTTATTTTACATAATAGACATTTAATGTGATTAGTTGAATAAAGTTTCCAATAAGCTTGTTTAAGATTGACCATAGTTATTAAATTAATCAATGATCTTTTAAACATGGATGAGAGAGGCAGAAGAATTGAATTCACAGAGATAATTGGAAACCTTAAGCTGCTGACTTTGGTGATGTAGCCATTAGCCAAAGAAGGCAGGTGTTCTCTAGAAACTGGAATAGGACAGGTAAAAGATTTTTCCCTGGAGCCTCCAGGTGAAATCTGTAGCAGAAAGGGGGACCCCTTCCTGAGAGTAGGCCCTTGCCTAACACTAAGAAATGAACTGTCTGAAGAGACATCCGTGCTGACAAAGCAAAAAGACTTTATTCCTTTTATATGCACCTCAGCTATCTGGGATTCCCTGGTGGCTCAGATGGTAAAGAATCTGCCTGTAATGTAGGAGACCCAGGTTCAATCCCTGGGTAGGGAAGATCCTCTAGAGAAGGGGATGGCAACCCATCCCTTGCCTGGAGAATTCCATGAACAGAAGAGCCTGGTGGGCTACAGTCCATGGGCTAGCAAAGAATCAGACACGACCGAGTGACTTTCACTTTCATTCTGTGTTTTTCACATACTGAGCTTCCTTGGGGCTCACCATAGGGAGTGGCAGAAGTCTGATGGCTGCAAGATAGCAGATATTCTTTCCTTCCTGAGTTCCCTCAGGGCTCACCAGCTCACCTTTTGTGGTGACTGAAATTGCTGATGAATGACATCTGTCGTTTACAAATATAGCAGGAAATATTCCATTCTTCAGTTCCTCCTCTTGGTCTGGAAATCAACTAATATTTTGAAGATATTTCATGACCATTTTTTCCCCCTTAACTTGGGATATCTAGTTGTCTTTAATTTAAAAAAAAAAAAAAACAAAACAGTTTTGACGTTCAGACTACCTGCCCCTTCTTGCAAAATTTCTGCATAACCTGGCTCTTCCCTGCAACCTCCTTGGAGCAGTTTGCTCAGGGTTACTTGAGATGATGTTTTCAGTCAACAATATAATGATCTAATATATTTATGTATTCCAAAATAGTCACCAAAATAAAGTTAGTTAACATCACCTGAAAAAATTAACATTTTTTTTTCTTATGGTAGAACATTGGAGAATTACTCTCTTAGCAACTTTCCATGATACAATAGAGAATCATTAATTGTTGTCACCATGCTCTCTTAGCCCCTTAAAACATCTTCATTTTATATCTGGGACTTTGTACCTTTTGATAAGCATCTCTCCAAAAGCCTCAGCTCCTAGCAACTACTATTCTACTCTTTATTTGCCTCATTTTGGCTTTTCTGAATGATTCCACATATACATGACATATGGAGTCAGAAATGGCAACCCACTCCAGTATTCTTTTCTGGACTATTCCACAACAGAGGAGCTTGGCAGACTACAGTCTGTAGGATCACAAAGAATCAGACACAACTGAGACTGAGTATGCATGCACACATGACATAATAACATATTTGTATAAAGGAATATGTCTAATAATATGATAATGGAAATTCCCCAGATTGTTCAAATCCTACCTTGAGAATAAACTTGACAGAATGGAAAAATTATAAAATGAAAAAACTTTGGAAAATGAGCTGCTGCTGAGTCGCTTCAGTCGTGTCCGACTCTGTGCGACCCCATAGATAGCAGCCAACCAGGCTTCCCATTCCTGGGATTCTCCAGGCAAGAACACTGGAGTGGGTTGCCATTTCCTTCTCCAATGCATGAAAGTGAAAAGTGAAAGTGAAGTCGCTCAGCCATGTCCGACTCTAGCGACCCCATGAACTACAGCCTACCAGGCTCCTCTGTCCATGGGATTTTCTAGGCAAAAGTACTGGAGTGGGGTGCCATTGCCCTGGAAAATGAGAGATATCACAAATTAATAAAGTGATGACATAAGTTATATGGAGGAGTTAAAAGAAATGGAAATTATAGGAAATAAAAGGAGGATGTCCTACTTCTTCAATCTAATGAAAGAATCTGAAAAAAGATCTGCAATTTTGTCTCTGGGTTTTTAACCCTTCAATCAGATGCCTTCAATCAGGATTCATAATGACTGTGTAGTAGACGTGATGGCTGAGCCAGAAAGCGGTCATAGCCCATCACAGCCAGGAGGAAGTCATCCAACCCTGCAAACAGTATGAAAAAGTGCATGTGGGTGATGCAGCACTCATAGGGGATAACTTTGCTCTGTGTCTGGATGTTCCACAGCATCTTTGGGATGATGATGGAGGTGAAGCATATGTCTACAAAGGACAGGTTGGAGAGGAAGAAGTACATGGGGGTGTGGAGGTGGGAGTCTGAGCTGACAGCCAGGATGATGAGCAGTTTTTCAAACATTGTGATGAAGTGCATGCAGAGGAAAAACTCAAATATAAGGGGTTGAAGCTCTTGTTCCTCTGAGAATCCCAGAAGAAGAAATTCTGAAACTCCTGTGATGTCCTTGGCGCCACATGGTAGAAATGACTACAAGTAAAGGGGAAAAAAAAAAAAAATGACCAATTTTCATGGAGATGGACGTTAATCACATTATCAAAATGTTACCTTATATTTTTTTTTCAATTAGGAAATTAATGTCAATATTTTGTTCATGCAATGAATATAATGTTTTGGTAATCACAATCTCCTAAAATCCAGCCCTGGATAATTAATATATCAAATAAAAATATATATAGCATGTCATCTGGTGACACATACTATGAATAAAATAAAAGCAAGTATAAAGGAAAAAGTTAAGAAAAGATGCTATTTTTATGGTTGTTAAGGTAAAACAGCCAATAAGGTGACATTTGAACAGAGACCTCCTGTAAAAGAGAACAGGAGCCATGAACTTATCAGGAGGGGTGTGTGCCTGGCAGGGAGAACAGTCAGTGCAATGGCCCTGGGTTAGTGTTTATTTAAGATGTTCTATGTGAAAAAAAGGAAGCCAGTGTGGTGAGGGATGTGAGAAGAAGGGAAATTGAGGAGAGATGGTATCAGAGGATGTTGAGGAAAAATGTGGTCTCCTTGCTGCTGATGAAACATCACAAGGAGTCCCTCCTCCATATTACATTTCTCTAACACATTATGAAATTGTTGCAAAGGTGGCCTATATATGTGTATATATAGGCTGTACATATATATATATATGTAGGCTGTATATGTATGTGTGTGTGTATATATATATATACATGTATATATATAGGCTGTGCTGGATATTTGTTGCAGTGTACAGGCTTCTCTAGTTGCAGTACAGTTTCTTTAGATGTGGTAAATGGGCTTAGTTTCCCTGCGGCTTGTGGGATCTTAGTTCCCAGACCAGGGATTGAACCTGCATACCTACATTGGGAGGTGGATTCTTAACCACTGAATCACCAAGAAAGTCCTAGCCTGTATGTTTAAGTGAATCTCTTCTCTAATACATTCTGATGACTGAGTTCTGGCCTCTGTGTATGAGAATCACTTTGGGATATGTGAGCTCAGTACCCCTGCTCTGAAGACATCTCACCCTCTGCAAGGCAAGAAAGCAAAAAACACACAGTAAGACCCTGGCTTCCTAGGTTGTATCATTTTGAAGAATTTTTCAGCCACAGTTTAACAACCACAAATGATTTAGACTTTGATACAACTCAAGTTGATCAGATCAGATTAAGTACAAATGGCACTCAGGAATTCCACTTTGAAATTTTCCCAGGTATAAAGTAAACTTGGCATATGATTTTGGTATGACCACTTTATAACATGTATTAAAGATATATAAATATTTTCAGTGAACATCTATAGTATATATCTGTATCATTTCTTTAAACCTGGATGTGTATATATATATATATATAGATAGATAGATAGATAGATAGATAGATAGATATAGATATAGATATATAGATATATATATTAGAATTAGAATATATATATATATATATATATATATATATATATATATGAATTCTATATATAGAATATATATATTAGAAAAGACCCTGATGCTGGGAAACATTGAAGGCAAAAGGAGATGTGAGTGGCAAAGGATAAGATGGTTAGATTACATCACTGATTCAATGGACATGGATTTGAGAAAACCCCGGGAGACAATGAAGGACAGGGGAGCTGAGTGTGCTGCAGTCCATGGGGTAACAAGGAGTCAGACATGACTTAGCAGCTGAACAGCAGCAATAGCAATATATATATCAGATCAGTCGCTCAGTTGTGTCTGACTCTTTGCGACCCCATGAATCGCAGCATGCAAGGCCTCCCTGTCCATCACCAACTCCCGGAGATTACTCAGACTCACATCCATCCAGTCAGTGATGCCATCCAGCCATCTCATGCTCTGTCGTCCCCTTCTCCTCTTGCCCCCAATTCCTCCCAGCATCAGAGTCTTCAATGAGTTAACTCTTCGCATGAGGTGGCCAAAATACTGGAGTTTCAGCTTTAGCATTATTCCTTCCAAAGAAATCCCAGGGCTGGTCTCCTTCAGAATGGACTGGTTGGATCTCCTTGCAGTCCAAGGGACTCTCAAGTCTTCTCCAACACCACAGTTCAAAAGCATCAATTCTTTGGCGCTCAGCCTTCTTCACAGTCCAGCTCTCACATCCATACATGACCACAGGAAAGACCATAGCCTTGACTAGGCGAAACTTCGTTGGCAAAGTGATGTCTCTGCCTTTGAATATGCTATCTAGGTTGGTTATAACTTTCCTTCCAAGGAGTAAGCATCTTTTAATTTCATGGCTGCAGTCACCATCTGCAGTGATTTTGGAGCCCATAAAAATAAAGTCTGACACTGTTTCCCCATCTATTTCCCATGTAGTGATGGGACTGGAGATTATATAGATATAGAATATAG
This sequence comes from Tragelaphus eurycerus, assembly GCA_935064755.1. Taxonomy (NCBI): domain Eukaryota; kingdom Metazoa; phylum Chordata; class Mammalia; order Artiodactyla; family Bovidae; genus Tragelaphus; species Tragelaphus eurycerus. The sequence continues at coordinate 581,832 of CAKXYN010000276.1, forward strand.
ATATAGATATAGATAGATAGATAGATAGATATAGATAGATATATCTCTCTCTCTCTCTCTCTCTCTCTCTATATATATATATATATATATATATATATATATATTTAGATAGAGAGAGAGAGAGACAGAGACAGAGACAGAGACAGAGAGAGAGAGGGAAATAGAGAATGGACATGATAGGGAATATAGATCTAATAAACTCAAATGGTCCTTGAGAGACTGTGGTAAAAAAATTTCTTTGGTTCTTATGACATTTCATGTGTTCTTATATTCCCTTGATGCCCAGCAGAAATAATTTTTTTTTAAAAAAGAAATTTATCCAGAGTGGCAATAACTTATGGTCTAAAATACTCATGGGTTGTACGACCCAAAAGAAAAATGAGCAAAGAGAACAAAATAATACTTCACAAAAGGATGCTTATAAAATACAATGGATAGGAATTGAACATTGGCCATTTTTAATATCAGGAAGCAAAACTTGTTTTCCCTGTGCTTATTTCATTTTCATTTGACTAAGTGTTTTTTATATGAAGGAAATGGCAACCCACTTCAGTATTATTGCCTGGAGAATCCCATGAGTGGTGGAGCTTGGTGGGCTACAATTCATAGGCCGCAAAGAGTCAGACACAACTGAGCAACTTCATTTTCACTTTTATATGAAAGCAGAGGAGCAAGCCTCTTTCTCCCTTTTCCTGTGTGACATCTTTTTTTAGTTGCTGTTATTCTTGGATTAAGATCTATTTTTGATGAGCCCTAAGGACGCACTTTAGCCCTAGTTTTGATTTTTCGGGAGCCACCTGCTGAGGTCCAGCCCCCGCTGATCCAGGGTATTTGAAGCGGGGATAGCATTGGCGAGGATCAGGAAACAACTACTTAATTAAATATTAATTAAAGAAATAAAGAGTAATAGAATGAGGATATCTCAGCAGGAAAATTCAGTGGAGAAAAGAGGCTGAGTAGATTGGTTTACACGGGAGACCAATAAAACTTCAAGACAAGAAGTTTGTACCACTTACATAGGCCACAGGTGTCCTTACGTTCTCCTGAAGGTGAGGAGACACTGAGGCTTTGCCGGTCAGATCTTAGAGGCCCAGGCATGATTAGCAAGCTTGGTGGGTTCCACGCTCCAGATGGAGACTCAGCCAGAATTTGAGAGAGAGAGCGACATGGGGAGACCAGTCTTTCAAGGAACTGATCCCCATTCTTTATTTTCCATGGTCTACTTTTATACACAGAGACGTTATACAAAAGTCACGCAGGGTCAGCAGCCCTGACCTTTATCAAAGTCAGATGCTTCATGAAAATGTATACAGAGGTCTTAGGGGTGTTACAACATCTTCTGGCCAGGGGGCCTGCTGACAGTTTATTACCCTCTCCTTGTGACAGCGGTGAGTCAACACTTATTTCTTCAGAGGTGATTATTCTTAAAACAGACTCCACCCTCCGAAGGTACCAGACAAGGTTACATTCCTATAGGGTGAGGGTGTAGTGGGTTTTAATTAAGGAAAGAATTTACTAAGCCTAAGGTCTAACATGATTAATATCAAAGGTTAATACTTATTTCTTCTATATATTCATTAATGTGTGTAAAGGCAGGGGATGTAGAAACTTAGCAGCAAACATTGGCTCAACAAATAAAAAACCCTTCACCAATACAATTTCTAATCAGCCCACTATACTTATACTAATAGTTTTCTAACTTCTCTAAAGAACCTGTTTTTAGAAGATTTAAAGCATCTCGTGCCTCTCATGGTTGGGAGGCTATGAACAATCACATGTGGCCAGACAAGCCTGTCAGGCAGGCTAGAGAACCTTCAGAGGAGTTTGCAGGTTAAAACACTATCACATCCAAGAATTATATTAACTGGAGCTGTAAGTTAACTCTTTTTTTTTTCAGAGAGAGGTAGTGGGGGACAGTCCCCTGTAAAGTCAGAGGTGTAGGTGAGAGCACAGAGTAGTAAAGTAGGCAGGATCTGGTTATGGGGGTAGATGCTCGAGAACGTCCAGGGGGACTCCTGAGGCTAGATCTAGACTTTGCATATGTCGAGCATCCTTCCTCATGACCTTTGCCATGGGTGGAGGTCCTCACGCTGGCTCCCCACAGTCAAAGGTCCATACACACAAAACCTGGATACACCGTGACAGTTTCAACCTTTTCACCAACATTCTTCATGTTAGTCATCTGGGGATATTGTATTATACACTTATTTCCTTCATTGACTCTGTCTTCCCAATTATAATGTTTGATCCATACATGGAGGGACTTCAACTCTTTTGTTCATCTTTGTATTTTATCTGAGTATGTAAACATATGTGCACTTGTATAAAAATGAATTTTGAAAACTGAAAAGTGAGGAAATAAAATGAATAACAAAAAGCATGAAACTAAGATAAATATCATGGTTTCAAAACTGTGGTAAACAGAATTGAATGCAGCACTGAAAACAAAGTAAAGAAGAAATGTAATAGCGAAAGTTTTTGATATCAACATGGGGATTAATTAAATTGGCAATGACTAAAATGTAAAATAATATGATATGTAATGTTCCTAGAGTAATCTGGCATGTAGCATATCCTCAGTTACGATTTATTGAATGAATCAGGACTTAGGTTTCCTTATACATGGACATTTAAAATATGTCAAGGTTGTATTTCAATTTAGTTGGAAAGATTGAATTGTTTCTAAAGTTGGCATATATATCTATCTTGCAAAAAATGGTTTCTCACCTACCTAAAACATCTTACGAATATTAGATTATGTTCTCAGTGTAAGAATAATCAAAACATTTTACATGAACACTTTGACATGTAAATATATAATACCAATGAGGGGGAGGGCAAAATCACCTCAAATAATACGAGTGTCAGAAACAAGACAATAGACCTATATAACTAAATAAAATTTTAAAAATTAAGGCCAAATATATGCCTCACAATCTCAAGAACAATCATTTTAAAGAATTATTTGAAAGGCATATATCTGTAGACAAATGGGCATAAATATGTCTTGCTGATGTTGAATTGCTAATAGGCATATATAATAATTACTGTTTCTGTTGTTTAGTCACTAAGTCAAGTCCAACTCTTTTGTGACCCCATGGACTGTAGCCAACCAAGCTCCTCTGTCCGTGGGATTTTTCAGGCAGGAATATTGAAGTGGGTTGCCATTTCCTTCTCCATGGAATCTATTTTCCTGACTCAGGGATGGAACCCATGTCTCCCTCACTGGTAGATGAATTTGAGCCACCTGAGCCACCATGGAAGCCCATACATAATAAGAATATGGCAATCAAAAAGATGGAAAAATATATAAATCCTTGCTCTAGCTTAGTATGTAGTTTAAGAAAGCAACAAAAAATCTCTTTCATATCATGGTCCTGGGAAACATCTTGCAGACTCATCAAATCTGAGCTGAGACCTTCTGGACTATTAGCAAAGGAGACTGATTTTTCCGGCAGAAATATGAAGTGTTACAATATTTTAGGGAACGATCTGAAGACAGCTATAAACCTTCAAAATACAGATATACTTTTAACTCAGGGTTCTTCAGTGTTGGCACCATTGACATTCTGAGCCAGATCATTGTTTGTGGTAAGATCTCTCCTGTACACTGTAGGATATTTAGAGCATCCCTGACCTACAGAGCCTCCCATTTGTGACAGACAAAAATCCCTGGGAGACAAAACCATCCATGCTTAGAATCAGAGTTTGAACTTCACTATCTTAACGTATTGTGTAGCTTTGTTATAATAGCAACTTACTGATAAAGGATACGAAAGACCATCCAAGTGTCAGTAGTATAGGCATACCATGACCTGCTGTACAGCCATAAAGACAGTAAATTCACCATTAGACTTGTGATTTGAATCAGGTCTATGAGAAATTATTGAGTAAGAAGGAAAAGTGGAGAAAAGAAAAAGACAAAATTTAGGAACAATGACTGTACTGGCAGTGCAGTCATAAAGAATCCACCTGCAAATACAGGAAACATGGGTTCAACCCCTGGTTCGGGAAGATTCCTTGGAGGAGAAAATGGCAATTCACTCAAGTATTCTTGCTTTTGAAATCCCATGGACAGAGCAGCCTGGTGGGGTACAGTCCAAGGAGTCGCACAGAGTTGGATATGATTTAACAATGAAACAACATCTTAAGACTAAAACATCTCCAGTTTTTTGAAAGATTGCACTCAAAAGTAGGAATCCTGTTCTGAGCCTATTATAGAAAAGCAAAGGGCTCACATACATAATTTTAGACAGATAAAATTAATGGCTGACAAATCCACACGCATATTCAGCCCCAGATATAATGAAACAATTGCAAGGTAAGCTCATTAGCACTTCCCTGGCAGCTCAGTAGTAAAGAAGCTGCCTGCCAGTGCAGGAGACACTAGTTCAATCCCTGAGGCTGGAAGATCCCCTGGAGGAGGAATTGGCAACCTACTCTAGTATTCTTCCCCAGGAACTCCTATTAACAGAGGAGCCTGGTGGGCTACAGTCCACGGAGTCACAAAGACCGAGGCAAGGTTTTGTGACTAAACAACAAAGCTCCTTAGCACTCCCCTCTTTACATGTGATTTTTTTTTTTTTCACAGAAAATACTGTGAAGCATATGTCTCTGGCAAAGTGTTGCAAGGAGGTATTCACAAACATTCTTTGGTGTTCATATTTATTTATTTATTTTTGGTCGTGAGGTCTTTGTTGCTATGTGGTTTTGATCTAGTTTCAGTGAGCAGGGGCTACTCTTTGTTGTGGTGCATGGGCTTCTCATTGCATTGGGCTCTCTTACTGCAGAACATGGTCTCTATGGTGTGAGGATCTCAGTAGTTGTGGTTCCTGGGCTCTACAGAACAAGCTCAGTAGTTGTAGTGCATGAGCTTAGTTGCTCTGAGGCATTTGAGATCTTCCCAGACCAGGTATCAAACTCGTCTCTTGCACAGAAAGGCAGATTCTTTTACCACTGAGCTCCAAGGGAAGCCCAGTATGTATCTTTTTAATCAATATTGAAACATGGTCAAATACACCCATGGCGAATTCATGTTGATGTATGGCAAAAACAATACAATATTGTAAAGTAATTAGCCTCCAATTAAAATAAAGAAAAGTGAAAGTGAAGTCTCTCAGTCGTGTCCGACTCTTTGTGACCCCGTGGACTGTAGCCCACCAGGCTTCTCCATCCATGGGATTCTCCAGGCAAGAATACTGGAGTGGGATGCCATTTCTTTCTCCAATTAAAATAAATACATTTATATTAAATAAATAAATAAAGGGGGATATGTAGATCTACTAAAAAAAATTAGAAATGCCCTAACTATATTTTATATCCCTACATCACTAATATACTAATTCTCTACTCAAATTATTTAGATACTTGGACTTTTCTACTTTTACTGGAAGCTCTTTATGCATCGTGTGTGTTCAGTTGCTCAATCATGTCCAACTCTTTGCAACCCCATAGACTGTGACCTGCCAGTTTCCTGTGTCCGTGGGATTTCCCAGGCAAGAATACTGGAATGGGTCACTATGCCATCCTGCAGGTGATATTCTTGACCCACAGGAAGTCGCATCTCCTGTGACTCCTGCATTGGTGGTTAAATTCTTTACCATTGCACCACGTGGGAAGCCCCTTATGCCTCTCGTCTCTCTTCTAATTGGGCTTTCATTTTTATTATTTAGTTGGTATCACTGAACATTCCTTTACTGAGTTCAATGTTCAGTTCTCTTTTCAGCATTATCAGAATATACTGATACATTTTAATCATGCAAGGAAATAACCACAGTGGTCTCTGGGCTCTGACCTAGGCTGAGTTGGTTATTTGCTGGACTCAGGTAATCATTCTTGGATTCATTGACTCTGTCCTTCTTCTTCAGTGTCTTCTGGACTCTTCAACTCAACGACATGGAAATCCTGAGAGGAAGGTCTCCAAGTGGAAGTCTGATTCTTTTCCTGGATGGTTGATGACGGAGACTGAAGCTCTTGTCCCCATACAAGGTAGCACAAAAGGTCAAGAACTGGTCCTTTATTCAGATTTAGGACTTCAAAAACAAGAACCATGCCTTGTCCAGGCCCAGGTTGTACAAGCTCAGTGATGCAGCAGAGGTGGTTATTTACAGCTCTCTCTGTCTGCCCTTTAGGTACATTACCCTCTTGTTACAGGGACCTGTGAGCACCTGAACTCCCTGTTGGACTTCACCTGACACAAAGTACTTTTTTTTTTTTTTTTTCCCCCTCCTAGGTCTCTGTTTCCAGGATACCAGTTATAAGTCAGGTAATTCAGTTATGAACCCTTCTCCACAATCTCTCTTGCTTTCCAGAAGTCTAAACTCTAAGCATGTCATCATATCTCTGAATTTAAAATTTTCCCAACTAGCTAGATTGAGGCAACTTTCTTGAATAGATTCCTTGGATCAATAAAACATTGACTTGCGATGGCTACACAGCTCATGGAACCCTGTGAAACCTGTTATTCTCCGCTTATAAGAGGGACAACAAATCGCCAGTCCAGGTTCGATGGATGATACAGGATGCTGGTGCACTTGGATGACCCAGAGGGATGGTATGGGGAGGGAGGTGGGAGGAGGGTTGAGGATATGGCAAAACCAATACAATATTGTAAAATAAAAAAAAAAAAAAAAAGACAACATCATTCCGTTAATGGGCGTAATTGGGCAGTGCACTCTTTGGCTTCCTGATGTTCCTTAAAACTGTTAGGTATTTCATACTTGGGGCCTTTACCTAGTGGCTCAGTTGGTGAAGAATCTGCATGCAATGCAAGAGATCACCTACAAAGCAGGAGACATGGGTTCAATCTCTGGATCAGGAAGATGCCTGGGAAAAGGAACTGGCTACCCAATCCAAAATTCTTGCCTGGTAAATCCCATGGACAGAGGAGCCTGGTGGGTTACAGTCCATGGGGTCACAAGATTCAGACATGACTGAGTGACTAACCCACCAGAACCACGTCATACTTATATCTGAAGCTAAGAGCTATCATTTTGCTCCTCATCGTAAAAGATTTTTGTTATGAGATATATTTAAGTATTTTTAATGCACCATAACCTACATTTGCACATAATCAAGATGATCTGATTTAGTTTTTAGAGAAGTTCCTTCTATGCGGCAGTACTATTGTAATTCCATCCTTCATTTCAGGAATGGGGCTCAGAGGAATTTACTGTTCTGCTATAATTGATGAACTGATTTGGGGATGGAGTCTTGATTGGGGTTCTCTCAGGATACTTCAAGTTTTCATAATTTGGATTGTCATTTACAACCAGGGATGGTTTTGCTCTTGGTTACTTGGCAATTGAAGGTGAAATGCTGCAAAACACCCACAGTAAACAAGATATCATTCAACACAGCTATCCTGCCCTAAATGTTAACAGTTATAACTGGAGCATGTGGGTGTACTCAGTCACTTCAGTCCTGTCCAACTCTTTGCAACCACATGAATTGTAGCCTGCCTGGCTTCTCAGTTGATGAAATTCTCCAGGCAAGAATACTGGAATGGGTTGCCATAAAACTGGAGAAAAACCCTTTGTACCAGCACTTCTCTCACCTCCTAGTGCATGCAAGTCAGCAGGAATTCTAATTCAAGTGCAAATTCTGATTGAACAAGTCCTCAGTGGGCCCTTAGACTCTATTTCTAACAAGCTACTGGGCTGTATTATGATGCAGGTCTGAGTATGTGGGTCTCATTTTCAGTAACAAAGCACCAGTTCTGTGTTAAATTCAGGTATAGAAGCTTGAAAGTGAAAGTTGTTCAATCATGTCTGACTCTGTGCCACCCCATGGACTATACAGTCCATGCAATTCTCCAGGTGAGAATACTGGAGTGGGTAGTCTTTCTGTTCTCCAGGGGATCTTCACAATCCTGGGATGGAACCCAGGTCTTCCACACTGCATGCAGATACTTTACCAGCTGAGCCACAAGGAAAGCCCGAGAATACTGGGGTGGGTAGCCTATCCTTTCTCCAGAGGATCTTCTCGTTCTAGGAATTGAACCGGGGTCTCCTGCATTGCTTTAACTTATGTCAAATTCAGGTATAGGTACTTGAATTTTTATGTGACTGAGTGGCTGATATATGTTAGTTGCTTGGTCGTGTCTGACTCTTTGCCGCCCCATGGATTGCAGCCCACCAGGGTCTTCTCTCCATGGAATTCTCCCTGGCAAGAATACTGGAGTAAGTTGCAATTCACTTCTTCAGGGGATAATCCAGACCCAGGGATTGAACCTGGCTTTCCACACTGTAGGCAGATTCTTTACCGTCTGAGCCCTCAGGAAAGTCATATATATTGCACTCATCTCACATGCTAGTAAAGTAATACTCAAAATTCTCCGAGCCAGGCTTCAGCAATATGTGAACCGTGAACTTCCTGATGTTCAAGCTGGTTTTAGAAAAGGCAGAGGAACCAGAGATCAAATTGCCAACATCTGCTGGATCATGGAAAAAGCAAGAGAGTTCCAGAAAAGCATCTATTTCTGCTTTATTGACTATGCCAAAGCCTTTGACTGTGGGGATCACAATAAACTGTGGAAAATTCTGAAAGAGATGGGAATACCAGACCACCTGATCTGCCTCTTGAGAAATTTGTATGCAGGTCAGGAAGCAACAGTTCGAACTGGACATGGAACAACAGACTGGTTCCAAATAAGAAAAGGAGTTCGTCAAGGATGTATATTGTCACCATGTTTATTTAACTTATATGCAGGGTACATCATGAGAAACTCTGGACTGGATGAAACACAAGTTTGAACCAAGATTGCTGGGAGGAATATCAATAACCTCAGATATGCAGATGACACCACCCTTATGGCACAAAGTGAAGAGGAACTAAAAAGCCTCTTGATGAAGGGAAAAGCGGATAGTGAAAAAGTTTGCTTAAATCTCAACGTTCAGAAAACGAAGATCATGGCATCTGGTCCCATCACTTCATGGGAAATAGATTGGGAAAGAGTGTCAGAATTTATTTTTCTGGGCTCCAAAATCACTACAGATGGTGGCTGCAGCCATGAAATTAAAAGATGCTTATTCCTTGGAATGAAAATTATGACCAACCTAGATCACATACTGAAAAGCAGAGACATTACTTTACCAATAAAGGTTCGCCTAGTCACAGCTATGTTTTTTCCTGTGGTCATGTATGGATGTGAGAGCTGGACTGTGAAGAAGGCTGAGCACCGAAGAATTGATGCTTTTGAACTGTGGTGTTGGAGAAGACTCTTGAGAGTCCCTTGGACTGCAAGGAGATCCAACCAGTCCATTCTGAAGGAGACCAGCCCTGGGATTTCTTTGCAAGGAATGATGCTAAAGCTGAAACTCCAGTACTTTGGCCACCTCATGGGAAGAGTTGACTCATTGGAGAAGACTCTGATGCTGGGAGGGATTGAGGGCAAGAGGTGAAGGAGACGACAGAGGATGAGATGGCTGGATGGCATCACTGACTCGATGGACATGAGTCTGAGTGAACTCCGGGAGATGGTGATGGACAGGGAGGCCTGACGTGCTGTGATTCATGGGGTCGCAAAGAGTTGGACACGACTGAGCGACTGGTCTGATCTGATATATATATATATCACCCTGCATATAAGTGTATATATATATATATATATATATATATATATATATATATATATATATACACGTGTGTATATTTACATCTGAAAAAGATGTTGTAGTAGGCAGAATATGGGCCTCAAAACAATGTTCACCTCCTAATCCCCCAAACTTTTTTAATATGCCAGCTTACACCAAGGGGAATATAACTAATGGAGAAAATAAATTTGCTATTCGTTGACCTTAGAATACCAGACCACCTGATCTGCCTCTTAAGAAATCTGTATGCAGGTCAGGAAGCAACAGTTAGAACTGGTCATGGAACAACAGACTGGTTCCAAATAGGAAAAGGAGTACGTCAAGGCTGCATATTGTCACCATGTTTATTTAACTTATATGCAGAGTACATCATGAGAAATGCTGGACTGGAAGAAACACAAGTTGGAATCAAGATTGCTGGGAGAAATATCAATAACCTCAGATATGCAGATGACACCACTCTTATGGCAGAAAGTGAAGAGGGGCTAAAAAGCCTCTTGATGAAGGTGAAAGTGGAGAGTGAAAAGGTTGGCTTAAAGCTCAACATTCAGAAAACGAAGATCATGGCATCTGGTCCCATCACTGCATGGGAAATAGATGGGGAAACAGTGGAAACAGTGTCAGACTTTGTTTTTCTGGGCTCCAAAATCACTGCAGATGGTGACTGCAGCCATGAAATTCAAAGACGCTTACTCTTTGGAAGGAAAGTTATGACCAACCTAGATAGTATATTCAAAAGCAGAGACATTACTTTGCCAACAAAGGTTCGCCTAGTCAAGGCTATAGTCTTTCCTGTGGTCATGTATGGATGTGAGAGCTGGACTGTGAAGAAGGCTGAGTGCCGAAGAATTGATGCTTTTGAACTGTGGTGTTGGAGAAGACTCTTGAGAGTCCCTTGGATTGCAAGAAGATCCAACCAGTCCATTCTGAAGGAGATCAATCCTGGAATTTCTTTAGAAGGAATGATGCTAAAGCTGAAACTCCAGTATTTTGGCCACCTCATGCGAAGAGTTGACTCATTGGAGAAGACTCTGATGCTGGGAGGGATTGAGGGCAGGAGGAGAAGGGGACGACAGAGGATGAGATGGCTGGATGGCATCACTGACTTGATGGATGCGAGTCTGGGTGACCTCCGGGAGCTGGTGATGGACAGGGAGGCCTGGCGTGCTGCGGTTCATGGGGTCGCAAAGAGTCGCACACGACTGAGCGACTGAACTGATCTGATCTGACCTTAAAGTGAGATTAGCTTGGATTATCCAGATTGGTATAAGACATCCTTTTGGTTTTCTAGATGCAATGGTCAAGGGAAGAATTGCAATTAGAGAGAGATTTGAAGATACTCTACTACTGGCTTTGAAGATGAGGAAGGACCATGAATCCAGGAATACAAATGCCCTTAGAAAGTGATCTAGGAAGTCAACGTATTCTTCCTTGAAGCATCCATACAGACCCCAGTTCTCACAGAAGTCGTTTGTTCAGTCCCATTAGTTAAATCTTGACTTCTGATCCTTAGAACTTTAATCTTTAAGGCACAATTTATCAATTTGTAATAGCAGCAGTGGGAATGCAATATATACATTTATCCAATTAAGTATGGTTTGAAGGTACTGAATTTAAACTTCTCTAGTCAGTCATTTATTTTCCTCTAGATAAAGATATTTTGTATGAAAGCCCCAGTTTAATAGGAGAAAACAATTAGAGTCAATTTGGAGATATTTGCCCCATTTAGTTGCTGCATCAAATTTTCTGTTCCATAAATATAAATGTTTTGATTTTTAGGCCTTAGTTAAGAAAATTAATTTATATAAATAGTAGGGTAACAATTTTTACCTATAATTTTTGGTCAAATTTCTACATTTATTGAACTTCATGTTAATCCAACTTTTCATTATTTTCATTTTTTTTACCCTCCAACTTTTTCTAAAATATTCTTTTAACATGACAAATGAGATTATAAAAGAATCTGCAAGCTTACATACATATGTGTATGAATGTGTTTATTTGGGAGAAAAAAATATATTAATAATATACACACATATATCTTATACTTGAATTTTTTAACTATATGGTTGTTTATACAGATTTCATTTTTTTCTCACAACATCCTTTCGAAATCATGTATATTATTTGACATCACCTTCAGAAGTAAAGAAACAAAGGGGATTATATGGAAGACTTCCCTGACCACCCAGGGGTAAAGAATCTGCATGCAATGCAGGAGATGCAAGTTGGATCCTTATGTCAGGCAGATCCCCAGAAGGAGGATATGACAGAGAATCCCTTCAACAGAAAAGCCTGGTTGGCTACAGTCCTTGGGGTCACAGACTCAGAAACGACTGAGCACACACATGCATTCATGTAACAAAGCAGAAAAGTTATTATATTTCTTCTCAAGGGTTATAGAAATGGAACCAGGCAGTATTCACTCTTAATTTTTATTGACTTTTAAATGAATAGAGTTTGTTCTGTGTGAAAGTGAAATTCGCTCAGTTCTGCCCGACTCTTTGTGACCTCATGAACTATACAGTCCATGGAATTCTCCAGGCCAGAATACTGGAATGGGTAGCTGTTCCCTTCTCCAGGGGATTTTCCCAACCCAGCGATTGAACCCAGGTCTCTCACATTGTAGGCAGATTCTTTACCAGCTGAGCCACCAGGGAAGCACTTGTTCTGTGTAACTCTGCTTTTAAAAAAAATATTGCTATTTAAAAATTGTTAGTGTGTATGTTAAGGTAGGACCATGGGCACAGGTAGCTGAGTCAGATCCCATGATGGTGGGAGATATCTCTCATGGAATAAAGAAAAGTTTCTTATGCGGACATTAATGTGGTGAAATTAAATTAAGGCAATTAATAATTATTAAACTTATTTTTTTCTTCAAACTATTTAGCCTCAGCTCAGCTTAGTCATGCCTGACTCTTTGTGAATCCATGGACTGTAGCCCGCAAGGCTCCTCTGTCCATGGGATTCTCCAGGCAAGAATACTGGAGTGGGTTGCCATTTCCGACTCCACAGGTGTTACCAAAATCTTGGCTCCCTGCCCACCAAAGCCAAGTAGAAATAAGGAGACAGTTAAGAGGAAATAGAAAAGAGTAGTTTTATTATTTTTGCCAGGCAAAAGGGAAACACACCAGGCCTGTGTCCCAAGAATTCCTCTTCTCCAGGGAATACAGAGAGGTTTTATATCCTCATAAAATTGAAAGAGACAAGTGTACCCCAATGTTCATCACAGCAATGTTTATAATAGCCAGAACATGGAAGCAACCTAGATGTCCAACAGCAGATGAATGGATAAGAAAGCTGTGGTACATATACACAATGGAGTAATACTCAGCCATTATAAAGAATACATTTGAATGAGTTCTAATGAGGTGGATGAAACTGGTGCCTGTTATACAGAGTGAAGTAAGCCAGAAAGAAAAACACCAATACAGTATACCAACACATATATATGGAATTTAGAAAGATGGTAATGATAACCTTGTATGCGAGACAGCAAAAGAGACACAGATGTATAGAACAGTCTTTTGGACTCTGTGGGAGAGGGAGAGGGTTGTATGATTTGGGAGAATGGCATTGAAACATGTATAATATCATATAAGAAACCAATCACCAGTCCATATTCGATGCAGGATACATGATGCTTGGGGCTGGTGCACTGGGATGACCCAGAGGTATGGTAAAGGGAGGGAGGTGAGAGAGGGGTTCAGGATTGGGAACACATGTACACCCATGGCTGATTCATGTTGATGTATGGCAAAACAAATACAATATTTTAAAGTAATTAGCCTCCAATTAAAATAAAAATAAATAAAAATTTTAAAAATAAAAAAAGAAGAAAAAGGAGGAAAAAAAAGTCTTGCATATTTTTCTCTTAAAGTTTCAAAATGGTCACAGTTCTCATCAGACAACTCAGCAACCAAGTGTGATGTCCCTGAAGTTATTGGTCAATGACCTTCTTTCTGAAATTCAAAATGCTACAAGAAAGTATGAGGGAAGAAGAATGCCAGGTACAGAGTATAATCTATATGAAGTCAGAGAGTAATTCACTTTTTTGAAGCTTTGTGATGGAAAAGTCTAGCTGCATGTGGTTTTTAGTATAACAACTAAAGAATAAACAAGATTGTTTAATTCTTGCAGGCCTGTTTAGCTGATATGTGCCAATGGCAGTCTATTCATTTCTGTTTTTGATGCAACAGATCTCTCCTACCCAAGAATCGAAGCTGTGTTGCGTGCACTGCAGGTGGATTCTTTACCACTGGGCCACCTGGGAAGCCCATATCAAAGGAGCAAAATGACATAAATCGATTTAAGTCAGAAGAGCAGTACAACCACACACAACAACATGGATGAGCTTTAGAAACACAAGGTAGAGGTTAAAGTCTGACTTATATGCTCATGAGAAGCCTGCAGAGCTCAGTGCAACTTCCCACTGGACTACCTCATTTGATAGTAAAGATACTACACTAAACAATTTTATTTTAGGAAATTTGTATGCAACAATAGCTAACTGATACAATATTAACCAGACAGAACCTGAGGACATTTGTTTTGATATTTGAAGGTAACGTTCATGATTACTTTGTTATTCAAGTTTAGCTCAAGTAAGGGTGTGAAAACATGCCTCCAGTGTGGATCCTTTGAGGTTACATGGAGTGCTTGGAAGGACAGTTATGTTTGTACAACACCTGTGGCCCTAAATCATATAGCTGAGCAGAATCTGAACTTTCTAGTGAGTCATCCTTTTTTAATGAGCATGACCTATAGTGGGTGATGTTGAAATTGTTTATCCTCTGCCCTTCTAGAGATTGGGACAACATTTTGAATAATGAGAGCTATTTCATTTAGACTAATTGAAGGAATAATATTTTCTGGAAGCACTGGAAATTTTCAAACAGAAACATGACAATAATTTAATAAAAACCCAAAACAAGCCACCAGTACTTCATCTCAATAAATACACCTTAAAAATTGATACTGTTTTCAGATCAGATCAGATCAGTCGCTCAGTCGTGTCCGACTCTTTGCGACCCCATGAATCGCAGCAAGCCAGGCCTCCCTGTCCATCACCAACTCACGGAGGTCACTGAGACTCACATCCATCGAATCAGTGATGCCATCCAGCCATCTCATCCTCTTCTCCCTTGCCCTCAATCCCTCCCAGCATTTTAGCTTGCAGTAAATTACACAGCTTTTTTATTTATTATTTTTACTGTGGAATAGTTGCTTTAAAATGTCATGTTAGTTTCTGCTGTACAACAAAGTGAATCAGCTATCTGTATCTATACATCCCCTCCCTCTCGGACCTCTATCCCCCACATTCCATGACAAATGGACACTCTTATATCATATATCAATTAGTAGATGAATTGTCTGAAAAAGACATAATTTGCATAATTACAAATGTAGCATTTAATATTTTGCTTCATCATATTTAAGATCAAGTCTGGTCTAGCATATTATATTCATCAATGTTTCATAGTTATTTTCCTCTGTTGATTCTCCTTGGAAACACATTTTATTATCAGTTTTTGCCAGTGACTATGGTAGATACAAGGACTTCCCTGAGCTCAGATGGTAAAGAATCTGCCTGCAACACAAGAGACCCGAGTTTGAACACTGGGTCAGGAAGATCCTCTGAAGAAGGGAATAGCAACCCATTCCAGTATTCTTGCCTGACAAATCCTGGACAGAAAAGCCTGGTGGACTACAATTCGTGGGGTTGCCAAGAGACAGATATGACTAGCGACTAACACTACTACTATGGTAGATACAGGAGACAAGTTATATAGCAGAACAAGATCTGAACAAGTGGAAAATACTTATGATCAGTGATAACAACTAGCATTTTAAAGTTTAGATTATCGAGAAGAGCATAAGTTAGTGATATACAAAAGAATGATGTTTGTGACAAACAGTGGTCACAAATTTTTCTGTCATAAACTTATAAATACCTATGGTTGCCAGAGGAGTTTTCCCCCCATAGGTGTGGTATGGCTCATAACTATTCTATACTCAAACAAACAAAATCCTCAGCATGATACATTTCACTTGAGAAGAAATTATTCTTAAGAGATTCCTTGAGGTAAATGGGAGTCTTCAAATATTTCACATCCAAAGTTGGGAGAGTATAAAAATGAAAAAGGGAAAAACTCTTGAATACTAGTGCTATCAGATATGCAGATGACACCACCTTTATGGCAGAAAGTGAAGAGGAACCTAAAAGCCTCTTGATGAAAGTGAAAGTGAAGAGTGAAAAGGTTGGCTTAAAGCTCAACATTCAGAAAACGAAGGTGATGGAATATGGTCCCATCACTTCATGGAAAATAGATGGGGAAACAGTGGAAACAGTGTCAGACTTTATTTTTCTGGACTCCAAAATCACTGCAGATGGTGACTGCAGCCATGAAACTAAAACACGCTTACTCATTGGAAGGAAAGTTATGACCTACCTAGATAGCATATTCAAAAGCAGAGACATTACTTTGCCAACAAATTTCGCCTAGTCAAGGCTATGGTCTTTCCTGTGATCATGTATGGATGTGAGAGCTGGACTGTGAAGAAGGCTGAGCACCGAAGAATTGATGCTTTTGAACTGTGGTGTTGGAGAAGACTCTTGAGAGTCCCTTGGAATGCAAGGAGATCCATCCAGTCCATTCTGAAGGAGATCAGCCCTGGGATTTCTTTGGAAGGAATGATGCTAAAGCTGAAATTCCAGTATTTTGGCCACCTCATGCAAAGAGTTGACTCATTGGAGAAGACTCTGATGCTGGGAGGGATTGGGGGCAGGAGGAGAAGGGGACGACAGAGCATGAGATGGCTGGATGGCATCACTGACTCCATGGATGTGAGTCTGAGTGACCCCCGGGAGTTGGTGATGGACAGGGAGGCCTGGTGTGCTGCAGTTCATGGGGTCGCAAGGAGTCGGACACGACTGAGCAACTGATCTGATCTGATCTGATCACAAAACTTAAAAGCACGTTACATAAATTTCATAAAGAAGTTGAAATAGAAACTGCAAGGAAAATAAAAGAGACATTCTAATTCCACAGCTGGATCAAATACCAGCAATATTTGGCTCAGGATTTGAGTTCTGCTATTGTGGACAATTCTTAAGTCCTAGAATAATAGATTCTTTCATAGATTTCTTCACAAAGAGTATTTTAAGATCCCTCTTTAAGTCTTTATTTCTTAGACTGTAGATGAAAGGGTTTAGCATGGGCGTGATCACGGTGTACATCATTGAGGCTGTTGCTTTTGAATGTGAGCTTCGGGTAGTAGCAGAGCTAAGGGGCACTCCTATGCCTGTACAATTAAGTAATGAGACACGTGAGAAGTGAGATGCACAGGTGGAAAATGCTTTACACTTCCCCCCAAGCTAATGAGATTTCATGTATGGAGGAAACTATCTTAGAGTAGGAGTAAAGGATATGCATGGGGGAACCACCAGCCAGCAACAGAGGTATGAAAGACATTACTGATTTATCAAGAAAGATGACAGAACTGGCAGGTTGAATCATCTCATTGAGCTCAGAGAAAAAGTAAGGGATTTCTAAGACTGTAAAAAAAGACAGTGGCAATACCATTATGCTTTCCAGCAAGGCATGCAGGAGACTGATGATCCAGGACAATAGCACCAGCAGTGCACAGAGCCAGGGGTTCATGTAAACAATTTATTTCAGGGGGTGAAAGATAGCTTCAAAGGGGTCATAGGCCATCACGGTCAAGAGAAAGAAGTCCAATACTACAAAAAGTGTGAAAAAATACATTCGAGTTATGCAGCTTTCATAGGTGATAACTTGGTTCTGTGTCTGAATGCTCCACAGCAACTTTGGGATGGTGGTAGAAATGAAATAGAGCTCTACAAAGGAAATGTTGGAGAGGAAGAAATACATGGGTGTGTGGAGGTGGGGGTCTGAGCTGACAGCCAGGATAATGAGCAGTTTTACAAAAAGAGTGATCAGGTACATGGAGAGGAAAAGTCCAAATGTGAAAGGTTCCAATGTTGAATTTGGAAGAAATTCTGAAACTCCTATTATGTTCCTTGCTGTCATATGTTGGAGGTGACTGCAAGGAAAGGGGAAAGCAAATGAATGATTATGGTACAACCAGACTTCACTTGCATTGTTGAAATGCCAACTATTTATATTTGGCTGTTAAAAAGTTTATTTCAATACTTTGTTCATGGATTTGGAAATGCGTATAGGGTTTTGTAAAACAAAATCTCCTAAAATCCCATCATGGAGAAAGACTATCTCAAATAAAACATGTGTAAATATATATGAGAGTGAAAGTGATGTCGCTCAGTCATGTCCAACTCTTTGCGTCCCCATGGACTGTAGCCCACCAAGCTCCTCCATCCATGGGATTCTCCAGGCAAGAATACTGGAGTGGATTACCATTTCCTTCTCCAGGGGATCTTTCTGACCCAGGGATCGAACCCAGGTCTCCCGCATTGCAGGCAGACGCTTTAATCTCTGAGCCACCAGGGAATACACACACACACACACACACACACACACAGAGGACAACCACAACTTCATTCTGTATACCTGTGAGTCTGTTTTGTAAATTCATTTGTAACATTTCTTTTTAGATTCCACATATAAGCGATGCCATATGTTATTTCTCCTTCTCTATCTGACTTTCTTCCTTGGTATGACAATATCCAGGTCTATTCAGTTCAGTTCAGTTGCTCAGTCATGTCCGACTCTTTGCGACCCCATGAATCTCAGCACACCAGGGCTCCCTGTCCATCACCAACTCCCGGAGTTCACTCAGACTCACATCCATCAAGTCAGTGATGCCATCCAGCCATCTCATCCTCTGTCGTTCCCTTCTCCTCCTGCCCCCAATCCCTGCCAGCATCAGAGTCTTTTCCAATGAGTCAACTCTTCACATGAGGTGGCCAAAGTACAGGAGTTTCAGCTTTAGAATCATTCCTTCCAAAGAAATCCCAGGGCTGATCTCCTTCAGAAAGGACTGGTTGGATATCCTTATAGACCAAGGGACTCTTAAGAGTCCTCTCCAACACCACAGTTCAAAAGCATCAATTCTTCAGTGCTCAGCTTTCTTCACAGTCCAACTCTCACATCCATACATGATCACTGGAAAAACCATAGCCTTGACTAGATGGATGTTTGTTGGCAAAGTAATGATCTGCTTTTCCATATATTATCTAGGTTAGTCATAACTTTCCTTCCAAGGAGTAAGCATCTTTTAATGTCATGGCTGCAGTCACCATCTGCAGTGATTTTGGAGCCCAGAAAAATAAAGTCTGACACTGTTTCCACTGTTTCCCCATCTATTTTCCATGAAGTGATGGGATCAGATGCCATGATCTTCGTTTTCTGAATGTTGAGCTTTAAGCCAACTTTTTCACTCTTCACTTTCACTTTCAAGAGGCTTTTTAGTTCCTCTTCAATTTCTGCCATAATGGTGATGTTATCTGCATATCTGAGATTATTGATATTTCTCCCAGCAATCTTGATTCCAACTTGTGTTTCTTCCAGCCCCGTATTTCTCATGATGTACTCTGCATAGAAGTTAAATAAGCAGGGTGACAATATACAGCCTTGACGTACTCCTTTTCCTATTTGGAACCAGTCTGTTGTTCCCTGTCCAGTTCTAACTGTTTCTTCCAGACCTGCATATAAGTTTCTCAAGAGGCAGATCAGGTGGTCTGGTGTTGCCATCTCTTTCAGAATTTTCCACAGTTTATTGTGATCCCCACAGTCAAAGGCTTGGGCATAGTCAATAAATCAGAAAGAGATGTTTTTCTGGAACTCTCTTTCTTTTCCATAATCCAGCAGATGTTGGCAATTTGATCTCTGGTTCCTCTGCTTTTTCTAAAACCAATTTGCACATCTGGAAGTTCAGGGTTCCTGTACTGCTGAAGCCTGGCTTGGAGAATTTTGAGCATTATTTTACTAGCGTGTGAGATGAGTGCAATTGTGTGGTAATTTAAGCATTCTTTGGCACTGCTTTTCTTTGGGATTGAAATGAAAACTGACATTTTCCAGTCGTGTGGCCACTGCTGAGTTTTCCAAATTTGATGGCATATTGAGGGCAGTACTTTCACAGCATCATCTTTCAGGATTTGAAATAGCTCAACTGGATTTCCATTACCTCCACTAGCTTTGTTCATAGTGATGCTTTCTAAGGCCCATTTGACTTCACATTCCAGGATGTCTAGCTCTAGGTGAGTGATCACTCCATTGCCATAATCTGGTCATGAAGATTTTTTTTGTATAGTTCTTCTGTCTATTCCTGCCATCTCTTCTTAATATCTTCTGCTTCTGTTAGGTCCATACCATTTCTGTCCTTTATCGAGCCCATCTTTGCATGAAATGTTTCCTTGGTATCTCTAATTTTCTTGAAGAGATCTCTAGTCTTTCCCATTCTGTTGTTTTCCTCTTTTTCTTTGCATTGATCACTGAGGAAGGCTTTCTTATCTCTTCTTGCTATTCTTTGAAACTCTGCATTCAGATGCTTATATCTTTCTTTTCTCAGCAACAGGTCCATTCATGTTTCTGTAAATGCCATTATTTCATTCCATTTAATTCATCTTAAGTAATAAGGGATGTGGAATGTAATTGGAAATATGCAATTGATTAAATTGCATAAATTTAAATATATTGACTAAATTTAAATAAATAAATTTATTTATTTGCATTAAGAACATTCCTTTTCATTTTTGTTTAAGACAAGGATTGCCAGTGAAGTATATTTAAGTGACCATGAAATGCCTTCAGATTAAAAAAAAAAAAAAATTACCAGAACAATAAAGAGTGTGTAAGACACCTGGCAGAGACTTAACCACATAATTTTAAAAGCTCACATATCCTACACACGTAATTGTATACATATATGACATATTTAAATAGATGGAGAAACAGTGGAAACAGTGTCAGACTTTATGTTTCTGGGCTCCAAAATCACTGCAGATGGTGACTGCAGCCATGAAATTCAAAGACGCTTACTCCTTGGAAGGAAAGTTATGACCAACCTAGATAGCATATTCAAAAGCAGAGATATCACTTGGCCAACAAAGGTTTGCCTAGTCAAGGCTATGGTCTTTCCTGTGGTCATGTATGTATGTGAGAGCTGGACTGTGAAGAAGGCTGAGCGCCAAAGAATTGATGCTTTTGAACTGTGGTGTTGGAGAGGACTCTTGAGAGTCCCTTGGACTGCAAGGAGATCCAATCAGTCCATTCTGAAGGAGATCAGCCCAGGGATTTCTTTGGAAGGAATGATGCTAAAGCTGAAACTCCAATATTTTGGCCACCTCATGCGAAGAGTTGACTCATTGGAGAAGACTCTGATGCTGGGAGGGATTGGGGGCAGGAGGAGAAGGGGACTACAGAGGATGAGATGGCTGGATGGCATCACTGACTCGATGGATGTGAGTCTGTGTGACCTCCGGAGCTGGTGATGGATAGGGAGGCCTGACGTGCTGCGGTTCATGGGGTCGCGAAGAGTCGCACACAACTGAGCGACTGATCTGATCTGATCTGATGACATATTTAATGGTGAATGCAATCTTGATGATAATAAGCCAGTCCTAGTTTGAAAGAATACAATAAAATTCAGGAGCAAAAAGAAAATGAATTTCTTATTGAAAGCAAACAACTTTAACAGCCAGTTTTAAGTCAGGATGTAATGGAGTAATGAATCTACACATATATTTAATCTTATTGATAATGAAATAATTATAGAGTAAGCTTGTTGGCATACTCATTTCCACATAATAAAAGCTTTTTAATTTTAATATTAAGAGGCAGGAGATACTGTGAAATGTAAGTCTCCTGAACTGCTGTTGGAGGAAAATGTTTGCTAGCATTCCTTGATCTGGATTTTAGTCATTACAGCAAAATATGTTTCTTCTTCGAAAAACATCCTACACCATTGTACATCCCCCCATAGCTTGTACCCTCTATCTCTACTTCAGTTAATTACAAAGGTCCTTGTACTTATGAACATAAGTACTTTTACTGAAAGCACTTTGTACCTCTCTTTCCCTCTTCTAATTGGGCTTCCATGTCCTTCATTTAATGGTCAATGTTGACCCTTGCCCTGTTAAGTTCAGTATTCACTTCTATTTTCAGCATCATGAAATAATCCATTAATCAGTCAAGACAACAATTAGCTGCAATAATCATGGCTCTGGGTTTAGTCTACATTGGCACTCAGGCAAATTCAGGTCAATATTCTTGGCTATCATTCCCTCTGACTGTCTCTTGTAGTATTTACTGGACTCTTGAAATCACCTGGGTGGAGTTTGTGACAGCAAGGTCTCAACATATGTGTCCCAACTCCTCTTGGATGGCTGGTGATGGAGACAGAGTCTCTGTATACAGACTAGATTGTGGAGTCAGGCATCGGTCCCCCAAATAGAGTTTTGACTCTGCAAACACCAACCATGCCCAAATCTAGTCCAAGGTTCCACACGCTGAGGGACTGCAGCACAAGAAATATTTGTGGCTCCTTATGTCTGCTCGTTAGCATGTTTCCCTTTTGTAACTACTACCTCTAATAATTGATTTCCCTGTGGGAAAGTAGTCTGGACAGATAGGAAACGTTTCCTGTTCATACTCTGTGTCTGGGATTCAATGTTACAAGCCAGATGAATTCAGTATTCAGTGTTTATTACCTCTTTAATAATTCCACCTGTCTTCCAGAGGGATAAACCTTAAGATCCCAACACCTCACCCCATCTCTTAGTTCAAGTTTTCTCCAGATGCCAAGCTTGAGGATTCTGTCTTGGTTAGATCCCTAATCAAGGTACTGACTTCAGTCCTAGTGAGCCACAGCCTTTTGAATCTAGAGAAAATTAGCATTCCCATCTTCAAATGTGGGATAATTTTGATCTTTTAATATAAAACCTTGGACAGTGTAGTGCTTGGATTTATGAGAGTTTTGCCAAAGCAGTTAGGAGCTTCATACTTAGAGCACAAATTGAGAGCTGCTAGTTAGTCCCTCATTAGAAAATGTTTGTTATAAGAAGTGTATGGAATTTAGGACCATATAGAGACTGCATAACTTAATTTTTAGAAAACTCCATTCTATGAGCTGATACTATTCCAAACTCCATTCTCATTGCGGAAATGAGCTCATGGAAATTAGCGATCTGCACATTGTAATCTGAATAAGGCAAGGGACGTTTTTTGGAATTCTCTCAGATTGTTTCTGGTTTTCAAACTCTGGCCCAGCGGTTCTCAGAGATGTCTTTGCCAGGTGTGATATTTGGTCATGTTGAAGGGATGCTGCTAAACATCTACAATGCCCAGGACAACACCCAGCACAAAGAATGATCCTGCTACAAAAGGTCAATAGCGAGAAAATGAGTAAACCTATTCTAGACCAGGATTTTCCCCTCATGACTGTGCATACCAGTAACCCAGACACTAGTTCATATGTAGTTTCTGATCAGTAGGTCTTGCCTGGTCTTGCTTGGTGAGTCAAGAGGTTCCTGGGTGGTGTTCATGGTGCAAGTACTGTACTGTGACCATCTTTTAGTAAGAAAGGCTATGTTTATATTTTAAAATCTGACATGTAGTTTTACATTTTCTCCACTCCAAATTGTGTTCACCTGAGCTTTTGAATGAAAAGTGTAAGCATTCACTCCAGACATATGATCAGTTTATTTTTATTTTTTACAAGGACCCATGTATCACACCAAATAATATACTTCTGAAAGCTCTGGAATGCTTTTTTTTTTTTTTTTCAAAGAAGATCCATGTGTATGTATACACACACACACACACACACACACACACACACACACACACACACACTCAGTTAAGTCTCTAGGAAGACCCCACAAGTTCCTGTTCAGTTTCACAACAACTAACTGATAGAGTAGTAAAATTGAATTGAACTGAAGGTAATTGTAATAGTCTCATTCTGCTTGTTTGAAGCATTTGATTGATACATGAATGTAACTGTCATGATTACTCTGATATTCACCTTTATTTTCTATAAAAATACAGAATAAAAAAATGAAACAGTGATTTCATTGGTATCTTTGAGGTCATGTGGAGAGGGTGGAAGAATATATGTGTTTGCACAACAGGATTCCAAGCTTTCCAGGGACTCATCCTTTAATATTGAGGATGATATATAATGGTTGATATTAACATTGTTCATTCTCTACCTTTTAGTGGTTTTGAGAAAATTCTGAGGAGTGAAAGATATTTCATTTTGAGGAATGGAAGGAATCATATTTTTTGGAGGCAGTGGAAATTTCATACAGACACGAGAAAACAATTTAATAAAAACCAAAACATGCCTACAGCCTTTCAGCTCAATGAATATACCTTATAAATGAACACTGACAGTCCACATGTTTATGAGTATATGAACTGCCTGAAAAATACATCTTTCTCATAGATTTAATGTTTTGTCTCACTATACTTAGGTTTAACCCTATTCTAGGGCCTTGTGTGCTTAGTTCCTACTCTTTGTGACCCTATGGACCTAACCAACCAGGCTCCTCTGTCCATGGGATTTTCCAGGTGAGAATATTGGAGTGTGTTGCCATTTACTTCTCCAGAGGATCTTCCAGATCCAGAAATCAAACCCGCATCTCATTTCCTGCATTGGCAGGTGTGTTCTTTATAACTAGCATCATCTGGAAACTCCACTCTAAAGCCATACTATATCTACTTATTCCTTTATAGGTGACTTCAGAATAGATTCCACTTGGAGATGCATTTTATTGTCAATGACTAATTGCTAACGACTGTGGCAGACCAAGTGGGCACACGGGTGTACAGAAGACCAACAGCCTAGTGAGTAAAATACCCTTGACTAGTGGCAACAAGCAGTATGTTAAATTTGAGAGCATTAACGTGGTGATATGTAAAGAATGATTTTCATGAAAGTGAGAAACTGTGGTCTCAGATTTTCTTGCTAGGAAGTATTTTCCCAATTTATTGGAAAGGTACATCTCAAGACTATTTATTTTAGTCAAAGAAAATGAAAAATATTCAGTATGGCCTATTTTATTTTACAGGAAATAATTATTAAGTGATCCATGTAGACTCCTGAAATAAATGTGTGTTTTTCAAATATTTCACCTCTAAAATTGGAAATGTAATTGTGAGAGTAGGAAAATGAAAAAGGGAAAAATAAAGGATATCAGAAATATCACAAAATACATAAATTTTATAAAGTCAAAATCAAAATAGAAATGCCAAAGAAAATAGAAATGCAATGAGCACTACTTCCATAATTTGATCAAAGACTGACAACACTGATCTCAGGCTTTGTGCTCTGCTATCATGGGCCCTAGGACAATAGGGCATTTTACAGTCACAATTTCAAAGAGTATTTTCAGACGCCTCTTTAAGTATTTATTTCTCAGGCTGTAGATGAAGGGGTTCAGCATGGGTGTGACCACAGTGTACATCACCGAGTCTCTTGCATTTGAGTGTGAGCTGTGGGTAACAACAGAGCTAATGTAAACTCCTCAACCCATACAATAAAATAAGGAGACAACTGAGAAGTGAGATGCACAGGTCGAAAAGGCTTTATACTTCTCCTGAGCTGATGACATTCCTTGTATGGAGGAAGCTATCTTAGAATAAGAGTAAAAGATATCAGTGAGGGGACCACCAGCCAGCAGTAGAGCTACAGAATACATCACCATATTATTGAGAAAGGTGTCAGAACAGGCAAGTTGAATCATCTGACTGAGTTCAAAGAAAAAGTGGGGGATTTCTAAGACTGTACAGAAAGCCAGATGCAACACCATTAAGCTTTCTAAGAAGGAATTCGGGACACTGATGATCCAGGGCACCAGCACCAGCAGTTCACAGAGTTGGGGGTTCCTGATGACCTTATAGTGCAGGGGGTGACAGGTGACCATGAAGCGATCATAGGCCATCGCGGTCAGCAGTAAAATGTCTAGTACTACAAAAAGTGTGAAAAAATATACCTGGGTGATGCAGCCTTTAAATGCTGTAACTTTGTTCTGGGTCTCGATATTCCACAGCATCTTTTGGATGGTGGTGGAGATGAAGCAGATGTATACAAAAGACAGGTTGGAGAGGAAGAAGTACACGGGGGTGTGGAGGTGGGGGTCTGAGCTGACAGCCAGGATGATGAGCAGGTTTCCAGACACAGTGATCAGGAACATGGAGAGGAAAAGCCCAAATATGAGAGGCTGCAGTTCTGCTTCCTCTGAGAATCCCAGAAGATGAAATTCGGGAACCCTCGTTAGGCTTTTTGGTTCCATTTGGTGAAGATGACTACCAGGAAAGGGGCAAAGTAACATGACTAATTTTCACACAAATGGGCAATACTCACATGGTTGAATTGCTGTCTTTTATATTTTGCCATAAAGATATTAACTTCAAAATTTTGCTCATAGATTTTGTGCACTTTGGGGAACCATTTGAGTCATCTCTACTTAGCAAACTTGTGTAACTATCAGTGTTTTCACCACGATGTCATGTATTCAAGTTTTAATGAAAAATTTTTCATGCATCTTAATATAAATTGAATAGTGACAAAGTCTCAATATTGTCATTGCAAGGAATGCAGAGTGCTGAAAACAAAAGCTCCTAAGATCCCATTTTGGTGACAGAATATAAGCCAACAAAATTATATAGTGTGTCAAATGGTGACAAGTGGTATGAAGAAAAAAAAAGAGGTCTGATGTAGAAAGTCAAAAGTGAGTATGATTTTTCATGTACATTTAGGTAAGACCTGTGAACAAGGTGATATTTGAACAGAGACCTTAAGGATAAGAGAACTAGGGCCATGAACATACCTGGGACAGTGCATCTTGGCAAAGCAGCAGCTAATTTGAAGGTCCTGAAGAAGGTCCTTGTTTAAGATGTTCCAGTCCAGAAAAGGAAACCAGTCTGGTGAGGGACATGAGCAGGAGGGATAGTGAGGAGAGATGGTGTCAGAGGATGTTGAGGAATGAGGTGTTTTCCCTCCTGCTGTTGAAAATTCAAGTCACAAGGGGTTCTTCATCCATATTTTTACCTTCTTCAACTTGTGAAATTCAATATTAATAAAGCCACATGCGAGACAATTGATGGAAAATCCAAAACCAAATTCTAAAGTAAAGATTATGATATTTATAACTTATGTCACTTATTCAATTTTTTACAACAAAAGACATTGAAAGAGATAATATGACAGCAAGTTGTTATAATATGAGATGGAAGCACTGTCTGAGTTAAAATTTCCTCTTAGAAACATATGGATTCCAATATGCATGTGGAAGATAAGGGTGACATTTATTCAAATGTAAAGAAGAGAAGTTTTCAAATGGATGCTGAACATGACACAACTTTTAGAATAGATTTAGAATGAAAGGACCATGAGGAGTAAGATATGTGGAAGTAGTTCAAAATACGCAAAAGTGTGATGTATTTGCACCACGTATGAAGAACATTCCTTTTCATTTTTGTTTAAGGCAAGGATTTGCAAGTGAAGAATATTTGAGTGATGGCTTAATTCCTTCAGTTAAAAAAATATTGGAGAGAGCATAAGAGGACTGACACAGATTTTACCACACAAAATTTTAAATTCTCAGAAATTCTGCACAAATAATTGCATACCTAATGATATATCTAAGGGCAAACATCAATCTTTATCATAAAAATCCAATTCCTAGTTTGAAAGCATATAATAATTAAAAAACAAAACAGGAGCAAAAACATGCTGAATTTCCTATACGAAAGCAAAGAACTTGACTGGTGAGTTTTTAAAGGTGGCAGTAATGAGCTAACTATTCTATC
The DNA here is from genome assembly GCA_935064755.1 of Tragelaphus eurycerus. Classification (NCBI taxonomy): domain Eukaryota; kingdom Metazoa; phylum Chordata; class Mammalia; order Artiodactyla; family Bovidae; genus Tragelaphus; species Tragelaphus eurycerus. Next base: position 609,184 of record CAKXYN010000276.1, read on the forward strand.
AGATCAAACAGTCGATCCCAAAGGAAATCAGTTGTGAATATTCATTGGAAATACTGATGCTGAAACTGGAGCTCCACTACTTTGACCACCTGATGCAAAGAGCTGACTCACTGGAAAAGACCCCTATGCTGGGAAAGATTGAAGACATGAGAAGGAAACAACAGAAGATGAGATGGTTGGATGGCATCACCGACTTAATGGACATGAGTCTGAACAAACTCCGGGAGTTGGTGATGGACAGGGAAGCCTGGCATGCTGCAGTCCATGTGGTCACAAAGAGTCAGACACTACTGAGCAACTGAACTGAACTGAATGATTCTACACATATATTTAATATTATACGTAATGACATAATTGCAGGGTAAGATCTTTGGCATACAATTTTGATATCGTTTTTTATTATTATTATTATTTGAATATTAAGAGGGTAGAGACACTGAAATGTATGCCCCATCAACGGCTATTGCAGGGGAAATGTTTGCCAGCATTCTAGGTCTGGATCTTATTCATCATAGTTAAATATTCTTCTGCTAGTAAAACATGCTATGTCACTGTACATCCCTCCACAGCTAATACCCTATAACTCTACTTGAGTTAATGACAAACATACTTGGACTTAGGTTCTACTTTGACTGAAAGCACTTTGCACATCCCGCTCCCTCTTCTAACTGGGCTCCTATGTCCATCATTTAATGGTCAACATTGACCCTTGCATTGTCAAGCTCAGTACTCATTTTTTTTTTTTTTTCAGCATCATAAAATAATACATTAATTTATCAGTCAAGACAACAAACAAACTCAGTGTTCATGGCTCTGGTTTAGTCTGCATTGGTTCTCATATGAACTCAGGTGAATGTTCTTGGCTGCCAATCCCTTTGACCATATCTTGCAGTATTTACTGAGCTCCTGGACTCACCAGGGTAGAGTTTCTGAGAGGAAAGTCTCAACATAGATATCCCAACTCCTCTAGGATGGTTGATGATGGAGATAGAAACTCTATCTACAGATAAGACAGTGGGATGGAGTTAAGCATAGGTTCCTCAACTAGAGTTTTGACTCTGCGAGCATCAACCATGCCCCAATCTAGTCCAAGGCTGCACAGGCAGAGAGACTGCAGCACAGGAAATATTTATGGCTCTTTATGTCTGCTCATTAGCATGATTCCCTTTTGTAACTACCACCTCTAATAACTGATTTCCCTGAGGGACACTGGTCTGGTCAGATAGGAAACGTTTCCTGCTCATACTCTGTTTAGGATACAAAGTATATAGTTTTACAATTTCTGCACATCAAAGTGTCTTCACCTTAACTTTTGAATGAAAGTGTATGCATTCCTTCCAGAAGAGTGATCAATTTTTTTTTTTTTTTTTTAATGCTAGGACTCATGAATCACACCAAATAACATACATCTGAAAAAGTTTCAATTGATATTTTCAAAGAAAATTGATATTTTCAAATATTTATGTATGGTGCTATAAAGTGTTCTAGTTTCATTCTTTTACAAGTGGTTGACCAGTTTTCCCAGCACCACTTGTTAAAGAGATTGTCTTTTCTCCATTGTATATTCTTGCCTCCTTTGTCAATGATAAGGTGTCCATAGGTGCATGGGTTTATCTTGGGGCTTTCTAATTTTTCCATTAATCTATATTTCTGTCTTTGTGCCAGTACCATACTGTCTTGATGACTGTGGCTTTGTAGGAGAGCCTGAAATCAGGCCGGTTGATTCCTCCAGTTCCATCCTTCTTTCTAAAGATTGCTTTGGCTATTCAAGGTTTTTTTTGTATTTCCATAGAAATTGTGAAATTATTTGTTCTAGCTCTGTGAAAAATACCGTTAGTAGCTTGATAGGGATTGCATTGAATCTATAGATTGCTTTGTGTATTATACTCATTTTCACTCTATTGATTCTTCCAATGCATGAATATGGTATATTTCTTCATCTATTAGTGTCCTCTTTGATTTCTTTCACCAGTGTTTTATAGTTTTCTATATATAGGTTTTTAGTTTCTAAAATTTTTTTTTAATTTTAAAATCAAGACAAATTAAAAGGTATTTAATAAATTAAAAGTTATTATTGTTGTTTAGTTGTTAAGTCATTTCTGACTCTTTGCAACCCCATGGACTGTAGCCTGCCACGTTCTCTGTTCATGGGATTTCTCAGGTAAGAATACTGGAGTGGGTTACTTCTATACTGTAAATTAATTGGCCATTTATACCCATAATCTTGATAGGAATGTAAATTGGTTCAGCTATCATGTAAAAGCATAGGGAGACTGCTCAAAAAACTAAGCATAAAATTACCCTTATGATCCAGCTATTCCAATTTGAGTATTTATTCTAAAAATACAAAAACACAAATTTGAAAATATTTATGCACCCTAAGTCCATCACAACAGTATTTTCAATAGCCAAATATGGAAACAACCTAAGTGTCGATCAATGAATGAATGGATAAAGAAGAAGGCATATATGTATATAAAACGTAATGATACACAGTTATAAAAAAATGATGAAATCTTGAAGGTGGAAACTAAGATGGCAGAGTGAGAGGATGTGGAGCTCACCTTGCCCACAAACACATCAAAAATAATCTAGAGGTGACATATACACACAACTGAGTTTAAAATAGATAACTAATAAAGACCTACTGTATAGCACAGGGAACTCTATTCAATATTCTGTAATGGCTTACATGGGAACAGAAGCTAAAAAGAGCAGATATACCTACATGTATTAAAGATTCACTTCTCTGTATCCCTGAAACTAACCCAGCAAAGTAAATAAATTATAGCACAGTAAACATTTTTAAAAAGTAGTTGCAGAAATAAAAACATGTGATAAAATTCAACATCCATTCATGATATAACAATCCTGATCAAAGTGGTTTTAGAGGTACCATATCTCAAAAATAAGAATGGTGTTTATGACATAAACACAACCAACGTCATATTCTCCACTGACAAGTTGAAAGCACTTTCTATAAATTTAGGAACAAGACAAGGATGTCTACTCTCTCTACTTCCAATATTCACTCCTAATACTTCAAAAGACTTACAACATTTCCCACAGAAATAGAACTAATATTCCTAAAATTCAGGGCTTCCCTGGTGGCTCAGATGGTAAAGAACCCCTGGGTCAGGAAGTTCCTCTGGAGAAGGGAATGGCTATACACTCCAGTATTCATGTCTAGGGAATCCCATGAATAGAGGAGCCCTGGCAGGCTACAGTACATGCAGTCACAAAGAGATGGACACAAATGAGGAACTAACACACATACATGCCTAAATTCATATGGAACCACAAAAGAGCCTGAATAG